>OX439431.1:10598414-11848414 GCA_949319885.1 Mecyna flavalis | reverse complement strand
CCATGCATTGTTCAAGAAAACAGACAAGTGACTGACCTGGAAGTTGAATCCACGGCCCCGAGATTAAACAAATAGATCAACGAAGCGTGAGCACGTGGGTCATGTCCCTAAGTGAGACCGAAGATTAGAAAACTTTTGTTTTATAAGTAAATTATTCAGTTACATGTTACGTATCTCGGGAAGCATGGAGCCTATGCGTTTGATCTCTTTCCAGGCAAATCAAATTATATCCCATCGGTTTTTTGCTGCTTAGGGATGGCTGTACTAGTGTAAGCTCAGCAGATCAACATACATATGTACAAAGCATACTTTAATAATCTTTTGTAGTTGGTTGGTCATTGAGATTAGCTGATTTAGTCGACATCCAGGTATAAGGAATGAAAAATGATTTCTTTTTTGTTAATTTACTTCTGTAATACTAATTGTGATTTAAATTGTCTATTACTTCTGTAAGAAAGAAAGAAAGAAAGAAAAACATTTATTGGCCCAAAAAACATAAGATTACACAAAAAATTTATAACAATTAAAATAAAACATAAAACAATTTTACTTAAAAACTAACTTTATACAGGCCAATAGGGTTCTGCCTCAGCAATATGCTGCTGTGACATTTAGAAAACACCACAGCAGCGCTGGTATTCTGGCAGAATCCATAAGAGTGGCGCAAGAAAATAAATAAATACTGTAGAAGGGATACATACCTACATAATATTTCATAAGAGATAACAGACTATTATAATCGTAATTAGCGTTAGATACAATGTCATTAAACATAAAATCAAATTAGTATAATTGTAAAATGTCATATTTATTAATAGGCCTTGATGAAGTATGTTTATTCCAGTATCAGTTCCTTTTCTACCTGAGCGGGTTTTGGTTTAAGTATTTCATAAGAAGCATTATCGTCTCTTGGGGCGCTCCGTTTCCGTTTCCAGTTTATGGGTTTGGTCGTTCGTAAGTAAAAGAAAGCATTATTCACTTGTTCGTATACCTATGTATATGATATGATACGAATAACTGCTGCAGTAGGTAGCTAATTTAACATTTTAGATTTGTTTGAGCGGACGGGGACTCGATTGCGAGAGGTTTTACGTTATGTGCACACAGCCATAACCATTGCGCCATTACGATCAAAGTTTTAGTGTAGAGTTAATAGAGTTTTGTTCCGACGTAGACCTTTGCACTCCTGTGTACTTTAAACACAAAGTTCTACTAGAAAATATCTCGCGTTACGGTGTAGTGTAATTAACTTAGCATAGCCCAATTTAATTTCCTAGTTTGGAGAATAAGTTTAGAAGGGCTTCCTCATTAAATAAGGATACATTTGAGAGCACTTTATGGTCCCATAAACATAAGTTCCTTTATAACTCGTTTTATTTAACTACATTTACGTATGTTTGTATCTTTTTACGTATAAAAGGTTTTATTGTTGAAATAACCCACTTTAGGTATTTTTTTATAAATAATGAACATTGTCTCATAAGTATAATGATCTGATCCTAAATTAAGCATCGTAACCACTTGAATATTTAATCAATGAAGATCAAACCTCAGGGGCTTAGATATATTCAAAAATACACATAAAAAACTAGACGCAGGAAAACCCCAAATGGTAATCTCATAAATGTTTGTCCTGTGTGCGTTTCGAACCCAACTTGAAAGACGGATTTCTGCGAGAACTGCTAGATTTATTTTCATTCCACGACAAAAGAAAAATGTAGGAATGTCCGAGTTAACCGAAGCAGCTTTTATTTAGTTTCGAGTGTTTCGTTTTAACGAGCGCTCTTTATACGTTTACACTTAAAAATGTTTACTGGAGAGACCCGCGTAAAAGAGCGATCGTCCTGTTATTTACTGTGGACTCTCTTCAAGATTGGCTCGCAAGCCAGTCTGCTCTTTGTTGACAATTGGAACGAGTTTTTTTTATTGTTTTGTTTTATTTACTACAAGGGAATTGACACTTATTGTCACAGGGTTTAACGCGAAATTATGTACAGATGTAAGTAGAAAACATTGGGGTTTTTAAACTGTTTTTGTGTTTGGTCCTAGGTTTGCCTTAATTTATCTCAGGTATAGCATACTTGGGATATCAATTACAATTATCAAAATTATTCTTAGAAAAATATAGTCAATCTAGTTAATAGCACGTTGTTATATGTAAATTTTAATATTTTCCTTTATGAACTAGTATATAATACAAGGCACAAAAATATTTATGTTTAGCAAAAAAAAAAGACGTTTCAACTGTTGACAGAAGTATGGCTTAATTGGCCCTCGATTTCACTGAATACCTAATTACCTACTTGTGTTCTTGTTCTAGATAAAAGCCGACCCTTAAGAGAGAACTCTGAGATTTCGTTTGATCCGTGCATTTTATGGCTCCTCTGACCGGGAAATAACTTGTACCTTTTTAACCAACGTTGTGAAGTAATCTAAAAATACTTACCAAAAGATTTGAAAATGTATAAGTAAGTTTTTGTTAAGAAGGAGTATTGATTATTATCAGAAATACAATAATTAGCAATATAATGTTATAATGCAAGGCGAAGGTGAAACTCTAATTATTAACAAATCTTTAAAGCAGTCGAGAAAAGTAAGTCGGTAGTGAATTTCCCTTATGTAAGCATGCTTTGGTGCGCTTTTATGTGATTTTCAATCAATAGACACCAAAACTCGATTTACTCCATGCACAATAAAAATGATGGTTCAGCCACTCAATTTTTGAATGTCAGTTTTTGTAATGTTGGATCAACAAAGTAATATTTAATCGATAACTACCCAAGTAGGTCACCTATAGCATTTAAGACATTAAACGTGTGTCGAGTATAAGCTATCAAATCGTTATCGCCAACGATCGTGGTCCAAAAATATGAAATTGTTATGGGAAACTCATTAATCACCATTACGTCGTAGGTGTTCAGTAAGTTGGTATTCTGTTTTATGAGATTACTCAGTCTGTATTAGCCAGCAATAAACGCGAAGTTTATTACGTTTGCAGTTAAAATAAAATAGACAGCACACATCCGTTACGAATATAGTCCATAAAATAAAACATCTCTTGTTTGTTTCATGTTATTTGGATATTCGAACCACATGGCACGAGTCAAATTGAGGACTCGTTAGAATAGCTTGTCATTTGTTTTACTTAATTAAAAAATATAGGACTTTGTATCTAATACTGGTTAAACCTTTTGTTATTTTTGAGCATATACTCGTATCCCTTATTTTTTTTTCATTATGGTTGAAATTATATTTACTTGTAAAACATGTCAAACGATTTTTTTTCTGTGTCGCATTCCATTCCCATGAATAAAATGTATAACGTTTTGACGTAAAAAAGGGACGTAACTTTATTTATAGATCGTCTTCCATTTTTGTATCAGGCTGGTCAATCGCTGGGCCCCGGCTCGTCCCTTCCGGGTGTAAAGGGGAGTTTAGTGGACAAAGTGGGACGAGTCCTGAGTCCCCACACACGGCCGCAAGTCTCGTTAACCTGTGATTATGGTGCATTAACGCATTCTATGCGCACACATATTACATGTAAGCGTACTCCCTGTTAGGGATTCGTTGACAAGTGCTTTGTATAAGTAATAATATGTTATTAATTCATTGCTAATCAGGACGAAATGAGAACGGGAAATAAAAACGTCAGTAATAAAGTAATGGATATGTAACTACATACAGACAAAGGTTGAGAAATGCAGAAAAAGATATGGATGGTGTGTGTTTATATGATATCGATATATAAGGCGTAATTGTAGAATTAACAGTTGATAGGAGTGAGTAAGAGGAAAAAAGGTCGGGTCACTTTATTGTGGGACAAGGGCAGGAAGACAATGAGGGCATTATTTTTATCATACCACCTGTTTCAAATGATTAATGGTTTTCTAAATTGTTTCTACGCCTGCCTGGACGTCAGTAGATTTGCCCTGTAACCTCATGTGAACGCGAGAGCCCTTGCCATAAACACACACGTGGGAAGATGGTTTTCTTTATATCGTATTAGAAATGTGCGTAGCATTTTTTTAATACAGATTTGTAGCCTGAAGCTGTAATTTTACTTTGTTAGGAACTCTATAGCACTTAGCCATCGTTTATTCTTCTGGTCACGTAGCAATCGTTTACAACGTTTTATGCCTGCAGCGGAACGAGGGTCCTATTTGCTTAGATATTCTTGTTACGATTAAAAGCTTTAAATCTGCTGATTTTGTGTAGATAGAAATGGAAGCCTTGAATATTTTTTTAAGTTATTTGTGTATTGAAAAGTAGAAACACTTAACAACCGTTTGTCGTCTTAAAAAAATAACGCCATACATACGTATACAGGTACGTACTTCGTGGAAGAAAGTAACTCGTAACTAATACCGGGATCAAATTACAAATGACATCGTTGAGACCAAATGGACATCCATAAAAGATCTTTAGTGAGATCACGGTCGTGAAAGGTAAAATGGCTCTCTAAACGATCTGTTAATTAACGCGATCGATCCCTTGAATCCGCGAGCTGTCGCAGACTTGGTTTGCAATACGAATTGCACGAACAGTAGAGCAATACTGTAAGGATTATTGTCAAAATTGGAATCTTAATTTGCGGTGAGATTGCAAATTGGCATTCTGTTTTATTTTTTAATTAACTTCAATTGGCAGTGATCGCTACTACAGCATTAAGGGATACTCCAAAATACAAAAGGTACTCACTGTGTACAACTGTGTACGAGTACCATGGGCTCTTCTGAACTAGCTAAACTGAGCATTTTATTTTGATTACGCATTATTATGACAATTTTAAGGTTCCACCAGCTTAATCGACTTCTAATATTAAAATTAATTTAAACATTTACTCCAAAAAGCAAGTTGCAGTACTTAGCACTCGTGATATGGGTATTAGAATTAACGTCGGTATAATATATACTAAAACAGATACAGAACAAACGGGATCATCACATGAATGTTTGCCCTGCGTGGGTGAAACCCTCGACCCCTGATTAACCGTTGCCTTTTTTCCCAATGAAAAGCAAAAATAAATCTTTTCAATCTTATGAAACGAGTTTGTCGTAATTTAGAAATGTAAATGCAGAAGAAATGTAAATTATATCGAATTTATTTTAAATTTTTCCCCAGGTAATCCACTGGGGAACGTGGTTAAAAATATTGGGTATTTGGTTGGGAAAATCTCGCAGAAAAGTGAACGATTCTTGTAAAACTCGAGGGAAATAAAATAAATTGTGCTCATGGGCGGCAATCAAACCGGGCGCCCGGCTGATAAAACAGAATGGGCAGGTCTTTGTGTTGCCGGTTTGGCCTTTTTACGAGCTAACCCAGCCATTGTGCCTTACGCTTTCTTCATAATCAAAATAGCATGGATAAAATACGTTCTTTGTTTTGGACAATCAAATGACACTGAGTGGGGCACAAATCATGTTGTAATTAATATTAAGCAGGTACTATCGAGGTCACCCGCGCGGGCTAAAATCCTGTGCAGTATTTTCACGTTTACAAGCGCGCTCCTAAGAAGTCACGATGCGCGTGCACGGTATACCTATTTTTCCAAAAGTGATCACGCGCGGGAGACCTCGATCGTACATTTTAAGATCTGGGGCCCATGGGGTTGGGGACCCAGGCCTTTGAAGCAAGCAAATCTGTTTACAGAGAACACCCGACAAAGGCAAGAACTATTGGTCAGCCATATGCCATTCCTCGTTATTACGCAGTTTGAGCACTTCCACCATTTCAAGCATATAGCTCTTGCGCTTCACTCTGGACGGCCAACTAAGGCAAGCCAGAGGTGGGGGAGAAGATGGTGAGTTCCCCCGGGAGGTCTCGGGTCCGTGGTGTCGCCACACACCAACAGCTCGCCACAAGCTGCCCTGCGGAGACTGACTGCATTGATGAAAGTTGTAGCTCCTCATACGAAGAGCTCCAGCTCTCATTAACGGGCGATGGGGTCGTCACATCCCTACACCTTTATTATTATTAACATTAAAAGATATGTCCTACTGTCAATAGTCAAAATTCATACATATGTAAATTGTAGGCAATCAAAAGGCAGATTACGAAGCAGACAGACTAGTTTCATACCGCATTTAGTAGTAACCCAAAAGCTAAGTTCAAAATGACTCCCAGGAGAATGTCGATTCACGATTCACGTATTTGTAGCCCGGCGGTCTCTATAGTCCTTTTCGTGAAAGAAAAGTTAAATAAGTGAATGCTACCCACAATAAATAAGGCAGTGTGGACGTGATTTAATATTTGTGTTATTAATCATGCCGAAAGCTTGGTACTTAAACCAGTACCCATCATTGTATCGATGACTTGTTTTTTTTATTGCAATGGTGGTTCAACAATTTTAAACACCGGGATCATAGGATCGATTACTACCTTGTGTTTGGTTTAAAAATACCTTTTCAGTGTCCTACCACATCGGACAACTCTGATTGTTATTTAATATAACTTTAACCACATAAAAATAAATAATGTTACTATTATAGAATGAAGAATGTTAACTAATTTTGATTATTAGCACTCCATAGTCTTTGTAAAAAATAAAAAATACTAGTGAAAGAATTACTTCGATACGTCAATTAGTTTCCGATTTAGAAGTAAAACAAGTTGTAACCGCACGCGCGGGCTGCTGGTGCCGGTGTGACGTCATAGTACAACTCGCTCAGTCTGGCGCACTCAGTCCGCTAGCGTTCGGCGCCCGTGCCGTCGAAATTAAACCTAAATACTTTTAAAAATGTGCAATCCAAATACTAGGAAATCATGTGGTGTGCCTAAATGTAAAAATACAACTACCAATTCGCAGGAAAAGTTGTTTTTTATAGTTCCAAAGGACGTTGAGGCTCCTCGCTTCGACGATGTAGCCACATTAAAAATCCTAGTATGTTTACAGCCACCTCTGCTGGCGGCACAATCTTCGCAGGTTACATTTAAAACTTCTTGATCCTTATCAGTTTAGAATGCAATGTTATGGTGTGGTACGTATGCGGTGTTCTGGCGTGATTCTACATTACATACATCACCTAGGTAGGTCTTTTTATTTGAACATGACTAATAGCATCATCGCCATAGCTGTCTCTTGCTGATCTGAAATAAGCTTCTTTTAAAAATAAATGGCCTTACGTATTTTGTAAGTAAAACAAAATACAACACTACATTTACTTACATCCTAAGAGCGCTTACGCACTACGTCCGATCCGAATCCGATCCGTCTCCGTGAAATCAAAATCACAAAGACATTCGGATGGCGGATCTAATTCGTAAATCACTAGAAATACTCCGGACCGTTATTTCACGGAGACGGATTGGATTCGCATCGGATTCGGATCGGATAGTGCGTTACCTTACCGCTCTTATTCCTAGGTACTATCCTAGTTTCTACTAATATTATAAACGCGAAAGTTTGTGAGTGTGTGTGTGTTTACTTGTTATCTTTCACGCAAAAACTACTGAATGGATCTGGAGTCTGGACGAAGTCTGGAATAACATATAGGTAGGTAGGCTACTTTTAATCCTGGGAAAATGTACAGTTCCCGAGGGAAACGGGGGCGAAGCTGCTGGCGGAAGCTAGTTTGCAATATATCAATGTACCTATGTAGGTATGTATTTATTTAAATTTACTAAGAAGAGCGGTACCTATATGTACATACGTACCTAGGTACTTACCTATAGTTACAAAACTATAATACCTACATTTTTATTTGTTGTCTATAACATAAACATTGAATGGTAGGTAGATACTTTTACTATTTGATATTCCTCGCATTTCGGCGGCAACGAAATCACTATTTGTTGTTAAATAATGCGCAACCATTAATCTTTCTATTTTAGGTAGATTATATTATCCGATTGCCCTTTTTCGTCCATATTATTAATTGAATAATATTTACTATTAAGTCTATTAACGAAAACACAACAAAATACTGCACAAGCCAAGCGCAAGCTATGCAACTTGTATTAAGCCGGGCTCGGCCCGCGCGGCGGGTTGTGATGTGACGTCACAAGCGGTCACGTGACTGTTAGCGGGACTCGATATTTTTCGAAACTTTGAATGCCTATAGAATCAAAACTACTAGGTATTTTTGACTACAACAAAAACTAGTGTATTTGTATACATACAGGCATTACTGAGACAAAATTTCAAGCGATTTGGCATACCTAGTAACATTCTCCATTAGTGTTTTATTTGCATTGCTCACTCTAGTACATTTTTCTTTTACCACTTAACCGTTTTATGCCTTGAGAATAGCAGCATGGCTATTTTGAAACGAGCACTTAACTCTGATAGTAAAACACGAAAATGTAGGTACTGGCTGTAATATTCTGTGAAAAATAAAGAAAAAGGAAAGCCAGGTAAACTCTTTTGAAATAAGAAGAAATGGTACCAAAAAGCCTCTGTATGTTCGCTTTAGCCTCTTGCACGCAAAGGATCACCCGGTCCTTTGAAGATGTAACGTAGGTACGGACGGCAGTTGATCAACCTACCCTAATCTGTCTAAAAATCTCAATGAAAAGAGAACTCTATGTGATGTGAATAAAGATGAAAATTGGTTGTAGGAATTTGCCAGATTAGGGTAGTCTGATGTGCTGTCGACTGTACTTGACTATCAACTAGTCCTACTACTTTAAGCTGTAATGTACTTTACTATTTACTTACTTGTGGATATTCTATTCGTCAACAACATTGTTGTCCTTAGAAATTATTTAGAGAGCACACAACTAGATTAAATTATTTTTACATTCAATTCTGTTTTAATATTTGGTTATTATGTACCCATCACGGACAAATAGTGTAAAAATTATACGTTTAAAAAGATTTAATATTCGAATAAGTTGTTCAAAATTAAAGGCTGCAAATATACAATATACAAGACGTCAGAGTAGGTACTTTTAAAATGCAATCAGTGAGAAATTTGTAAATACTAATCGACGAATTGATTTAGAAAACTTTTCCTGATTAGTAACACAAGTACCAAAACATAACAAAACACTACGGACGAGAATTCTTTGATATTTAATTCAATGGGCATAAGTGTAACGCTTAACAAATACCTAATGAGAGCCATTAGGATAACATTCTCCAGAGGATTGTATGATAATATCAATTACTTGTCTTTCCCTCAGTATCTTTGTTTATTGTTGTGTATAATGATGTGACTCGTAATCCATATCAATATATAATAGACTAGCGGTCGCCTCCGCGGTTTTACCCGCGCGTAATTTCTTTCGTCAATTATCCCTCCCTCCCCCCCACATTTCCGGGATCAAAAGCACCCTATATCACTTGGGAATAATGTAGCTTTTCAACAGTGAAAGAATTTTTCCAAAGCGTTAGTATTTTCAGAGCCTATTCAATACAAACAAACAAACAATCAAATCTTTCCTCTGTATAACATTATAGTATAGAGTAGATAGATAGATAGATAGATACTCTTTATTGCACAAAACACTTTAGGACAAACATGTAACATATAATAGCTGTACAATATAGGCGGACTTATCGCTAAACAGCGATCTCTTCCAGTCAACCTTAGGAAAGAGGAAAGTATGAAAATAGATTGATTGACAGAATATAGAGATTGATAGAGTATAGATTCTTACCGGATTTCTACTGCGAGGTTTTTGTGTAATGAAATATTAGAACCAAATTAGCACAGATTAGTTACTTACAACTTTACCTACCTAAATGGATTAAGACAGGTTGAGCATAGTGGTTCGTCTGGTGAAGTACCTGTTCATTACAAAAGTCCGCAGTGTAGTAGCACTTTATAACTGTTGTGATATTGTGGTGATATGATTTTGTCTGTGTGTAAGGTCTTCAGGGTTCAATTGAGGAGGGTTCGGCGTTGGCAGCAGGAAGATTATTGTATGTTATTTTTTTCTTAAAATTACCATTTAGTGCCTCTAGTGTTACAAGTCTTCATATGTAACGGTAACCGCTTACCATCAAGCGGGCCATAGGCCTGAGAGCCACCTAGGTGGTATAAAAAGTCCATATCCAACGGTTGGTGTATCAAATGCTTCTATTGGAATTTTTTATATAGTAGGTCAATTGGCAGACAGGCACGCAGCCCACCTGATGGTAAGCGGTTACTGCGGCCTATTCAATTAAGGGACACATCACCAGCGTCGCTCAATATGCTGCCAGACTTTAGACTCATCTTCGAGCTTCAGATTTCAAGTGTACTGGCTCCCACATTAATATTGCCGGAACACAGCCAGAGCTGTAATGGCGGCAGATTTCACCTGTGGGGGTGTGTAGCTAGCCAGTCGGACTCTGAAAAAGCCCTAACACCAAACAGACCCAAGGCGGGAATCGAACCCATGACCTCCGTGTTTTTTATACCCGAGCGGATACGCCACTGTTCCACGGAAGCAACCGATTGGAGGAGTGGTAAACTAAACCCCATTATTTCTTTTCCATTCTTCCTTATAAATTATTGTAATAAAATTAAAACTATGATGTAATTATAGAAAACTAAAATAAAAAGAGGGTCACTTTCCTATTTAAATTATTAAGTTGTAACTAGAGTTCAAACAGCTGTGGGCTGTTCAGATGTGGTTTACCTTGATTGATTTATATAAGTGGGTTCGTCGATTCTAATCACTGTATTAGGGTATTAAAGTTAGGGTTCAATTAATAAACATGATGACTAACGAATATTTTATCAACACTTTAGTTCAGGATACATAGTCACCTGTATACACATTTTGAATGAGATTTTCTTGACATTTTAGGTCATACTTTATTTTTCGGTCAATATGCTCGTCGGTGCGCCCAGGGAACTAATCGTCTTTGTTCTAACAATTATATCGGCAATCCGAACATTATTTTTCCTATTTCGGGAATTAAACCCGTTCGGGAATTAATAAATGCACAAGACCAACGAAATTTAAATCGTGATAAAAAGCCTTTGAAAAATTATGATAAATCATCAGTCATTTAAATAAAAAAATATGACTTAACCAGGCCATAGTAGCTCTCGTAGGAAAATTCTCTTATTCATTTTACGAACGAAGTTTTTATCCAAAATATCCAACATGAAATAAGATTTCTCTTGATTTATGATGACACCGTCGCAATTCCGCAGTTGCCGTAATGGAGTGTGCGATTACTGGTTCACAAGATAAATATTGTGCCAAATGTACATTCGTGCTCAGTCGGTAATCTAGATCCTACTACGGGGAGTGTAGTGTGCATGTTTTATGGTTAAGAGAGGCAGTTTTGTAAAGAAGTTGTTGGGCTATTTATTGTATATATTTTTAAACATTTCTGCATCCCTTTTTTACGTTATAGATATTTTTTTTGACGAATGGTATACAACTACATCCAGGGATCGTTCCAACCCGTCATTTTACAAATATTTGTGTGTACATAGGTACTTATAATTATTATGTTTTAGTTGTCAGAAAACACTGAGTGGTCATTTGCATAAAATACATTATGTATTTACAGGAAACGTTATTTGTGGGCGAGTTCCCATGTAGGTATAACCAGCATTGCTCATTTTGGAGCAAGATGGTGCTGAATGGAAAATGTCGTATGAAATTCATTTATGTTTTTAACTATTTCTAGTATTTTTTATTTATTTCTTTATTGCATTTACACAAAGCAATTTCAATAACGTTTTATCTATTTTATGGAAAACGATCCATATCCATCGATGCATTTACTTATGTGGCTTTCCTTTGTTCACAGGGCTTGTCCAGTCGCGACTGTTTCTCATCAATACATCACCCGCCGTTTTTGAGACGTCACCATTCCCAAGTCAAGACCAGGCAAGCCGAGATGTACGCGGAAACGAAGAGATAAGAAATATAAGAAGGACAAGAGTCCCACGATGTTCTCTTTGGCTGAGGGGTGCGGGTGCGTCAGCTTCCGCGGGGGGCGACGCGCGCGCTCCCTCGGCGACGACTCGTCATCCTGCCGCAGTTCCGAGATAGAACAAGAGGTGCCTAAGAAGCTAGGCCGGAGAGTCCTCAATGGAGAATGCACCATGAAAGCTCTTGCGCCATTTTTGAAGTTCTGGAGGAGAGACGACGTCAGCATGACCAAAGCAGAGAGAAGTAAGTCTTATACATATCATATATATTTCTAATGGAATAAAGGCTTGCAATATTTTGGACACGCAAAAGAAAATTCATCGTTATTTAAAATTAATATCATGTAAATTGAGAAATTATTTTGATTAACCTTAGTGTTTCCACTTTCGTTGTTAAAATTACCTACATACCTTCATAGGCAAAATTATTGGAATTGCAAAATATTTATATCTAAAATGTTATGATACTTATAATTTTATTTTACAAGCGTATCTTTGTTTTTTCATGTATACGTCTCTAAAACAAGTATGATTATTAAGTTTCAGAGGAAAATAACCACAAAACAATTTAAAAACTTCCAAAAAATCATAAGATAGATGAGTCAAATACTGCATTTATTTAAATATAGGTACGTACATATCACAAACAATACAGCGCAATAATTGTTTCTATATCGCGCTTATTCCTTCTTTCGAGATTTTGTTTATGCCCAATTAGTTTGATAGAAAATTAAAAACGGTACGAAAATGTCTGCCCCACACGGACGAAATTAAAACATTTACAAACTCTGTTTGCTCGTCCTCAGTTTGTATAAATCTAAGAGGAGATGCTTACACGCTAAGTAAGGTCACATTACCGTAATCGATTTTGTACATGAAGTTAGGGACGCGAAGGCTGGAAAAGTAGGCAAAAAGAATTTGTTTGTATAACGCACTGACTTGACTAAATAACTGTACATAACTAGGCGTACTAAAGCAATTTACGTTGCGAGTATTAAATTTCATACAGGTAATATAAGTACCTATTTAAGGTTAAGTAATGTAAATTGGATCTCGCATAGTCCTAAGTGGTTACTTAAGGGTGAGGATTGAGGTGGGCCTGTGAACGACGCTTGATGGTCTCAACTGTTAGGGGGAGAAAGGCAATTTTTATCTTATAAAATAATCAGATTGCATAGGAAATCTGAGTTAACCTACGATTTTCGCACGGCAAATAAAAAGGTAGAATACAAAATTATTGAAATTATTAGTAGTCAATCGCTGTACTTGTTAATAAAATATATAAAAATAATACTTCATGTTTGGATCTGCCTTTAAATCTTGACTTATTTATATCTGTGTAAGATGAATGGATAGCTGTTGTTTGTTTTTATTACAAAACTAGCCTTCCGCCCGCGGCTTTGCCCGCGTGAACTATAGGACGTTATCCCGCGGGAATATCTTGTAAATTGTAGCCTATGAGTTATTCTGATGTATAAGCTATATTATTGTAAAGTTTCATTAAAATCAATTCAGTAGTTTTTACGTGAAAAAGTAACAAACGTTCATCCATCATCCATGCGCCCCCCGGTACCGCCGCAACCGCTATGTCCCTGCATTTTAAATCTGTAATATCTTCAAAAATATTTATTTAAATTGCATGCTGTAAAGGGCCATATTGATCTATATTACATGCACAATTTATTTAAGGTACTTAATTGGATAAGGATTAATACTGTATTGCTCAAAATCGCTTTTTCGTAAATATGCCCTTATTTTCTCATTAGTAAAGGATAAAAATGGTTATTGTGGGTTATCCCTAATAGATAGACATATACCATCGCGGACTTTTTTGTAAACCTTTTTAAGGTGAACAATACCGTAGTACATTATTTTGATCTATCTCGTAGGGTTCAGCCAGCGTTTGCAATGTAAGCGCAAAAAAATGTGTTTATTTACGACCTTAAATTAAAAACCTATAAAATTATCAGTGTTTCTCTACTATATTATGCATGTATTATACATATAAACCTTCCTCTTGAATCAGTCTATCTAATAAAAAAAACCGCATCAAAATCCGTTGCGTAGTTTCAAAGATTTAAGCATACAAAGGGACATAGGGACAGAGAAAGCGACTTTGTTTTATACTATGTAGTGAAGTACTGACCGAAATTTTAGTATCTCTCTTATCAAGCGGGTAGGTATACCCAAGGTACAGACCCACCAACTTATCTGTGAACTGAGTGGTAGCGACACCGTCGCTTTAGTGTTGCAAATTAATAAAAGTTACCCATGATTGTGTATGTCAAATATGAAACAAGGTAAATATATAAACGTAATTTTATTATTTTAAGCAATACCTCACATTGTTTTATAATAATAAAGTGCTAATTTAAATAATCTTCAAAAATAAGAAAATTAATTTAGGTAGATACATAGTACATACATTAGCTTTTTCTCTGGCATTCAAATTGATATAATGTGGGTACCCCACTTACAAACTTAATGTTTAGCAAAGTCCCCACTGCTGGGGCACGGGCCTCCCTTAACGATGTGAGGTGAAAAAAAACAAAAGTTTGCTTGCTTAACAATAATTTATTAGAATCCCGGTTTACAATAATTATGATCTTTTGATGAACTTGCACGCCCAACTTCATCCTGGCTGTGAGGCCATACGCCGCTTACATCCATGTCATCATTATCACTGTCACTTTCAGTTTCCGAATCACTT
Organism: Mecyna flavalis; assembly: GCA_949319885.1. Taxonomy (NCBI): domain Eukaryota; kingdom Metazoa; phylum Arthropoda; class Insecta; order Lepidoptera; family Crambidae; genus Mecyna; species Mecyna flavalis. The sequence continues at coordinate 11,833,882 of OX439431.1, read as the reverse complement.
ACTACTTCTATAATGAACGGTTTATCCAAATACACATCATGCTTCAAATATTCTGCTTGTAACTTGCGAACATGATTGCAATGCTGAGCCCACTCACTAACCGTTATACTTTCAAAAGCTTCTTGAACTAGGCGGGGAATCTCAGAATTTTTGTGGTCAATATTTACATCAGCAACTTTTCTTTTCATCGAGCTCCATATTAATTCGATGGGATTGAGATCACAATGATAGGGAGGTAAGTACAAGCATTTGTGTCCATTTTCTTCTAATATTTTTTCAATTTCATACACAGGTTGAGGCTTATTTCTCTTAATTATTTCTAAAAGCTGAGGTTTCGTCAACTCCTCTCCGTAGTCAATTTTATTTTGTGTCAACCATGATTGCATATCTTTCTTTAAAGAATTAGTATTTGGTATTTTATTTACACAAATACGGTGATAAGGGGCATTATCCATCACTATTATTGATGGCTCTTGTAAATTAGGCACAAGTTTTTCAATAACCCACTTTTTAAAGTTAGTACTATTCATGTCGTCATGATAGTCACCACTTTTTGTGTTAGACTTAAAAACTAGCAGAGCATTTTGGACAAATCCGGTATCCCCTCCCGCATGAACAATAATATATCTTTGCCCTTTTGATACAGGCTCTAACACTCCATCTACACCCTCTCCTTGCCAGCATTTACCTGATGTATGCGATGAATGTATATAGGTTTCATCCAAATAAATTAGCGGCCGAGGCTGTGGAGATTTATAATTTGTTTCTACAGCATGCAAGTATTTTGCTCTCCAAGCTGATACTTCATTGCGCTCCATGAGTATTTTACGATTAGACTGTGACTTTTTAAAACGAAAACCCATTTTGTGGAGCAGCTTTCGTAGACTTTCTCTTTGTCCCGTGTAATTTATTTCTGTTTTTAAGACCTCTAGGAGCTTCTTAACAGTAGGTAACTCGTTTTTAATAGAGTAAAATTCATGTACTTTCCTCCGGATAACTCCCATGTCAAAATCATCAACATGAATAAACCCACTTTGACGTTTCCTTTCCTTGCCTGGGGTCCGAATTTTTGTACCAGCTTCTTCTGCTGCATGCCCTTCTTTAACTATTTTTGAAATTAGCCCTTGACTCACACCTGAAATATATAGACAAAATTAAGTAATTAAGTATTTACATACTGTAGTTAAAATATTAAATGTAAGTATGAGTAACTATTTTTATGCGGCTTGCTACAAATCGCGTCACGTAAGAAGAACACTCTAAGGCAGTGTGGAGAGAATTTACGCTAAGCCAAACGTACCTATGCGGGAGAGCCCCTCAGATTATTCCAGCGTTCTTTTTACGTGACGAGAACAGCTATAGGTAGTTGAATCACTCAGCTTTATATTTTTTAAGTTACAGTTACGTTAAAAGTAATCAATAAAAAAAATTGGGTAATTTACAAAAAGAAAGTAGACAACACTTACCTGTAGCTGCCGAAATTCGTTTGTATACTTGATTAAATGGAACAATCGGAGCCTCCGCCCGAGCTTCTTCTTCAAAAAAGGCTTTGACCTTAAGAATGATGCTTCGCGCATCACTTTTAATCGCTTTCGGCATATTATACGCTGAAAATGTAGAAATATCGCAACAGAAAACACAGAGCACCCGAATGTAGTAGACACTGACAATCGAATGACATTTCAACATGGCGGCCGTAGTTCCAATTTTCTCCATTTCACAGATAAGTTGGTGGGTAAACAAAGTCAGCTATTAGATAACTTTTTTACCGTCTAACATTTTTGTGAATAAAAATATTTTAATCCTTCTAGCCCCGGATTACTAGACACAATAGAAAATCTATTGTTATGCGGCACCCGAGTGCCGGTTCGGCGTTGAGTGGTTAAGTATTGCAAAAATCTGAGTTGCAAAAGTATACGAAAACCCTTTTTGGCCTTTTTACCTAATTTGTAACTAAATTATTATGAATTTCGTAGTGTAATTTTGTATGGTTTCCTAGGTTTAAGTTTCCGTATCGCGGTAAAAATCATATTTCAAGAACATTAAACTCCATCCGTGGGAGGTGGTCCCGCACACTCAACCCACTAGTGATGGTAAATCACGTTATCTCCGCTTGAGTAAAGGTCTACTTAACGTATTATGCTTCAGTCCTACCTTTGGCTAAATTTCATGAAAGGGTCAACACAATTTACTCGATACGGGTAATGTTCACGTAGTAGGTATTCCATAAATTCTTCATCATATCATAATAATATCTATTACCTACGTGCAAATAGCATTGCATCGCTTTGATTTATAATTTTTAGCCATTGTCTCGATCCGTTTAAAGCTGTTATATTTAATAAGTAAATACCAGAAACCATCATTGTCTTGAGTTTAATTCCTGGGTCGAGCAAAATTTGCATAGGTCAAATAATGCTCGAGTTTGAGATCTCTAACCATTAATTTTAGAAGGCCCAGTCATAAGGGTAGCATTGATTTGATTATTGTGACGATGTCATGATTTTATATATGGAGGCCTTGCAAATAATTTGGACGCTTTTCTGCATATTTTCAACACCGTACATATTAGACAAAAACGTCGTTACTCGTATAATATTTATCGTGATTATTATCGTGAACTCGATATTTTTGACCCCAAGCACGTTCGATTCCGACATGACGTGGTAAAGCGAGTCTTCAACTGAGATTTTCTTTCTAGTGTTTAATAGTACTGTTTTTGTAAATAGCATTTACTATAACTTTATAATGTTACTCCATTTTAATTACTGTAATTAGGAGGCGTCTGAGCTATTATTGTTTACGCAATGTTTTTAACAATGCTGTGTGTACACGTTTTTGAGTAACGATTTAGTTTTGAGGTACATTTGTTTTCTTTTCAAATTGTTACTTGTTAAGTATGCCAAAATAAATAAATAAAATAAAATTTATGATTTGAATATAAAATAACGTGAAAAATAAAAAGAACAAAAATTCCGAATTAAGGTCGAAATAGGAATATTCTTATTTATCGCTATATTTGCTGCTTGCTGCAAATAAGTGTTACAAACTTAAACGAAAAAAAAAATATTGCCAGGTTTTGGAAAGGGTAGTCTTATGAACCAACATTATACATATTCTTCGGAGTTTCAAACATGAGATAATAGAACTCCAACTTTGGTGATAAGACCTTAAAAAGCCTACTTCTAAATTTGTTTTACCCTGAATATTTTTCCCCATATCTGTTAAGCGATGCGATATAAAACCTGCCAAGAAGAGCGCGATAAAGCCCCGTATGCTCAATGAAATTATATTTATGTACCCGTATTTTAGTAAAAGTACCTGTTTTTTAGATACTGGATGATATAGAGGTGTAAAATAGTGTTATAATTAGAAGTTGCCACAACATTTACGACCAAACTAGCTACACTGAATTAGTACTATTATATTATATTCTGTGGCTAAATTAAAACAATAACAACAGTAAATAAAAACAATACGACTATTTTAATTATTGAAATGTGAATCACAAATTGGTAGGTATTGAGGCCTTAATTGCCGCCTCTTTTGTTTATGGCTTCAACAATTTAAGGGTCCTTGAATATTTGTTTTAAGAGTATCACATATTATATTGATCCGACTCTGATGCCATAGTAAGCATTTGGGTCATCGGGATCAGAATCTACGAATGTACCATAAATATACAGGGTGGAAAGTTTCAATGGGGCAGCCAAGGGAGGTACCTTAATCGTTGCAGCTACAAGAAATTGGTCTTAGGAGACTATCCATAATTTTTCAAAAAAATTTCATTCCTATTCACAGATTTAAAAAAAAATGTACGGTTAGCAAGAAAATTACAATTTTTCACAAAAAAACTTTTTGATGCTAATCGGTCCGATTTTGTACGCTGATCAAAATCTTGTATGGGACCAACTGAGGTTTCAGTACTAGAAAAGTCACAAATCAAAAAAAACTTTTCCCATACATTTTATAGTACATACTTAGATTTTTTGTGAGGCCATAAGAAGAGGTCACTTTTTGTTGTAGCTACAAAAAAATAATTAAGAAGATGCATATGCAATCAAACAATAAAATTATTTAAAAAATAATAATTATTTTTATTAAGTAATTTTACTTTATGATATAAGGTGCTCAAAATGTTCTCCATTTTGATTAATGCATAAATGTATTCGTTTTTGTAATGACCGCGTGGCGGCCATTAATTATTTGGATGAATTCCATATAAAATTGTACAGAGCGAGTTTTTCAATTCTTCGACACTGTCATATTTCTTTTCATAAATTTCATTTTTTTAAATAGCCCCACAGAAAGAAATCAAGCTCATTTTTGCAAAAAAAGAATAACTAAAAGCATCTACTCGCAAAAGCACACCACACGCAATCAGATTTTGATATAAGCAGCAAAAGAAATACCTACGCATTATAAAAAGAAAACAAAGTTCGAAATTTAAATCTTATTTGAATTTGAACTAGGTAGGTAACTAAATCTTTTTTCAGAAAACTATCGAGGTTACGTAAGTTCCAATTGAAACAAAATTAATTGACTGATGTATGGGAAAAGTTTTTTTTAATTTGTGACTTTTCTAGTACTGAAACCTCAGTTGGTCCCATACAAGATTTTGATCAGCGTACAAAATTGGACCGATTAGCATCAAAAAGTTTTTTTGTGAAAAATGGTAATTGTCTTGCTAACCGTACATTTTTTTAAAAATCTGTGAATGGGAATGTAATTTTTTTGAAAAATTATGGATAGTCTCCTAAGACCAATTTCTTGTAGCTGCAACAATTAAGGTACCTCCCTTGGCTGCCCCATTGAAACTTTCCACCCTGTATATATAAATACATAAACAGCCAGTCGCAGGACACATACAAATTTTCATCACATGAATGTTTGTCGTTAGATTCGAATTTACTAAAGTTTTGTGAAAAACTTACATGTTCAATTTTGTGGTTGGACTTGTAAATTTAGTTTGGAGCTCTACAAAAATACTCGTGATTGAAACGGGATTGAGTTTTACGTGACTAGACTTTAAAAAAAATATTCAGAAGTCTTGTCACATTCTAGTTTTTTCAGTTATGCAGATTTAATAATTTTATTTTATATTTACTTGAAAGTTTTATGTAATAAAATCAACAACGAGTTTGTAACCGTACCATACGCCATACCACAGATTACTAAATATTTACTACGAAAAAATAAAACAACGAGTTAATTATAAAGGTACCTAATATTTTGTAACTGACACGTGGGTGCTCACCCACGTGTCAGTTACAGTTAGTGGGTTCGAATCACATCCAGGAAAAACAATCCCTTATATAGATAATTAGAAACGTATAGTGGTGTGTTATTAATTATTACACTAAGATTTTTATCCTGCTATATGCATGCAAACACACTTTGCACAACTCACGTGATTCCGTCAGCCTAGCTTAAACTTGTGCAATATTAGATCATGGAATGCATGCTCGAGACAATTACCTGTAGTCTTGTATCGGTGAATGATGTAAAACTGAATGCTATACCTCTTGATAATATGTATTTATCTACATACATGTGTCCAAGCTTCGTATGTCGTAATCGTAGGTTATGTGTGATTCAATAAATTTTTATCTGTTTGATGGTAATGTAATAAATATGTACAATTGCGTATATCGCGGTATCAGTTACACAAATGTATTTTTGTCATATTAAAATTGTATCAAATAAGGATGTTCGTACGTCCAGTTTCCAGGCCCCCTGAAATTTGCATAATATCATTGACGGCTAACTCTTTTGTATGCTGAGAACAGACACACGAATTAGGTACATTCATTGAGTAATAAAAAAATACATCTGAATACTAAATCTGTTTTGCAAATTAGAATTATAATTTTTTTTTATTTATTATTTAAGTTTAAGCTATACTTTCAAATAAGGGTTTACTTTGTATTTCAAGTATACCTTCAAACAATTTACATATGGGACTGATAAGATTGATTGAGTTTGTTTAATACATTCATCAAATGAGATAGCCGTACGTGATTTGATCTGCTAAGCGGTGAACTCTATAAACCACAGTGGTCTCAACTATTTTATATAAAATCAGTTTTCCAAATACCTGATAATAGTATGAACGCAACGCTACCGATGTCCTCATATTAAGGATAAGGTATATTGTTATTAATTGTATCCTTTCGCGTTGCGGTTTCATCACTACATCCTGATCCCACACGAATAGCTCTTAAGATCTTATTAAGGTGGCGACGTGTTGTAATTCCGTTTGGGAAGTTAACGAGTAAATTTTCCGGTAATTTATTCCCAAAACGAGTTAACCTCCTTGTGAAAGCACAACAATTTTGTAATTTATTTATCTCTTGCACATCAATGATTTGTTACAAACTAGTGACATACATTGTTATGCAGATGATAGCACGGGTGATGCTTTTTATAACGGCCATGCAAAGGATTCTCGAACACTTGACGAGAGCCGGATGAAACTTGTGTCTGACATTGAGACTACCTTAGACCATGTCTCAAATTGGGGTCATACAAACCTTGTGAAATTTAATCCCCAAAAGACTCAAGTCTGCGTCTTTTCCACAAAAAAGACCCCCTTTGCCATATCCCCTCTATTTGAAAACACTCCTCTCAATGCCAAACCGAGTATTGGGATTCTCGGCGTTAACATATCGAGTGATGTTCAATTCCGCGGTCATCTGGAAGATAAGGCCAAGTTGGCTTCACAAAAGTTAGGTGTCCTCGGTAGAGCGAGACAGTATTTCACCCCGGCTCATCGTCTTCAACTCTACAAGGCGCAAGTAAGGCCCCATATGGAATACTGTTCTCACCTTTGGGCCGGGGCACCGCAGTATCAGCTTCTTCCACTTGACCGCGTTCAACGTCGATCCGATCGAATTGTCGGCGCCGAGAGTCTTTCCGCTAAGCTCGATCCCTTGGCGTTGCGGAGAGAAGTAGCATCTCTGTGCGTTCTCTACCGCATGTACCATGGGGAGTGTTCGGAGGAATTGTTCGGACTTATACCTGCTGCAGGGTTTCATCACCGTACAACTCGTCACAAACTGAAGTTTCACCCTCATCACCTTGACGAGTGGCAATCTACTACCATACGTTTCACTCGTAACTTCATACCACGTACGACCAAACTGTGGAACCAGCTCCCTGCAGCGGTATTTCCGGACCGCTATGACATGGTAATTTTCAAGAGACGAGCATATCACTTTCTCAAAGGCCGGCAACGTACTTGTGACTCCTCTGGTGTTGCGGGTATTTATGGGCGGCGGTGATTGCTTACCATCAGGTGACCCGCCTGCTCGTTGCCTCCCTCTAACATAAAAAAAAAAAAAAAAAAACACAATAATACAACCAACTTACCTCATTTGGGATAGAACAAGTTTGCTCGTTTACACAAGTTATGGCGGTCTGGATGGATACTATAAACTTCGTTATACATTTTCCTTTCTTACAATGAATGTAAATCTGAAGATATTATCAACCATACTGGCTAGAGGGGAAAAACCTATAAAATATGTCTTTTTTGTATGGAGGCTGGCTTACCTTGTGGTACGCCATTTTGATTTTTTTTCAAAATAGCGTTCCCTTAAAGTTCTATGAAAAATCGATACCTTACATTAATACAAACATAATATGTTATTAGACAAAAACCTGTAAAGTGTCACGTTTTAAAGCTATATGCAATTAAAGGTTTACTTCTTGATTTCAAGATTTTTTTGTGTCAAGTTATAGTGCACATAAAATTCATTCAAAAATGGATACCTGACATCAATACAAACATAAAATGTCATTAGACGAAAACCCGTGAAGCGTCACGTTTTAAAGATATAAGCAACTAAAGATTTATTTTGAGTTTTTTTTTGTCTCATGTTATAGTTCACATAAAATTCATTTAAAAATGGATATCTGACATCAATACAAACATAAAATGTTATTAGACGAAAACCCGTAAAGTGTCACGTTTAAAAGATATAATAAACTAAAGTCTAACTTCTTTATTTTAAGATTTTTTTGTGTCAAATCACATAAAATTCATTCAAAAATGGATACCCGATATTAGAGTCCGACCGAAACTGGTTTTCCGGCCGAAACCGAAACCGAAACCGAATGTTCGGCCGTGGCTTTAGTTTCGGCCGAAACCGAAACCGAAACCGAAACTCACGTGGTCAAGTATACAATTCCTTAAAATACTGAAATTTGGTGCATTTTACCCATTATTCTGCATTAATTGGGACATGAAATGGAATCACAGTATACTGATTTTGTTGTAATCATTTATTTAATACTAGATTTCCGCCCCTGGCTTCGCTGGCGTAGGCTACACGCTTTAAACCACTATGAAATGCCCCCAGTAACTAAAAACCCCCTTCTTAGTGGAAACTTACACATTATAAAGTACCTACGCTTTTAGAAAATTTAAAGTAAAAAAATTAAGACACTTTTTAACACCCCTTGAGGGGTGAAATATTAAAAAGCTTACACAAGGCTCTGTCCCCTTAATCCAAAAACTGACGGGGTATTCAAAAAAAAAAAAACCGTGGTGTCTAGCTTGAAGTACACTTGACTGTACAATATTTTTTTAAGATTACATTTTGATTGTACACCTATATTTAGCCCAGGGGGGTTAATCTTGATCGCCTGCACATTATTTTCACAATTAACTGTGTCAAAAAAATACTTTAAAATATGAAAAAAAAACATTAAAATTCGATTTGCGTGAAATACCCATTCTTACGGCGGATATCATACAAAAAAAAGATCAGTACAGCGAGAGGTATTGACAGAGAATAGAGATACGTTCGAAATCTGTTGGTGGGTGGGGACGTTTTTTTGCATGGTCCTTTAATTTTTTATTTTTAAACCCCTTTTTAACCCCCACTGGGGTAAGTTTTTAATAACACCTTTTTATTTGAAACTGATACCAAACTAAAAATATACTTCCCGAATTTTAAGACTGTAACTTTTAAAATGACGAAGTTTCATACTAACTTCCAACCCTCTTTGTACCCCCTTGGGGGTTAATTTCGAAAAACCCCTTCTTAGTGAAAATTTACGCATTATAAAGAACCCTTGTACAAAATTTCAAGTTCCTGGGTCTTGTACTTTGGGCTGGTCGTAATTCCTTTTTGAAATATCCCTCCCTCCCCCCCCCCATTTTCGGGTAAGAGTACTCTATGTCAGCCGGGGATAGTGTAGCTTACCAATAGTGAAAGATTATTCAAATCAGTTCAGTAGTTTCGGAGCCTATTCAATACAAACAATCAAAATATCTTTCCTCTTTTTAATATTTACAAGTATAGATAATACAAAAAAAAACATATTAATCATACTTTTATTATATTTTCAAATCAAGTTCTCATAGCAAAATGTTTATCAGTTAACAATAATCGAATCACTAATTGTTACTGTTTAACGCACTGACTATTGTGTTGCTAGTGTTGCTACAGAGGCTATCCGAACGGCGCACGACAATAATTCCCAAACAGGTGCGCCGCCAAAGCGTTGCTGCGAGAAACGAATGAGCGAACGGCGAGCGTGCACGATGCACGTGCACTTCCGAAATCAGTTTCGGTTTCGGCAAAAGTTTCGGCCAATTTTGGCCGAAACCGAAACTGCAGCCGAAACTTGATTTTTGGCCGAAACTCGGCCGAAACCGAAACCGAAACCGAAACTTCGGTCGGACACTACCCGATATCAACACAAACATAAAATGTCATAAGATGTCATTATTACTATAACTTGTGAAAAAAAACTCAAAATAAAGAAGTAAAGCTTTAGTTGCTTATATCTTTAAAACGTGACACTTTACGAGTTTTCGTCTAATAACATTTTATGTTTGTATTGATGTCAGATACCCATTTTTAAATGAATTTTATGTGAACTATAACTCGAGACAAAAAAAAATCTCAAAATAAATCTTTAGTTGCTTATATCTTTAAAACGTGACACTTCACAGGTTTTCATCTAATGACATTTTATGTTTGTATTGTTAACAGGTATCTATTTTTGAATGAATTTTATGTGAACTATAACTTGAGAAACAAAAACCTCAAAATAAAGAAACTTTACTTTGGCTGCTTATATCTTTAAAATGTGACACTTTACGAGTTTTTATCGTATAACATATTATGATTGTATTAATATAAGGTATCGATTTTTGATAAAATTTGAAGTGAACGCTATTTTGAAAAAAAATCAAAATGGCGGACGCGCAGGAAGGCCAAAATCTTCAAACCCCTTTACACGAGTCCTCCAATAAGTAACTTTTTCGTCAATTTTAAATTGCCTTACCCTCAGATAGCTTTACCTACCTAAACTGATTTAGGGTTGCCAATATTCAATTTTTATTTGCAAGTAAACTTTAAAGAAGAATAACCAAATTAAATCTTTTTTTTTTAGAAAGAGAATTAGACTTCTGACAAAATAATTTGCATAGATTTACATAATGAATTTCAATTTGTACGATACTAGGTGAATAGGAATAATAAGCCCCGAGTCTTGAAATTTAGTATTTTTAAGGATAGGGTACATTGTATACGAAATCAAGATTATTTATTTTATAGAACTGAAGAAATTTGAGGAACATCGTTGTTATTGTCCTGTTGTCCAACTTTTGACTGATGAGCTCTGGGAACATTTTAAATCAATAAAAGAGAATGCAAAACTTGCTGAGAACAATGGGCCCAAATTTAAGTTAATGTGCAGAGATGAGATGTATTCTATGTGAAGGACCACACACACACCATGACATATTATGATGACACATAATCGGTCCCAGGGGGAAAAGTAATCGTCCATAATAATTTATTATTTTTATATGAACATAAATAAATAACATAATAAACATATTTTTTTTCACTAGGACCAATTTTGTTGCTATGTCCCAAATCTGCACAACATTTTTTTTTGGGCCCAGTCTTTTGCATTGTCCTGATGTTTAATCGTACTATGAGTAAATATTATAAACGTGAAAGCTTGTAAGTATGGATGTGCTACTAGAATGATTTTAAATGAAACTTTACAAAAATATAGCCAGAATAACACGGCGGCGAATCCGTGGGCGGAAGTCTAGTTTTTTAATTTTTTTATTCTGAAACTAAGTACAGGCAGAAGAAGAAAGTACGTAAACGCACAAAAATATGAAGTAAATGTCTCAAATAAGGTCACAGTATTATTTCGTACAACCTTCATTGTTTGTTACAGATGTACCTACATATTATAAGTTCTTTTACATCTTTTAGTTCAGTTTTCTCATGGATCCATAAAAACTGTGTGGATGTTCTATCTGAAGGTAGAGCAATGTACTGTCTACGGTATCTGCTATTTCCCTGAGTTTCCATTCTTGTAGCGTGCCATTACGATACATAGCTTCGAAAGCGTATAAATTAGGTCATCGATTGCTACCAACGTGACTATTATTGACCCCGGAAAGGGAAAATAAGGTTTTTGGTAAGAGTTTGTCCCTTACTAAGCATGATTATTGCTGCTATTAATTTTTACGAAACTGTGGGGTTATTAGATTGTCTAACGCCTAGTGGCGTACGTTGGGGGGTGTAATGGAATCAAAGCCTTAGGCAAAAGAATCCTTCAACATAATTATACATAATTATATTAATAGTTTATCCAAATTAATTTTTAATGCTCTCTCTGGAGCAGTTTCCTTTACAAGTTTCACACAGATTATTAATTATACATATTATCAATAAACATCTTTATTTAAAAACTCCCACTTTAAATGCTATTAACCTAGACCAGCAAAGTATATAAAAAAAGATTACCTAAAAATATACTTATTTGTAAAGTAATAATTGGCTGGATGATTCGGAAACGTCGGAATGAATCCTGCATTTTTAACAAGGAGGCCTTTACAAACTTCTCTATTTAATTTTTTATGTCCCGGCATTTTAGTGGTGGTCTCGTGTGGCAAACACCCCCACTTTTATATGACATTTCTACCACCCACCTGCTAACTTAATGTCAATCGTATTTATATAAACTCACCGGCAATAAAACTTGGCCACTGGGCTTTTTTCATACAAACATGGTCACTTTAGCATCTCATAGATAGAAAACTATTTGCAGCTGTGCAATGATTATTACGTCAATGGAGAGGCCAAACGCCCAATTGTCGAATCACAGTTTCAAAAATTGCCAAAAACCGCTCAATTTACTCAAAAAGGAAAAACAATAAACCGAACTCAACGCTCCATACATCGTAGTAAACAACGACTGAAATATCACACAGTATATCAATAAATGTACATTGCCAATAACAGTACTAACGTGTTTAGCGCGTAGATAACTCTCTAGAGAAATGGTCACTTCTGTATGCTTAATTGTAAAATAAACATCAATTTGAAATGGTAGCATTTCTCATTAATTGTGCTCGTTATCGTTACAGAGCAGAAAAATAGCATAGGCACGTAATACAGGCTTTCAGAATCAGTCATCCATTTCAGCGTTAGCTAGGTGGACACATGTTGACAAGTAGCTCAATTGATATTAGATACCCCTCTATTGCGTCAGAGGTCAAAGTCTGCAATATAAATTAGTAAAACTTTACTTTAGATTGGCTGGCTTACAACAGCCAATCTAAGTCAGAAAAATATTAAATATTGCTGAATATGATGATATGACATAAAGAAATACAACTTTTTCGGTACTTGTGTTTTCTAACATACTTATTATTTTTTATGAACAAAATCTTAGTAAGCTCACTAAATTAAAACTATCTACCAAAGTTTCGTTACAATTAACTACGTATTAACGGTTTTAGCGCATAGAGTACCTTTATACATTGAGTTGTATTTATAAAGATGTCACTCTAGTTGACAGTTGAAATCCTAAGCTTAACGCTAATCATGAGATACAGTAACGTGATAAATTGCTTTTCATAAAAACCATTTTTTAGACTCTACGACTTTGGTAGAAAGAAATATAGAGGCAAAGGTCAAAGTTGTTCTTTTTTGGCATTATTTTTAGTAAAAAGAGATGAAATAAGTCATCCTTCTGACATGTAGATAATTTATTTTTATTTTATTTTCTTTGCGGTTTCAAAGATAGCTTCGTGGTTATTATTATCGCATTTTCCCTGCCAATGACCTGCCACGACCGTTAAGCAAAATCAGACATTATTTATTACTCCCCAGTGATCCGATCCGTGTAAAAATAATAATATTTATAAATTTTAGTATTTAAGGACACACACATTTAAAACTGTACTTTTTTTCGAACTGTAAAAATAAATATAAAAAGTTCAACGTTGACTAAACAATTACAATTAAACGTTTAAAAAATGTTGGCTCTCTTAGAGCATTGTTTTGGTTTGATTCTCTAAATTGGATCCCAATCCGCTTACATAATAATACATATTATTATCACAGCCGTCGACATTTCATAAATCGATCGATGTGTGCATTCTAAAGTACTACTCGTATGTAGAGCGCTATGTTTAATAGATGTGTATTTTTCCAGCAATGAAAGCGGCCATTCTGATCCAGCAGTGGTATCGGCGGTACTTGGCGCGGATGGAGGTGCGCAGGCGGTACACTTGGACCATCTTCCAGAGCATCGAGTACGCGGGCGAGCAAGATCAAGTCAAGGTATTAACAATTAGACCTTTGCCTCACTTGACGGAAATTACGTCGCGGATCATTCACGACGGAACGCTAATGCAATTGGCCGCAACGGACGGAGCGACCGATCTTCCGCGTAGTGTGCCCGCTATATTTTGTAATTTAATTAATTGCATGCACGCCGCGCGTATTATAATTGACCTCAGTGATGCATTGGCGTTCCGTCGCGAAAGATCCGCGACGTGATTCCCGTCAAGTGTGGCGCTGGCCTTAGTGTTTTAGAAGGTTATTAAAAAAATATTTAGTAATTGCAATTGAAAATCACAAACGAAATATATTAAAAAAGCAACCGGTCAGTGTGAGTGATGGAGTGAACGTTCCCGTCCGATCCGATGTCCGTGCAAAAATAGATATACTAGGTAAACAGATAAATTCCACGAGTCAGTTAAAATTATGGTTGAATAAAGGTTTCAATTAACGTGAATGTTTAAAGCTACAGGCTCTACAAATAAAGGGCAGTTTCGAGGCGCCTACGCAAACTCAACGGGATTGTCAAATGAATAAAGGAGCAAATTACGACTTCAGTCAGTGATTAACGTTACCGTATAAATTAAATTTACTGTCTTCCGTCGTTGAGATTCTTAAACGTAAATTATTCGTCGTTTTGTTAAACTGAGATTTACATTTCATTTAAAGTTAGTTAACTACCTCCGGCACTCTTCAGGTGCCTCAACCTGCGGAATATTTAGTCCGTTTTGTTTTAAGTTGCATGTGTGTGAGAATATAAATGTATTCACGGGCACATGGCTTATGCACGTTTTTAATGAATAATTAATGCAAGGATAGGCTGGTTTGCTACAACCTGCTGTGTTACAAACAAACATTTCTTTTTTACTACCTGTGGAAAAATGTTTTTAAACCACAGCATCACGTACGCTGTATATACCCAAAGTAGCTTAGGCTTAAGCACTTGTGTTGTAATACAAAATTTTAAAATCTCAACACAAGATTAAACAAAGATCCCGCTGAATGTTTGCATTTACGACTATAGCTGATATTGTATAGAGCAAGGTCTCTTTGTTGCAGAGGAGAATGCGCTAAGGAACATAAACGTAGGCTAGCTAGACCTGTATGTGCGACTCTGGATTGAAGACGTTCGTCCAACTACCCATTGAATTCCTTCGATTTACCCTTCACATCCGAATGGAACGAGCCGGTGCCAGGCTTGTGCCAATTTACCGCCCCATAGAACAAAAACACTAACAACTTCACCTTCTAGCCAACAATTAAAACTGAATGATCTTTTAATTTACTTATGGTGGCTTATGGTGACGAGCCATTTGGTGTAATGGTCGAGAAGTCGGTTATTACACCAGATGTCACGGCTTTGATTTCCGCACGGTACAAACATTTGTGTGCATGAACAGGTCTGTTTGTATCGGTCTGGGTGTTTCTATGTTTACCTAATATGTATGTACTTACAAAAAAAAGTATTTAAGTAATGTTTATCAGTTGTCTTGCACACATAGCACAAGATAATGCTTAGTTTGGGGCTGGATGACTCTGTGTGAATGATGTCCAGTCCAGTCCAGAGATTTAGAATAGTTTTTTTTAGAATAAGATTTATTAAGCTAAATATTTGCATACTTTTATGGTCAATAAAAACAAACGACAACGTTCAAAATTATTATTATATTCTTGCTCGTAAATATTTGTTCGTACTGTTTGGGGATAGCGATATCTCAATCCTTTAGGCGCGATTGGTCCAATGGTGATCCATCTCAATAGCAACAGATAGGTAGTAAAATAAAGTCAACTTTTTCATTCACAATTTTATAATATCCTGGTCTAAGTCATATTATGTACCTATTTTAATTCTTATTAATGTTCAATGAACACTTCAACTCGATCATTCAACATGACTGAATCTCACTATGCAGTCACTATAGGTGGCCGTCAGAGTTGTCTCGGAAAATCATTTATGTCAGATTTGATTCCACTACTCTGTGATAACGAATTTGCTTGCTTTTTTTTATTGTCAGAGTCGGCAAACGAGCCGCAACACCAGAGGGATCGCTGATGCGTTGCCAGCCTTTTAAGGGGGCACTCTCATAGACCAGACGAAACACAAGTCACTATTATTTCACGCTGGTGTTATGTGAGAGGGTGGTACTTTGTCGGACGAGCCGGCCCATTCGTACTTTAAAACAGTACGGCTCTACCACTACCAAACATGCTTAGTTTGGAGTTATGTTCAGTAGAAAAATTAAGAATCCTTACTCTTATTCATATACATACTGCTTGTAAGCGCAACTATTGCTATAGTGTATAAATTTGCTAACTGAAATCTTTTATCGTATAGACATTAAAATAAAATCCTTATACTGTATGCTTTATAAAATAACAAAAATATTATTCCAATATAGGTACCAAGCGCTTACATGAGTATTGGAGAAAATTGTGCTTTGTTTTATGTCAATTAGTGGTTTGCATTCGAAACGGAACGGAAAGATTATGGTTTTGTTACATTAAAGTTTGTGGATTCAGTTGAACTGGCGGCGAATTGATATTGAGTCTGTTCTCATAGAATTCTCTTTTCGGTCCAATTAAAACTCGGCTAAGTTCGTGCGCTTTGCTGAATTAATTAATTTTAAGGATCCATCAGATTTTATCCATGAGGTGTATTTGTATGAGATTTTATATCTTTTAATTAAAATTTTCTCGAAGCCTCAATCGATGGTCTTTTGAATGATAGATAATGCAGTTTTCATATTGAGATAGCCGCTGAACATTCATCTTGTACAGTTTGAGTAACAGTCAATACTCACGATAACGATTGACGAGTATTAGGAACACGTAATCAATCACTCAGTGTGGAAATAGAGACACTCGAAGTTACGAGGTATTTGAAAACATCAAATAAATTGATCTGACCCTAAATTACCTTGCGCTCTTGCATCAGAAGGTATCAGAAACAATAAATGTATTAATCTGTTATTTTAATTATTCACCTAAATGTTTATCCCTTGTGGGATTCGAATTATGTTTTGGTAAAGCTTAATTGCAAAAAAATCTCATATTGATTTATCAATCTCCATGTAAAGATGTATCTTACTGGATTTCTAGCTCAAAGTCATGACGTCCAATATAAGTACGATTTGGTATATAAGTAAGATGCTTTCTTTTGGAGCAAATATCTTTAAACATACTGTATGTATTGTATATGTACATATAAGAATTATCGGCATGTTTGCTTTAAAATGTGGGTCCGACCGCTGTAATCTGTGGTCCGGTAGTAGTATATTAAATATCCGGCAGTTTCCGGCTATGGCTACGATTTCTCTAGTCGGCTCATCGCTTATGCGCATAGAGATGGCCGGTGTAGCCGCAGTGTAAATGTGAGTGGCACTATTTGTCGATGGGAAAAGCTGGCCTGAACTATTTATAAATTCGGCTTTATTCGCGCCGAACGGGTATCCGCACTATCCGCTGGATTTTACCGCCTGCGTTGGCCCTGGGGCCTGATTGTATTTGTATGGTTAAGCCAATCAACATTTTTCCTGAACTTCACTTACTAGTAAAACAAAACAAAGTATAAAATTAGTTCTAGCCATTATATAATCTGGGTGTTAAAAACATATTAAGTGCACTATGTTTAAGTAATGTACGAGTATATGCAGTGTATGAGCTATTAACAAGATATTATTGTCAAATAAACTTTGAAATATGTATGAATTTATATTTTTAGCCCCTTGCAACGAATATGAAGGTAATTTATGCGGAAAATCGTACGCGTTTTTAGGGCTTACAGAGCTATTAGAAATTTGACTCTGGTCAGTTTGACGTCCAGACTGGTTGGCGCACACATGAGTGGCCAACGGCCATTGATCATCCATGCGACTGCACAGCACTGCGTTCCCATTGTGGGGCACGACGCTTTCATCAATGTACCATGTAAGGAATATAACTATACGAGTTAGCACAGTATTCGGTAGAATAATTTTACAGTAAAAATAATTTTGTAAAAATGTACAGGTTGTTTTATATCTTGTGTTTAAAATTGTTTTCTAAGAAGCTAATTTGTCTACCTATATTTAGATGTTACACATTATCTATATGAATAAAAATAAATCGCTGTTCGTCTCGCTAAAACTCGAGAACGGATAAACTGATTAGACTAATTTTAGTCTTGAAATATTAGTGAAAGTCTAGGAAAGGTTTTAAGGTTTACGAAGAGAAAATATGGAAAAATAGCGAGGAAAGTACTAAAAACAAAAATTTTATTTTTCCATACAAACTGTTCTTACCAGTCAAATGTTCGAGGTTCGCCCCGTTGGTTCTGTATTTTATGGGTAATTACATGTAGATCTAGACTAAAAAGGGTTGGGAATCGACAACTTAAATATATTAAGAGGTAAGTGATATGAAGTTCACCAGGAAAAAATTAAGTGATGTTTAAAACAATAGATATATTATGTATTTTGCGTCTTTAATTATTTGTGTTAAAATCTAGGTAGTGCGGAAACAACGAAATATCACATAAGTTAAATGATTGGTCAAATGTAATCTTGAACATGACATTGCAAACCGGGACAAACTTTGGCTCAAATGAAAGCAGTATTCTATCTAGTTGTAACTAATAGAACTAGTAGCATTAGATAGCATTAATATAATTATTTGAAATACGTGGCGAGTAGGTACTTTGATCTTGTTTTTTAATTTGAGCCAAAGTTGCCCTACAAGTCAAAGTAGGTAACCCGCATTTACAGTAGCCAATTCAACAATCGGCCCTCGATTTATACGAGTTTTTAATACGAGAATATGTTTAGATTGTGGCCCTAACATGTTAACACTAACTTGTTCTAAAGATGTACACATAATTCACAGAATGGAGTAACAAGTCACAATACATGAATTCTAACTGTTTTTTCTGTTTCAGTTGTACAATTTCTTCAACGCGCTACTGAGCCATATGAAGGACACGAGTGGGCGGCCCTCCTCCGAGAGGACCTCACGGACTGCCTCTGTCTGTAAGTTAAAACATACCGACAATTGAATATACAATTGAGAATATAATTTGAATTTTAAACACTCGTGCAGCGGAATATGCGAGCGCTGAAATTAAACTCAAAATGAACTTTGCTCAGAGTATAATTCACTTTCACATCAAAAACTCATCGCGGCAAGTGCTTTCATAAATGCTTTAATTCCGTACAATTGTTCGTTAGTATTGCATTGTAATAACTATTTATAAATTCCATGCTAGAATTCGTATTTGTGCAAAATAGTGACTATGATATGAGCGTATAAATTTAAAAGCTATACTAGCTAGGTATACATTCAAATTCGTGGTTCATCCGGGTCATCTTGTTTCATTTCAGACCAGGGTTGATAGTGATACTTATATGCTATTCTTTTGAGAGTTTGACGGATTAGCTACCCCAGAGCCACTAGGTATATAAGAATTCAGTGTACTTGAAATCAAAAGCCCTTAGATCAAAGGAGCCTACAATATAGGAGCATATTAAACTTTCTATTGGAAATAAACATAATTTTGATTCACAATGGGATAAGTTATCTTGTCTGACAATTATTTAAATAGTTTTGAGTCAAGGCACGTATCGCGTATTTATATCAATTAATTGATACAATTTTAAGGTGTTAACTAGTTTTACTAGTTAAAAGGAGTACGAACATAATGTGGGCAGTAAGAAAATTACACCATTACACCCGAAACACTATCACACTATCAAGGCAAGTTAGGCACGTAACTCACGTGATGATAAGCGGTCACTACTACTTATTATTGCATTGAGGTATATTTGGTAAGGAGGCATCGCTTATGCACGCTTGTGCCGCCATAGTTTAGGCTCCTCTGATCTATGAGCCTTTAATTTGAAGTGTACTATTATTATTGACGTACAGTGGTGTACACATTATCTGAAACCATTTCTGATTGTGTTTCCAGTCCTTTATTTTTCAAAGAAAGTTCTAAACTCTAATGACAGAAATCTCCAGCAGAAACATTTTACGTCTCTCAAGTTTATGTAAGACTCCAATTTTCTCGCGTCAAACTTTTATACTGCTGACCACATCATTTTTAGACAATGTTTCTTCGTTTTCTTTGTTTGTAAAAGTTGTTTTGTCGCGCAGAAGTTAGAGTAAGTACTACATTTTCTTTGTTTTGTAATTTATCGGAACAACATTGGGAACAATATTTTAAGAACTGGCAACATTGAAACCGGTTTTTAAAGTAAATTACATTCAATTCAGGTAACTGTGAAACATAACCGAAATAGACATTAACGGCTATAGGATTTAATTAATTTAAAATAACACAATAAAAATTAAAAACACCTTTTGAAAATGTAACCGACGAACGTGTTGACAGAAGTGACAGGATAATGTGTACCCTTTTCTATTTTAAATATGTAAATTCAGGCAAAATGGAAAATCTTGCCTAAGGGATTCATTTTTTTTTCATTTCAATTTCGCTTGCGATACGTTCTTGGTTTTTTATCGAGGGTAATACGAGCTGCAACTGTCAGCGAGGCTGTAATATGGGTCTCGTTCTCTCGGTATGCTACGAGTAGAAGCACACAGCGAGATGAACGACTAGTTATAGAAAGAAAACTTCCTGTGAATCACGATAGCGCAGTTTTCAGCCGTGCTAGTGATGTAACGATACACGATGGATGGATTTTTCACATGCCAATGCGGATGCCAACTTTTCAAATAAAGTGCATGCAATATGTTTGATGAGTTTGACATTTCACTTTGTCCTGGTTGTGGAAAAGAACCAAAAAGAGAATGTACGAAATTGGACTTTTAACCGTTTTGAAATTAATGATTGTAACTGGCGTTTGTTAAATATTTATTTCTTAAGTACATGTAGGTACACAATGAAATCGCTAGATCGCGATCCTTAATTTAAAAGCCAAAATTCCTTTAAATCTAGTAATTTTCGCTTATTTATAAGAAAATCCTCTTAATCCAGGTCAAGGTCACGTTTTTATTCAAAATTTGGAAAGCGTGATGATTATGTTATATTATGTTATTCATATTATCATGACTAGATACAACTTAGAAATTGCATCGCTTTTTGCCTAGCCTATTTCAGAGGGGGCTTAAGGCATTGCCCATATTTTTTTGTGGAAAATACATTTAGACAAAAGTTTCATTGTCAGTATCATTTCAATCGTTTGCCGATGCAATATAAAGCTAATTTATTTGATTCGTACTAGTTCTGCAATTTTTCTCTGCGTTTAAGTCATGTTCATAAAATCGATAATAGATCTGGAAAAACTTTGAACTCGAGATCAAAGGGCGCGTATAAGGAACGCGCGTAATTTACTGTGCAGTAACATAAAACCACTCGTTACAATCTCGTTTCACAAATTGCGCCGAACAAATTTAACGTAACAATGGGCAACGGTTACCATAAAAAATCGTGAAACTTGGTATCAATACATGAAGGTAAAAGAGCCCTATATTGTAGGTATATAATTTTAGTCTTATGAGATATACGAGTATTATATTGGTCATCTAACCCATAGGACATGAGCATTGTCCCAGAATGAAAAGTATGATATTTCCTGTTCTAAGATCTAGTATATGTCTGTTCCGAATTTCATCAAAATAGGTTTAGTGTTTTAAGCGTGAAAGCGTAATCGATAAACAGTCAGACAGTTACTTTCGTATTATACCTTTAATATAAGTAGGAATATTAGCAGGGATGTATGTATGTAAAACCATTATACAGATTGTAAGCGAGATTGTTCTGTGCAAAACCAAAATAGTCAGTTTCCCGAATGAAGGAGGGTTTACCACAAACGACAACGTTCCCAAAGAGGATTACCCATGTGGTCCATCACTGTCGGTTATCGGCTAGTGAAACAGAGAAATTTGAAAAACTTGTATCTATTGTCTCAAATATTCTAGTCTCAATGACGAGGTCGAAGTTTTTAAATATTCAAGCTATACGTACAGAGGAGCCAGAAAATACGAAACATGAAGTACTATAGGATTTTCTTTGGCTACTGCTGCTTCGACAGAGAAAATTTATTTTGAAACAAAAAAAAAAAAAAAACGAAAGCAATCGAAATATAGAGCGTTCGAAATATTTATTAATGCGTTTGGTTCTGATTAGAATTGAAGGACTATTATTGCGATCGCATTTTAGAAGTAGCATGACTGTACTGTTTTCTGTAGCTACCGCTAATTAAAGTGGGTATATAATGCTAGCGTGCGCTTGTCTTTCACACCGCGAAACTAATCTTCGCGTAGACGCGTCCTCATTCCTCGAGTTCCCTTTTTCCTTTATTTAACTGGCCGTAAACACGCAAAGTTGCGGTGTCCTAACACATGTCTCGGGTTAAGTAATTCAAACAACAGCTGCAGTGACCTTTCTCACGTCTACCTAATGCAGATAAAACTAGGTTTCAGCTATTCTTGGCGCACTTTGACACAACATTCCCATTTCTGCTGTTTATATGAATGCCCTGGAGGTAATTGTAAATATGTAGATTGATCGATAGATATCGGCCAGTAAATGTCATCGCTTTCGTTTTATTGCTTTTTGATAGAGTTATGAACATTTAAACTACCTAGTATTAATAAATTGTATTACACAATGAAGAGTTAATAATGAAACTTAGAATACATTTATAATATCTTGTGTCCTTTCCTAAGATCGTGTACTGTATCAAAATTAAGCAAAATCGGTTCCGTGATTAAGGCGTGAAATAACAGACAAATTCTATCTGTCTTACTCTTTGAAGCAGAATTTATAATATTATTATGGATTTTTATTTTAAATGTGTTGGAACTTCAAGTTGCTAGATTATTTTTATGTTAGCACTAATTGAACTTGTCATTTCAGTAAAACAATATACTCGTAATTAAGAAAGTAAATTTGAGTTAAATTTTGTGTAAAGATTGTATAATGAACACGACTTACGAAAATATTTGATTTATATAATTGCTGACACAATTTAGGTCGCTGCACACCCAGATGTTTCAGATTGAGCATTTCATTTTGGGTTTTCTACTTTGAAACTTGTGTTTTTGCATTATGGCCGATGTACGATGCCATTGATTATTGAGACGTCCATTATGAATTATGTATTTAATTGTACATACTATATAATTAGTAATGTATTTTTAGAGTTTGACGACGCTCTGTTAAGCGATGGCCGTGCCAAGGTGCCGGGTTCAAATCTTGGGTCGGACCGAAGTCCGGAGTCTGAAGTTGACGGTGAAAAGCCTATTGGTTCTACGCCTAATCTCTTCTTCGCCCATGATATCGGACTCTCTCTCTTCGGTGCAATAAGAGTAAGGTCCCTGTGCTTGCACACTTACCTATGCACTAATCGATACTTGAAATCTCAAGTAACGTAAGGCTAAGTAAGAGATTAAAAGTATCGATATATCCGGCGTAGTTGGTTGACCGTAAATGTTGGCCGCTGTAGCCAAAATCTCGGCGAGGGGGAACAATATTAATAATACTTTTTGTTTTGGCAGTGGAGCAAGTATTTTCGGAGGAGTCTGATGAAGGAGGAGGCGTAGAGGAGACCGCCCCGTCCAAGCCGTCTCACGGGCCCGACATCGAGTTCCCTCTTCAGAGAAAGGATATTGATTTACTCATCGAAGCCTTTAGGAAAAAGAAGGTATTTTGTTCACACTCAGTGTCAGTTGACTAACTACCTAACGTTGTTACCGTTTAGCTACCGTGCACCTAAGTGCTGGAAACTTGACTAATTGCTTGCATGTTCGATAGATAGTTATGTGTGTCTCTCTTATTGTTGCAAGTTAGGATGCGGCTTCTATAACTGTAATTATCACTCGATAGTCGATAGGTTCTTCTAGGTACAACGTTTAAGTTGTTATTGCAATTCCTGAATATAATTCAACAATGGCATTACAAATACCAGTTTCTTCAGCTTCGTCAGTCGGTTAGCTTCCATTTGCTAAACTTACAAATTACTGCTGCTTGTTGTTTAGGTCTAAAAATAGAAATATAATTTACTAGGGTACTTAACTGTGCTAAAGATAGCTGAGCTCGTCTAATAGTTCTCCTTTTATTCTTAGAAGTAACGTGAGTAAATATTTTCTTTGACGAAGTAATGTTGACCTTTGCTATTTATTTGTATATTTTTATCAATATGGATCAAAGCCAATATTTGTGTCTTTATACTCCACATCTCCCTCAACAATTGATTGTATCGGAAATTGGAGGGTTGTTTGGCGTGAGCCCGCGGAAGGTTTCTGGCTAAAACAAAAGCGGCCAAGTGCGAGTCGGACTCGCCCGTAAAGGGTTCCGTAGCAGCAAGTATCATCGTACGATTTATGACGTATTAAAAAAAAAGTAAAAAGTGGCTGTGACATACGGACGGAAAGACAGACAGACAGACATGACGGAGCCATAAGGGTTAAGTTTTTTGCCATTTGGCTACGGAACCCTAAAAAGATTTTCTTTGTTTAGTAAAAATAGGTACTGCAACTCACGCAGCGTGCAACAAGTTATTCCTTTATAAAAAAATGCAAGTGAATTATTGTTTTTGCTGACTGTACATGTTCTCTTTCATAATTATGAAACAGGTTAGTTGGCAGTAGTACCTGAAAAAAGCTCGGCTAGCCTTTTCTTGTTTTGGGTGAAAAAGTGACTTGTAATGTAGGTATTTTATACAAATTAAGACAACACTCCCACACGTATCTCGGCTGCTCTTCACTTAATTGTGTATGTAGGCTGTATTTTACTTGGTTTCGTGATGGAATTTATACCCTAATTTAATATTTCAAAATACCAAAGTGGCTTAATGTAGTATTAATAAGTCTTATGATAGGTAAAATGCTTACTTTCTACTTTTACCCTTATTTAAATATAATTATCACAAGAAGCGTAAAGAAATGTCTGATATGATGATGATGTTGTCAAAAGTAGTGCGACCAAGAATCGCTGTCCGCTGTCACAGCGGCTTGGATTCGGATTATGTTTTTGACAAGTATCTAGATCCAATTCACTAACTTGACTGGTACGATGGCGGCCAAAGAGTAGAATAATAAATAGGGAATGGCGGCTTTGGTTTGGTAGTGGTCCTATTATTATTAACTGCAGTGATCGTCGTTTGGAGTCAAAGTCCGGACAAACGAGGATTCAGGCGACTGGGACCAAATAAAACTGGGACCGCGGTCCCAGTTACCTGATAACATTTTTGAATCGGTCGACTGGGACCATATACCTAATTTCCTTTAATGTACAGTTAACAGAAAAATCAAGTTATAACTCAGGATTTTATTTTATTTAGTATTACGGTCAAGTATTTTTGAAGTGAAAACTTCTGACTACACTTTTTTTATGGGGAAAAAATGTTTAACTCGCGACAGATTAGTAAGATTGATTCGCCATGCTCGTCGAAGTTATAGGCGCCCAGAAACACCAAAGAGAAGTCACACGGAATATCTAATGGCGGAGTAGAATTTCATGGAAATAAAAGCGAGTGATGCAAAACTTCTATTTGAAGTACCAGGCGCCCATAAGTACCGAAGAGTAATCACACGGAATATTTCATCCTAAAATGGCAGCGTGGTGAATAAAATTCATGTAAAATAAAAGCGAAGTGATGCAAAACTTCTATTTGAAGTACCAGGCGCCCATAAACACCAAAGAGTAGATCGAAAATTCGTAAGACGGATGGAGAGTAGACAGGCGGTGCGGCGTTGTGTCAGTATGGATTTGTCATAAAAGTGCCATTCGGTTGCTAAGTAACATTGTTATGAGGAGATGATTGTCATTGCAAATAAATATTACACCACGATATGTGCATCTTCTGACTTTATTATAAATATATAATAGGAGTAATGAGTACTTACTTTATGGTGTATAAAGTTAAGAGACATTAAGACTGATTTTTATATTATTGTTTTGAGGAGATTTCTGTTGAATGTTTACTTAGAATTACTAGTTAAGTAGGCATATTATGAGCCAATGTGATTTTTAAAACATAATTAAGATTGTTATACTGTTTAAGTAGGTAATACAAAAACTAACTTACCTTTGCAAAAATTAACTTTGTTTTATTTGTGACACCTTTTCTGCTAACTGTACTAAATCTTGTATTTCAACAATGGATTTGTGGTTAAAATTACGGGTGGTCCCACTCGCCTGACGAAATAAACAAATAAAAACAAACTTTTTAAAAAAAAAATTAAACCGACTTCAAAAAAAAAAAACAAAAAAAAAACTACCTAAAAACACTGAAAAGTAAAAAATAATTTTAATAAGACATTCATCAAATGCGCTTATTGTCTAAGCCTATTAATAACATTAAATTGTATTTACGTGCTAGGTAGGTACCTACTAATCTGTTTGAAGTCGGTGCCAAGCCAAATAGTAGGTACCCAGACTACGTACCTACGTCCGCGGATTATTTGTAACCCTGTATAATACATAAATTATTAGGTATGTATCATTTTTCATTACCTTTGGCTTGGCACCGACTTCAAACAGATTAGTAGGTACCTACCTAGCACGTAAATACAATTTAATGTTATTAATAGGCTTAGACAATAAGCGCATTTGATGAATGTCTTATTAAAATTATTTTTTACTTTTCAGTGTTTTTAGGTAGTTTTTTTTTTGTTTTTTTTTTTTGAAGTCGGTTTAATTTTTTTTTTAAAAAGTTTGTTTATTTTTCTATTTTTAGTGTGAATAATACGTAGGAGTGAGTAAAACTCTCTCATAATATTGATAACGAAAATACGAGTAAAATAGTAGAATTGTATTATTTGACAATATTAGGTATTCATTAAGTGTTCAGCACCATTCAGTAGACCAACTAAAGATGCAGCCCGCAAGAGGGACATAAGAATTAAGAAGTCGTACCCTTTAGCTTCCATCATCATAGTTGTACCTTCCATCATCAGCTTAGCTGCAAAAGTACATGAAATACAACTAACGGTCCACATATTCCTACAACACTGAAATAATTATCCCCTAACTCCTAACCGTTAAGGAGTTGTACCTTCCATCATCAGCTTAGCTGCAAAAGTACATGAAATACAAATAACGGTCCACATATTCTTACAATACTGAAAGAATTATCCCCTAACTCCTAACCGTTAAGGAGTTGTACCTTCCATCATCAGCTCATCAACATAAAGTGATGTCTATAGGTCCAAAAACTTAAATGGCTTCAGAAAAAACAAGTAACGCGTAGTGTGCGCCTATAAAATTTGAGGTTTGCCGTTGATTTTCCCGGGATCCCATCATCAGATCCTGACATGGTGACAATGGGACCACCTCGGAACTATGCACTTTCAACTAAAAAAAGAATTATTTAAATCGGTCCACAATTGACGGAGAAATCGACGGACATACATAAAAAAAAAAAAAAAAAAAAAATACATACAGTCGAACATAGAACCTCCTCCTTTTTTGAAGTCGGTTAAAAACTAATCAGGCAACTGGGACCGCGGTCCCAGTTACATAGTGGTCCCAGTCGCCTGAATCCTCGGACAAACATTGATGTTCCGTTTTGGGTTTATAAGTTAAAATCGATTTAAGTATATTCTGTGTGTTCATCATCATCATCATCATCATTGCCTGTGCTAGTCCACTGCTGGACATAGGCCTCTCCAAATGCTCGCCACGCCGATCGGTCCTCGGCCACTCGCATCCAGCTCCTGCCAGCCATCTTGCGCAGATCATCGCTCCACCCGGCCTGAGGGCTTCCTACACAACGTTTTCCGAGACGCGGTCTCCACTCTAGAATCCGTTCACCCGTTCTGTGTGTTAAATATTCTGAATTCCATAATTTTTCTACAAAGAAAGATCATTATGAGTTTGATATTATCTAATACTTATTTAGTAACGACAGTTATTTTACATCCATTTATGTCAGTAGTTTCCGTTTTTGCTTATCATGATATGAAATAGAGCCGCTGAGCTATTTGAAAAGGGAAAAAGTGACTACGAAGTTCTTACTAAGCTTACTAAGCCATTGACTTCGCTGGATATTAAATTATTATTTTTTATTTCAGCATCGCCTGCATCCAAAGTACGTTGCGCAGATATTAAAGGAGGCAACCCAAGCGCTGAAGCGAATGCCTAATATACACGTAGCTACTACATCTATATCCAGTCAGATTACCGTCTGTGGCGATTTGCATGGGAAATTGGATGACTTGCTCGTAATATTTCATAAGGTAAGTTCGTACATTGATTTCTTTTTTAAACAATCAAATAGCAAAAGTGTACGATAGCATTATATTCATGTGCTAAGCATGTGTGTCCTTAAAAATGTTGATTTAAACGCCTGCTTATTGACCTGGATAACCCTTCACAGGGAAACTACACCAATTGGATCCTAGCTACACAGCCATTTGACTGTGCAGGTTTTCTCACGAGGTTTTTCTTAACCGCCAAACTAATGCCCTAGTGGTAACACGCAGATTAGAACCATTGATTTCACGTATTCGGCCAAAACATCTCATTTTATAGTTTAGCATTAAATGTTTGAATCTTATAATATTATTTTATCATCGTAAAATAAATTGATCTCGTAAAACACAATATTATGTTTTTTTTATAGATTTTTGTCTAGTTACATCCATTTTATTTTGTTGTTTATCCAGGGACATATTATTGTAGGATTCTAATACCTTTTGTGTTCCCGACAGAGAATTCTGATTGACACAGATAGATTCTATCTGGCACCTCGATAAAGAATTTACTAAACAGATCGGATAACGCAGGGAAAGGTACATTGTAGTGCGTATCAAGAGGATTAGTCGAGTGCCTTGGAGAAAGCAAAATAGAGAAATGTGAATGTGTCTTTTAACCTGAAAGCTTTCTTCTTTGACATTGAGTCATTGCAAAAAAATGATGTATGGCTTTGTGTAATTCACCTTGTCTAGTCAAATACAACTTGGTTCTCAAAATCAAAATATTCTTTATTAATTCTTTATAGATCCACTTATGAATCGTCAATTATTATCATTGAATACAGAATTAATTTACTGTTGGCTTCGAAATGTTGTAATAAGTATTCTCATTTCGAAAGCGTTATGATGACCCTGCACATAGCGTATATTAAAAATTCAAGCTATGCCCGATGCATCTGCAATTTGGTTTGAGGACTGACACCAGGACACTAAACTCACGTGAATATAATTATATGTATTATTTGTAATACTTACGAATATCTGCTCCTATACCTGCCTGAAAGCATAAAAAATATTTACTGAAAGCTTTATGGAATATTTATTTACGCTTTTTATCTGTAGGTAATCAATAACGAAGTTACGGATCGCAGCGTCTCATGGTACTCGTACTTACGAAAGGAAACAGGAATACATAAGATACAAGCTATCATGTGAACACACGAATATTCCCTAGGTATAGGAAAATTTATAAGTACCGAGGAATGGTTATTGGTCGTTCACTGAACTTAATAGCCTCTAAAGAATTCCATTAATCATAGCTTTCATATTTTTCCTCACACGTGCACGTTTTATAGCAGTTATCCGAACTGTATGATACGCCAACGCTGACGTCAGCATTTTAATTGCATGGGTAATAGCGGTTTTACGTTATAACTTATATAATTATCCAATAAAGAATATGCTTTAGTAAACGGGTAGAATAGCGCTATGAATAGTTGTTCCGTGATATTGATAAAATCAAACTCAAAGCGATCTGTTGGCTGTCAGACACGTAGCTTGATGGAAATTGGAGACGGTCAAACTTTCTATAGTCGGACAGTCTGTTGTTTCAGTACTTTTATAATGTATTAAATTAAGTATTTCAACCCTCTTTTTTCTATATAATAAAACTCTACTGTACCTACTCTGACTGTACTTTGTATGTATTTAAATATCTGTCTCCCAATGTTTGCTGTTATGCGGCTCCCGAATACCAATGGAGAAACTGTGGTTCATTCCTTTGCCCCTGTCAACCTCAATCGATTCCGTCCCAATTGTGTTGGGTCTAATGCTTCTCTTGGGATAATGAGCTCGACTTTTACTATTAAATTGGATATTTGATATAGAAAAAGGTCATTCAAAAAGTTTGTAGCCTGATAAAGTCTTAGATTTTAAATCTAAAGAAATCTTTGTTCTTTGGCGCCAAACTTTCCATTGAATAAGTTTGAATTTAAACGAAAGTGTCCAACTAGTTAGCAGGTGAATTCTAAAGCTCCAAAAGCTTTGAATATGTTTCGGATTTATTGTCGTAGGTGCTTGTAAATTTGTAGTAAAAGGATTTATAAACTGTATTCCTTTGTGATACATAAAGGTTATTAAAAGTGTATATTTATGACAACTGTTGATATAATTATAATCCATTACCTCAATAAGAACACTTTCTAAAAAGTTTTACGTAGAATTTAAAAGAAAAACTTCTTATAGGTTAAAGAAATTTAACGTCCCACTTAGGTAAGCATATTCTGAGAAGCGAGAGTGACTGTGGATCCATCTAATTTCATCATTCATCTGAGTGAGCGTAATATTCTACGCATATCTATGCTCGGGTGGTGATTGTGGACCCGAATTCAATCACCGTTTGAATGTAAATTCGCGTATATTCTGTTAAACTAATTTGTGACGTAGCTTTTGAAAACAGGGAACAAAATGGTTTACTTCAAATTCTTACTGATTTTAGGGGATAGCACGTTATAATTTTATTTACAATATGTAGTAGCTGTGATGTATATCTACTACATATATTCGAAACGTCAAGCAGAAGTAGTTTACTTACTACAATGTAAATATAATACGACAGTGTATATTTTGTAACTATAATAGTTTAATTTGAACGATAAATATAACTAGTCAGTAAAAAATCGAAGGAATGAACATACAATTTAACCCACCACACGAAGTTGCGGTGGTAAAAAATATACAAAATGATACACATAAGTTTGTTTGTAATAACATGATTCTTGATTTTCGTATTTAATATACCGTGCACAGGCAACAGAATTCATATTTTTTCAGGATTTTGTGTCATTTCGAATTTACAATTAGTTATATGAATTTCATTCTTCAAGTAAGTTCTGAATGAGTTCGTTAATCTAGCAATACCCCACCGCTCGATGTAAATCTCTCATTTCAATTGTGGTTAACCACTAATTACATTTTAACGAGAAATGACATTTGGATAGCAGCACAATTAATATGTTCGGTTTTGCCAAATCGAATATTTGGAGCATAAAAACAACTGAATCAAATCGGAGCCAGAAACGTATTCAATTCAATGAATTTTATCATAAAAGGCAATTAACAACTATGGTGTCGGTTGGACTTTTTATTCCATCATTTCTTGAATATTCAGTTGGTACACAAGGATGTTTCTTTTTGTATCGGTATGGTATATTGGACATTTATATCGGATCACATACAATGGATCTGACCTAAAAGTAACAAGCTAGAGCAATCATGTTAAAGGTATCAGAGAAGGCTATTTTCCAGACTCCAGATTTTTAAGCAGATCACCTAAGTCAAACAAGAACCTCGGACCTAATTTACCTGCTTGAGCACAATAATTATGTGTATTAGAAAAGAAAAAGGCACCATGAATTAAATACAAATAAACGTCCAGACATAAATGACAAACATTAATGTTCATCACATAAAATGTTTGTCCGGGATAGGTTTTGTCTTGCAGATAGGGCAAGATCACTACCAAATGCTCCAGTCACCCAAGTTTCATATAATTAAAATATACATGAACTTCGGCAGTCCGACAGCCCTAAGTAAAGCACGTTCGACTGGTTAATGCAACGATCACAATTGAGACCCTCGATCTAAACCTAGTTAAACGAATTGCAGTTATTAGTTAACAAAGGTCATTACTGGGTCCGGTTAATGTACTGTGACCATGGACTACTCTATCAACACGCTCGTATGCAGGCGTTAATGTAATTGATAAGGGTTCCAGAAAAAGTTGATTTATTAGATGTAGTTTTTATGACGGAAAAATACCAATGACACAATTTGCGACTACGGGGCCACGGGTAGTTTGCATAGCAATCAATCGAGGAGTTGTTTTGCTTCAGTTTACAAGGCTTTTGCGTCAATAGGCGAGTTTACAAACAGGTGTCTTCTAATTCGAATTAGATAGTACTAGTAAGTACTTAAAGTCAACTAAGCCACTTGTCATCTGTAAAAAAACTCAGTCTTTCTTAATTAGATCGTGGAGCCAAAGAAAATTTGTTTTAAAAGTAATGATAAACGAAAGTACTAATTTCCATCATAAGAATGTTTTCTGGTGTAATTTGAACACATGACCTATATTAATCACCGCTAATAAGGTGATCATGATGATTCATAGAATAGCTCTATAACTAACGAATAGAATCTGTAGTGTGCCTTGGCCTTAGACCACAAGTTTATCTCCCTGAACAATATCAGGCCTTCACACCTGCTAAATTTTGTTTGAATTTTAGTAACAGTATTATTAGTAAAATTCCTAAAAACCTATTTAAAAGTTATACTGAATGACGTCAGCGTGTACTTGTCGTTTGTATAGCAGTCGATTGAGGAGGTATTTTCGTGTCGGCTAACATGGCTTTGACGTCAAGAGGCAGGCCCCCACTTCACAAACGAGGCTAGTGTCACTGTCATCTAATTGCAATTACGTGAGCTTAAAGAAACCGAAGTCCTTAGCAGATTTAAATAGGACGAATCAAAATTCGTCCAACTTGTCAAGAAGCTTTTTGACTAACTGCTTCAATATCATTTTCAATCATAAATATTCAAAAATATAATTAAATCGTGACTCGGAAAGTAGGTTCTTTAAGCTTTTGATCCTGCACCTAACCTCTCTTCCGAAAGTTTTTTTAAAGTATGACGAAGGTGCCTCTCATGCTTTTAACACCAGAGGTACAACTCGCATGTCGCTGACCGTTTTTTTTTTTTTTTTTTTTTTTATTGTGGGGAATGCGTTACGCATACCCTCGGCCAGGTGGTGCTGGCGAGAAGCGACAACACCACCCGTCAGAGGGTTATGTGGGACTCTCCTACTCGAGGGGTAGGTATACCCACTAAACCCCACAGTGCCCAACAGGCGCCTTAATGGTAGTGTCACAGGAATCGGCATAGCCTTGCATCTGTGACACTACCAGCGGATCCCTCGCACCCTCCGCTTTGGAGGGTGGGGAGCAGCACTTGGCAGCTACCGCCCGACACGGGGGGCCTACTGGCCCCCTGTACCTCCGCCATGCCACAACCTGCGGTGTGGCCCCGCTTGGGCCGCCGATGCGCAGGGGGGAACGGCAACGTAACACCGGCCCCCTCCAACCGGTTGCGCACCGCGGCCCCCACCTCCCCACCTCGCGCCCGAGGGCGCGCTGAGCAGACAGTAATGGAAACTGTCCGCTCCCCTCATGTCGCAGGCAGACCTGTCGGTCCGCCCACTTGGCCACTCTTAGTTCACCGGAGCCCACCCGGCTACTAAGCCCCCCCACCGCGACAAGGTAAAACTGACACGACCATGCTTTTCTCAAGATACTGTAGACTCTAAAACTAAAAATTCCGCAGTCAAAGCGGAGATACGCGAGAGAAAAATTCTCTAAAACAGTACATGACGCGATCACTTTGGTTTTAGAGTGTGAAGATAAATTCCCAATGATGGTAAATGATGGTGGTAGGAAGAGGCGTACTTAGTGTAAATTCCTTACGCCATGATCTGGCATAGTGATTACGTAATGCATATACGACGGGTAATTGTCAAGCATCTCCGCTCTGAATTTGTAACTACTAATAGTAGCACGTGCCAAAATGCAAATTACGTAAGACAGCATGGCACACTGCGGCAAACTGAGATTTCTATTCTGTGTAGTACCGCAGTCGATGCAGATAATATGTATGAAATAGTAGTATGTACGTAAATTACATAATTTGTTTTTAGAAGGTAAAGTATCAGCCGGATTATTAGTCCTAAATCTAATCTATGCAGGGCTGCCATCGAAATTAAGTTAACGTCAATCAATTGGTATTTTTCAAAATCGTGACAAGATCACAACCCAGGCACATTTGAAAGTTTACAGAATTGAAACATAGATGGGATAGTAGGTATTTTTAGAGAACGCAACTTGAGCATCCAAGTATCATGAACATATCACGTCGATCGTGACCCAAAATCGTGATGCAATTAATTCGTCCATTAGCGGTACTTTGATAGGGTTTCCTTTTCGTACATAATATATTGTGTGTAGGTTGTCGCGGTGGCAGCATGGCTTCCGTAAAGTTGTTTCGGCTAACAGCGCTTTGACGTCAAGTGACCCCGCAGCACCGGGAGGCACGCGTCATCTAATTGGCTCCGTCGCCGGTCAGGTTGATTGATAGACCGCCTGTTACGCCGGACGACCTCGTTACTTCGCAAATATTGTTTTCCACTAATATTTCCGCTCACAATGCGCGGAAATGTTTTTCGAACAAAGTTTCAACACTTCAAACGTATGGCAAGCGGGCTTAACGAATTAAAGCTAGACACAAAAAAGTGTACAAGAACATTACGAGTGTCGTCGTCTTGGTAGCCTTTTTCTCATCGAGAATAGTGCGGAATTTCAGACTTTACTTTGAAAAGTTCGATTGCCAGCCGTTAAACCTAAATTTATAACCCTTGGCGGGAAAGAACGAACAAATAATTTGTTTATGATAGAGTCAATGTTATTTATAAGAAACATTTCTTGTTATTTTTGAAAGAGAACGGCGTTTGAACCAAATATTGCACTTAGGTAATTTGTTTTCAGTTTGCGCTGAGATAACCATTTTATGTATTTTATGGATATGGCTTTAGACAGCATTTCCAATAAAAATCGAAGTCATTTTTCACACATCCCTCAAGTGTGAATATCATAAAATACCAAAGGATTACGTAAATCGAGATTAAGAGGGTTAATCTGTTTTACACCGTGGATCGCAGCAAGTTATTAATCATCAGAGATTAACTTGATAAAAGCTTGTTTATTTATCACTTTAACAAGGGCCCCTGTTATAATCGCACATATACTCGGTGTGCTTTATACCTTTTATACCTTTGACCCTAAAGCAGACTAGGCTACGAGTAAGTTTAGAGTTGCCTATCGATAGTTAACTGTCGCTAAATGTCATTTTAATAATAGTATCGATAGGTTATCGATAGCATTACTATTACAAATTAAATTATACATATAGATTTTGTTATTGATAGTAAAAATACTATTGATAGTATCGATACTATCGATATCGTTACTAGATTTCGAGGTCTACTTGCGATACGAAAATATCGATAGTTGGGCACACTAGTATAGCGATCGACATTTAAATGTTTATCGCCGATAGGTACAATTTTTCCTTCATACGCTCGCTAGAGGCAATTGCATGCAGTATCTAATTACTCTAATAAGAGACTAGTAAAAACTGCGCGCATTTCTTTACTGCCTTGGTGGCGTATCTACCTACTTTGATATGCATGCATTAGGTATAGAACTGTTTACTGCCCATTTTTCTACTTGGATAGGCATGACATGTATTGAGTAAAGAACTGTTCCTTCAAGACAACAAGACAAGACTTGTTTACAACATTTACTTTTTATATATTTTGTAATTAGAAGTTATTTCCATTGCGTCATTGATTTAAATCATTTAAATCTTATTTATTATCAGTATTACTGATATTATTGTATTCCATAACTACTACCTAATGTATAATTCTTGGATATTTAATCTTGTTTAAATTTATGCCTAAAAGCCTTTTAAGTTAGATTTACAGCGCTTATCTGGATAAACATAATACATTAGTAAATGGAACTTAGAATACTCGTAAATGAACACAGCTCTTAGTACTATTCTTAGGTTCATTTCATATGGGATTAAGATGGCTTAACCACGTTAAATAAGTATCTTATTCAGTACCTATTGGCTTTTTTAACGCTTGCATTTAATTTAGAGATTATCTGAAAATGGATGGCATTTTTTTCGATGTAGTCGCTCTGAGGTTATTTAGAATGAGAAAAATAACGAAATGCAAACGCATTTCAGTGATTTATATTTACATAATACGAGTATATTCGGTTTTACTGAAGCCTTAAACTCTGGGTCTTCTTCACATCAGGTATGACCTAACAGCGAAATCCAAAAACAAATCAGCCGTTTTGCCATTGCTATTTTTGTTATTAGTATCGCATAAACTTTCATATCCATTTAGTACATGCAAAGCTGTTTTCATATCACAAACAGACAATCTAATTTATCTTTTCAAATTATCGGCTTATGCAGATACCAGATCCATTAAATGAAAGATTTAGATAAATAGACGCTAATTAGGCAACGTGTTACCGTGTCGTGCATCGTCCGACTCTGCCGTAATGTGGGTACAGAACTGGCTAAAGGATAACGATTATGTAACACAGCTGGGTATCGATCCCGGCTCGTTGCGTAAGCAGCCTTGGCCAGTCTTCCACTGCTGCAGATGTGGGGATTCTCTGCGTCTGTCTATCTGTTACTAATTAGTTCAATACGTGTATATTTAACGGACTAAGTAAAAGTATGAGCCTGTAATGTGCCACTGCAAGTGCAAATTAAGTCATTGTCACAATAATGGGTTCTAGATGGATGGCTTAATAAACACGATTGCCAAATGCATTGGGGATAACACATCTGAGGTGTATTAAAAAAATCAGACACAATTTTTTCCTGATCCGTAAGTCAAACCCCCAAATCGCAGCTTGGTACTTAAGTCACTAGACTAGATCATCGAAGCTTATAAATATCGGTTAACTTAACATAAATTGATCTGAATCAACCTTCAACATGTTTTAGGGTGTCAGAAACAACGAAAACACCACGAATATAGCCAAAAGGTTTATAGGCATTTATTCTCATATAGACATTTACGCCACTTACTTACATGAGAATAAAGATAGGTACAGTCAACAGCACGTGAGACGTAACACTTTGGACTTTGTACCGCACTTATGTCGGGGGCATAAGCGCTATTATCGAACTGCAAGTGTATACCGTGATGTGCTGTTGACTGTACATTAAAATTTTTAAATAGTTCGTTGTCACATAATTATATAACATAACTATCCTACACAGTACGCAGGTACATCACGATTTAGATTACAGCACTAGTCCTCAAACACAATCTGCAACATATGCCATTGAGGATCACAATCACTCTTCGCTAATGCGTTTTGGTAATTGCACACACATCAACCTACCCTCCTGTCGCATACATTTATATTTCAATTGAGAAATTAAGACCGAGTAAGATTCGATAGGAGTCCACTTTTAAATGATGTAAAGCTAATTTCTCGGATAAATATAAATGCTTCGGATTGCATTCCCTATTCCAAATTTAGGAAATTAAATTTGCGAGACGCTAGCAGTGGTCGCCATATACATACTCTTAATAGAGTTGCCCTACTTTAAACCTAGATTTTGTATTAATTGTGGCCTGCTTTATGTGGTGTTTCTGAGCTCTTTGTCTCGATAAAATCAGGGTTCACCTGGAGTTATTGCATTACAGTCCTGTAAATACGTAACTCTCCGAATGTATATTCCCGTAAAGGGTGTGATTATGCCCTGACAGGTCTTACTTGTAGCAGAGGAACTGTATCAATTTAAGAGCATATTTTATTATACATTATAAAGCTCGAATTATGCTTGCCCGATATTTATATTAATATCTAGCAGATAAAGCCAAAACTAATGACATAAATTAATAATTGAAATATATTATAGCACAAGACTTTATGTGCATACGAGTACATATTTCGATGTACGCGACTGTACTATCTGCAAAGTAGCTTTAAGTTGTAATAAGTTATCATAAGACCTCATGTCGATAATTATAAGGCTGCGTCCCGAGTAGGCAAACTGTCAGCGGTAGACTGAGTGAGACGTAAAGTGGCGATCCGTCGCAACCGGTGTTGCTGCTCACTGAAATAGTCGGCGCGCGTAGCGCTGCAAACTGCGTACAGTGAGCGCAAAACTAGCAAACTGTGGGCACTTCATATTTAAGAAAGGCGTACTTAATTTATAAGCCGCAGACTGTCAAACTGTTAGTCTGCCGCTAACAGTTTACCTACTGGGGACGTAGCCTTAGGCTTTTGCTAACGACTGTACCTTTGTGAGGCAGCACTGTAACCTTCTTAGCTACTTATAATTTGTATTCAGCAATATAACATTTTTTCCAAGAAAAATATATTGAGGAAATCGGCACACGCGTTGTGTGAAATTGAGAAGACAAAGGAAACTGTTCCATTAAGGAACGTTATTATGGAACGTTAATCGACGCTTGCCAATTTATGCTGTCTGTTCATGACGGGAAACAATCTACTTGTGTTGATGTTCACTCCACCACATCTCTGCGATAAACATGAATTTAACACTAGTAATGAAACCAAACTGACCGATTCGAATTAACAAACAATAAAAGAAAGGTTCAATTATCGAGAAACGTGAAACACTTTTAATTAAATACCGCAATATTTAACGGAATGGCTACTTCAGAAGTTTCAAACACTAATTAAATTAAGTTTTATAAACAAATGTTACTATCTTAAAACGAAGGCCTTAAATTGAGGGGTACACCATTCGTGGAAAATGTTTCGTAGAATTAAAAAATAGTTGAGTGTACACTTTTGATTACATGGACAAAGAAAGTTTGAGGAAGTAAGGGATGGGATGTGAATTTTAATGGTAAGATGAAGAATGTAGGGTATATTGGAATTAGAAAAATTAAAACTCTTTTAAAATATCATGCGTGCCAGCGTCTTTAACTATTTCCATACCAAAGATCTTAGTTGTGTTTTGCGATATAAGCTTAAAAAAGTAACAGACAATTTACATTTTATACTATTATTATTATTATAAATTTCTAGGCTAATCAAGTAAAATTAAAGGTTCAGGATGCGACCAAACAATATAACGGTTTTTGATTTGGTGATTCCTCAGCAAAAGCGATATAGTTGCGTCATGCATGACATGACGAACGTGTGAAATCTTTGATTTTCTTGCAAGTAAAGTTTGTCGTAAGCGACTCAAAACTTTGCATGTATGGGTATGACTGACATTTGATGTA
The DNA here is from genome assembly GCA_949319885.1 of Mecyna flavalis. Taxonomy (NCBI): domain Eukaryota; kingdom Metazoa; phylum Arthropoda; class Insecta; order Lepidoptera; family Crambidae; genus Mecyna; species Mecyna flavalis. The sequence continues at coordinate 11,795,224 of OX439431.1, read as the reverse complement.
AGTCATTGGTACCACCACAGTGGGCGCCGTGGCAATTGTACCAATCAACCTCAACCAACACCAAAAAAGAAAACTAATTTTCATGTTCAAACGATATGAAGTTGAAAATATATAACTATCCATCTAAACTTTAATTATTGTCAGTATTTTAAATTAAATCACTAAAGAAAATTTACAATTAAATTAACTCGATACTGTTATTTAGAGTAATGAGGGGTGATAATCTTACAATATAAAATCTGTCATCTGTCATCCACAGAGAAAGGTGTCTGGAATTTCTAATTATTTCAAGGGGTAATTTAATAGTTAAATTATCTCTGAACTATAAATACAAAGGACGAAAATCTAGCCAAATTAATGTTGTCTTCGTGACTAAACTAGTCTTGCGGCCGATAAGTATTATTTTCCAATATAATAACGAACCCGCCCGTCCGGGCGATTAAGTCCTCTTAAGCAAAGAGCAATTTCAGTCCATAGAGTCCGGCGCTTTACAAGCTTTATTTCAAATTATATTTTCATTATATCTGAAGGCGAGGGAAAACATCGTAAGGGAACCTGCGCATTAAGATAACAGAACGTGTAATTATGATCCAATTAGTCTGGTAAGGAGCGATTTCAATAAAATCTCCCTCTCAGTGCTCGTCACTTTGTTTGCCTCGGCTATTCACTAGAAGAACATGGTTATTTCTAGCAATGCATGAACACGTCATGCTTCAAAGTCTAGCATAGTATTTGATTACTTAGTATTTTTATTAACTAATAATGTAATGTTACTGTGTTAAAATGATCGCGTCTATGAGTTCCTTTACAATTAAAGGACCTCACAAACCTTGGTCACAAGTTCACTGGCTATTATAGTCGACGGCGTGAAACAATTTAATAAGAAAACTTTATTAATACGTTCAGCCAGATTTCATTTCACAGACAAACATCATTTTGTATGCACAGCCCGAATTATAAAAATTTCACTATTCGTTGACTTGCAATTTTATGCAAACAACTGGATTTAACGGATACGGAGAGTTCAGCAAAACTTTTGTTTTCAATTTAGTATTTAGGTCATGCCGTTTTTTACTCTGCTGGCACGTTTTGTAGCGAATGCTTTGATAAAACTGTACTTTTTTCATTTTTGTTTGGATTTATGTAGGTATACAGTTGTGGTAGTCAGGTAGTTTGCAGATACAAGAAGTCGAAGGATCGATGTTTTACTAAAATGGATAGAGCTGTTACAACATTGTTAGGAAACCAACACAAACCCACAAACAAGCCAAGACAAATAACAGCTGTTTAGTTAGGCGTAGGTCCTTGTTGCGGTAATGGGAGGAAGTCTGACACTTATTTTAATTGTTAATCAATCGATCCAGATCACCTGAGAGTTTATTTAATCAAACGGTTGATAAATCAAAGTTTTAATCCAACGAGATTACAGTAGTGGATCTGTTTTTTTTCATTGTACCTACAGCATCATATTTTTGCTAATTTTTTAAGGCATAGGTAATATTAATAAAGCTTTATTTGAAAACTTGGATTAAAAAAATATATAACTGAGCTGCGCTGCGCCATACTTAATTGTTTTGACAGAATTCAAATATCACATGTAATGTAATGGATATGGTGTAATATGTATAAAAATAGTAGATTATAACTGAAACATCCCATTAGCATAATAAAGTAGAAACTCATTATACTAATTGACCGTTTTACAATTGGAAAGAGTTAATGACCATAAGACTACACAAGAGACACAAAACCTTGGGATTAATGTCATATTAATACATTAGGGGCATCGAGGGAGTTGCTTGTACAAATAAATAACAATGTCAAGGACAATTTTACAAGTTATAAATAATTTACTCAACTTTTCCATTGTAGCATGATAAACTCTTTTTAGATATGTGTGTACGTACGGCATCAACTGGGTACGTTTGGTAACGTTTGAGTTAAGTTTGTGTTCTTCAATTGCCATACTTTCATCATTCATGCCTATCAAAGCCATTGAACTCTTTTCCAGATAAAACATCAAAGGACCGGATTTTCTTCCAAACGCCCTACACATTGCTTTCGTGTTGCAAGTAGATACGACACGACTCATAAATTTCATCGATATATATACCTGATGGATGACGCGTCTTTCACGATGTTGCCTCTAGAAATGATAAACATTTGTTACTTTTATGTCGAAGTCGGGTCAAAACAAATTGGGTTTACAAAACTAAGCGACGATTCTTTCGAATCATGTTGTACATAGGCGATAACCTATTTATTCTATTATGCAGAAAATTACAGAGAGATGAATACAGAAATGTAATTGTTAACGTGGGAGTTGGTGTATAACGGGTCACTTGATCGGGATGGAATTTATATCCAGTGATCCAGTCTATATTGAGTGAGCGGTCGAACCCTTTCACATCAGGGAAAACATTCTGCGACATGAATCAGATTCGATACATTGCATTCCTCTATTTATGAATTGCGACTGATTTTTCATATTTACGAATTCAATTTATTTTCCTTTCACTGATTCATTGAAAAATATATTCAATTCATTTTATAAATTACTAGCTTTCCGCCCGCGGTTTTACCCGCGCGTAACTCTTTTCGTCAATTATCCCCCCCCCTTCCCTCCACATTTCCGGGATCAAAAGTACCCTATGTCTCCCGAGAATAGTTTAGCTTTCCAACAATGAAAGAATTTTTCTAATCGGTTCAGTAGTTTACAGTTTTAGTAGTAGTGACCAAATATTTATTCTGTTTCGACTCAAAATCAAAATCAAAATATTCTTTATTCATGTAAACTTGTATCAAGTATTTATGAATCGTCAATTACAGAGTGACTCTACCACCGGCTTCGGAATGCAGTCATCTGCCGAGAAGAACCGGCAAGAAACTCGACAGTTACTCTTTTTCATCGCCATGTTTGTTACAATTACTGATTAGTTTTAGAATACCAAGCCATACAGTATAAAGTATAAGAATGAGACTATAATCGAGAAAAATCCGTGAGCCCTGGAAGACCAGTGCCCAAAGGTGGCACCTGCAGCACAAGTATGATGTATGTGCCAGCCATAATTTCACTCAACCATATTAGAGGGAATGTAACCACCCGACACATAACGCCACCACCCCAAGCACATTTTAGCGAGCATGACCGCCAAGGTTACAAACTCTTCAGGATTCTTTGAATGAAAAATAAATTTAATTTTACTGAATTATAACATTTAATGTGTTACTGTATAGCAAAGTTAACATTGTTGATACTATCGGGAATCTATACAATGCAAAGGCGCGAGTCCAAGCTTCCTTGTCGTTGAGGTATTCTTATTAAAACGTCGCCGGTCCCTTTTTTAGGGTTCCGTAGCCAAATGGCAAAAAACGGAACCCTTATGGATTCGTCATGTCTATCTGTCTGTCTGTCTGTCTGTCTGTCTGTCCGTCCGTATGTCACAGCCACTTTTTACCGAAACTATAAGAGCTATACTGTTGAAAATTAGTAAGTAGATGTATTCTGTGAACCGCATTAAGATTTTCATACAAAAATAATAATAAATTTTGGGGGCTCTCCATACTTAGAACTGAAATTCAAAAAAATATTTTTCATCCAACCCTTACGTGTGGGGTATCTATGGATAGGTCTTTAAAAATGATAATAAGGTTCCTTATATCATTTTTTTCTAAACTGAATAGTTTGCGAGAGAGACACTTCCAAAGTGGTAAAATGTTGGTCCCCCCCCTGTAACTTCTAAAATAAGAGAACGATAAATCTAAAAAAAATATATGATGTACATTATTATGCAAACTTCCATTGAAAATTGGTTTGAACGAGATCAAGTAATTAGTTTATAAATTTTTGGGGCTTCCCATACTTAGAACTAAAACTCAAAAATTTTTTTTTCTTCAAACCCTTACGTGTGGGGTATCTATAGATAGGTCTTTAAAAATGATAATAAGGTTTCTTATATCATTTTTTTCTAAACGGAATAGTTTGCGCGAAATACACTTCCAAAGTGGTAAAATGTTGGTCACCCCCCCTCTAACTTCTAAAGTAAGAGAACGATAAAACTAAAAAAAAATATATGATGTACATTACCATGCAAACTTCCATTGAAAATTGGTTTGAACGAGATCAAGTAATTAGTTTTTTTTAAAACGTCATAAATCGTAAACCGCTATTTTCCTCTCATTCAATCAACTCAAATATAAAAACCGGCCAAGTGCGAGTCGGACTCGCCCATGAAGGGTTCCGTAGCAGCAAGTATCATCATAATATAAAAGTTCTTGTAGTTCTTTGTAAGTTTGATCGACGTTTTTATACTTGAGTTGATTGAATGAGAGGAAAATTGCGGTTTACGATTTATGACGTTTTAAAAAAAACTAATTACTTGATCTTGTTCAAACCAATTTTCAATGGAAGTTTGCATGGTAATGTACATCATATATATTTTTCAGTTTTATCGTTCTCTTATTTTAGAAGTTAGAGGGGGGGTGACCAACATTTTTCCACTTTGGAAGTGTCTCTCGCGCAAACTATTCCGTTTAGAAAAAAATGATATAAGAAACCTTATTATCATTTCTAAAGACCTATCTATAGATACCCCACACGTAAGGGTTTGAAGAAAAATTTTTTTTTGAGTTTCAGTTCTAAGTATGGAAAGCCCCAAAAATTTATAAACTAATTACTTGATCTCGTTCAAACCAATTTTCAATGGAAGTTTGCATAATAATGTACATCATATATTTTTTTTAGATTTATCGTTCTCTTATTTTAGAAGTTACAGGGGGGGGGGACCAACATTTTACCACTTTGGAAGTGTCTCTCGCGCAAACTATTCAGTTTAGAAAAAAATGATATAAGAAACCTTATTATCATTTTAAAAGACCTATCCATAGATACCCCACACGTAAGGATTGGATGAAAAAAAAATTTTTGAGTTTCAGTTCTAAGTATGGAGAGCCCCCAAAATTTATTATTATTTTTCTATTTTTGTATGAAAATCTTAATGCGGTTCACAGAATACATCTACTTACTAATTTTCAACAGTATAGCTCTTATAGTTTCGGTAAAAAGTGGCTGTGACATACGGACGGACAGACAGACAGACAGACAGACAGACAGACAGACAGACAGACATGACGAATCCATAAGGGTTCCGTTTTTTGCCATTTGGCTACGGAACCCTAAAAACGTCGATCAAACTTACAAAGAACTACAAGAACTTTTATATTATGACGATACTTGCTGCTACGGAACCCTTCATGGGCGAGTCCGACTCGCACTTGGCCGGTTTTCTTTTACATAGCGTTTCGAATTTTTCTGAATGTTTTTTCCTAGCGTTTTCTGTGACACTGCCGGCTAGGTATACTTTGAAAAGGTCGTTGCTATTACGTTTCTTCATTCATCTTGACTATCTATTTACGCAGTCTATATAGTTATCAAGTAATTTCTTTTTTCAAATATCCCCTCTTCCCCACACATTTCCAGGATAAAAAGTACCCTATGTTCACCGGGGATAGTGTAGCTTTCAAACAGTTAAAGAATTATTCAAATCGGTTCAGTATTTTCGGAGCCTATTCAATACAAACAAACAAACAATGAAATCTTTCCTCTTTATAATATTAGTATAAGTAGATGAAAAAAACAAGATCGGCTTTATTTATTCTAACTTGTTTAGACGTGTTTGGTGGCACTCCTGGGGTTTCTTGTTTGATTTTCGAGTTGGGGTGTAGCATTATTTCATTGGTTTTTCTTTTGGTCTTCGTTCTCAAAATCGCAGATTCTTCAGACTTGATCTTCCTTCAGTTTGTAAGACTGCCTACCGGGCTATAGGAGAAATTCAATATATGTAATATTGGGATTTTTAGATAAAAACAAGATTTCTTGTACACTATTTTTTATTTATTTTAGCGACTTGCACAGTATAGTATCGATCGGTAGACAAGAGAGAGAGACAACATAGACAAGACACCTTAGTGTCAAAAATGGAGCCCGGATATGAAGCACAGGAAAACACATTTTACATCCTAACACTGTGACTACAAAATTTATTTCAACATGTAATGCCTCTCTGCTCTAGTACATACTAATAAAATAAGTAATAAAATATTTATGGCGCTTAAATGCTAACGTTCCAATAAAAAGTAGTCATGTAGTCAAAATTCGTCTAGAACTAATTATATTATCGTCCACAAGTTGTGTTTTGGCAAAGTTGTCGCATGCTTTCATTATAGATAATGCAATGAATGTTGTTAAGAATTACGTGACTGTGGGAATACTTCACGAAAGCCTCCTGAGATTACCTAATGAGTTAGTGCGAAATACGAACAAATCCAATTATACGAGTGGCTTGTTTGTATGATCAGGTGTTGTCTGGTTCGTTGCGTTCTTTTAACATTGTTTGTACTTAAAAGGGTGATATGAAAGGTTGTGTTAGATCACATTTTATCGAATGGCGAAAAAAATTGTTTTATGCGATTAACATCTAACTTATTCTGAAACCATGCTAGAAAAAATATACATCTGCTGCTTTATTAGATTTAACTATTACAACAACAGTCATAATCATGGGAGTCAATACACTTGAAATTGTTGGCTTGACGATCAGAGTAACCACAGAACAAGAAAAATTTCTTTCTATTTCTATGAGAGTAACCTACAGTTTAGCAGCAAATAGTGTGACGCTTCCTGATTAATTATGCCTTAATGCAATAGGCCACAGTGGCCGCTTACCATCAGAAGAGCTGCGTGCCTGTCTGTCTACTGAAGTAAGATAAAAAAAATGTAAAAAAACAGAATTGTTGTTATAAGATCCCAGTCATGAATCTTATCGTACTAGGCTAAGTGGAAGACAAATAAAATGTTGCAAAGGCGACCTATAAGTCACCCTTGGCATAAAAGTAAAAATATGCCTGTTGTTTCTTTGTAACTTAACCTAAACTTGCAACATATGCAAAATATTAAATGTACATCTTTTTCTTTATGCAGAATGGTCTGCCTTCGCCTGAAAATCCATACATATTCAATGGAGACTTCGTGGACCGAGGCAAGAAAAGCTTGGAAGTGTTCCTTTTACTGCTGGCCTGCATGTTAGCGTTCCCTGGTGGGGTGTACCTGAACCGGGGCAACCACGAAGACCTTATTATGAATTCTAGGTAAGTGTCACTTTAGTCACTTTACTTGCTTTTCATTTCAATGTAGTCGTCTTGTGAGATGAATTCACAAGCACAAGTATTCCAAGTGACTATTAATATCACCGACCAATATTGACGATCGATTTGGTGTAATGGTTGAGTAGGTCGCGGGTTCGATCCCCGCAAAACACAAACATTTATGAGTAAAGAACATGCGTGTTTACCGATTTGGCTGTTTCTATGTAAATATATTTTTATTAAAAACTATGAAAACATAATTATATAAGTGCCGTTTATCAGTTGTCTAGCACCCATAGTACAAGCTATGTTTACTGTGTGTATAATATCCAGTAATATAAGTAATATGATCTTATTGCATATCATATTCATTTGATTCATCTTTCTTAGTAAGTAAGTGGCCATTTTACATTATAATTTTATTTCTTAAATTTTGTGCAGATATGGGTTCATCAAAGAAGTCCATCAAAAATATCGGGTAAGTTAAACAGTTAACACAGTAAAGACACATAGAAACATTTTGGTAGTGCTCTAATTATATTTAATTAAAGGATCCAACATTAAAATATGTGAAATTAATATTTTACTAGGAGAACTCATTACATTTTGAAAATTATATATTTCTCGTATACGGTTTCAAATGACTCGGTGGTTAAGTATTTAATTAATTGAAACAACCGTTTCTATTTAAAACATGTTTAAACTAAGTTTACATTACAATAAAGTAGGGATGCCCAAACTTTAGCTTTGAATCGATCTTCTGGATCGTAATGGATCGCAACCCCGTGAATCGATCCACGATCTGAATCGTATTGCGTTGAATCGATCTTCATTCGATCTCAGAAGATCGTTTCGTAATCTTTAAATAAAATAAAAACTCACAATATTTTGCAAAATTGTTTATATTTGTGCTTATTTTAGGATGATAATATAAACAAAAAGTAAAAATGATGACAACTGGCTGGCACCATAGCTTTGTACAGATGCCAAAGTGTCTTACTTAAGACTAATTTCGATCGTTCTGGACCTAGTCTATTACGGTTATCAGCCAAAGTATTACCAGTCATATTAAAAACAGTAGTTTATAATAATATCTAAACCGCGCACACAAATCAAAAATTTTGTATCGTAGCACCCACCAATATAATGAAAGACAAATGACAGTTAGTTAGAGATCGCTCTCAGAAGTAGTCAAAACATAATCATACTTGGCGGTATAAAATAAACAAAATATTAATAGGTCATATTTCAAACCATTTCATATTTCAAACTGCGATATCAAAAAAGGAAGGTAGGTGTTTGTGATCAATCTTATTTTGTTGTTAAATAAGTATTCTGTTTTTTTTTACCAAAATGCTAGTGTTGGCAAAGTTTATAGTCATAAACATGATTGTAGTGTTGTTTATTGTATTGTACCTATTGAAACGATTTTTCTTTACGATTTTCCAACTATACGATCCGATCTGAGTGAAAATCGTATTCTGTTGAATCGATTCAAAAAATCGGGAGATCGTATTGCTGTGAATCGATCTCCGAAAAGATCGATTCAGATCGGGCATCCCTACAATAAAGTTCCAATGGTATCTCTGACGCTAGCAAAATATATTGCTTGAATATTTTTCTTAGTCTTAAATGTGGAAAGTTTTAAAAGTACGTTGGAGAGGCACAGAAACTCTGCCAGTTATCTGATGTTGGCGTACGAGATTGATTGGGTCTTTATAATTCATTGCTGCAGACGGTGTAGAATCCGTGAAGACTTTCATTCTTCAATTTTAGTTAGAGACGGGTTAAATAAAGTACCGTGATGGTATTGTTTCATATAAAGACTCACGTTATACCTACGTTGTAAAACTAAATTGTTTGGGAAACAAAAGAAGATCACAAGATATTGGTTCGAGCGAATACTGCGCATTTCTCGTTATAGTTTATGCATAGACTTATTATTTAAAAAAATACTCCATTTGCAGTAATCTTCTTCTTCTGATGTCTTACAATATTTGTTTAAATCTTTGAAATTATTAGTTTAAGTAATTATGTTTATAAATTATGTGAAACACTCGTTCTGTACACAAATTAATAAAATATAGTTGGTCTAAATTAAGGTCTCAGACGCATTTGATCAATTAGATGGAATCGTTTATGGTTAATTGCGCCTAAACGATATATAAATAAGTTTAATAATTCAACATTGCAAACATTTTAAATTTGTCTAAACTTAATCGTTACAACAGATTTATAAATTGTAGTTGGTAAAAAAAATAATGGCCGCTGCGACGAGATCATTTCAACTTAAAAATGAAAGACATCAAAATGAATCGCAGTTATTTTTTAATTATTTGACCTCCAGGAGGATTGTTATTGGGGAAGATATTTCACGAATGCTGCTTAATAAAACTTGTTTGTTTGGTATAGCACAACGCTGAGAGGCTGCTGAAGTTGATCGAGTGTGTTTACCGGTGGCTGCCACTGGGAACTATCATTAATAACCGCGTGTTCGTGGTACACGGAGGCATATCCGACACCACGGACCTCGACATGATCCGTAGTTTGGAGAGGGACAAGGTCAGTGACCTTATTGTTACGTTTTCTTTTATATTCGTAAGAAAATTATTTTTATCAAGTTGGTCACATTGTCAGACATCGTTTTTAAAATATTTTTAATGGGAAATCTTAACATGGATATCGCTTTGAATCCGGGATTGCGGGATTGATGCAAACAAATATAAAATGGGAGAAATACCTCTTTGCTTGCAAATTGAATATTGAAAAATAAATAGATATTTCAGTTGAACGTGATCTATTGTCGAACGCTGATGCAGATGCAATTGTGTTGGTTCAAAGTAAACCCCCACAAACACTATATCAACAACGAAACTTTTGTGTTCAAGCAAGGAAATCGAAGTTGTTAGTAGAGTTTACCTTGGTAAGCTTGGAACAATTCATTACCGTTCCATTTGTTTTCAGTACGTGTCACTCTTGCGGCCTCCTGTGACTGAGAACTCGGCTTCGGGCGCAGAAGTTATTGACAAAGTGGAGTGGAAACAGGTTAGTTAATCATACTGTAATTAATCATTCACTATATTCACTTTAAGGCGAAAACAATTAAATATTACCGCACTATCGGTGCAGAACACGATTTAACAATTATCATTTAACTTCCAAAAATACAAAATGATATTTCATTTTCGTCGTATTTTTAATCGCTTTATTGTTTGTATAAATCATTCAGTTTTATAGCTAGTGAAAATAGGTTAACTTAATAGGGATGTACATGCAATTGAGTAACTATTCATTGTCTGTAAAAAAAGATTAAGTATTTCATAGATTTAAGATTTAATCTAGCAGATCGGAGCTTTGACGTCATTAGCATACAATGTATTTAAAATTGATACAAAGATCAGATAATTCTAAATTGAGGAATTTCTGGCAAAGTGTCGTTTTTTTTGTATTGCAATGTGTAACAAGACTAGCAGATCGTACACCTGATGGTTAACGCCAGTAACTAAGCAGTTACTGTCTGGCACAGCCCTGCGCCCGCTACACCGAGACGACAGTTGTTAGGTCTCATATACCCAGTAATTTCACTACCATTAAATCTGGCATATTGTGTACAAACAATTAATAATAAAATTATTATTATCTCACAATAAACTAAGGGCAAGTTTCACCACCTTTTGTTATCAAATGCTGTCTTCCTATTTAATTGTTATTAAAATAAGACCAAAGGTTAGATATACGAGTATACCTAAGTTATTGTTAGGAAGCTATCAGACAGTGGTAAATCTGGCGCTATAGGTATATTGTTTTTAGCAGACGTAATATTATAACATACACCAGCTTTTCAAATCAGGTGGTAATTTTTCTAAAACTATTGGTGTATAATATACAACCCTAATAATTGCTAGCTAGCTACCCTATTGCTTCTTTGAAAGATTTGCACGACTTTCGAGTAATAAATTCTTCGCCGGTCAATCGATTGGCCCTGATAAACACCTACATTCATAACTTATAGTTCTTTGAACCTGAAAGTACGACTGTTTGTAAAACTTTTTGTTAAACGCTTTCTTTGTTTGGAATGAAATGAAAATGCACGGCACTTTCTGAATAGTTATAAATAAATAGGGAAATACGGCGTTCCGATAATTATTATGTTTCTTTTGGAGTTATCACTAGCCTTAAAAAATGTATATTTTAATCTATATATTTTACTAAAATATTGTTTTACCGAGATATAATTGCTTGCCTATCTGAATTGTAAACAATACACCAGACTACAATCACCCAAATCACGTAATGGCTTAATATGTGAAGGTATTCAGCATATGAGTAAGACGGGGTAAATTTATGGGTAATAGTCTAAGATCCCCTATCTCGATTCTGCAAGTATCTGTTTTTTTATACAACTAATTTTAAATGAATTTTAAGGAAGTATGCAATGGATTAGGGATAGGTTGCCTATAAAAAAATTAGCCGCAATTACCTGTAATTAGTTTTGTTATAATTAATTCGCTAATATAACTTGCAACTATATGTTTTTTATTGAATTTTTTGCGACATCTTATTAGATTATTTATCTTTCAAAATATGTCGTAAAATTCTTAAAAAAACATATAGTTGCAAGTTATATTAACAGGTAATTGCAGCTAATTTTTATAGGCAACCATTGCATACTTATTTAACATTCATTTAAAATGAGTTGTATCAAAAAACAGACACCTGCAGAATCAAGCAGTGGGATCCTGTACTATAATGTATACGTATAACTTGTTTGTAGAGTCAATTTCTCAGTTGATTGCTGTGCGGGGCTCGTTACTCCTTCACCCAAGTCACCTCGCGCAATATCCTTTAAACGTTATGGTTAGTTGCGCTATGAACATTTTATTGAACATCGTCTAATGCAATTAGCACCGTTTGCGACGCAATCAGGCGTCGGATCAAGTTGGATTTGGAGATATCTATCTATCATTAGGGAAGATGCAATTATAATATTTATGAAAATTTTATGATTAAAATGATACAAAAATATAAAAGAAAGGCCACTGCAACATTTTTATTTTACATAATGTTGTTTTTTAACAATAATTACGAATGAAAATTACTTGAAACGAAACGTATTTTAAAACACCAATCAGCGTTTAGTGACGTCACTCGCGTGATGACAACATACTACATAGTAGTTAATGTTGAGGTTTTCTATGTGAATAATATTTTAAGGGAATATTAATTGCGTTTTTTTAATTAAAATGGAAGTTGGGTTTATCAAAGCAGACTCCAGGAATTTATCAAGAGTTAGTGTTGACATGGTTGTAACTTTTTTTGTCGAAAGTGCAGAGTTTTCAAATGTAGAAATGAAAGGGACTAAATTACTACGGTATGTAGGATAAATCATAGTTGTTAAACTTTGTATTTTATTCAGCGGCTTCTAAACATAGCAGTTATTTTACCTCAACAAGAGAATCTTACGGCGATAATGCTATCGGCTATGTCCAAATTAAAAGAGATAGAGATTTATGTACAATAAAAAGTCGAGTTACTCCGGAGCATAACGTACGTTGTAAAGAAGGCTATCGTGTGAAGTTTCATATTGTGAAGCAAGAAACCACTTTTTTCTCTGTTTTCGGTCAGAAGGTCCAGTCAAAAATAATTTGTTCGGAAACTTTGTTGAAGTAGAAGGACACAATGGCACAAAACATGAGTCAACACGGCTTTTTTTTGGAATATTAGTGGTATTGTTATGATCACCTGATGTTGATGGATAGTCCATTTTAAATTTTTACAAAAAAATATTTCGAAACTCGTTAAAATATGCAAAGTATGCAAGCCAGCGACAAACAAGTACGGTGAAGTACAGACCTACAAACTTATCTGTTCCGGTGGCCAAAATTGGAACTACGTGAAATGCAATGCAAAAACGATATTTAATGACAGTTCTAAATAGACAGTAGCGACGCCGCCACCGGAACAGATAAGTTTGTCGGTCTACCAGTGAGGCAGTGACAGGACAGTAGTGACGTCATCTGAACCATAGGTCCGTTTTCACGCGAAAATCTATACTATCAATTTAAAACCGCATTTTTTCCGATAAATTACAATGTATTAATTTTTTAATTTAACAGTGGTTTATTCTACATGGAATTCTTTAAAATGAACACAAAAATAAAAATAATGCATGTTCCCTATTAGGCAAAACGTTCAGCAATCTAACATACAGGCTAATAAAGATATACGATGACGATAGACGACGAAAATAATAAAAATCATATTTCTACTATAAATGACAAGAATCACAGGAAAGTGTTCATTTAGGAAACTCTTTAAACGATGTGCGCTGTATATGCGAGCATAATGAGAAGAGAAAACGTGCAAAAATATTTTATGTTCGTTCATCTCGTTTTATGTACGTACAGAGTATATAATATAAGATGACGAAGTGGTAACATGTAGTGGTTCGTAATTAACTCGACCACCATCGTATTAACGAAATTAGCCATTCGTTCTGTGTAATATAAAAAGGATTTTTTCTTATATTTTTCACGTTTTTATAACTTCTAGTCTGCGGTGCACTTAGTCGCAGCTTTTGTCATTTGCTCACAAATAATTTGGTTTTGTAATTTTAGAACGTGTTTGTTATTGTCTGGAGTCTGGACTATAATAAATATGCTTACCACAAAATGCTGCCTAACTATTAGTATTGTAGTGAACTCTACAATTTCAAATTATTAAATGTTTACATTAATATTATTTGAACAAACTTGCAGAAAAGCACTTTTCATGTGAAAATTCTATGTGTGTATTTTATTATTCCCTTAATGCGAATGGAAGAGGAACATAAATCCTAAGCAGCACTAGAGCTACTCGTAGTTCAAAAATCGCATTATGAGGATCAGTAAAATATTATTACGACGTTCCCGAGCGCTGTTTCGTATCCTCATATCATATCCACAATCCAATTGGAGCGGCAACGCGCGGGGCGACGCGACGTCAATGTTTATCATTTGACAGGAATCTCTTGAGTGTATGTATATTACTGTCAAAACGCTTTTTATTACTCTGGGATAAATAGTAAGTAATCTTTGTCGATGAATGAAAGGTTTAAAAATTGCAAGTAAAAGTTTCAGTTTACTCATATAACAACGAATTCAAAAGTTAACAGTGAAAAGCACATTATGTATAAGCTCGATAATCGAATGCAATCAGAACTTTTCTCCCATGTTTAATATCTTAACTTAAAAGTCTTGATCGATTTTGAATCTTTGTTCTTTTTTGTTCAACAACTTTATTCGACCACTTCAGAGATTATTGGCCGGGCTTTGTCTGCTTTATTACATCAATGATCTTATCTTATTTCTTTTCGTTCGAAGCAATTTCAGCAAACGTCATCCTTGCCGTAATACAATTTTCCCTGGGTCGGACCCCTGGTGAGTGGCGTACGATAAAGTTACCGCGACCGCTTTATGAACACGACTCCCAAAGGCGAGTTTCTTCTTACAAATTTCTTCTCCAGGTTTAGACGTTTTTGTTCAACTTTAACACTGTACCTACTAGGCAGGCACCCGAATAGTGTTATTCATTTGGAAAATATGAATTCTGGAAAATGGAAATGGAAAATCATGAAAAACGTTTGCTTTGAAAATTCCCCATTGCTTTTTTAACTAAATATTGTCACCGGCATTTGTTTATTTTGACGACACAGTTTGTTTGATCAGCCTTTTTGTGTCAACTTCCGTAGTGTGTTATGGTTTTCCTTTGACACATTTTCCCAGTACTTTTACGACACTCATAACGAGTATATGATTCGTGAGCCTATCAGTTTGACGATTTTAAATGTAACTCTTCAGGCATGACGTCAACGAAATAAATGTTTCTTCGGCGAAAAGCAACATAGTGCTAGAAAATGCTTGTAATTCTTGTCTTGTGGAATACACTGTCGCTCGAATGTGTATCGAATGTCTTCCTCGCGCAAACAAGGAGTGCTGGTTAACAGGGGTTGTATACATCGAGTTCGATTGTTTCCAAGAAGCCCTGCCGCGGCAAGCTTCACGCCACGCAATGACATGACGCCACTCACTACGGCTGATAACGATCGTGCTCGGTAAACCACGCGGCGGATATATTATCAAGGGGTTTGTTGTGGTATATTAGGAAATGGTATTCATTTAGTTGTGTGTTTGTCTCATTCGTCTATTACAACGCTTTTACAATGAAAAAGTTTGATGAAAAACTATTAGGTTTACTAATCAGAAATGATGACAGGAATGTAGATTGTGGAAGAAGGATTGCCATGTTTGTAATTTTATTATATCTTCAGTGCAAAAAAAGAGAGACAACGACGCAAGGTTTTAGAAGTGACAAATCATACCAAAAAAACCAAAGTCTAGACTTGGACCTCTTTTTCAACAGTGTTGTGCAGAGACTCATTTGTAAAGAGTTCTATAACGATGACGAGTAGTTCTTTACTTTGTTTTGATAGTGTTAGTTTATTTAAAATTGTGTAATTTTTCTCTATAAGCGGAAACTTGTAATTGGCCTTGTATTGTTAGACTTAGTACTAGTAGGGTTTTTGTAATACTGTTGTACTAGTTAGTTTCTAGCTGTAAGATTCCCAAAAATTGTAAAATAAAATAAATAAATACTTTGAACACGAATATAATATGACAAGATACCAGATTGCAAGAAATTTGAAATGCATTTTAACGCGTTATTCAGGGCAAAGTTTCTTGAATTCCGTACCTAACTCATGAAGATTCTGAATGAATATTTTATGAGCTCGCGAGTAGTACCAAGTCCGTCGCATATGTATGGAACTACGTGTGTAATTTATTGTGATTTACGTTTTTATGACTGCTGTTCCCTTATAATAATAACTACTTAGTACACGCAACATGGTTCGAATCTGGAATCACCAATGAAGGGGACGGTTAATTTTTTTTTACTAAAAAATAAACGTAGCAAACGTTACTGCTTAAAAGCACACAACAATTTAAGATCAGTTTCTTTATTTCGAAGAGTAACTGCTATTTTGAACAAATCAGTATATTAAGATGAATAACATAATTAAGTATTTTGAATACGGCTATATTCCTATCGCACAGTGAAATCGAATAAGCTGATATGAATAGTTCCATATTTTTCGATCCTTCTCGGTTTCTCGCCAGTCTCAGTCACAGAGATTTGCCTCAACTCCGTCGATCCAGCGGTATTCAAAGCGGCTTTAAGGACGTCAGCCGTCTGGTTTGTTTTGTTTCACGACTGTTTTGCTTATCGACTTTAGCCAAAACCATTCACTACATCTACGACCGTTAAATGTGTATTTCCTATGTGTAAGGCGCCTAAAATGTCATATAACTTTGCAAACTACTCCTTGGAACAGCAAAGCGAATGTGTACTAACAACTACTGAATTGACATCTATTCACTGTGGTCTTGAATAACCCTGGATGTTGGTGACATTACTCCCTAATCCAAGTCCGCGACACAATAACCCCTGTAGCCCCGCTGTCTTTAAATTAACCCCCCGTGAGCCACCTAAAACTTTCCAACATTTGCATAAAGCGGTGTGGATTGCGGTCGAACGGAATTGAATATTGCCCGAATGGATTAGCATCAAAGATAAAGGAAATCTCATAATCTCATAAATTTGGGCTAGTTAACTTTAATACCTTCCTTTTATTTGTTCAGCGGATGAAATTTGTAAGCTGTTTTATAGCTTGTTTTTATTTTATGGCTCGTACAGTCTATGTAATATCTGTCGAAGGGTGATATTATGATAAATTGTGTATTTATATAGATCATAGTGCTAAGTTTGAAAGTGCACAAAAAAGTGTCATGTAAAAAAAATATTAAATACTTTTTTCGCAATATACTACTCGTAATATGTAATGTACCTAATGTAACTAAAATAAAGTACATATTTGTCAGAATATAATAGTGTATATGCTTTTGACTTAGAATAATAACAGCTTTCTTTTGAATCATTATTTAATTTTAAAATATTATTATCCTTAGTGTATTTGCCAGAATATAACAGTGTATATGCTTTTGACTTAGAAAAATAGCAGCTTATTATCCTTGGTCTTTTTAATTCACCCATAAAGCTAAATGGGCTCCAAAATTTATTTTTGTCTTATAAAGCCCCTGTTTCCGTGAATTCTGCCTTGAAAGATGTTGAGAAAGTATCATATGCAAAGAGGTCATAAAAAGTAAATTGGTAAAGAAGGCAGTAGCCTGTGAAATTGAAAAAAATATCCTTCTATACGCATTGCTTCAAGAGTGCCCTCAAATAGAAGCAAGACAATGTCGTGGTACTTGAATATTGATTCAATTTTTTCTGGAGGGTTTTTGAGATTGAGTAGGATAAAGATCTTATACCAACGCGACACTTTTGCTTGTTTGTTGAAAAGATTCTTAAAATATCTTTGCCTCAAACATTTATTTCAAGTTTCACTTTATTTCATAATGGAAATACGTAACGTGTTAAAAAATCATACTTAAGTCATCATCATCATCCCAGCGTATTTCCGATTGCATCCGGTATGGAGCTCAGGGTCCGCTTCGACTATGATCTTAGATTTGACAAGCCTGGTTATTACAATGAAAAAAAAAAACATACTTAAGTATATTCATTTATTTTGATTTGAGAAGTCTTTCATTTTTGTTGGAAAGTGAGCAGATCTGCGTCCCTTATCCCCATCCATCACAGACGGCGAGGCACTCGTAAAAGCACAATCTCGTCGAGAAAGTGCCTTAACTATTCAATGCTTTGCTTAATTTTTGATACAAAATGATTATAGTTTTACCACCACGATGGTTACGAACCACCACCAGCATCTGTGCTGGTCCCATCACCATCGGTGATGTAATTGAAAAAAAATGGTTAGCTATTTTTCTTATGATAGGGGAGCATACCTATGTACCTAATAATTATATTTTAAGATATTATACCTAAACGCCAAAATTGGGGCGGTGAATTAATATATTAATCAGGATCTATTCAGTGTGAAGATGTAGTACAAGTAATGAAATTCTGGTTATGACTAATTAAGTGTAATTTATCATTTTAGAATTAGGTTGATTTTGAACTTAACCTTTGAGAAATTGCCACCATTCATTCGAATTAGTTTAGAGTTAGACTTATAAATGGACGACAAAACGTGGGGACATATTAGCCCCAATATATTATAATATATTATATTATAATTATATTGTAACAAGGTCCCTGAATCCTACTTCCTACTAATATTATAAATGCGAAAGTCTGGATGTTTGGATGTTTGTTTGTTCCTCAATCACGCCTAAACGGCTGAACGGATTCAGATGAAATTTTGCACACGTATAGTTTATAACCCGGATTAGGACATAGGCTATAAAATTCCTAAGGAAAACGCCTCATTCCCGCGGGATTAACAATTTTGGAACTACTGAACTGATTTGAATAATTCTTTTAATGTTGGAAAGCTACACTATCCCCGGTAAACTTAGGTACTTTTTGATCCCGGAAATGTGGGGGGAAGGGGGTGATATTTAAAAAAAAAAAGAGATTACGCGCGGGTGAAACCGCCGTTTAAGTATTTCTATTAAAGCTCTAAGCTCCTAATATGGGCGTGTTCACTGGCACGTTCAGTTATAGCCTTGCCCTATGTGTTAGTGATAGTTCGAATTTCTAGAAGGTTGTGTAAGTTTAAACCAGGGTCTTTTCACTTCTATACTTTGCAAAATTCTATGGAGGAGGATTAGCTTTCTTTAGTAGTTTCCTATATCGCTAGATGGCGTTAGCGACAAATTTGCGAGACGTTTTACGCAATTTCTTATTTCATTATTATTCTCAAAACTTAAAAATAATAGATAAACTGAATTTACAGAACACATTGTATCGCATATTTTATTTATAATTGTTACTTTAAATTCTTTTGTTTCCTTTAATACATAAGAATTTTCAGTAAATTTATTTAAATATGCAGAATTTGGGGGGAACGGAACGTAGCGGAAAAATCATGGATGGCTATCTGTCATTAGTGTCAATGTCAATACTGTTTGTTTACGTTACGTGACACGAATGTGATATTTTGCTTTTTCTTGTGGTTTTTTCTATTTAACGACCCTGCTTTTTCACCTGGACGCCGATTTATCTATTCCCTCGCTGACCAGTGCATTGAGCCTTAAGCCGGCAATATTAAATTAATTTTTATTTTTTATTTATATTGTATGTATGTTAGTCTGTAGGTAAGGTATTTATAATATGGGCCTGTAATTCATGTAATTCTGTTGCCTGAAATAAACGATATTATTATTATTATTATTGAATTTAGGACTCCGATCTCTCCGGCGCCCCATACACTCTCTGCTCTGACCCATCGCCTCGTTTTCCGGACTCCGATTTCTTTGCCTATCGACCTTTGCCTTGTGTTTTGAACTTAGATTCTTTGTTTTAAATAAATAAACATTATATTAGTTAGATGTGTTGTTTTATTTATGCCTATTTTAGTTTAAAATATAACAATAAAAATTAAATCATAAAATACGTATACCTATATCAGGCACGTAGGTATAGTGTAGTTATATATATTAGTCAATGGTGTAGTTATAGATATTGAAAAATGTAATTTCTTCCGGTTTCACGAGATGGCGCTGAACGGCGATCTAACTGATGACTCTATTATAAGGTACTCTGTGGTTTAAACAAAAGAATTTAGTTACTATTTTTCTATAAGTATTTTTTTTAAGTTATTAATTAAACGAATGAAAAGGTGAAATATATTATGTTGTCTGATACATTATTACATCTTTATACTTAGGGAAGAATGAATAATACCGGGCTAGAGTTTTACCAGTGACAGATAAGTTCGTAATAATGCTTAGAGGAGTAAACCGAAAATAGCGTTGTCTTCTTTTTTGAAAATTGATAAAAGGCACGGTGTCTGATTGAAATTATACAGTATGACAGGAAATGCGAGGGACATATTTAAACCCCAAAAAGTTCATGCTTCCATATAACAAAATAAGTATAAATCAATAAAAACTCTGGTAAATATCTGTCAATAACCTTTGTCGAAACCTGAAAATCCGCGTAACGTGCGGGCACTCTTCCCTTCACAGTACCTATTTCGTGCACTCGTTCATTACTCAAATTATTGTACTCGCGTACAATTTGAGTTTGGGGCGTAACCGGCCGCTCAGCACACGGGATTTTTAGGTAATTCATGCATACATAAATGATTAGGATAATTATGAAAAAAATTAAGGATATATTTTTTATATCGAATTGGACTCTAAATCGGATTCTGAACACTCTCCTTAAATATGTCTCTCGGGTTACCTAACACGCTGTATGATTGCGCTAAAATAGGCTAATAACATAACCATTTTAGTTAGTGAAGCAGTATGTGGGTGTGGGATGATACAAGCATTTCCATTAGATATACCTGCTATCAAGTCGTTCTGTTGCACATAAAGCTCACAAGTAATGAGTAGTAAACGGCTAAGTGAGGGTATCGATCTAAAGTTTGCATGGAAATGGCACATGTTTGAATAGTACCTATGACTGGCTCTATGGCGCGTTTGAAAGCCACCCTGTGCTATGTACCAAGGATCGTAGGTTCAAATCTCGTCCTGGAAAAACTTTCAAGTTTTGGTAAGTAATTATTAGATTTTAACATCTTTAGATACTTTTTGTTGAATTATAGGTATATTTCCTTTATACAGAAAACAAGTGCTTTAGCTGCTTACATTGGGTTCAGGTCATTGTATGTAGTTGTGTCAGAAATGTTTCTGTGTAGTGTTCCCATTCAGTTAGTATATATTAATAGTATCGCAAGAACATATAATGCATGGTTTGAGCATTAATAAAACCTGTATATTGAACTAAATGTTTATTGACTTTTCTGTTAAACTATGAATGTTGATATTATCTGCCTGGCGCGTATCGTAAACACATGTAGTGTTATTTGTGTCTATTTTCTATTTGTGGCATTAAGACAATGAACATGTCTAAGAAACCTTAGTCTGACGTTCTATTATTGCTGGATTACGTTAATGGCCTAAATAATTAATACAACACACAAGCAAGTTGGTATTAACTATTGAGGCGTTTTGTTCACTTTTAACCAGCCATTCGGTTAATAAAATATTCGAAGTTTTTAAAACAGTGCAGTATAATATTAGCAGATTTCTAACAGTTGGTTCTTAAAAGACTAGGATAACTTTAGGAATAACAGTCCTTTGTCGATTTCGTAGTCATCCATCTACCGAGGAACAACTGAGTAAAAAGTTACTTAGTCTTTACTTTCTTCGCGAGAAAATAGAGGGGTTGGTAAAATCTGTTTTGTAAATCACATTTTGTATGTTAGTGAAATATTAAAAAACAAATGCCATATGAAGTTCTTGAATTTGCAAATTATTTACGTTACGTTCCGAATCTTGCCAATGTATTATACAGGATTACTTGAAAGAACTCATATACTAGGTACTGTTATTTTTCTCCCCTGTATCCAATTGGATTTTGTTATATTTTTTATACGTAAATTATAATTAAGGTCATCAGCGGATCATAAGGGATCAGCGGTTTGTATCTAAGAAGATTTCGACTAAAACTCTTATAGCAATGGAATAATTTATGATAGCTAAATTATATTTAAAAGTGTATTTGAAATCGTTCTCAATAAAACTTCACACATTGATTAATAAAATAAGCTTGAGTTTTCATTAATGCTATTTTTTTATTGCGACAAGGCAGCTTCAAATGGCTCTAAATATTAAAATAAAGAATCAAAACGATCGATTATTTCATCTGAGATTGCTGTTATAAAATTAAAATACCAAATCATATAATTTTACGAAGTATTACAAAAGTATTAGAATAAGAGACGAGACTGCGAGACTGTAATAAAGTAATAAATAAAGAAGGTAGATCTGTGTATAAATTAATGTAAGCATTTATCCTGTTAATATGCCTATTAATTATTAGTGTCTATCCAATCGTATTTTTTGATGCAATTTGTTATGAGAATCTTTGCATCTCATTTAATTTCATGGTTTGATAACCAACAACTGATGTGACGACATGAGTGAGAAATCACATTAAAAAAATTGCATGCTCGAGTTACTGCATGTTATCTCAGTATCTTCCATGTTTTCGAGAATAAGGTCATGACATACAAAGGGGCGATCACTCTTGTCCTTACTTCGTTGAAACAACTAAAGTCGTTAACATTTTAAGAGGCCTATAACAAATTTCCACTCTGCGAGAATAGGCATTTGACATGTTTTGACAACTCATTGGTCACGTGACCACAATACTGTGTTGAAATAACGACCAAACCATTATGATACTTTTCCCAAGTTTTGTTGTTTTGTTTCTATGGAATAATCTTTATCGCTATACCCGCACATTTGTGCCATGGATCTAGTAGGTGAAGAAACAGATTATAATATGAAGATGATATCATAAATGAGACAGATAATATTTGTTAAAAATTAAATTTATTTTATTACCTTGTCATTTATCTAGCAAAGGACGTTTTTCGTTTTAGATAAAAGTTATAGCTTAGATTAGAATAAAACTTATGACAATTTACATGGTTAGTATAAAACACCATAAAGTAACTAGGTATTTTGGTGTGAAAAAGCATTAGAAAGACAGTGTTTTTATTACAGAGTCAAACGAGGCCAAACATTTGTTTAGATTAGAATACTATATGCCTAAATGGCATCGATTTTCGAGAGTTGACTATTTCTGGGAGCAGACACTCGTAGTAAAAGCGTGTCAATTTGGGTAACATCTCGATGTTACAAAAGTTATCGTTCCGTGGAACTCTAACTACTTTCATTAATAGTCCGGACCAGTCCAACCTGCAAAAAGGCAGAACTACGTAATCTGTCACCTGAAACAATTATATTTATTAATAAAATATGAAAATAGAATAACAGCTTCAAAATTCTTGGGTTCATTCATACTTACATTCTCAGATTCTGTTTCTATCGTCCTAGCATTTATCTCCTCAAGTTCTGCTATTGGCGGTTCGTCTATATTAATTGAATTTTTTTTGTGTTTTGTGTTTTTCGACCCATGCTGAAAATAACGAAATGAATATTAAGAATAATTTAACAACATAAAAAGCTTTGTAAACTCAAAATAATTTTGACAAAACAACCGACCTCAAATTGCACATCTGGCACAAAAAAAAAACTTTTGGACTTCCACTACAATAATAATATTAACTGGTAAATGCTTGAATAGTTATTAAAATTACCGAAAGCGGTATTTGTTTTTCCAAATCAGTCATCAAATAATATCTGCCTATATTGCCGAATATGTTCGGATGGCCATCTGCGGTCTTCTTATTTAGTTCTACCACACCAAATGATACTTTCTGAATGCAAATGCTTGATTTGTAACTAAAAATATTAAAATCTTTGTAGGTATGTGCCCCTATAATGTTTGAGAAGTTCCCTTAGTTCCTCGGGGATCCCGTCATCATAACTGGATTGTAATGACAACGGGACCAATATGGACTTAAATGTTTCTAAATAAAAAAAAAAAGAAAACGGTTTATAATTACAGAGTTCTGAGGTAACAACAGACGCGACCAGACGCGACGACGCGACGTGACGATTTGAAGAGTAGCTGTCCAATTATTATTATTTTCAGAGATCAACTCTTTCTTATTATTATTTCAAAAAAGAGCAATCCATTTAATACAATGTGTGAAAATTTCGGAAAACAAATGAATGTCGGGAAAACAAATGAATGTCGGGAAAACATTGTTTATTGATCTGAAGTAAGAAAAAACAGGTGCAAGCGATTTTCGACCTTATCGTCATTTACCAAAATAACGGATTTTAATGAACCAGCAAAGATAGTCAACAAGCGGTTGCGAAAAAGCAATAAAATTTTAAATGTCAATAAGGTTGAAAATCGCTTGCACCTGTTTTTTTTACTTCAAATAAATAGACAAACAAGAAAAACAGATGCAAGCGATTTTCAACCTTATTGACATTTAAAATTTTGTTGCTTTTTCGCAACCGCTTGTTGACTACCTTTGCTGGTTCATTAAAATCCATTATTTTGGTAAATGTCGATAAGGTCGAAAATCGCTTGCACCTGTTTTTCTTACTTCAGATCAATAAACAATGTTTTCCCGACATTCATTTGTTTTCCCGACATGCATTTGTTTTCCGAAATTTTTGAAATAATAATGATAATATAATTGGACAGCTACTCTTCAAATCGTCGCGTCGTCGCGTCTTGTCGCGCAAAAAAATACTCTCAAAAACAAGTCCGCATTCGTACGGTACATAATATAGGCATCTACTGGGATAGCCCTTCCTACCTATCTAAATAACCAGTAGGGGCAGTCGAAACTTTGCCCCGACTAGGGGCAGACGGAACTAAAAAGTTTCGACTGCCCCTACTGGTGGCAGACTTAGTAGAGGCAGTCCGGAATAATCCCTACTAAGTGATAGTGGGTACTTTATTTTGTCAGTGATCAACTTACGAGTTGTTTATAAATCAACATTTGAGAAAAACTTTATGGAGATTCAATATAAAACAAACACTAAAAATAATTATACTTACGTGATGAAAACTTGGAAGTCGCACTATACACTGACGCTCGCTCGATCGTACTGGCGCGAAAAAATTCGACATAGGTCCAACGCCGAGAGCGCTCCGCGCAGTACTGAGTTCGGACGGCCAGCGCATCGCATTTTGTAGTAATTTTGCAGTCATATTAATGTTATTATCAAAATAGGATAATAAATGAATGGTTTAAAATTATAAAATCTTCATTCCTCATGATGTAACAATTATTTTGGTATATATTTTGCCTAATTGTGTTGTCGTAGAAAGGAGAAATTCACAGTTAACTTAAAGCGATTTTCGAAGATTTTTGCTTTAGGACTAAATGTTTTTTTATATATAAAACCAAAGATATTTAAAAATCCCAGGCCGCTAAGAACTATACGACTATATAAGAGATAACATTCTATTTTTTTTATTTAATTTGCTCAGAACAGTAGTTCAATCCAGGAGCTTAAAAATGTGCCTTCGCGCATTTTATGAAAATCTTTCTCTGCAATTTTGGGTTCAATTAAAAAGTTAAGCAAAATTTCGAAAAAGCAAGGCCGCTACAAACTATTCCAATAGATACTCTACACTATTAAATAAGTCATTATTGTTTAATGTATTTTTGTTTCTGAGATCGATAACGCCAAAGTTGGGCATTTTATGTAAAAATCACAGTCGAGATGTGATAGGTCTCTTAAGCGGTTTCAATGAACTTGCTGAAATTGCCGCACGTTAAACTTTAACTAAACTAAACTCTGGTTGTATACAAGATGTGACTTTGCTTCACATTACTTAAATGATGGTAAAACGAAATTCAATAAATATGCAGCCATCAAAGCAAATCAAATTAAGCACAGCTCTCAGAACTATGGCTTTCTACTGTAACATTTATAAAACTGCACATTACTTTTTCGTACAAAATTACCCTATTTAGTTTTCATTTGGAATCGTTTATTTACTCTTTCTTTGATATCAAAAACGAATTTCGTGACCGCTCCTAATTAAATAGAGCTTTCATTATATGCCCTTTTATTATCTGACAGAATATGGAAATAGCCAGTTCCTATTTCTATCTTGTTATTATCATCAGCGTATCTTACTATTTCGAATCCGTTGAATCTTGGTTCGTTTATATTATGTCTATATTATGACTATCTGGTCTTTATTGACCATATATTACAGTGCAATTGTTAACTATGGTATTTTACGTTATAAGAATAAAAAATACGTAGACTTTCCTATTCTTTAAGGTCTTATATTTTTATTTTCAAGAAACAAAAGCTATTTGCTTTAAAAAAATAATAAGTTAATAATATAAAATAAACATGCAAGGCTAATGCCTTAGCTAACACAATTTACAGTAGATGTTCTAGACGAATGTAACATAACGAAATTGGTTTGGTGCAGGTATTCGACATCCTCTGGTCGGACCCGCAATGCACCGGTGGCTGCGTGGCGAACGCTCTCCGCGGGGCCGGCACCTACTTCGGTCCTGACGTCACCTCCTCTTTCCTGCAGAAGAACAAGCTGAGCTTCCTGGTGAGAAGCCACGAGTGCAAGCCAGGAGGATACGAAATACTTCACAACGGCAACGTTAGTACATAACCTTTTACTTTCAGTCTTCTTTCTCTGAGCGTTTTATTCTGAACTAGTCAGGGTATGCAATCATTAGATTGGCCTCATCCTTTGATGATTTCTATTTTGTATAGATTTCTGACTTTTGATGCAATCCAGAGACGAAGTCATACAAAAATAGCAAATCTTAGAATAGAAATCACGAATTACCTTAGCTTTTACTTTGAGTTGGAAACTTGGAAGGCATTTAAAAGGTGTTGATTTAGGGTCGGACATAAGGTTTAATAGTATAATGGTATGTGTATTATTTTACATTGGGTTTTGTGAGTTAGGTCTAACGCGGTAGATACTGTCTAATAAATTATGTGCTTTTCTAAGGCCTTCCAAATTACCCAATTCACTAACTGGAATCACTCGGCGTTCTTAACATTTAATTCGCAAAATTTAAGATTTAAAATTACTTAGTGATTTTTATAAATTATTCAAGAATCACTTTTAGATTAAGTTTTGAAATGGTATTATTTTAGGTTTAGACCAATGACGTTCAATTTGAACGTCATTGGTTTAGACATCCAATTTTATTAATATTGAAATGGGCGTTCGTTTCTAATGTTATGAAATTGGCGACACTTCATTATTTTATAATGTTGTATGCTAAGGTCGCATGACTACTTTTTGGTACCGTGGCAATTATAATCGTCCGACATGACGTTATATAGCCAGACCGCTTTTGTAATTCAAAATTTAGTTTTGATAATATGTGATAATGATTGTAGTTTCATTCCAAAATTGCTAGCTTCATTTTAAGCTATCAACTAGAGGTGATAACAATCTCCCCGTCCAATTGCCACGGGCGGGTGTGACAAAGGCTGGAAATTATGCGGCAATTCCCTGGGCTCCGGTGAGTAGGTTATAGCACGACCACAGTTTTTTGACTAGACGCGATGCGGGACGCAAACTGGATGACGAAATCTAAAGTAAATTCACTATTTTCGGGTCACGCCGTTCGTCGCTTTCATATTTTGGCACCGAACCAAAAGGATTTTGTCTATGAATGAAGAATTACCTGCATTGAATAGTAGTTACTCACAAAAGATATGCTATTCGCAATAAGACGAACATCTGATGACACGGCAGTGACCTTTATAAATAGACTGCCTCTCATGGGTACGATTCCCGCCTTAGCTCTGATAGCGCTTAAACGCATTCTCCTACGAAAAAAAAAAACACGTGTAATTGAGAGTGGATATAGGTACCCGATAAGGGTTAAGCACAAAGAGTATAATAAAAATTTAAATGTAGCTAGAGGTTCTACTATGTCTACATCCCACGTAAGACAAATATTACATTGATTTTCTCGTTATTAGTGGGCAAAACTGGGCCCAAAATAGTCAAGCAATAAAAGTGCTTAAAGTATCCACAGACTAACAATCAGATTCCCCCAAATTTATATTATGTTACAGGAGAACATCTAAGAATTAAAACGTGCTCTTAACATAATATTGTGTTTCTGAAATCTTTAATTTCTGTATCTAAGGATCCGCTTTTTAAAACACTTGAAATTTAATTTAGGGAGGCCACACTTCGCATCGACAAAGGTAGTGACAGAACGTTATTCTAAATATAGAAAATAAATATAAATTGGCATCGAAATTAGAACGTGTACATATGTTTTACTCCCACAAATGTGTGCACTCAATTTGTTTAAAGAAAATGTAACAATAATCGCTAAAAGACAGAACACATGATACTTTAAATAAACCACGAAGCTTATTCTATCATTATATAAAATAGTTTGTAGCTTAGTTGCGGAATATTGCATATTGCGGAATACCTTATACAACTTCTATAATAAATAAAACTATTCAGATTTTGCATTCATTCATAACGGTAATGCTATCTCATATTACGTTCCGCTCCAATGAATAGGGGTTAGTGGTATCTTGAAGATACGTATTGTGTTTGGCTTCATTATAGTACTTAGTTGTACGTATAGTATTATTTGATCCCGAGCAGGTGGTATACTCCAACCATCTTACCAATTCAAATTGGATGTTTTGTTATTTTAATAGCTTCCCGTAGCCTTGGTGTACAACAATTTGCTTTAGCGACACACTATGGTTTGTCAAATCTATATACTGGTTTAGTTCAATTTATGTATTCGTTTTATAATCTTTATATTATATAAATTGGACCTCTATTATGATCAGAATCATTTAATCTAGATTCATTATATTAATTTTATCTTAAACCTTTTGTTTCACAAAAGCATTGTACGAATTCTGTTCACAATTAATGGATGGAGAGGGGTAACAATGCTGATAAATTGATATTAATGACTTTGCCTTTGGATTTTATTGTGACCGTATCTTCTCAGTCTTGGTTAAGCAGATCGTAATCTGGTGATTTCGATTGTGGTTTCTCATTAGCATGAAATCTTAGTTTAGCATAATGCCCATAGTGTAGCAATCCGGTTGAGAATTGAATAAGTCCACTTCAAAGAGTTTACGTGATTTGTTTGAGGAAGATATCAACGTTTTTTAAATATCCTACTGCAGGACAAACGATTCAATCATTAAAATTAAGTCATCGTCACCTAGCTTGCCAAATGCGGATTAGTGATCACGATCCCAAGCTGTGTTCGGAAAATCCGACACAATTTTTTCCTGACATCGGAATCGAACCCAGGACCCCGAGAACACGGCCCGGTAATAACCACTAGACCATCAAGGCGTAAATATAAGCTCACAGACAGTATGATTTCCAAACTATCCTTTTTCACAGGTGATCACAATATTCTCGGCTTCGAACTACTACGAGCTGGGGTCCAATAAAGGGGCCTACTTAAAACTTTGCGGCAACTCCCTGGAGCGGCAGTTTGTCCAGTACACCGCCGCCGTATCGCGCACGCGCCGCCTCACGTTTCGGCAGCGGGTCGGCCTCGTGGAGTCCTCGGCGATGCGCGAACTCCATAATCAGATTATTATGGCTCGTAGGCCGCTGGAAGCCACTTTTCGGAGCATGGATTTGGATCAAAGCGGTATGTTTCGATGGTAATTCAGTTATTATAGTAAAAAAGTACGAGTACACAACAAAGCCATTAGTCGCAATTCAATCAAGGGAGTTGGCGTTTGTTTTTTGTGTATAACGAAAGAAATCATGTACAATGATAAAGACTAAAATGTTGTAACTATGGTCATCTATTGATACGGCATGCTACGTTGCGACGTAAAAAGACCAACTAAATCTATATTTGCTATCTAATGGAAATTGTGAATTTTCCTGGGATAAAAGTAGACTCTTATTTCCCAAAGTACGAGTATACTGTAGGTATGTACTTTAATTAATTCTAATCAGTTTAGGTGTAAAAGCGTTACAGAATGACAAATATAGTAACTTTTGCATTGATAATATTAAAATGAATAATAATGTGCGCCTTGTTTATTGTAATATTTCTAATTTACGATATATATAATATCGTAAACCATCTTTGCGACGTGTGCTAAGACATGGCTAAGAAAAATGCATCTAGGTTATAGCTATTTCGTACTAAATGGAGTAGTGCAGAGGAGAATTGCGCAGCAGGAAATACGGTATGTGGAGCTTAAAATGTTGTGATGTTATTGCGGTGACAAAGTTTTGCTCCCAAAAGACACGCTGGGATACATGGACCGCGCACTAATTTTCCGGGACATAACTGGGTACATTCCGGGATTCCTCTTCATAATGCGTATGGGAGAGGCGTAGTTTGTAGGCCCGCCATCAGTTCAAATCTTGGGGGAGATCCAAACACTACCTTCCCGGACCTCCGTCGTAAGTTGAGCTTCAGGGTACCGTGTGACTCGTGGCGAGGCCGGTACGCGTCTTCTCAGAGAGCAATCGGAGAAGATAACATTTCCACAGAGTAATAGAACGCACAAATTTATAACCTAGCTACTCATCTTAGCACGCTCAATGAACTATAGAAAAAAATCAGTGGTCAACCTTACTAACGTAGATTTATACCTATAAGTGGATCGGCATAGTACACTTTTAATAATGACATTACTTTCTGATCCCTTCCAAGTATTTTTAAGCACAATAATCTCTCACAGAACAGATAGAGCATCTGAAAATACGGGATTTCGCCTCCTAACCTTTTAGCCCACTTTGCATTGTTGAGCACTCAGCAATGCGGGACCTTTATAATCTGATTATTATGTCGCACAGACCCTTGGGAGTTTGTGTAGTGCTAGTGTAAATCAAAACAGGTACATTAACCGTATAATAATGTACCTAGTCGGAGCAACTACTGAAAAATATTCAGTTGCTGAAATGTTACTCGTTCCTAAGGTTGGTATTATTTATCATTAATGGATTAACCAAAGAATTTTGTGTTGCTATTAGGTGAATTTAATATTTAGGAAGAGTTAAACCGTAAAAGTATTTATCAAGTCGATCGACTGGCGGTTGTTGTCAAACTTGGAAATAATTAATTTTCTAGACAAGCTTCGAAAATATATTTTGTTTTCGGCATTGATTTTTTATCCGAGTACGATCAAAGCGATTTAAATCGTCCATGATTATTGATTTTATTTATCCGGAAATTATAACCAGAGACACTTTTATAGCTTCTTTCGTAATTTATGTAACAATCATGGAATGGTAACAATTCATTCATTCATTGTCCATAGAGTGAAGTGGTGTCATTCCGCAGTTGATAAAAATTAACACTATTTTTTTTTTAAATATTAGTCTGGAAATACATCAAACATTCATAAAGACGTCAAAACAGTTTTGGAAGATTCGTATCGTAATCATCGCTTTTATCGTCATTTAATTAATGACGCAACCTAAATGACCCTGTCAATCATCATTCTGGCAATTGAAGTTGGAAGCTTCGTCATTGGATGTTACATCGCTCGCTGCATGCACACAGTAGATAGGCATGATGCCACTATGAACTAATTATCGTAAAGATGTTTTATATAAATAAACATGTTCAAAGTATTCTAAAAACAGCATTATTTTAATAATAACATTCAGATGAATTCTAATTTCAATAAAATAAAAGCATCTTCACACTTCAGTAGCGTCCTTGTAAAAAAAAAGAGTCAAATAAAATTTTTTTCGTTTAACTTTGAGAAATTGCAATGATTACTGAGGAATGACGTCACAAGGGGACGCCATGACACTCCGGAGCCTTTTAATTTAAATTATTTTGCAAAGAATGCAACACTTAACTGGCTCGTCTAATTATTTTGCAAAGAATGCAACACTTAACTGAAATCATAATTGGCTCGTCTTGGTCAGATAAAATACTGAAAAAATACCATTTTCAGAAATATGTAGTAGGCGGTACAGTATAGATGGGGGTTTAAAAATTTGTCATCATGTCTATTTAACGGGTGCAGTTTATACGATTTTGCTGCAAAGCTTTTCAGTGGTCCCGAACGCTCCGCACTGAATTGGTTTTAGAATGGCGCCCTGACTGCGGCTTCATTTGTAAATGTCTCCGATGTCGACAAGCGTTTACACAGCTGCTCCGATGTACCTTTAGAGGATTCAGATAAACGTTTGCGCTTAAGGAATATTTGTGTAAAATAGTTCTACTGAAATGTCTTTGACATCTGCGTAGAGTTAAAATAAAGTACTTGAGTGGTTTTTATTACTTTTCTTAATTTTTTTTCAGGACGTATGTAATTTATTTGATGTAGAAGGTTAAGTGGTTATCTTAGCTTTGATTAGACACGTGCGAAGCCGGTGCGGTGCGGGTAGCTAGCAACATAATTTCTAAGTTAGGCATTTTATATAAATGTTACCGGCCAAACCCGATTTCAGGACAAACTAGTTTGGCCTAGGCTAAACTAGTTTGTACTAAGGGGAAAATCGACTCGGATGGATTTTTTGTTTTTACTGTCATAATAAATATATTTTATGTTGACTTAAATCAGTTTGGCATAGGCTAAACTAGTTTGTCCTGAAATCGGGTTTGGCCGGTAACATATACATACCTAAATAAATATGTATACAGATATATAATAAATTACGAACTTATCTGTCAGTAGTGAAACTTACCTACCCTGTTTAATATAAATTAGAATAACGTGCTGGCGTAATGCAGTTAAAACTTTTACGAGCTCATATCACAGTGAAACACGTCAATAAAAAACTCATAAGAAACGAAAACTTTACGGTCATACTAAAATTGTTTGAATACGTAATTAATTAACAGCCTTATAATTACAGAATTCTAGTTCTAAAACGAAATAAAGCGATTAGTTTTGAGTAATCTCTTTGATGTTATAATTATATGCAGTGAAAACCGTCTTTAACTCTTGCATAATGTAAATATTATGTTGATATTTTAGACTCTGTTATCAAAATATCAAATGTGTTTATTTCATATTAAAAACTAAAAGTTTTTGTTTTTTAATCTTCTGTAGAAAGTAGAAACATAAAGTAGTTATAAAATACTAACTTGTATTGACATTCAAGTAGTAAAAGGTAACTAGTATTGGTAACTTCATAATGTTAAAGATATTCGATGCCTAACATTTTATGTTGCAGGTTATATATCTATAAGCGACTGGTGTCAAGCGATGGAAGACACCACCCACTTGGGGCTTCCTTGGCGGATGCTGAAAGATAAACTTGTGCGCACGGATCCAGACACCCGAAAAGTCCGGTATATGGACACTTTTGAGCTTACCAATGTGAGATATTACTATACTATTTTTGATACTCTTTGGCCGACAAGCATTAGTGCGTTATCTTTTGTATATAATTTGCACATCCACAGGCTCAGAATCGGACTCTCTGAAGCGGCTTTGTATTAATTTCATTAAAGAATATATGCCGTAACTAATGGGGTGAACTTTTTCTTAGACATAGTAACAAGCAAGAAATTTCTAGAAGCGTAAATGTGACTGTAGCATTTTTATAAAAATCCCGACGTAATATCTAAGTTTTTCCCAGTATCTGAAATATTTTATTTCACACTCGTTATTGTCTTTCATCCCCCACACAAGTTCGGTTTGTCGTCGTCAGTAGAAAATATTACGTTATTTTCCCCTATGTGTGATCAATTTTTATACGTATAGGGCTTTGTACGAAAGAACCTTGGATTGTTTTTTGGACATTATTTGCAGAAAAAAGTTTATTTATTATTTTAACCACTCAACGCCGAACCGGCACTCGGGTGCCGCATAACAATAGATTTTCTATTGTGTCTAGTAATCCGGGGCTAGAAGGATTAATCGTTTATTTTTGTTTCCCCCGAGATCTTAATCTCGATAATATCGTCACTGGGATTACGTTTTAAAATCAAATTAAAGTAGTTGTGTATATCATTCCTTCACAGCCAGCCAGGGATGATCACATTGACACTATAAAATATATACTCTCGTAATGAAAATATCCTATTGGTGTTTTTAGAAAATGCGTTATTATGATCAAATATAGTTAATATGATTTAGGTAGGTAATTATCATAAAATAAAATAATTATCTACATAGCAGATTGTGATGTTCTATAGTAATGAATGTCTATAGATAACTAGCGCCCTTTTATTTAACTTGTTGTAATATCAATGTCCTTTGTTACAGAAGATCGGGCGCAAATCTGAATCGCAAACAGTTGTGGAAACTCTCTACAAGAACAAACGTAGTTTAGAGGCAATATTCAAAATTTTAGATAAGGATAATTCAGGTTTGTCTTTATATATTTTTATAAATGAAATAACTAAAATGAGAAGTCCATTTAGGAGTAAAAATAAAGATTACATGACAAAAATCAGCGAATACTCACGAAGATAGGTAATATAAACAAAGCTGATACTAAAAACAGGCATTGCATAAAATAGTAGTTTTTGTAGGTCTTCTTATTCAGTGACTTTTTCCAACTAGGTTTCATTATATTAAGAATATAAAAGTTTATGTTTTCTTTTAGGATATATAACTTTGGAAGAGTTTTCTGAAGTCTGTCAATTGTTGGGTAAGTACATGCCAAACCCGATGACCCAAGAACAGCTAGTAGACATTTGCCGGCTGATGGACATCAACAAAGACGGGTTAGTGGATCTTAATGAATTCCTCGAAAGCTTCCGGTTGGCTGAGAAAAGTCTTCAAGACGACGAGTTTACAGAAATAGAAGCCACCTGACAGGAACTTGACCGTCGTCCTAGCAGGACGGCGGTCGATAAAGATGAGACCGGCGTCGAAATCGAAATACTAAGATTGGATGATGGTAAAAAAGCAAATGAGAAGAATGGTAAACCTCACTTGATGGGGGAACCGGTGGGGTTCAAAGAGGAAGATATTGAGCTAATAGATTGTGAGACACCGAAAAGACCGGGCCTTCTTGAAAGCGAAATCTAACAATGTCGCGATCCAGCTTCCAGACGGCTCAGAGATATTTACTGCGCTCTTGTGTATGTTTATACTATTATACATATAGCTATTCATCCTTGTGGAGTTTGTTTTCGTCTTTTAAATCTTGTAATGTTTGGTGTATTTTCTATCTTACTCGTACTATCAAAAATGCCTAATATATTATTATACTATAAATCTATTACAAAATGCTTAGATATCTATATTTATTGCTAAAGGTAATACAATTATTTGTAGTATTTTCTATATCTTTAAAAGATACTCGTGATGTACCTAGTAAAAATAGACTTGATGCTACCAAAATTATATTGTATTAATATACCTAAATGGAAATTAAAATTATACATTTAGAAATATTTTGATATTGAAATTAATGTTTTATAAATCGGTGCCAATTTTAATCAGATTGTAGATGAAAAGCTTAGGGAATGAAAAAATTACACAGAACTGATTGGCCATTGTAACTGATAGAAATAATTTCTTTGCTAAAACGATTTTATCAATAAAATCAATTAACTATCGAATGGGAACAATGAAATTGAAGTTTCAATTTAAAATTTCTACACGTCGTACTTTTACTGGTATATTTGTAAGTCACCGCGATTCGACTATACTGCTTGATAAAAAATTGCATCGACTATTTTAAATATATTATTCAATAAATTACCATTATTTATTACAAGTTATAATGGTGCACCTTTTTCTAAGAAATTGTGCTAAATATACTAATATATTTAAATTAATATAGATATTAATAAAAATATGGATAATATACTACATATAGAGTGTCCCTGATAATGCGATTAAACGGTAATAGGGAGGTAGAAGGTTTACTAGACATAGCCCTTAATTTTAAGAAATGACACATAATTATTATTTATTGCGATGAAAATTAAGAACGTTGGTGATGACAACTTAGATTATTTGATTTAATCTAATGATGATAGTGATAAAATGCATGCTTTGAGGAATTAGCAATTTACTATACATTGACTTCCAATTATTATTTTAACATTTACTTATTTGTGGCGCCATGAAACTTCCTTAATGTTCATAGATATAGTGAGAATACAAGTGGAATTTAAATTTTTACAAAACTACACAGCTTTAAATAGGCTTGCTCAATCTTCTACCTCCTGGGACAACCAACAATTTCAATTTTATTATGATACGATTCTGTGAGTGTAGAGAATTAATCGATATTTTGAAATTTTCAATTTAATAGCGTGTTTCTAGTCCTTTAATAGTAGTACGATTCACATACATATCTCTAATCAATTATTAAGCATTCCAATGTATTTGCATCAATGACTCCTCGCTATTAGTTACTACTTCAATTGTGACTTTTTAATTAACACTTAAGATATCGGAAATC
Organism: Mecyna flavalis; assembly: GCA_949319885.1. Lineage (NCBI taxonomy): Eukaryota > Metazoa > Arthropoda > Insecta > Lepidoptera > Crambidae > Mecyna > Mecyna flavalis. The sequence goes on along the minus strand of OX439431.1, from coordinate 11,759,203 downwards.
AGTCAGTTGTTTATAAAGCTGGGCGAATAAACTGGGTGATGTTGTTATTAACGGTTTATTTTGAAGCAATTTAATAAATGTCCACTTTAGTCGTGAAATAGGTGGGCGTCAGATAAAGTCTTTAGTAATCGTTATTAAACGTCTCGTAACAGTAATAAGTAAATTTATGAAAGAACTCTAGATTGAACCTCGAGATAAAATAATTTGTTTTTCGTGAATATTTAGTATAATATGAAATATGATGAGTTTTTGGTAAAAAATACAAAATGTCTTCCTTCGGAGAACGTTTCACCTCGAGCATAGATTATTAAGATGAGGTATGATGATCTCTTACCTTATTTCCTTAAGCTCTGGAATCCTCGCTGTGAATATAGATATCTCCAAATAGATCATAAATACAAAGAATTTTGCGGTTTTAGACAAATCTTTAGGTTTTACTACGAGTATTAACATGAAATACTTCTAAATATACGAGGTTCTAATTATAAATAGTTTGTTACTTCGACAACACGCGTGAGCCTCGGTAATGAATAGTTACCCTATCATGCAATCAAATCGACACGTCTACAAACAGTATATTTTGGTCCTTCTCTATTTGTAATTTTTCACCCCGCGTATTGTAAGTATTAGTAAAAAGAATTGTAGTAAAAAGAACAGCGTTTTTGTAGAATTATAATCTATAGCTCAAAAATAAGGTCTCTTTTTTGCTTATATCCATTGTGATATCCGATATCTAAGGTGTACTTTTAAACTGCATTTTTAAGTTGTTGTGAGTTAGAATGCATGATTACATTTTATTGTTAATACGTACTCATCTTTTTGCTACATAGCCAATATCATAAACAGAATCGTTATTTTCAAATAAGAAATTTTTCAATATTTACGAATTAAGTAGACAGATTTATATTGTATTTTGAATTATTGTCCATTAAATTGTGATATTGCTATGCATATTTGTTTTACTGTCCTTATCTATTTAGGTATGAGTTGTTAAACGAGAGTATATCTTATTATTTTTTGGTAAAGATGAAGTTACATTGCAAACCTGCTATGCCGCTCGTTGTCTATGGTATTTACAAACTATCTGTGCACTAAAGCAAATGCATGCTTTGCATCTCATATTATACCCCAGAAACGACAATAGTAAGAAATTTCTTCTTTAACATAAGAATAATGTGCGGGACAGAACAATATTCCGAGTGCAATTAACAGTGTACCTAATATATCTGTAACATGTAAATAAATAAATAGAGTAAATAGATATAAGCTAGCTTAGGAATATTGTATATAGTCAACTAGCAATAAGTTTTCGTATCGTAATTATACCTTTTCCCGATTTGTGTTTTATTTTCCTATTAGAATTAAAATAACTAATTAGATTAAGATAAAAATAGGGTCTAGAATAAGTAAAAATTTGTAACAGGAGCGGCTCTCCTTAAGGTACAGCCGGAGGTTTCGACTAGGAAAGGCGGCGCTAGCGACACTAGCGCCACCTACGAAACCTACCGGCAACTCTCCCCGCCCGAATTGTATATAAGGAGCTGCTCCTGGCCTTCGAATCACAGACCATATCGAGACTTCAAATTGTGAACACTACACAATAAACGAAGATACCAGAACCGAAAATCTTTCAATTAACCAGCCCCGGTGCAACAGGATCCCTCCGCCTAATAAGCGTGGGTCCCGCACATAAGCTGGTCGCATTCGAGCCGGATCTACGGGTTCATTAAGCGAACCACCCTTCGCATCGAAGCCAGAAGAAAATGGTGCTGACACGTAGCGAGGCTGGCAGGCGGATTCCGTCCCATCCGCCTACCGTAACCGACGCTCAGCCAGCTACGTCAGCGCCGGCGGCGCCCGCGGCGCACACAGCGCCCACAGCGCCTATCGTATATCAAGATCCACCGAAGTCACCGTCACAGCTTCACAGCGAGGCTGGCAGGCGGATTCCGTCCCATCCGCCTACCGAAACCGACGCCCAGCCGCAACTCGCGCAACTAGCGCAAGTTGCGACACCCATAGCATCCGCCGCTCGTGAAGAACGATCGAAGTCACCGTCGCATCCGCGCAACGTACAACTACAGAAGAGAACGTCGCGCGCGTCCACGTCAAGGTCTGTCCGCGCGCGACGATTAGCGGAAGCAAAAGAAGAAATCGCAAAACGCAAGCTTGAACTCGCGGAGGCGCAACTAGCGCGAGTTGAGGCAGAATCCGAAGATGAACAAACATCCGAGATTGAAGACGAAGTCAACGTCGAAACAAGCCGGGCAAGAGTTGAAGAATGGATAGACAGAGCGCCGGAAACAGAAATTAAGGAAGAACCGAAGATACAAGTCTCCGAGCTAACCGCAGCACTTATGGCCGCCGCCCAGGCCATTGGGGCAAAGACGTCAACTGTGGTCAGGCAGCTACCCGCCGCCGACCTACCGCAGTTCAACGGGGCACACACCGAATGGCTGAACTTCCGGCAAGCATACGACGACCTGGCCCCGCACAGCAGCGCCAGGGAAACCACAGCGAGACTGCGCCGCGCACTCAAGGGGAAGGCAAAGGAAGAAGTCAACAGCCTGCTTATCGCCGCGGCTAAGCCCGAAGATATAATGCAGGCGCTCCAGAACCGCTTCGGCCGCCCGCACACCATCGCACAGATCGAGTATGAAAAACTCGAAAATATACAGCGGCCTACAGACGCAGCGCGCGACGTCTGCGCCTTCGCCAACAAGATACAGAACGCAACCGCCGTCCTGCGAGCCCTGGGGGAAGAAAACTACTGCAATCATCCGAAGATGCTCAAAGAGCTGATCGAGAAGCTCACGCCTGCGCTCCGGTATAGATGGTACGACTTCAGGAAGAAAAACGAAGACAAGAAAGCGAATCTCGATCTATTCAAGAGCTTCTGCATCCAGGAAGCCGAGAATTGCCGCGAGTTCGCACCGCCTGAAAACATCGCGCCTGACGACGCGCCCGTAGCGCGTCCTCGGGCCAACCACCGAGCACACGCCACCTTCGAGAAGAAGAGCACCGAGAAGCCGGCGGGCTGCGCTCTATGTCACGGCGACGCGCACCCCGCTACCGACTGCGAGATTTTCAAGAGAGCCGACGGCGATGAAAAATGGAAGATAGCCAAGGAGAGACGACTGTGTTTCCGCTGCCTCGGGTACAAGTCCTTCACGCATCGCTGCAAAACAAGAAACTGCAATGTCAACGGCTGCATCAAGACTCATCACAGACTACTGCACTTCGAACCGAAGATGAGCGCGCCCGCCGAGCAAAACGACACCGAGCGAGTGTCGACCGCCCAACTAGCGACTCAGTCAGCGAGCGCCTACTTAAAGGTAATACCTGTACGTGTGGCCGGCGCCGCGGGTTACGTAGACACCCACGCGCTGCTCGACGACGGGTCTACCATCACGCTGATCGACGCCCAGGTCGCCTCACAAATAGGCGCCGATGGGCCTACCGACGCGCTCCTCATCGAGACACTCTCAAACAGAGAGAGTGACATGGCGTCGCGCCGCGTCACGCTACAGCTCCGGGGTCACACAGAGAAGACATTCCAGATTCAAGCAAGAACCATCGGGCGCCTACCACTCGCATCTCAGACCGTGATGCGATCCGAAGTCGACAGAGCCAGCCATCTCCGGGGCCTCGAGCGCTACGTGTGCTACAGAGAGGCCAAGCCGACACTACTCATCGGGCAGGATAACTGGCAGCTGTTAATCGCAAACGAGGTACGTAGTGGCAGTGCACACCAACCGGTCGCATCCCTGACACCGCTGGGATGGGTACTTCACGGGTCGACGACGCGCACCATCGGCCGACAAGTACATCACGTCACGCACGTCAGCGATCAAGCGGCATCGGACAGCGACAGGATGGACGACCAAATGAAAAGGTTTTTTGCATTAGAGTCTCTCTGCATACAACCCAAAACGACGCGCGCCGACCCCTGCGAGCTAGCGCTACAACAGCTGAAAGAAAACACTCGCGATCGCAGTGAAGGTGGGTACGAGACATCGCTACTGTGGAAAGACTCTGCGCCGCTACCGAATAACTACGAGAACGCTCTCAAGAGAATGGTGACGACAGAGAGGAAGATCGACCGCGACCCGCGCCTTCGAGAGAAATATGAAGAAAACATAGAAGCATTGTTAAGAAAGGGGTACGCAGAGCCCGCGCCGACTCGACCGACCGTCGATCGAACCTGGTACCTCCCGCACTTCGCCGTGTTACACCCCGCCAAGCCGGACAAGGTTCGCGTTGTGTTCGACGCCGCCGCCAGATATAAAGGTACCTCACTCAATGACCACCTACTCAGCGGCCCGGATCTACTGCAGTCACTGGCGGGAGTGCTAATGCGCTTCCGTCAGCATCCGGTGGCCATAGCGGCCGACATAGAAGAAATGTACCTTCGCATCGGCATCAGGGAAGAGGACAGGGACGCGCTGCGCTTCCTGTGGCGTGATCACCGGCGGGAGGGACCCCCGACTGAGTACCGAATGAAGTCGGTCATATTCGGCGCGGCCTGTTCACCGAGCACCGCACTCTACGTTAAAAACCACAACGCCGAGCGTCATCGCGAGGAAGAACCCGAGGCGGCTGAAGCTATCGTCAAGCATCATTACATGGACGACTACCTACAGAGCTTCCCCACGACCGACGACGCCGTGCGAGTGGCGACCGCAGTGCAACAGGTACACAAAAAGGCTAACTTCAATTTAAGAAAATGGACATCGAATAGCACAGAGGTACTCAGCGCGATAACCGGGGGGCGAGCATCGATACCGGCCTGCAGTGACGTCACCCTCACCGATATAAAAGAAGAGAAAATACTCGGGTTAACATGGCGACCCGACACCGACACTCTGGGCTTCAATCTCAACTTTTCGCGGGTGCCGACAGAAATAAGCGACGGGCGACGGACACCGACAAAACGAGAGGCGCTAACCGCAGTGATGTCTCTCTTCGATCCGCTGGGCTTCGCGTCACCTGTCACTATACAAGCAAAACGACTGTTACAAGACACCTGGCGGACGGGCACGGAGTGGGACGAGCAGCTGCACGAGTCGGTGCGCTCCAATTGGCACCAATGGATTGAAGACTTGAAGAAGCTAGAGGGAATCAACCTACCCCGCTGTCATCCCCGCATGACAGACGCTGTCGACCGACAACTTCACGTCTTCGTGGACGCCAGCGAGTCGGCGTACGCGGCCGCGGCGTACTGGCGGACCGAAGACTCGGAGGGACAGGTACACGTCTCTCTGGCCGCAGCCAAAGCCAGAGTAGCCCCGCTCAAAGTGATATCCATCCCACGCCTCGAGCTGCAGGCGGCAGTACTGGGCAGCCGACTGGGTAAGTCAGTGACAGAAGAATATCAAGTGACGCCGGGAAAAAGGTACTACTGGAGTGACTCGAAGACAGTGCTCGCCTGGCTGCGCGCTGGGCCGCGCTCCTTCAAGCCGTACGTCGCACACCGAGTGGCCGAGATCGAGGAGGAGACGACAGTCAGTGAGTGGCGATGGGTGCCCACCCATCACAACGTGGCCGACGACGCGACCCGCAGCGCGCCCCCGCACTTCACTACCGAGCACCGATGGTTCACCGGGCCACGCTTCCTGTACCTATCCGAGGTGGAGTGGCCCCAGGAAGCAATTGAAGCCAACAGCGGGAATGAAATCACAGGCGAGGAGCGAGTGCACGTCATCGCGCCGGCCAGCGAATCACTCGGCGAGGCGCTACCCGACCCAAGACGTTTCTCATCGTGGCTACGACTCGTGCGAGCGACAGCGCGCGTGTTACAATTTATAGAGACAGTGAAAGTGAAAAGTCAACACGTCGCGTACAGTCGCACTCGGCGCCGCCCGGAAGCCGACCCGCAGTGGCGTCCGATCCCGAGCGCCGCCCGCAAGCCCAAGGCGGCGCCCCAGGCGCCACGACCAGCCATCAGTCGACAGTGGGCCCCTCTAGACGCCGAGCACGTACGTCGCGCCGAGCACCTATGGACACGCAAGGTACAGAGTGATTGTTTTATCGAGGACATCGCAGCCCTGCGCGCCCAGCGGCCGGCGCCTAAGGACAGCGCGCTGCGCCAGTTAGCTGTGTACCTGGATAACACACAAATAGTCAGACTGAGATCCAGAATAGCCGCCGCCGACGACGTACCGCAGGAACAGAAGAACCCCGCCATCCTTGCCGGCGGACACATATACACAAAGTTGTATATCGAGTGGGTGCATCGTCAACTAGCCCACGGCAGCACAGAAATCGTCGTAAATGAGGTAAGACAACGCTATTGGGTTTTACGGTTACGCCCGACCGTAAGACAAATAGTGAAGCAATGTACGCCGTGCCGCATCCGACGTGCGCAGCCAGCCATGCCGCCTACAGGCGACCACCCGTACAACCGCCTGGGACACCACCGGCGCCCCTTCACCTATGTCGGCCTGGACTACTTCGGGCCGCTCTCCGTCACCGTGGGACGCCGGCACGAGAAGCGCTATGTGGCGCTATTCACGTGCCTGACCACCCGGGCGCTGCACCTCGAGATAGCGGCCAGCCTGAGCAGCGACTCGGCGGTCATGGCGCTGCGCCGGTTCATCGCGCGCCGCGGCTGTCCCACCGAGATATACTCCGACAACGGCACGAACATGCACGGGGCAGACAAGGAGCTGCGCCGCGCTATGAATGAAGAAGCATCGAAGCGCGCTATCAAGTGGCGCTACATCTGCCCGTCGAGCCCGTTCATGGGGGGCTGCTGGGAACGCCTCGTCCGCACCGTGAAAACCGCCCTGGCGCGGGTGTTACACTCACAACACCCGCGGGAGGAGTGTCTGCACACGCTCCTCACAGAGGTCGAGTACATCGTGAACAGTCGCCCTCTCACTCATGTGGCGATCGACCCGGCCGACGAGGAAGCCCTAACACCCAATCACTTCCTGCTCGGCGGCTCCGCGCACTTACCCGACGCCGGCGCCTACACCGACAACGACCTCGCATCTAAGGCGCACTGGCGGCGCGCCCAGCGCCTGGCCGACCACTTCTGGACCCGCTGGGTCCGGGAGTACCTCCCCGAGCTCCAACACCGGCGGGAGCCCCACGGTCACGGGCGACCCATCGCGCCCGGGGACGTCGTGCTCATCGGCGACGGCAACCTACCTCGCAACGTGTGGCCTCGCGGCATCGTGGAAGCTGTACACCCGGGGCCCGACGGGAAGATTCGAGTGGTCGACGTGCGCACCCGCTCCGGGGTGCTGAGGCGGCCTACCAGGAAGATCATCGTGCTACCGCCTACCGACGTGCCCGCACCGGAGCAGACTATAGACCCCGAGGGCGCTATACGGCGGGAGTGATGTGCGGGACAGAACAATATTCCGAGTGCAATTAACAGTGTACCTAATATATCTGTAACATGTAAATAAATAAATAGAGTAAATAGATATAAGCTAGCTTAGGAATATTGTATATAGTCAACTAGCAATAAGTTTTCGTATCGTAATTATACCTTTTCCCGATTTGTGTTTTATTTTCCTATTAGAATTAAAATAACTAATTAGATTAAGATAAAAATAGGGTCTAGAATAAGTAAAAATTTGTAACAGGAGCGGCTCTCCTTAAGGTACAGCCGGAGGTTTCGACTAGGAAAGGCGGCGCTAGCGACACTAGCGCCACCTACGAAACCTACCGGCAACTCTCCCCGCCCGAATTGTATATAAGGAGCTGCTCCTGGCCTTCGAATCACAGACCATATCGAGACTTCAAATTGTGAACACTACACAATAAACGAAGATACCAGAACCGAAAATCTTTCAATTAACCAGCCCCGGTGCAACAGGATCCCTCCGCCTAATAAGCGTGGGTCCCGCACAAATAACTTCGTGGATTTTTTTACTTACGAGTACTATGTTCTCTATTCCCCTTAATATATTGTTATTTTAATTGCTGAAATTTCTATAGACCCTCCAGATAAGAATTATGCTACGGGTATGCCTCTTTGTCTTTCAAGTGCTTCCACTTCGTCCAAAGCTTTTTCTAAACTAATCAATCTATGTTACGGATGATTGCTCTCGAAAGCTTTGAAATTAGGACAACAAAACCCTCCAATAAAGCAAAGCAATTCAAGTGGAAACATAAGATTAAGAAATTAAAAGAGCCGCGGAGGTGCCAATCAAGAATATGGGTAAGTTGTATCATCACATCGTGAAATATCATTAACACAACGTTCTAATCTGCCCATAGACATTTGCAACACAGATGCATTTACTCGCTCTTTAAAAGGAAAGAATACAACCTTTTTTCAAAGGATGTTATGTGGTGTTTTATGGAAACATGGCTGTCGGAAGTTGGTTTCGTAGATCGTGGTTTCGTGCAACATTTCTTACTTTCCAATTCCACAGGACAGGCAAGACTCTTAATAACCACGTTCCAAGCCAAACTAAAGGCGGTTAAGAAAGAAAATAATACTGTGGTGCACCGCTCCAAATATGAAAACAATGCTCCATGTGACGCCAAAGTTGGGTAGAGATGTAGGCGATAAGTCGGGGAGAAGCTTTAAGTTTTATTTAAAGGAATAACATATTTTATATCACAATTTAGAGACTGTAAAAATCATATAAATAGTACATATTATCTTGCCATATTTATATTTATTCATCACAAATCGTGTATCGGTAAATAGCTCACGCTGTGTTCGGGCAATATTAATGTGGAGGCCAGTTCTCTCGAAATGAAAGGCACGAAGATTAGGAAAGGTATTGGGCGATGCTTTCTAGTGAAGTGCCCTTCAATGGAAAATAAATGACGGTGGATGGAAGGTATTCGCTTACTGTTATGTGGACTAATGTGTAGCTACCAACGATTTTATTTGTGTGAAAAAAGGTACTTAACCTTTTGAACGCCAAGCTACGAACGCACTGTCGTGTCGTGTCCTGTACGCCAGGGCTGGGTTATTCTTTATTGTCGAATGTAAGGAAAACACATAGTAAAAAAACCAGTAATAGTTCTTAAACATATTTATTTCATATTTCTAGAGGCAGGGATTTTGTCAAGTAAAGACTTTAGCGTTCAACAGGTTAAATAATATTGTAATGTTTTTTCTTGTTAACTTTGTAGGTAGGTACCACATTGTAACTTGGTAAGGATTAAACTTAAACAGAACCGACTTCCGTGAAAACATCCCTGAGTGATATAGGGGTAGCTAAAGGTCAGGGTAGCTATTAAGTACAACCTTTGAATGATGAATTAAAGATAACGGGGCGAAGAATGCCGCCCTTTTTGTTCGTTCACACTCAACTTTTGGTTCACTTTGTCAATTAATGGCAGGAAAAAGACGTAAACTACTAAGCCGATGACGAAATATTATTTTGTTATTTACCTACAATAGGAAAAGAAAGTAGATGACGTTATTCAAATGTGGGCAGTCACAGATCCCCTTCCGTTTGAGGTGGTCTGTCGAAATATCTGTTGCTTAATTGGTAGTACGAATAGGTAGATACCATTGTAAAATATGTTATATTATGTTGACGAACTATATCTCTGGCGTTAGTTAGGGATCAGATTTATGGGTACATAATCTCTGAAAAAAGCCATTCAACTTACCAACTTGCAAACTCGAAACTGTAATTCATAATAAAAACTTCACCAGACTCCAGACCGAGATAGTCGAGGAACGGAGCTTAAACTTTTCTTATGCTAGAACTATTTGGTATGCTAGAACTATTTGGTGTCAAGACCAAATCCCCAGACAAATAAATGCTTCTTACAATTTATCTGCAGTGCGGGAATCTCCGAAACATTCTCGTTTTATTTACTACCTTGGCTTAGCCTCAATATCCTCTTTGAAAGCAATGAATTTAAATTGCAATCTATCTACTTTCTAACATTATAAAGGTACTATTATAATGCTAGAAAGCTAGCAGATAGCAGTTTAATGGTTAGTATCCAGGAAAGGGCTTCAATTGAATCTACTACAAAATTTAAAGAGACAAAGTCGCGGGCAGGAGCTAGTTAAGCATACGGCCGTAACACGAACTATGGGTAAGTAACTTGAACAATAAGGTTAGCATCATAGATGTCGTATCAATTGGGACAGATAATTTCTAATTAAATTTGAAACTTTGGCTGTCGAAGCGTCACGTACCTACTAGAATCACTGATATGTGGTGGAGTTGACGAAGTTACTTGATATAGCAAAGTTATTAGAATAGTGAAGGCGGTAATTCTTCTTGAATATTTTTCTTCTGAGAATAGCTAATATTAAAGAAGGTCATGGATAAATGCCAAATTGATAATACATTCCCACTATAGGGTCGTTGCTGACTTTTGATCGGCTATTTAGAGGCGTCCATATAAAATAACATATTGCATAATTTTTCAAAGAATGTAATCCATATTACAAGATTTCTTTTCATAGCGATGAAAAGTACTCATTGTTATATGCAACAAATCTCGTTCCTTAGACTTTTGTGTTTTATAATCTCTTAATTAATTATTCTAGTAATAGAAAGGACAACGCAAGAAGTTGTATGGGCTCTGTCCCCACCCACCAACAGACTTGGCACTAGTTTTAATATTATTATGACATTCCTTAAAAAGACAAATAACCATTTTTAATCCAAAAAATGACGGGGTATTCAAAAACAATAAAACCGTCCTTATGCCGTACGCCTAAGAATCAGAATTGCGCTGTAAGTGTCTAGCTTCAAGTAGACTCGACTGTAAAATATTTTTTAAGATTATATTTTATTGAACACTTTTATTTAGGCCAGGGGGGTTACTCTTGATCGCCTGCACATTATTTTCACAATTAACTGTGTCAAAAAAATACTTGAAAAATACAACATTCAAATTCGATTTGCGTGAAATCCCCATTCCTACGGGGGATGTCGTCATACAAAAAAAAGATCAGTATGGCAAAGGGTATAAATAGAGATACGTTTGAAATCTGTTGGTGGGTGGGGACGCTCCTTTGCATAGTCCTTTAATTTTAAGTAGCCTAATAAAATAAAAGAGTAATCCAATATTATTTAAGAGTAGAATGATCTAGGGTACCTACGTATTCATACTCGTATTAAGTACCTTTACAATTTTAACTTAACATAGAGGTCGGAGATTATTAATGTTATTTCTCACCTCTTGGTAGGTGAAGAAATAAAATGGCACTGAAATAAACTCATAAGTAGAAATTTACTTATATGAGGTGTATTACAAATAAGGAGCATTTTCGTGATTCGTTTTGTATTGTTTCGTCTGATCCTTTTACACTTTTAGACGTAAGTCTTCCAAGTCTTTTCTTGAAAATCTCTGGCTTAAAGGGAAAACGTATCGAAGAAATCCACATCTGCCGATATCAACATAAGCAGACCTCTGAGTGAAATGTAGTAAAGTACCTATGTCAAAAAAATCAAATTTTATTTATCAGGCTAAGAACATAGCCTAACCATTATAGCTCCATTGCATAGCATAGGGTAACATTATAGCTCCATTATTATCTAACCTTTCAAACATTTTAACAGACCTTAAAGTTTAAATTGGTGCAATAAATATAAATGACTATAATTTAACATTTTAACCGTGTTTTGCCGCGGTTAGTAACTGTTTGTTAAGAAAAATAAAGGTACAGACATAAATTTAGAGAAAGGACGGCTCGTAAATTATCATGACGCCCTACTTCAGCGGTTCAGGCTCTATTCTTCACCTATGTCACGTGGTCACGTCACACGCAGACCTACAACGAGGAGGTCGTCTGATTTCTTTAGTTCTTTTCTGTGAAAAACATAAAACAACAATAAATCTTTTTAACATTTGTCAATAAATGTTCACGTTGTCTCATTTACTAAATTGGTTCACTATTCCATTTCGAAAAACGTTTCGTCGATGACAACTAATCGATTATTTGTTTGAACGATGCGTTATTTACCCGAACCGAAAGTTGTTACGTCGATGGTTCATTTCATCAAATGTCTTTTTGTGGATGGTTCATTTCATCGAATTTCTTTTCGCCGGTTCATTTTATTGATTTTCGCCAAAGAAAACGCCTGGATCTTACTTTTCATTTAAATAGATAGAAATAAAATCCTTGTTGTTCCATTTCTACAGCGTATAACGTTTATTTGTTTATATAGAGTTGGGTAGGTACGGTATGTTTTAGATTTCTTAAATAGAGATTTTTAATAAAGATGAAGCCTGTTATTATTATTTATTGTACTGACTGTGCATGAATAATAATTGTATTCTTTAACAGTTGACACTCTTTAAATTAACTTTTTTCGCAGTTTACCACTCAGATATTTTTCAAGCCACTCAGTGAAGCCTCCTTATAAGGCTCGTTTTTCTAATTCCATATCATCGAATTGTATAATACTCACTTGTAGGTATCTCATATGTGAAAACGAACAATAATTTATATTTACTTCCTTTTGTTAACTTTTCGGTTTGGCTTAAAGCTCTAGTTGTTACTTGTTACCTACAAAAATCCATTCCGAGGCCCCAAAATTGAGTAACAACCGCAATGTTTCCACATCGTAAACTTATATTTGTGTGAGTGCGAGTCAGGAGACACCTAGAACTCCCTTCACTATCTATTCGGAATTTAATCTTTAGGTGCAAAGGGGATACGTGCTTCTGTGAACGTATAAAATTATTCAGGAACTACCTGCGCCCACACTTTCTCTTGAGAATTTTTGTAGCTAGTTGTAAGTGTCCATTGGCATTAGCGTTTTGAGTACACTTGCTCTCTTATTCGTTTGCCTTTTAACTTTATTGCTCTTTCGGAAACTTATTGAACCGAAGCAGGATGAAACTGTCTGTCAATTAGTTATTATGGAAATTGGTTTATCTTCATACTCAGTCAAGACAGATGAACCAGAGTAGGCAGTGATTGACTGATTAAATCCCTCAGTCCATTAGGATCCACTAGCTCGATCCAACAGTGGATTGAATAGCGCGCCGAAGTTCACTGTGATCCACCAATTGTTTCGGTGGATCCTGTGATACTTGCATCTTATGCTACACCAGTCGATCGAACATAATTCAGGGAATTTGGTAAGATCCACCACTGATTTCAGTGGAACCTGTGATATAATTTATATGTATAAAGGGTCCACTGGAATCTAGGTTAGCCTCGTTAGAGATGGACTGAGGGGATTAAACTGATAAATAATTTATGTACTTGTTATTTAGTGTAGGTAGGTACTAGGTTTGTGTAAGATTGAATTTTGTACTTACTCCAAACAAATTCTAAAACTTAAAAAACGCTTTTTGTCAAAGATTTCTTGTAGCATTATATTACCAAGTAAACGTAGGCACCACGTCAACACGATGTCTAAAAATGTAAAAGGTAGGTACCTAGATCCAATAGTACTATTTTTAACGTTAGATGGTACCTCTACATTATGTCAATCAAATTACTCTTGTGGACGGCGGGCAGGCGCTCACGTAGGTTCCTAGTGGTATTTACTGATTTATAAAAAAAAATTGGTTTTGTAGTAATAGGTAAGAGGCCTATTTAATTAAATATAATAATGTCCGCACAATATAGTCTAAATAAACACTGTGAAAAACAAGTTTTAATATTTGAATGTACCTAACTTACAACAATTAGGTATACAAAATAATTTCGAAAATACAGCATAATGTAATTTTTTCTAATAACCAATATAATAAAGGCACTTGTTAAAGCTTGGAATCATGTTTTATGAGGGAAGACCACAGTAATTTCTTTTTATTACTTTTCCCACATCGATAGGCTTATTTTATGGACGAGAGAGAATGGGGCCGCAACGTTGGGGGTTAATTTAGTCTAAGACAGCGCGAATAGAGCCATCTAGTGCATTGTTTATGAAATGTATAAAATAACTATCTAAAGACTAAGCATGCTTACAAAAGTTTAATGGTCCTCTAAAACGCAAAAGTTTGTTTCCAACATTTTTCTTGAATTAGTGTCTAGATGGCGCTAGCGTTGCTTGCGGTGGTTATGCTAAAGTACTTTTTATTGAAACTAGATGGCGCTATTACACTCACCAAAGCGATGGTTAGACTAAAAATTATAAAATAATCGGATTTTTTTTCGCGCTCTTTGACTCTATCGCCCATATATTATACATCTAAAGCCGTCTAAAAAAATATTAAATTATATACGATTTCAAACAGAAGCAGACGTGTCCTGTATAAAAAAATTGCAAACTATTACAACGATTTCTTCAGGTAGGTATATGGTTTTAGGTAGGAGATTTTCTCTCAGCGTGCTAGCTCAGCATTCAATCACCTTCCATCAGATTTCGATTTATTCTGCATAGTGTTGCAAAAAAACCGTTTTTTTTCTGGTGTGAAAAAAAACGTTGAAAAAAAACCTGAAAAAAAACTGTTTTTTTTCTGGACCATGTTTTTTTTCAAGAGTACGAAATCCAAAACTTTTAAGACAAATACTTAAGAATACATAGGTAATAGAGTTTTCGGTTTATTTTTTAACTCTACTATACTTTCTGGTTGAGTGGTACTAAGATTTCATGAATATATTGGCAACATTTTTACACCAACGAAAGGGAAATCCCCAAATCAATTACATTTGCACACGGAGAAATCCCCTTTAGGTATGTTTATTTGAACGTAGTTGGCTTAGCGCAGTTGGGGTGTGTGACGGACGGAGAAAGTTCAATATCACTAAAATGTAAGGCAGAAAAAAAACCAAATGTAGAAAAAAAACGACGGTGCTAAGTTTTTTTTCATGTTTTTTTTCAAAAAACTGAAAAAAAAACAAATTGGTTTTTTTTCATTTTACATCACTAATTCTGCACCAGTACCACATCACTCAAACGGCAACTTGCTAATGACTATTTCAAAGATTAACTTTTAAGTAACAAAAGCATAAATTTTGATTTAGTGTGACATCGCGGCACTCTCTTCAATTTTTAATAAATATTTACTTGTTCACCACTTTTTGGGGCAACAGAATGTTAAAACTAAATTTCAGCTTCCCATAGCTATTGTTTAATACCATTGCGGGGACTTGTTATTGGCATTGTTTCTTTTTTATTGTTCTAAGCTCAGTGTAATTTAGCTGTTAGTCTTCCAAAAAATAAATAAATAAATAAAATAAATAAATAAATAACCGGAGCTGAACCATAGTTGTCCACCGTTTTCAAACAAAACTAGACTTGTCCAAATGAAAAAAAAAAACCATTGGTCTTACTTTTGCTCACAATAGTAGGGCCAATGGATTTTTTTGTGGTAGACTCAATGACGTTCAATTAAAAAACTAGACTCCCAATCAAGCTTAAATATTGTCCGAAGCAAAAGTCTGCCCACCCGACTATTGGGCAGAGTTTTCGTTTAGTTGTATACAATTGACATTAAACACTAACTGCCACGAGATAAGGTGTTAATTTGAACGAATGTATTAATGTCATCTGTGTCAACGCGCCGCTCGGACGTTTTTGAGGAATTTTTCTTAGAGATTGTGTGTCTAGTTGTATATTGAACGTCATTGGGTAGACTACATTATTATGTAAATAAATAAATTTCAGCTTCCTATAATACAACAAGAGATTTCAGTTTTTTTGCTCCAGTGTAAAATTTAATTAACTGGACAAGTCCGCTTTTGTTTCCCAGCTCCTCAAATTATTACTAGTGAAGTAAATAGAAAAATGGTTGTAAACAGTCTTTTGTTTTCCAATGAACTGTGTATTTATATTTTAGATGATACTATTGATAATAATTCATATCGATACCTTTGGGTTCATTTGGCGTATAAACCAAAACCTGACTTTTCAGGAGAGCAGAAAAACTTTTTTCTTAAATAAAAAATCATAACTTTTTTGTTTTTGAAGTTATAAAGAAATAAGCAATAGGTAAGTTTCTTAGAATTAGGGAATGTAGAAGGATAAATGATCAAAACAATAATCTTTCTTCTTTGGATTTCGAAGTTAGCCTTGGACTGACTTTTCAGGAGAGCAGAAAAACTTTTTTTTCTTAAATAAAAATCATAACTTTTTTGTTTTTGAAGTTATAAAGAAATAACCAATAGGTAAGTTTCTTAGAATTAGGGAATGTAGAAGGCTAAATGATCAAAACAATAATCTTTCTTCTTTGGTTTCGAAGTTAGCCTTGGATTTACGTCAAAAAAAAGTATGTACTTTGGTTTATACAACCCACGAATATTGTAATAAAATTTACTGTGTACGTCATTTAGCTAACTTTGGTAAATTTAAAATCACAATTACTGACGTAAAAACCCATAGATGTAGATTTTTTTTTGTATTAAAAGCCAATTATAATCATGGAAATATGTAGGAACTTAATAATTATTTTAAGCCTCATGCCTAAATTATTATCGATTTAAATAAAATAAAACTATGTGTACCTTAAGACGAAATCAATATTTATTCTTATTATGGCATACTGACTGTTAAAACAGTAACAGTTTAACAAAAAAACATCCTTATTAAAATTAAATCAAAAAACAACATTGTCACATAAACCGAAACACAAATCATATGAAACAAATAATTCAAACTTCTACTTAATTACAGTAATTAGGCATAACTCAACCAAATAACATTGCAACCTTTTGACATTATAATAACTTTTTTTATAAACACAAAAATACTTTCAGTATTAACCGTAAAGAAATATGAGTGTTTCAGAATACAGTACAAGAAAATTTTATCTCTGAGGTGTTTTACTATAGTTAATTTTTATAAGTAATAAACAAATGTTTTTGTTGACACCTGAAAAAAGCAATTTACCTAGTTATTTTCGGGTCATTTTGATCTCGCCCTGTGCGATAAAAATTATCTGACACTGACTAAAGCGCTTTTTTCAAGTGTACACTAAATCAAATCAATTCCTTTACTATTTATTACTATAATTATTACAGACATAAAGTGTAAGCAAAAGCTCATATGAAAAGGTAATGATTATGTCTTCGAGTGTAATAAACATTTAGGATAAATGATCTTTAGGTACCTATATTGATAGAAAATGTACGTGATTGGTTTTTTGCATATTTTGGGAAAATTATGGGTGGCATATGAAGAATGTTAACTAATTTTGATTATTAGCACTCCATATTCTTTGTAAAAAATAAAAAATACTAGTGAAAGAATTACTTCGATACGTCAATTAGTTTCCGATTTAGAAGTAAAACAAGTTGTAACCGCACGCGCGGGCTGCCGGTGCCGGTGTGACGTCATTGTACAACTCGCTCAGTCTGGCGCACTCAGTCCGCTAGCGTTCGGCGCCTGTGCCGTCGAAATTAAACCTAAATACTTTTAAAAATGTCCAATCCAAATACTAGGAAATCATGCGGTGTGCCTAAATGTAAAAATACAACTACCAATTCGCAGGAAAAGTTGTTTTTTATAGTTCCAAAGGACGTTGAGGCTCCTCGCTTCGACGATGTAGCCACATTAAAAATCCTAGTATGTTTACAGCCACCTCTGCTGGCGGCACAATCTTCGCAGGTTACATTTAAAACTTCTTGATCCTTATCAGTTTAGAATGCAATGATAAGGTGTGGTACGTATGCGGTGTTCTGGCGTGATTCTACATTACATACATCACCTAGGTAGGTCTTTTTATTTGAACATGACTAATAGCATCATCGCCATAGCTGTCTCTTGCTGATCTGAAATAAGCTTCTTTTAAAAATAAATGGCTTTACGTATTTTGTAAGTAAAAAAAAATACAACACTATATTTACTTACATCCTAAGAGCGCTTACGCACGCACTACGTCCGATCCGAATCCGATCCGTCTCCGTGAAATCAAAATCACAAAGACATTCGGATGACGGATCTAGTTCGTAAATCACTAGAAATACTCCGGACCGTTATTTCACGGAGACGGATTGGATTCGCATCGGATTCGGATCGGATAGTGCGTTACCTTACCGCTCTTATTCCTAGGTACTATCCTAGTTCCTACTAATATTATAAACGCGAAAGTTTGTGAGTGTGTGTGTGTTTACTTGTTATCTTTCACGCAAAAACTACTGAATGGATCTGGACGAAGTCTGGAATAACATATAGGTAGGTAGGCTACTTTTAATCCTGGGGAAATTTACAGTTCCCGAGGGAAACGGGGGCGAAGCTGCTGGCGGAAGCTAGTTTGCAATATATCAATATACCTATATGTATTTATTTAAATTTACTAAGAAGAGCGGTACCTATATGTACAGTCAAAAGCACGTCAGACGTAACACTTTGGACTTTGTACCGCTCTTATGTCGGGGGCATAAGCGCTATTATCGAACTGCAAGTGTATACCGTGACGTGCTGTTGACTGTACATACGTACCTACTTACCTATAGTTACAAAACTATAATACCTACATTTATTTGTTGTCTTTAACATAAACATTGAATGGTAGGTAGATACTTTTACTATTTGATATTCCTCGCATTTCGGCGGCAACGAAATCACTATTTGTTAAATAATGCGCAACCATTATTCCATCTATTTTAGGTAGATTATATTATCCGATTGCCCTTTTTCGTCCATATTATTAATTGAATAATATTTACTATTAAGTCTATTAACGAAAACACAACAAAATACTGCACAAGCCAAGCGCAAGCTATGCAACTTGTACTAAGCTGGGCTCGGCCCGCGCGGCGGGTTGTGAAGTGACGTCACAAGCGGTCACGTGACTGTTAGCGGGACTCGATATTTTTCGAAACTTTGAATGCCTATAGAATCAAAACTACTAGGTATTTTTGACTACAACAAAAACTAGTGTATTTGTATATATACAGGCATTACTGTGACAAAATTTCAAGCGATTTGGCATACCTAGTAACATTCTCCATTAGTCCGGTATTCACCAAATTCTAAACATAGTGCAACGAAATAGTTTTGAACTCGATATAATTATCTGCTAATATTTGACCCATCTTTAGTCAAACTGTAATTTGTGGTTACAAAATAATCGTCCGACTGGACAAAGCTTTTAACGTATTCAGAGCAACCGTTCCGAACTAATAGTTTACAGCTATTAGGATAATTTATAGCCGTTTAATATCTACCGAAGCCGAGGATTTGATTATTGATGTAATATTTTTTGTGGCCGTCGCCACGGATCGCGTGTCGCGTGCTTCTGAACGAAGTCTGAGCGTTTTTTTCCGTTCGGTTTTGGGGGTGTAACACAAAAAACTGTAACTGGCCACTGACTACCGGAATATAATTTTTGACAATTTCATAAATTATACGGCCTATCGTTTAATAATGGGCAGCTATGGGCATTTTTTGCTGCCATAACTTCCAATATGTTTTGAGAACAAGATTTGAATGTATTAAACTAGTTATTTGTGTTCAACGTTTTTGGGGATGAGTAGCATAGCCGAAGTCAATAAAAACTTTGCTGTAGAATGAACATCAATTGAAAAGATCTGAGCTTCGATACATAACTATTTCGTTGTATGATAATTTTAGCATTTGACTTAGGTAACTAGCTTGATGCATAAAGCTCCTAACTAGTAACTAGTAGTCAATTCATATTATGTACGTAAAAAATCCGTATCTAGATTAAAGTCGTCCATTAGGTCTCCCTCGTGGTCCTACTAGTAGGACAAGTTAGTAGGATCACGAAAAAACGCCCCATTCTACTGAGTTGGCTATCACTAGCATTTTTCTACATCTGAATTTGTGGGGTTTAAGTCGGCACTGTGATGGTGATTTGATTTCAATGGTAGAGACCTTTTTCGTATTTACGAAAGAGAGTAGATATACGTTATTAGTAACTATTAAAATGTAATAATCTCATTTCCTACTTTTCACTAATCTCAGAAAGGTCTCTCTGGAGCTAGCATTTCTGTCATAAAGCCGTTTTAATGCTTACAATATTATACACAGCTTATTAACTGATTGAATGAGACATGGTGCATTAATGCGAAATGTGCTCTGGACAGTAATGTTGGAAGCTGACACTTTATAATCGTTTGGTGTGCAAGCGCGCGTCTGCGCTGCAAGACATGTCTCTACTTCTCAAGAGGGTTGACGGAGCAATGTTTAAAATCTACCTACCTATACAGACTTTTTCTTGTCTGCTCAAAGCATCTAAGTAATAAATGTAGCTTATTATTAAGATAGTCGATTTAACCTGTAGAGCTCAACAGTTAAAATCTGGCGCCATAATATCTCTGAATGTCCGGTATTAAGAAGTCTACAGGAGTAGTCAGTCCCTACTTACGACGATACTGTAGTAAGAAAGCTTGATTTTAACGACGGACGCCTTTGTCATAAATATTAATAAATAGGTTGATATTTTACCTTCAAAGACTCATCCAATTATTTCATTGAGTTAAATTGTTTTTTCACATAGGCCAGCAGGGAGACTGTCAACTTGTACGGGGATGGGCTGATCAATAGCCACAAGGCTGGCACCGGCCGGTCCCAATCGGGTGTGAAGGGGAAACCGGGGGAGTTTAGTGGGTAGTGGACGCTTTAGTCTTTAGTCCCACACACGGTAGGCGTAGCTAGCCTGCGGTTATGGTGCATAAACGCTTTCTCCTCCTCCGAAAAGTAAAAGGGAGACTGTTAACTTGCAAGAGAATGCACTAGACTACAGGGGGTAGTGGCGTTATCTCGTGTATAAGGCTACTTTGAATTGCTGAGCACGTTTTAGGTGAGTGAGTTACTTTTTTCCTGCTTTGGTTATTTCTTGTAGAGTGTGAAGAGCTTTGGTTGGATGCCGCAGTCATATTAATTTTCTTATAAAATATGTAGACTAAAGGTGATGAATTACTGTAGGTATTATCTGATCAATTTTATTGAATAATATTTATTAAAATAAATAAATAGATGTTTTATGTTGTGTAATTTATGATTCACATGAAAGAAAGTTAGCCAAATTGATATTTTTTTTTACTTTGAATATAGAAAAAGTCCCATGGCTGAGGCTAGATCGTGTGGCCTGACCACTACAATACTACAGGTAGCAATTCTTTTGCATCGTTTAAAAAAGTATAAACAATCTGAAATGATCACTTTTGCTTTAAGCGATAATTTCATATTAAAATTGTAAATAAATACGAATGGTCAAGCAGGCAGCCTGAGGCAGCCCTACGGCGCGCAGGGAAATTGCGCGGTCGCGCGCGCCTCGTCCAACCGCGAAACTTGACTCGCCGCGGTTCCCGGCGCTGCCTGCTCTTTACTACATGACGTCAACGGTTTAATTACTGTAACTATGCCGTATACTTCGTTATGCTTGCGTGTCGCTCTCAGCCCTAATGTAGGTAAATTGAAGTAGGTGGGTCTAAGCGAGGGTAGGTTCGGTTAGATGGGCGGGGGATTTCAGAATTTTGACTTGTGTGTGGTGTTTTTATACTTAAAGTGTTTTAGCTATATTTGGAGTAGTTAGGAGAATTCTAATATTGCTAAGTAATTTTTATATTATCTAAACAAAAATACCTACTGGATGAATGGAGATTTAATAATAAATATAACTAATTAGTTGTGTGTCCGCACTCTTGGCATTTTTTCAAACCGAAGAAATTTCTGCACAAAATAGGAACAAATTACTCTTGACTATTCGTAAATATTATGTCACCTCTACGATGGCAAAGTCAACAGTGGTAGTCGTCTGCGCACGAGATCACGTTACGAGGCGCCCGCGCAGCCGATGCGCCCAGTAGCGATGCCCGAGTCAACGTTTTTTGTCCAATTCCTGACAGATCGAATTAAAATAAACGCTTCGATAAGGCGTCCTATAATATTATCGTCCTGTATTTGGTTACGTGAGCGGTCTATGGGAACGCTGTAGGTGGGAGCCGAACGTTGATCTATTTTTTCTTAATATTAAATTAAGAAAAAAGGTAACTCAAAGTTTTGATTTTGATTCAAATACTTCAAAACTGTATTTAAAAATAATATCTCCCATGCTAATTCAAAAGGTTACTTGTGGGCTTTTATAGTTTCAAAGCCGCAGTTAAAAGTAATATTAACATTTTATAAGTTAACAGACCAAAAGTTTGAATAACGATGTTTCTTTATAATACAGATAAAGAAACATTAATATATTAATTGATTTATGTAAATAAATAATTGATATCGACAGGTAGTAAGACAATGCGTTATAAACAAAGTCAGTGACGCGGACATTGCTACTGAATTCAACAATCGTGGGGAAGGTTCATTTTTTCTTTCAAACCGTTACGAATTGCCAGATGGTCTATTTTTTGTTTCAACACATCCATAATAATTGCGGTTGACACATATGATACATGCTTCAACGAAAATTGGGAATTTGGCGTTCAGAGCAAACAAAAAAGGTTTTTTGTAGCAAAGCGTGACGGTCAAAGTACCTTCTGTGCATTTTATTTCTGTATAGTTATTTTTTGAATTCATGACATACATGCATAATGTTAGGTCACAAGATGCTACGAATACTATTCTATATACTATTAATTGTGCGACCCTTCCCAGTTACGTCCTTAACTGCCTATATAATATTGGTATTATTGCCTTATCTACGTGGATTTCGATTTTTTATATGACTTCAGTTTGGCTATCTAGTCTATCCAATGGTTAGTGGTTACTGTTGTTGTAAGTAGTGAGGGACGCTTTACCAGGCATTTTTATTTAAATTGCTTAGTTAGCATGACGCCAACATGCAATTTGAGCCCTAACCCGTATCTCGATTCCCATGAACCCAAAACGCTAATTGTTACATAAGATAACCATCCAATATTGAAAAAACTAAAACAAAAGTTAATTCATCTTAATCGTACCGAATACTTGAGCGCAGGCAGAGAGATATCCACCTTATCGAGTTACCTAGGCTACTGGGCATCCTCAATTAGATCCACAAAAATGATATAACGCCACATTAGAATACGATAAAAACAACTCTACTGTCATACTTATAGAGTCTATTATATGTCACAAATGGACATACATTTATGATGAAGCATGAGCAAAGAATAATAGTCGCTTCGATGATTTTATGGAAACATGATATCGTGTTGGCCTCTCACAAAAAGAATAAAGCAAAGCCCGACCGAAATTGTTTTAATCGTCGGAAGCCCGCGTCCCACTCGAATTATTTCATAATTATAATATTTTGATTATGTAACCGTGGTTTCTATAACTATTACTATTATTAGAATCGATTGTTGTGTTTTAAGGAGAAGTTATACGTTAAAATATTATTGAATGGTACAATATTGTTGAAAAAATCTACAAACGTCTCCAAATGAAGATTATTTTGAGTTTGCAAAATATAAAGTTAACATTTGTATTTTCTATGATGTTTCCATGCACCTTACTAGACAATTTAGACAGAATTATGTTAAAAGAATCACACGGTATGTTCAAACTCTTTTGTCCTTTGCTGCAATTCCATTGTTCTTAAGGACAAGTCTATTGAGACTAATCATCGGATCACAAAATAAGACCAAAATATCATACAATGTAGTCAATGCGTCGGATGTCTCTGTCGTGATGGTGATGTCAGAGCGTTTTTTACGATGACGATCTACATAAATCAGTGACGTGATTCAAAGAGACACCGTACGATTTGTTTGAACTAACTTGCGCATGAAATATCGTCCGCGGCCGGCTACCGATGGTTCGCTGGTTACCTACCGCGCTCCCGACCACAGAAAAAACTCATAGCTCTGTCTTAAGCCACTCGAATTCCTTCGAAGCAAATGCGTGAGTGTAATCGCACGTAACAATTTGTTTAATTCAGTGCGAGTAAAACACGGCGATTGGAAGAAAGGAATCAGTGTTACGTTTCGATTTTAAATCCTTTGTTAACTCGAACTTTTTTTGCCACCGCAACAATATTGAATGTTTTGGTTCTTGTTTGCACTTCATAGCGTAGGGTAAACACTTATAACATCTAATCTACGAGGACTATTTATCGTGATTCTTGTGGAGCATCACTTTTATCCTATTTTCTTTCTATACGGGTGCAAGCTGTATCCATTTTCTCTTTTATAAAATAATATATTTTGCAATAACACAAAGCTATCGTATATTGTATTGACACACTCTATGTGTAGCTTAAATTTCTTACTATTCTACGGGACATATTTATTTTTATTCATTGACGGCATCGCGTTTTCGCTTGCATGTCTGGAAACTGTAAAAAGCGGGCTCCAATATTAGTTTGGAGATGCAACCTGTTTATTGGTTTGCACCATACAACAATAAATTCCTTACTTAATGATATAATTAAATTGTTCTTAGTTGTGATCCACTAAAATATATGATAAAAAGTGCAAGTTGTTTATTGTTTATATAATCTAATCACCAGGGCAATCAGTGAGGTAAGCGGTAAAACTAAGATCGTACCTTGGCGAGGCGCCTACCTGAGGTTTCCGTGAAGCGCGGATCGCGTGTCAAATACAACCGCGAACATTCGCGAAGCGGACCTCTAATGGAGTCTGATAACTAAACGAACCATAGGATATGCACAGGTAATCACCTAGCTCCTGCAAAGCTAATTTGGCTACCAGGTAATTATCGAAACGGTAAAAGCTGCTACCGTTCCGAGTAAAACGAGAATGAACACATGATGAGACCGTTAAAATAATTTGCTTTCAGAAACATAAATGGATACCGTTCTCCTCAAAAACTTTCATCTCTCCAGACATGAAAAACTACGTGTCAAAAGCGCTGCAAGAGCAGGTGAGCGCGGGACAATGCCTTAATAGATTGCTCGAGTTGACATTTAAAAGCCGAAAATCGTTTGGCAACTTCGGCATCTCTTTATCGACATTTCGGAAACCACAATAAAACCGCATGTTTTTGAACAGTGTCACGTGGCGTGTCTCTTTAAAAACTTTTACCGAAAACTCCTTACTAAATTACACATCACAATTCGAAGCCTTTTGGCACACATGGTTTGGTTGGTTAATGATCCGAAAACTTTTACCATTATAGCACCTTGGTCATCGGGAGACGTTTATAATGAAGGACTCGAAGATGAGCTCCAATAAATACTTTAGTGGAGCTATATACACATCATGTTTTACAAGATTAGAGCTTAATCAAACGGGGTAGAGATGACAAAACGAATTTAGCCCGAGCGTCAGATTTATGTGACCAATAAAATTGTCACTCCTTTACCCACAATAGAACGTCATTATGGCCGGTTGTGGCTTTTTACTGCGTAACATTCTAACGAATTACATGTTTTGATCGGACATCGCCACACGAACCCCATAAAACGATTAATTAAGTAAATTAAATTATAATGTTACGTTTTTTACCTCGCTTTCGAATAGTTTATAAATTAATTAGTAGATAGGATAAGGATAATACGCTGGATTTTTCATAAAAAGTATATGTTTTAGGCAACGATATTAAATTCGTTGGTTTTAGGCACATTTTTTTAAATTACTTTTTCTATAGGTACTTGATAATGTATGTTTATTGTTTTTTGAAAATATTCCGTTGACGCAAATTTAATTTTAACTAATATCATCGTGTATTTAAAATTTGAACATGTTTTGTACAAGAGGTGATTCATCAACTTGTTTGAACCGATAATAGGATTGTTTATACTCATTTTAATTTGATTACTACTAATTTGGGAAGGGTTGAACGAAACTATACGGTTGTACACCTGCACTTGATTGATACCTTTCCACTTGAGGGCCCTAAATCTAACAGAACGCCATATGTAGGAAGAAATTAATTCAATAGACACTAGATTAAATATTAACTTACCAAAGGATATTTCCTATGATAATTAATTATTATAAATTCAAGTTTGTAGATGAAATTATTAAGTCCTGTTGGTCTAGTGGTTTATAATTCTGGTCGTTATCTCGGGGTCCTGGATTCGTTACCGGGGTCGAGCAAAGTTTGTGTGCGTTTTTTCGAACACAGCTCGGATTTCTATCATCTATCCGCAATCGGCAAGCGTGGTGATTAAACCAAATCCATTGTCATTTACGTCGCAGCTAATAGACAAAATTTTCTAGCAGATCAAACTTTTTGGCGATTTCACGATTGCGCATTGTCTAACGAACGATCCTTCCTTAAGAACATTTGCGTGACGAATATTTGTGTTTGTTCTGTGTCTGGATGTTTATTTGTGTTGAGTTGAATATTAATTGAATAGTGGTCAATTTACACAGAAATGTACATAATTGTAATTAACTACTTGTAAGAGTTATTAAACCTCACTTAAACCATATCTGTTACAGCGAGAATTTCAAGAGAAACAAAAAATGAAGTTGCTTGGGACTATCGAGCCCGACAAATATTTAGTGTTTATAGTTGTATAGCACAATAATCGGCGGTGAACAAGCGATGCATCAATTGGTCGCCGCGAGGGGTCGCCACCGCTTTGACACTGACAACCGCGGCCAAGGATGACCGGGTACCGATATATCGATAACCATTTACTTCTTCATCATAATAAATAACAAAGATATATCAAAGATAGTTTGATTTACAACGGAACTATTAAAGCCGATTCGTTTCATTTTAAAAGCTATTTAACTAAATTTTATGAGGTCAATCAAATATTGTTCTACAAGTATGTGCTTATATTTGTGATACAAAATGCGGATGCTATACTAATATCTACTTAAAATATTCCGAATCCCTTTATGTTAAGGGTTGTTAAAGTTAGATGCAAGTTGCTTCAATACTGCAGCTGGACTTATCTATGGAGTTTTATATAAAATATATATTTAGCTTTATATATTATAGATTCCCGTAATGTAGATTATAGACTGATGAATGAAATCGAGTGATTATGAAAAGCTTGTTGTTTAAGTTAATAAGTATAAATATTTCATCTTAACTTATTTGTCATCTTGCAAAAGTCCCGTTAATGTATCAACAGCACGGCTTGGAGCTGGTATAAATACGTGTAAGTCCCTAAATTTTATTTACATACCTCAGGCGTGTTTGTATCTTTTTTGTATTTTGTTCATTGTTTGTATTATTTCTGCTAGTATATAAGTTGTACGTTGTTGTAAGAACATTTTGAGCTTTTATGTTGAAAAATAAATGTGGTTAAATTTTAATCGACAAGCAATTTATAAGTACGGCACCGCTCTCGAATTCTGATTGGAGGCGTAGGCGCATTTCGGGGAAGCAGGCTCGCACGTCACATTCCACCAGGCGCATGCGCGAAACGCCGCCGACACCACTCGATCTTAGATAAAGACCACTTATGACATAAACCATGCTTTTATTCCAACAAATTGATTTCGAACATACCTAGAGATTGTATCAGATCCCAATCTCGTCTGGTTTACCGTCGGAGGAACAAAGATGCAATGTTATCGTTTATAAATTGACACGTATCTTCAAACCGGTATACCTCACCGAAGAGTTGATCGATAGCTTTAAAATTAGATATTATATAGTGTATCGATAAGACATCAATCGATTGTAGGATGAGTTGGTCTTGACGCACAATAGAGTTGCTAAGGAGAGGTCACGACTGTGAAATTGACGGCGATGACAAACACACGACCTTATTATTGGCATCACAAAAGGCGTTTAGACATTGTAAAGATTTCTATAATTTTCTTTTATTTTTTGGTATAAGCTTTGAGTTTACTAAAAAGGCAGGTCAAAGGTTATTTAATGTTACGTTACTTTATAAAGGACCGTAACATAAATTAAATGTCTACATTTTGTAAACTCTCCTTTTCTCTGTAAAACTTTTACATTATCCAAAGATGAGCAGAAATGTACGTTCGAAGAATGAATATAATACATATAATAACGACAAAAAAAATCTGTTGTTCTATGCTGTGCTGATATTTTCTTATGTTTTGGATTTTACCTACCTAATTATTACAAGTACGACTACATTATTGTAAGCTATTTCCAAATTTTTTTTCAATGAAGCCATTGGAGTAAAAGCGATTATATCTAATCTACTAGCATGATCTCTCTGCGAGCAAAATCATAGTTTATTGCAAATACCTACATAAAAACATGAAAGTAACAGATTCCTTCCTAACAGGTTGAACAATTATTACGCTAGCTGGACTCGATCAAGATAACCGATTATTAATCGCCGCTAATTACTGCTGGTGTTATTCCGACCTTTATCTGGACACCATTTACCTACGAGGACCGACAAAAACTTGTAAAAAAACCGTGAAGAAAGGCGCGACTGTACCCCTGTTCGGTCGCGGTTTCACCTGTTCATTGTTTGGCTGGCGGCAGTTAAACAAAAGGCAGTGTCAGTGTTGCCAACTTAGAGGTTTTACTACTAAATTAAGTTTTAAGTTAGTCCCCTATTTCCTTGTTGTTTACGTAAATAAGTTAAGGTAGAAAGTTTAAAACATAGTTATCGTAAGTTTTTACTGGTAGTAGACTGCGAAAGGTTGATGAATGATGACAAATGATATTAGTTTTTTGGGTAACATAAGTAATAATAAGTAAGGGCGCACAATTCTGTTAAATAAAATATTTCTGGGATTGTCAATGCACACAATGCTGACAGGGATTAGTTTTTTATAACAATACTTACTAGCTGACCCGGTGAACTTCGTATCTCTTTCTTTAGTATTTTCATCGCAATTTTTCCATATTTTCTCATCGTTTAAACCTTCCCTGGACTTCCACGAATATTTCAAGACTAAAATTAGTCAAATCGGTTCAGCCGTTCTCGAGTAGGAGAGCGAGACTAACGAACAGCAATTTTTATTTACTTACTTACTAGTTTACGGAGCTAACCGTAGTTTTGTATCGCATAGAAGTATTAGAAGTGCATCTGAATTCTGGGCAACACTGACAAAAGGGTTCAAAACTTCAAACATCACAGTTTCGGGGATAATGGCCGGCGTCGCGATAAATCAAATCAATAATAACTGCACTTGCGGAGGCTTAGATTATCGCCGTAATGTCTGGTTGAGGATTGTGCTTCGTGATTTATTGTTTTTTTTATTCGCCACAAATGGTTGCGTACTCTTTGATGTTGATCTACCTATGAATTAAGTTTTAATGTTTGACACAATAAAAGGTGATTTGTTATCGTTTTTGTATCAAGTTGTATCGGTGTGATGTTTGTTTTAATAATATTGATGAACGATGGGAATGCTAAAATTAGCAGGCAGGCGAGCAGGTTGAAGAGCATTGCGTTTTTAATACTAAGTGCAGTGTCTTTATTTCAAATGAGTGGAGTAAGTATACACTATATAAATACTATCTGAGATTTATGATTCTGTTCATGATATACATATTGAAAATATGTGAAATTAATGGATTTCTTTCAAATTAACCACGTGTGAGTGATTCGAGTAGTAATTTAACGTTACATAAATTTTTTTAACTTACAATCATTCAGGTTTTAAATAAAACAGGATTTCACTACATAATGTATTTCAATCATTGATTTCAATATTAAGAACTTTATTAATTACTATAGGCCGCCTCCGCGGTTTTACCCACGCGTAATTCCTTTTTTAAAATGTCCCTTCCCTTTCTCCCACATTTCCGGGATAAAAAGTACCCTATGTTCGCCCAAAAATAGTTAAGCATTCCAACAATGAAAGAATTTTTCAAATCGGTTCAGTAGTTTCGATGACCAAATATTAATTCTGTTTCGACTATTAAAATACAAATTTTTTTTAGTACATAGTCGATTGTAATTTTTTTGTATTTCATTATTATTCTTTTCAAATACCTAACCTGCAACCTTTTTTGAATCATTAAAAACGCTAGCAGCATAATAATTTCCATTTTGACAGTACATACCATGTAAAAAGAAAATAATAATAATGTTTCTTTTTCCTTTAAAGGCGTTCAGATTTTTTTTCTGAAGAATCTAACCAGCATCAAATGAAAAATTTGCGTAATAACCTCCTTGGTTTTTCAATGTAACTGGCATCAGTTTCGATTAATTTGATAGCAATAAAAAGCAAATTTAATCTTTTTTTTAAATGTATATCAAAAAGTTCTGAAAAGACGTTGACCTTCTTTATTTTAAAGAGGCACTGGCAACAGAGCTTCTGAAATTTGACAGCAATAAAAAGTAAATTAAATATTTTTTTCTTTAATGGCGTATATATGTATTTTTTTGATTAAATTAGCTAGCATTAAATTTTTTAAAACTTATATTAACCTGCTTGGTTATTAATTTGATGTAGCCTTCGTGGTTATTTTGTTATTTTAAAGTAGCACTGGTAATAGTGCTACAAAATTTTGACAGTAATAAAAAGTAAATTAAGAGTTTTGTTTTTCTTTTACATGTAGCGTTTCGAATTTTCCTAGCGTTTTCTGTGACACTGCCGGCTAGGTATTCTTTGAAAATGTCGTTGCTATTACGTTTCTTCATTCATCTTGGCTATCTATTTTAGTAGTCTATCTATATAGTTATCAAGTAATTTCTTTTTCAAATATCCCTTTCCTTCACATTTCCGCGATCAAAAGTACCCTAGTACCCTATTGTCACCCGGGAATAGTGTAGCTTTTCAACAGTGAAAGAATTATTCCAATCGTTTCAGTAGTTTCGGAGCCTATTCAATACAAACAAACAATAAAATCTTTCCTCTATATAATATTAGTATATTACCTTAAGATATGAGTTAAAAGTTAAGGCTTTAAGTCTAGTCCATGTCTCGTAGAAAGAGCAAGAGAGAGCAGAAGTTTCTTTTCCTCACGCCTCCCACCAGCGTAACGGATGCAGACATCGGGGCAAAGAGTCCCGGCAATAAATCCCGGGCTTGCTGCCGGCGCGGGATTCGGGAGCCATCAATCACTTCGGAGCAGCGACGTCGCTGGAGGTTCAGTGCTCAGAGTACGATGATGCTAGAGAACCGATACGACTTGCAAGTGTTCAAAAAAAGAGTGCATGCCTTCCTCATGGCTGGCAGCGCATTTGTGAATCCACCTGATTTGCGGATGTCTATGGGCGGCGGAATTCATTTTCCATCAGGCTGTATGCTCGTCTGCCCGCTATACATTAACAAAAGAGAGACATCATTCTTTTTGTTCCTTCACCTCCACATCTACCTTTTCACTTTACTACGCTTCATAACTTATCATTATATTAAGAGGAAATGTATTTTTTGTAATTATTTAAAAAGGCCAATAAACAATTTTTCTTTTTTTTCTTTCTTTTCAGGATCCCAACATCAACTATTTACGTTGAAGTTAGATAGACAATAATGTAAAGGGGTAAAGGTGTAAATGTGTCTTATTTATCATTTACATTGGTACTAGGCAAAGTGATTAGTGAGGTAGATTGTGTTGTCGTTGTCTGCTCCCTGACAACTAAATTTTTTATACCACTTAACTATTGCCATTAAGCACCAAACTAAGTTAATAAAGTTTTGTAGAATGTATTAATTTGCACTGAACTCTCTATATAAAAGAATATAATCAAGAAACAAATTATTTGTACATCTGAATATTACAACACCTGTTCTCTGTCTTCCATATTACTCTACACAGCACTCTAACGACTTCTTATTAAAAGCTAAAACGCTTCAGAGGATGTCAGACACGGTCTTTGATACATGATAACTAGAGGCGAAGCCATATTAAATCAGATTGCTTGCACTCCAGCCGTAATTCACTTAATTTCACTTACTTACTCCGAGAAATTGGCGTAATATCAACCCATTAGAGTTTATAAACATCATTCAATTCTCGCGGTTGCTCGAATGATAAATGATCGATCGGGGACCGGTATGAAAGAGTCAGATTTATTTATTCTCTTTATATTAAGTTCTTACGTTATGATTTCAATTACGGCGGAGTTCACACGGCCTCGCTTTCAGATGTGTGGCTGTCACAGTGCCTCCAATAGCGAAAAGGTTGTAAGTTACTGTTAAAATGTTGAGAACATTTTTGTTTGTATTCAACTGGCTTATAAAAATTAAAACTAGAATTAATCTAGATTACCGAAATCGCGGACAGAGGCTAGCCAGTTTAAATTATTATAAGCGATCTATCTATAAGCGATTTCTGTGTTAATACACCCCACTACTATTAAAATCGCGAAAGTTTTTGAATATAAATGGACCAATGTCTATTATTGTTTGGAATTATAATATTTTTAAAGCCTATAACCACAGTCATAGCGGGAGCTATTAGGATATCTTCTTACCTTAACTCTTTGAATATTCTAATTAATTCAGCTGTTTGACGAAATTCAGCACGACGCATTCAATTAAACTAACTTACTTCAGTGTATACGAAGCAACTATGTAAGTAGGAACTTCAATTATTGGTTTTCCTCTTTTTTTACTTTACTTATGTTGCGAATTTTGAAACTTCAAACCTTCATTAATTTAAGATAAGGAAGAGGATCATGTTAAAAAAAAGAAGTTCAAGAGCTTGGATGATGAAATCAATGGACATTTGATTAGAGTCACATTATAGCAATTGAATAAATTATGGACAAAAAATAATTACGAGTACCTAAGTACCTATAAATGCAAAAGTAATAAATCGTTTCATTGTTTTGTAAAATGTTAAAGTACCTATTTTGGTTCACGGCAACTGTGTTCCATATTCCAAGATAGCAAACATTTGTCAGCATTTAGAAGTGACGAGCAGATAGCAGGCAACAAAAGGTAATACAAAACTCATTTCGGTCAAGAGAATAGCGCTAAAGAGTGCTATTTGTAAGCTTGCCCAGCAAATGCCTCCTTTTGGCGTGTGTTTTTGATTGATCTCTGGATAATATCACCCACAGGACTTTAAACTCGAAATGACTAAACTCGACTCTATGTCCGCGTCGATAAGCTTTGATTTAAATAAAACGGAGTCTTCTAATTAATTAGCAAGGATTATGTTAGAATTTCGTCTCTATACACTGCGCAGAAGGTTCAAGTTGGCTGACCACTGATGATATGTATGTCAGACGAGTGTGAAATCAGCGCACGACTGAAATACTAGCCTCAAGGTGGCGATTAGGGTGTAGAAGCTATGCCTTTGCATTCATAGACCTAACAAGTTTTAGAAATGGAATTATTTGTAAAATTATCAATTGTTTAATTACGTTTTTGAATATTTGTGAAATTATTGAAGAATTTTATTTCTTATTAAGACGTTCTTGAGGGACGAAAGAGAACAAAACGCAGTTTGGTATTTTATATATTTTTCTTTTAGTATTTAATGATTATATACTTACATAAAAGTTTAAACTTGTCAAGTAATTCAACGTTTTTAAGCTCTAACCAATAAGTGAAATAAAAATTAATTACTAAAAAATTTCAATGATTCTGATATCCATATAGCACAAGAAAACACTAAGTGTTGTTGTGCTTCAAAGTAAGTAGGCTACTAGCTTTGAGATCGAACCTCACTTCACTTATGTTTTTCTCTAGTGACATTTCTATCCCTTTTCCAAGTCAATTTATTACGCAGATCCTTTAGAATGAAGGAGTTCCCTTATGGCACTAAATGTGTTTGTTATTTTGTCCTACAGGCACTTATTAGGGGTCTTTGGCGGTCCGCCCCCCGAGGCGTTCTTTGCGTCCTAAGCTCCGTTGTTTATCATTGCAAATTGTTCAATGCACCTGATGACCGTGTTCAACCCAAATGAGAATCTTTTGTATGACGTAGAACGAAAATAGCTGCTTAATGTTTCCTAATTTGCAACTTCAGGTGCCCTTTAGAATTGCTAAGCTATGCTATAAGTACCTATTACACAGACTAAATGGTCATTTATCGAGTGCTTTTTTTCAATTCAACCATCTTGCAATTTTCTGGAAGTAATAATCAAAGCGCACCCGCTTTGATTATTACTTCCAGAAAATTGCAAGATCTTCACAAGGTTTGTTTTCCAGCAGGGACCTATAAACCGTATATTCGTAGCCGTACATTTTGGTTGGTGGTAAGGCTTTTTCCGAGTGCGACTGGCTAGCTACCACCCCCACAGGTGAAATCTGCCGCCATAACAGCTCTGGCTGTTCCGGCAATATAAATGTGGGAGCCAGTAAACTTGAAATCAAAAGCCCGAAGATCAGATGAGCCTACAGTCTGGCAGCACATTGAGCGACGCTTCCTGCTGAAGTGTCCCTCAATGGAATAGGCCGCAGTTACCGCTTACTATCAGGTTGGGCTGCGCGTCTGTCTGCCAACTGATGTGAAATAAAAAAACAATTCTATTATTTATCTGGCTCACAACTATTTTGGTATAGCTATCAAAATATCCTACATAAACACGAACTATGAGGTCGAGGATTAAATAATAGATCATCATAATAATAAAAAAACCATAAACATAATATCAGGTGTACTTTTCACACCCTGTACACTTTGACTGCGCAAAGTCCCGTATTACCGACATAATAAATGGCCATTCTTGGCTTTTGATCCCGATGAGTGAGCCTTCATCGAATCGCTGTCTAAGTACTTTCCGAGATTACATTGTCTTAGTATTATAGTGGCCACATTTTGAAAAAACTCTACTTATCCTTAAATAAGGTTCTAATTTGGATATCATGAATGATACAAGATCTAAGGCCATTTGGTGTAATGCGACTAGCCATTTGGTGTAATGGTCGAGAAGTCGCCTATTACAGCAGAGGTCGCGGGTTCGATCCCCGCACGGTACAAACATTTGTGTGCATGAACATGTTTGTTTGTATCGGTCTGGGTGTTTCTATGTATAATATGTATGTATTTACAAAAAAAAAAGTATATAAGTAATGTTTATCCGTTGTCTAGCACCCATAGCACAAGCTAATGCTTAGTTTGGGGCTAGATGGCGCTGTGTGAATAATGTCCAAAAAAAAAAAAAAAAAAAAAAAGAGGGTCATTTAAGAATAGTGATGGCTGTTTTAACTAGTTTTCCCGAGACTGTAGAAACTCCTAAATAATAAGTATCAGTATGAAGCTCAGTGTCCGCTTCGACTATGATCCTAGATTCAATAATCTAGAGTTTAATCAAAAATTATTTTTCAAAATATTAACGGCCCCACTTTGGACTACTTGGGTTGGGTGAGTTTTTTCTTAGAGAAAGATCTGCCAACTGAGTAAGAAAGTACAGCACTATGCTCATGGTGCCCTATCGATAATGACTCGATTAATAACGCGCCAAAGCAAACGGCGCTAGTCGGTGAGGGGTGTATAAATCGCGCGCGTGGCCATTATCCTGTCGATACGCCGCGCGACTCGTGCGCACGAACATCGCTGAATTACACCTCTATTTACTGTCAAACTTAATTTCTTACTCGTGTCGTTCGAAAGTTCATTCCCGCTAAGTCGCCACTAGGTTTATGATAGCGCGTAGTGGGGTTTAATACTACTCGATCATATCGAAGACACACTTGCGAGTACTTTTACTAAACCAGGACCAAATGCCGCCCATGTTAAATGAAGAGGTAGTCAATCTGTGACTTATATTGTTATAAATATGTATCGGATAGATAAAAAATCTTTTAAACTTGACTGACTCGATAACGCATTTGGCAGTATGATCTTGCTTTATGCGCCAGAGGTCGTGGGTTCGAATCCCACTCACCTAACATTTATTTTCGTTCTGTGTCTGGATATTTGTTTCTATTTAAGTTTTATATTTGTGGTGCCTTCGTTGTTTCTGATACCCATGACCCAACTAGTGCTCCAGACACTAACTATGGGGCAGACGAAGTTACGAGATGTTGTCCAATATTTATCTATTGAACTGACCTTTAGTCTAGAAGTGGATTTCCTTCAACAGGATGACAACCGCTCATTATTGACTCGGAGATTGAAGACCTATAAACATTTTATGACGCATATTATCTTGTCAGATCGTTTTGCATAACAGTTGTTACAAATGACAAGCTCTTGAGGAGATATCGTGTGTACCGGGTGTGAAATGCGGCTGGTATGACGAGCGATTAGTCACCGCGTATAATTTAGGCTTAGCGTCCGAGGCGCGGGCGCTTGTTAGGCTCACTTGTTGCGCGCGCGCAATGCCGGCCAGATTATCAGCTCAGTTGTATGGAGAGAAGTTTGTTATAAAATACTCAACTCTCCTTGCTTTGAATGATAATTCGGTATTGAATCTAGAATGATATACTTAGTGCGTAAATAAAATCTTCATGATCGCGATTTTATGGCATAATAAGAGAAGACTAGAACATTATTTTAAAATGGTTTATTAATATTATTAGAAACTAAGTAGATGAAATCATTTGCTTAAACAAAAACTAATTGCAGAGTAAGCGATTCAATTTATCGTTTCGATTATCACAAAATGTGATGTCATAGCGACAGAAAAGCACATTTGTTGATCCGCCAGACTTTGCTGATAATCGTCGTGTATTTGAGAATAATTTATAAACACAAATAAATAGTTTCAACACTATGCTCTAAAGATATTAAGCAAACTAAAGTTAAAATTACTGGTGCATTTATTTAATAGTCTAATATTTAAGTCCCAATAACCTAAATACACACATGCTTAAATTAGTGTCTGGATTCATAATAACGTCAATCGATAATATTCAATATAAAACAAAACAGATGTCGAAAGCCATTTCCATTGTTAGCTAGCCGAACCAGACATTAACAGATCGCTGACCATTTATTTACATTAGCACCATTTCTTTATCAGTTTATCACTGATTGTCTCGAGGTTGTAT
Organism: Mecyna flavalis; assembly: GCA_949319885.1. Lineage (NCBI taxonomy): Eukaryota > Metazoa > Arthropoda > Insecta > Lepidoptera > Crambidae > Mecyna > Mecyna flavalis. The sequence goes on along the minus strand of OX439431.1, from coordinate 11,722,698 downwards.
TGAGGTATAACACACTGGCTGTTGATAAATAGCCAATGACTAAATGTAAATACGATTGAGCTTTTGTTAAGGCACCTCGCGTACGTGAGTCTGCGCATGAGTTCCTTTGTACACGAATAAAATATCTTAACGCTATCATTCAGACGGACTGAGGAGATTCTGACAGGGTAAAGAAGTGATATTATTGATGAGCTCTTCGGCAATGAATATATATTTTGGAATGGCGATCCATTTGTTAGGGAGATTTTGAGGAATCTATTTCACTTCAATTGTTTAAACAAGATGAAACAGTCGAACATCAGAGACATATAAATGTTAGTAACATGACAATCTATCTATATACTAAGGTTTGAAAATATAAAATCTTTTGAAGTGACTTTTGATCCGGCTTCATGCTTGTTTATGTTATGTTACTGGTTTTATCACTCTGATCTTTCTCCCCCAAAGTATGATGAAGACAGTTTATGATGACCTGGGCAAGGCTTTTGTCAATATTTTTGTACCCAAATTCTCTTATTTTTAGTCTTAATATTTAATTTTGAGCATATGGTATACTGAATTTAACCGTGCACGTCATGGGTATCTAATAACGAAATAAATTAATGTTATATCGAAATGGTCAAATCTTGATAATAAAGCCGAATACTTGACATTCTTAGACATGCATACAAATTATAAAGGTTTGAGGCAGTGCCTTATCAACCGTCCACGGAATTCGATATAAAAAGGAAACCTTTTTAATAGTCACGCATTCACCTATAACATCCAACGATGACAAGATTACAAAACGTAAGAATTTTGATAGAACGAACTCTTTGACTGTGGATACGTCATAAATATGAATTAGTGGGTCGCAGCCATTCACCACGGAACCACCGCTGTGTTCCTTTTTATTTCGATTCTATTAACTCCTACAGAAGTTCATAGTGTTTTTTTATATCTTGTGACATCTTTTGTTAAGGTTGGAAGGTCCTTGTTATTATGAACTCCTCGAGTGTCCCTTTAGGCGTTGATCGTATTATGTGAGAGTATTTTGACATATTGCCTAGTATTGTTTACGCTTTTTTATGGTCGTAAATTACATCAGAAGCATGCGTGCTTGACGAGGATTCAATTGTGTGGTTTAGGATTAACTTGATGTTATGATTTATATTCAGGTTCTTTTGTGTCCTTTTAGTAATGGGATCGATGATTTTTTGTTTTAATTTTTATTATTTATGAAAAAGTGTTGAGCAAAGTATGTGACACATATCGGAGAAGGATTATCTAGGAACAATACCGTGAAGAATTTTAACTAATTACACTGTACTTCTCTGCTTTCGTTTGAGGTAGATGAATGCTGTTTGAAAAAAACCTTTACAACGTTGGGTCACGAAAGTTCACTCAATTCGTATGAATCGAATGCTATTAGCGTTTTTCTTAAGTGGACACTTGTTTCCACCTACGAAAGTGGTATCAACATGGTTCATTACTTTAAGGAAAAACACCATGATAAAGCTCTATAAAATCGAATTATAGGTCAATCTTATAACTTATCGAACCTCGTCTTGCTTATTAGAATTCAGCGAGACTCTCGTAGTCACAATGTATGGACAGGTGACAAAGGAAGCGGTGCGTCGGCACATCTTTGAGCGGGCGCGACGAACAAGTGTGGTGACCGATTGAAGAGTGCCGGCGGGACAAAGCGCTCGCACAGTAGCGGGCTTCCGTGTCATTGCGCCGAAAGATCTAGCGACACTTTCAGAATGGAACAAGCTGTTTAAATCCAACTTATGAAGCTTATGAGTAAATAATTTAATATAAGTCAAATATTTATTTTTTTATATTAGAGAATTAATAAATCAGCCACAACCAAAAAAACTACGTCCAAGATGACATTGGAATATTCGTTTCTTCAGATTAATTAAGATAATTCGAATGTAAGGCATCGGCCTCGAATTTCGCGGCAGCGGGAGCGGTGGTGCACGCAGGCGCACTGCGGTCACCGCTTGACGCGGGCCGTCAAGAGCGGTACGAATACGATGATTTCTAGCAGTGATCCGCAGTGCGCCTACGTACGCTGCCGCTCCTGCTCCCGCCCCGCTGTGTTCAAGAACGGGTCTAAGACTTAGACCCGTTCTCGAACACAGCGGGGCGGGATATTATACTTAGAGTCTGATACTTAGACTCTAAGTATTAGATTCTATACAAAACATCCCGCTGCCGCTGCTGCCCCGTTGCCCGCGAAATTCGAGGCCGATTCTTAGGTTAGGTTAATAAACTCGTTAAATTAGTTTTACGTATAAGTATGCCTCAAATTGGGCGTTTTCGTTTTTCATCTCAAACGTAATTTTTGTCGTTTAAGTTAAGTCTCAATCTAAACGATTTGAAATACCTATAATAAAAATTAACTGCTTTTTCAAAGTCATTTGCTTTACTAAATACAATTTTAACGTTTCCATTTTACAATACAGAAACTAGATCTGTGACGATGTTATTGTTATTTGGACATAATAACTTGTGGCGAGGTGCACATAAGCCACGGTAAACAATTAGCATAATTTTAAAACTCTATTCCTTTGACATTGTCCGACTTGCCGTTCGTACTACTTACGACTAGGTTTCTTCTTTTTTTTTATAAAACAGTAGTTTTGTTTAATAGCTAGTATTAGAGCTAGTTTGCTCTACGTAACTAGTGTAATAGTTATGTATAAATTGTGCAGTACACGATAATACGTACGTGCTCTCTATAAATTGATTCAAGCTTGATTCAAACTGTTTAAACATTTGCAAGAAACAAAGAAAGAACAAAATATGTTATCACCATTGAGTTTTATAACGTTAACATAAGTTGATTGACCAATGAATGGAATGCAAAATTTTATAAACGGAAACTAAATTATGTGGTATCTTTATTTAAAAAATTAAATATCTAAGTAAAACCGAACGTATCCTACTGTAACTATGTGTAAATTGGACGTTTAGGAAAAATTACAGTTGCCGTATAAAAATACTTATGATATGTTTGCTTCAATGCATTTTATAATAACAAATCATGTAACAACAGCGAACACTCATACAATCATGCGGAATGTGCGCGAGTAGTATATAAGCGTTCATTTACATCATTATAATGTAATCGTCGTACATCGGGCGTGTTATGTGCCAGTACGTGACCCCTAATGCTCACCCATTGGCGAGCAGTGAGCGAGCATTCCCCCGCAATTAGTATTTTATTGCCTACCTCATTGGCTCGCCGCACAATGCTCATTCAAAAGGAGGAAGTGCCTCAAAATGGCATGCTTATGTAAACAATAGACGAGGTAATTGTATATAATTGTGCTAAGCATGGTAAATACGGTTGTAGAAGTTTGCATATTTTTTTCACTGTACTGGTGAATTTTATAATTGTGTAGATTGTTTTTCTTCCGTTACTAGAATCTCCGCATTTCAGGAACACTTCAACGTCGTTCGACAAGTCGGTCAAAATGACGAGTTATTTAATGCAAACAACATAAACTTAAATACGTTTTCTAAAAGTAAGACCATAATATTGATTGTATATTTTCCGTAGATTACTTAATTCGTAAAAACTATTTATGTTTAACTTTAGAGTAGCAATCATTTGTATGGTAGAGTTTGCTGCTATAAAATACATATTTATACTTAACAATAAATAATTACTATTCACATTTATTTATAATAAGTACACGCTATTATTTAGCCTATCGCAGTTTCAGATCTCAAACGGTATTTACTTACGACTAATTAAAAACAAATTACCCAAACCGTCAAATTTTAATTCCTCCGACGGAATGAAACATATTTTCACATCGTATATTAAAACAATGGCTACTGGCAGTTGCGCCATGCTTATCTTCTACATCGGTAAATGCCTTTCTTTGGAACGTCGAAGTTATATACAATTTTAATTTTCACGTCCGTCCAATATAACCTGGTCTTACAAAGACCTCATAGTAGATACATAATGTACGGAAAACTGTATTGGTCGTTGGTCAGCGTTAGTTGGACTTGAAAGTCTCCAAATTACTTATGCTGGAAGTTTGTGAGTAAAGTGGCATTAGATATGGGTGATGATTGTCACGGCGTGGCCACACAAGGATGGGCCTCTATAATGGGGATTTAATTACACCAGTGTAAACACATCGCCCACATTCAGCGTTTAAAGAGAATGGAATTGTTTTAAAACAGTCCTTATAATTCTTTTCCTTTACGAAGACTTTATTTTTAAAGTAAGACAGTAGAAGAGATAATCAATATTTCATGAAGAAAGTCTATGATGTTTAATTTATTATATATTTATTATTTTAAAACTTATGATACGTTTATTTTCATAAATAATGCTTTTTGCAGCTTCAACGGAGCATGGTATGTGACTACATCTTCTTTAAAGAACCACAAGTCCAGAAAAAGTATGATGGAGAGGAAGATTTACACGATTCAAGGACACTTCATGACGAAATCGTTGACAGTAGGTATGCTGCTTTTATCTATGAGTTTTTGATTTTTAGGATAATGTATTTCTTCATTAAAGGGTAGGGGAAGGTGGGGACCCTCCGTACGTGGGGCACCCTCATACAGTCAAAATAAAACTTAAACGAAACAACGTACGGTCTTGCTTTTGTATATGTACGTGAGTCGATATACTACCTTTACGTCAACGTAGTATCGTGCCATTCGCACCAGCGAGAGTGAAATGATAGACACGAATGTGTTTTCGCGCTCGGTAAGTAATTTTTTTAATCAATGTTTTTGTCTATTGTTACCGTAGATAAAACAAGTTTTCGTGTAGAGTATTCTATCAGTAAGTAGCTAAATATACTTAAGATACGTTTTCAATACTTAATTTATGACGTTTTCCTATTAATATTAGAAGAGGTTATATTTTGTTGTTATTCAGTTAGTGGGGTACATTCGGACAAAACTAGATGGGGCACATTTGTACGCGTACAAATGTATACAAATTAGTAGGTAGGTACCATTTAGTGTTAGTGTGCTAATTGCTAATATTTGTATTAACTTTGTCCTGTGTTTTGCTATCGTCGATGTACGTATATATATATTTTAATACCTATTTCTTATTATTTCTTGACAGAAACATGATGCGGACTTATAAACCAAAAAGACAAGTAGACAAGCTGTGGATGATGAACCCATGCAGTCAGCAATACAGGATATTATGCAAGGAGTATTGTCATATAGAAAAGCTGCGGACAAGTACACATTGAAATTGTTTCCCAACGCTGTATATAGGTGCCCCGTTGGTGGGGCAGATTCGTACAAATTCCAGATTTTTTTAAATCGTTGAATTATCGTTGAAACACTAGATGAAATCATCTGTCATTTTTTTATATGAATCTCAGATAGTTAGACTATAATTTAAAGCTGTCATGTGATTAATTCATGAAAAAATAAAGAAGAAATAAAATAAAATGTAAAAACCGTACGAAGGGTCCCCACCTTCCTAGATTCAGTATAAACAAATAAGATATCCAAAAACAAATGTACTCTATTTATTACCTTTAGCGTATAGCATCTGATCTCAATTAAAAACCTATCGTCTCAATATTTATTTCTATCGAATCGCCATATAATGATTTATTAGTGGCTAGCTATGCCCTCATTCTTAGAAACATTTGGATCCTGACTTTCTTCCTCAACCTTTTTTCACTTAATGAAAACATCTTCAAACGATGCGGTCTTGCAATCTTTTATTTGCAGAGTAAACCAGTAACCTTGTTGTTTTGAAGTAACATTCTCAATTAACAATTTCCAAACAAAACCAACGCACTGACAGGTGTTTGAATCAGTTTAGATTATTTTAGTCAAACCGGATCCTTCAAAATTACGGGCGCCTTGGGACTCGTTTTAAAATTCTAACTATTCGGCATCAACATCGCAAGGTGCGCGTTTGTATATGATTAGCAGCTTGTCAAAAATGACTTAGGGTTTTAATGTATTCAAATATAATCAGGAAGGGTTGAACTTATAAATTTTGAATTAATAAATGGGGTTAAGACCCTACAAATACTGCATAAACTTACTCCTACTTCTTACTACTTTTAATTTCTAACTTCATTTTAGTTATGAAATAGTGACACGGTTCTAACACTGAGGACGTAGGTGCGATACCCGGGTAGTCCTGTCCACAGATAAAATCTGCCTCTATGATACGTCTGCTCTGGTTGGCATTTACGGAAATATCAATATGGGATTAATCCTAAAATTTTCTTGTTGTTGTTCTGTAACTTTAGTTCGGGTCTGCCAAGGCACGCAGTCTACATGATGGTAAGTTCTAGAGCTTAGAAGCATTAGGGCGGATGTCGGTTTTGCCAACTTTACAGGAGAGCGTAAAATAATAATTAAATTTTATCGGCAAATATTTTAATAAGTACAAACAATACGTAAATGATTTCTTTGCATTTATTTAGCTAAATAAGTAACTTTCCTAGCTTTATAATTAAAGTTTAAAAACAATGTTTCTAAACAGTGAAAAATTAACTTATTTAAAAAAAATTATGATATCCGCCTTTATGCCACTAAAATTATTCAATGTATTTGTTCAACTAATTAGTATATGCCCATACGGCTTTATGCCTTCAATTTAGGTAATTAAATGTGATTTAATGTGAGGTGTATGTCCAAATATAACGTAATGCCTAAACAATAAATAAATATCTATTAAAACTTAACAAGACGAAACTGCAAATGCGACTTATAGTGTTCATTTATTAACTGGGTTTTTTTGCAAAAAGTCGGACATCTCTTAATTGACTAGACTTTTTACCCACACTTAGTTATACACACACACTTATGTAGTTTTTTTACTTATTTTATTCATACCGATAATAAACACGGTTGATTATTAGGTAAGCGTCAAGATAAAGGTTATAAAGATCAGATATAAGTATTTTGAATGTACTTAAAGTAAAGGCACCTATAATGGACGCGGACCAGCCATGGATAGTTTATAATTAACAATTAAAATTAAGCAATCTGGTTTTTCTTTTCACATGTAAATATATTAAAACTCAAAGGTGACTGACTGACATAGTGATCTATCAACGCACAGCCCAAACTACTGGACGGATCGGCCTGAAATTTGGCATGCAGTTAGATGTTATGACGTAGGCATCCGCAAGAAAGGATTTTGATCAAATCCCACGGGAACGGGAATCACGCGGGTGAAATCGCGGGCGGCGGTTATATAAATATATTAGTAATAACATAAATCCGTTGTGCCAGTATTTAAGCTCCCATACCAACTGTTTGACAGCCGATAGTCATTTCCATGCCGGTGTTTTACGGTTGTTAGTAACGCGGTATTACCTATTAAGTGTCGGGAATCTTAATTTCTTATAAGAATCGCGACGCCCTATAAGTTACACTTAACGTTTTATCTTGTGTCAGGTGTATCGTTGTTGGATTTCACGACATTTAATGATTTATGAATAGTGGTAATACATTATTTTTATGTTATAACCGAAATTACATTAGCATTCTAATCCTAAATTTTACCGGTGTCCGTTACTGGATATTATTTAAGCACGTACACCAAATCATGGACAGAGTGTCCATAAAGAGGATTTCATTGTTTTTGTTTTCTTTAATACGTCATACGTCTGCTTACTGAAGTATATTTTACTGTTTCTAATATAAATCAGCAGTAAATTATTACTCTATCCAATAATGGACATATTAGAAATTCTGTCCATGACTAGGTGTACATAATAGGCTCACACATTCCCAATACAAAAAAAAACATTTTCATCCTAATAGGTCCAAATCGAGTACACACAAGAACAAATGGCCAAGACTATCGAAGAAAGAAGTAAGAGAAATCGAGTAAAGAATTGCAAAATAGAGCAATGAAAAGAGAGCCGCTTGCTCCTAACTTTAAGGCAGCTTCACGAAATATTTCCATAGATACAATAAGAAACGGATTTCGTAAAAGAGGGCTTTTTCTCTTTGGCCCGGAATATGTCTGAAGATCTGCCGTTATCTAGTCTTACCATAAGTTCTGTCCCAATTTATTTAAGAGTATTTGAGTCTGAGTAATCCGTCAGCAGAAAATCATTGCTGGGAAAATGAAAATTTCCTCTAGGAATATTTATCTCGTATTATAAAATAATACCTTAGGGCTTATCGAAAAAGGACAGGTCATCTGTTGACTGCACCCTTTCGTCTCAAACGAAAGTTGTTGCAGAGACACGCCACGCGCGGTGACCATGGAGGAATTCTTTTTTCAGATGAGATTTTTTTACGGTTGAAGAAAAAAATCATAGTCAAAATGACAGGGCATGTACACAACTCCCAAAAAGCTACTAAGATAATTCCGATGGTAGAAAAAGGTCACTACCCAACATCTGTGATGGTTTGGTGGGGCATGCGTGTCAAACGTAGGGGTGACAAAGCTCCATTTTTGTGAACCAAGAGTGAAGACACGTGCAACTACCTAAGACATTTGCCGCAACTATCATGGAGTGATCAACCTATCTTCCATACTTCAGAACCTGAACATGAAAGAGAATTCGAATTATTGCCACCAAAAAACCCCGAGGCATGGATGGATAATTATTGATGTCCATAATTGGAGGTCCGGCATTGGATCATTTACTTCGACCATGCCTGAGTAGGAGTGTTATTTTTAAATATTTTATTTTACTGATCATTTAACTGAAACTGAACATTGAATAATGACTGAGAAAAGAACATTTTATTTACCTTCTAATCCAAAAGAATGTGTATTGAAAAAAGAATCAACTACAAAGAAAAACCAAAAAATGTTTCCTTAAACTGCCCAATGCCTGGTGACTTTACCTTACTTCACTTTTGTCGTCCATCATTAAATTACAACTAAAACTCCACTTTTAATCACTCACTACTGATCAGTTAACAAAACACCAACAGACCGAAGGGTAACTATTTAATATAATTAATCTGTGCCGAAGGTAAAACAAAAACACCGAAATGTAAGTAAATAAACAGAAACAATGCGTGCAATGAGCAAAGGGAGAGGCGGCCAGACATAGGATCGCGCAAAGACCAATCACAATGTATCTCATTACACTTAAACTGATTTAGTGTCAGTCATTGGACACGCCGTGACCAATGGATAATGCCCGATGTCACTAATTTTTTGGCGCCATATTTTGAGTAGTTCACATCCATAACGATTTATTTTCACATTGGCCCACCAATGCATTCACAAAGTTACTAAAACAAAAGGCATAAAGCCGTATATCTGCAACCGTTTTAATGTTATTTAAAGGAATCTTAGATGCATAATGTCGGAAGTTTAGATAAGATGAATATTTTAAATCACTGTTTGGACCAAAAAGGCGTAACTCTTTTTACATAGCCTTTGTGCGAATAAATTTTTTAGGCATAAGGGCCAAACTAACAATTCACAAAAAGAAAGATACAGCAATGTAGACGCAGAGAGATGGAAGTGAAAATAAAACCTTAAGGTTCTAATGATTTTAGAAAAGCTGTTAGAACCGACATTATGCACGAAATTATCTTAGCCCAGAAAAGGGATAGAAATACAGCTCTCAGTGGTATCGAAAGAGAAAGAAGCGCTTTTCTTGGTTATCCAATAAAAAAATTTTGCCCTATCTGCACATCCGCCCATATGCTTCTCAGCTCTAGAGTTGTCAACGCGTTTTGAGGACTTGTAAGCCAAAGGTAAGCATTAAATCCGAGTAACATAACCAGAATTCCTCGGAGGCGGCCGAAACTACATATTATGTTGAATCGAATCGGATAATTCATTAAATTACCTGGTAATTTAGCCCTCGTTAGTGAATCAAGCATTTGTTAAGTGTTTGTACAACGGTTTATCGATAAAGAAATACCGATACCTGATGTAGATGGAGATAGGATAAAGTTACCCCACTAAATAGCTACAAATGTCTCCGATACCGTGGGGTGCTAAATCGCCCAGACGAAGAATTAACATATCTGTTTTGTTTTGCATAATTAAGTGAATTACAGAATGATGTCCGTTATCGCTACTTGTAAAAGCGGCTGTTTTAAAATATTAATTTCCTTGATGCGAGTAGATAGATCAAAATGCCGCTCTACACATTATTAAGCTATTGTAGTTCTATTGTATTAATTTATCCTATATGACCTAGTCCAGCTACGCTTGAACGATGGTGCTACCACCATCATAGGTAAAAACTAAGTAACTGGCTACCCAGTTGGATGGAATTAGTCCTGCCACCAACCAGACCGAAGCCGGGAATCGAATCCATAATCTACGGGTTTTTTGATCCTTGGCTTTACGCCTGTTCCACGGAGGCGATCAAATGGCAGCTCTAAGTCGCACCAATAGCAGGACTTGCAAAAACTTAATGGTGGTAACACCATCATAGGTGAAATCTGCTGCCATGCTGCCATATGAATTTCTGCTGTGTTTCGCCCACAATAATATGGTAGCTGGCTATACATAAAATCAAAGGCCGAAAGATGGTTCCTGATGAAGTGTCCCTCAATGGCACAGGTCACAGTGGCCGCTTATCATCAGGTGGGCTGCGATTTTGTCTGCTTACTGATGTGATGTAATAAAAGAGCACACCAAAGGGGAACGGCGAAAATGGGCCTGATTTTTAGTGTTCGTTACACAATTCAAAATATATTTAATATTCGTTACAATTTTTTTAATATTTATTTACAATTTTATTATATTATTTTACCAAAGGATAAAAAAAATATCTAATAAATGAAAATACTATTGTTTTTGTAGTGCATCCGGTGTGTTGTGTCCATAGTGCATAATATGTCCGGTAGAATATCGTAGAATAATAATAATGTTGCTAGTTAAGATACTTAAATACTGGTTGTCCCATTAGATCCCATACAAATGACAGCTTAGATTAGAATAGAGGCACGGTAATTTTTCTGAAAACATTATGGCAACAGAAAAGTAAAAAAAAAATCAAATGTCAAACAACGTTTGTCAATCATTAGTTTCTGCTCAGAACAAGTACTTATTGTTCTGAGAGTTTCTGTTTGTTTTGATTTTCATAAGTGAATCCTATTTCTTTGGTGTTATTGTTCGAATGCTTGGTTTATATTTGACGTCTTTCGCTACGTTAAAAGGACGGTTTCAGCGTAAACAAACGACCTAAGCTTTTCTCACAACGGACCCAGTGAACTCGACAATTGGGGTTATTTTGTGGAAATCAAAATCATCCTATAACTATATTTTCCCATAGAGGGGGATCTATAAATTGTAGTGTATTAGAAATAATACTTTATTATCTACATCATAAGAGTAAATATGTAAGTGTAATCCTAAAAAAATCTAGGCCCAACTTTCTATGGAATTTCGCCCGTCTCCTTTCCCTTCAAAATTATTAATATTATATATAAAAGATATCAAAATTTTGTAATATAATATATTAGTCTATGATTGTATTTTCCTCATATAAGTAACAAGTAGCGACATCTATATTCTCATAATGTAACCAAGTTGGCAACCCTGTTTCTGAATAAAGTCGTCTGTCAGTCTGTTGTTTGAATCCACACGGTCGTTTCATTAATAGGTTATGGGCCCAGAGTTTTGGCTTAGACTAGTATTTCGCGAAGTAACTGTGTTAAAAAGTTGCAGCACGACACGTTAATGTGTTTTTCGCAGTTAGTCAGGCTAGTTTCCACGTATCGGACTGAATTCGTTTGCGAAAAGTGAACCGGCTTGCCGTTGCATATCACCGTAATGGCGGCCAATTATATCGCCAATGTGCCGAAGTTACGAGGAAGGGAGAATTACGACGAATGGCTGTTTGCAGCGGAGAACTTTCTAATACTTGAAGGAATGATGAAGTGCATCAAACCAGAGTTCGACGCTGGTGGTGCGGAAATTATTGTATCAGCCGCGGATGACGCCAAGACAAAGGCGAAATTAATTTTGACGATAGATGCATCGTTGTACGTGCACATTAAGACAGTCAAGACTACGAAAGAGCTATGGCAAAAATTGAAGACTCTTTTCGACGATTCCGGTTTCACCAGAAGAATAAGTCTCCTGAGAAACTTAATTTCTATCCGTCTGGATAATTGCAGTTCCATGACCTCGTATGTCACCCAAATAATTGAGACAGGTCAGAAACTTTGTGGAACAGGATTTGCAATTAATGATGAATGGATTGGTTCTATCATGCTAGCTGGATTACCAGAGAAGTTCTCTCCCATGATAATGGCGATTGAGCATTCAGGCATGCAAGTGACAACGGACGCCATTAAAACCAAACTTCTTGATATGGAGACGGGAAACGGAAACAGTAGTGAAGATGGTGCATTTGCTGTGTCTAGAAAATGGCAACATAAAAAGAAACAGGCATCCACAACACTAAATAAAGATGGCGCCTCGATCTCGAATTTGCCAAAGACAAGTAATGTCAACATGAAAACTGTCAATGTCAAATGCTATCGTTGTAAACAGATCGGACATTATCGTACGCAATGTCCAAATAACTCGAATTATTATAACAATAAAAACGAAGACCGAAAACAGACCAACGCATTCTCAGCTGTATTTCTCAGCGGAAGTTTCAATAAAAGGGACTGGTACATCGATTCCGGTGCTAGCGTGCACTTAACCGCTAACACAAACTGGATATCAAGTCGTTACCGTGAAGTCCAAGAAGAAATCATAATTGCAAATCAAGAAACTGTTTCAGTTACGTGTGCTGGCGATGTTAAGATAATAACTACAGTAAATGGCAGTGATATCAATGTCAACATCGAAGATGTGTTTTGTGTACCAGACTTGACAACTAACCTCATTTCCGTGAGCAAACTGATAGAAAAAGGAAATAGAGTGTATTTCAATAAAGATGGTTGTCGTATACACAACAGTTATGGCGATTTAATTGCTACTGCTACATTATTGAATGGTGTGTATAGACTGAACACAAAAGAGAGGTTATTAGCGGCGGCCACCACTTCAGGGCACATCTGGCATCGCAGATTAGGTCACGTGAACAGTGATAGCTTGATGAAAACAAAGAATGCTGTAACAGGAATGGATTTTGATGAGAAAATTAACATAAGCAAATCATCATGCAAGACATGTTGCGAGGGCAAGCAGTGTAGGCTACCTTTCTCAAATGTTGGTACTAGAAGTACAGAATTACTAAATGTGGTACACAGTGATCTTTGTGGACCCATGGAGAAGAAGTCACTAGGAGGTGCATCCTACTTTCTATTATTTGTTGACGACTACAGTCGAATGACCTATATTCATTTTTTGAAGCATAAACATGAAGCTTTGAAATATTTCAAAGAGTTTAAGGCGATGGCAGAAAATCAAACTAATAGAAAAGTGAAATTCTTCAGAAGTGACAATGGAAAGGAGTTCTGTAATTCAGACTTTGATGGTTTCCTTAAAAAAAATGGCATAGTTCACCAAAAAACAAATCCATATACACCACAGCAAAACGGATTATGCGAAAGAATGAACAGAACCATCATTGAGAAGGCTAAATGTTTGTTATATGATGCCATGATGGATAAAGAGTTCTGGGCTGAAGCTTGTAATACAGCCGTATACTTGCATAATCGGACAGTTTCATCGGTTTTAAATGGTAAAACGCCATATGAACTGTGGACAGGTGTGAAGCCAGATCTTAGCAATCTCAAGATCTTTGGGTCACCAGTTATGGTCCATGTCAACAAAGAGAAGCGGGCAAAATGGGATAAGAAATCCATTGAATGTATACTAGTTGGATTTCCCGAGAACATCAAGGGCTACCGAGTGTATGATCCTGTGAAGAGAATTGTATTCACTAGCAGAGATGTGATTGTAATGGAAAAGGAATCAATCATGATGGAGGTTGCAGCTGAAGGCAAGGATCATGAATCTGTGAGTGATGTTATGCCACAAGAAAGCCCGAATCTACAAGATTCAGTGGGGGATGACACAGATTCAACCATAAAAGAAGTCTCAGAAGAAGATTCTCTTTCAGACTATGTGCCGAGTGAGTATGAAGATTCAGAGGAAACTGTGGATGATAATTATCATCGAGTTCGACCTGCAAGAGAATGCCGTCCTCCAAATAGATATGGTTTTGGTGGAATCTGCTACTCGGAGAATGATGTGGTTTGTGGAGCTGATCTTACCCTAAAGCAAGCATTGAAGGGGCCTGAGGGCAACCAGTGGTTGCAGGCTATCGAAGATGAATTGAAGTGTTCGAAGATAACGGTGCCTGGGATGTGATAGGTGTGGTTCCTAGTAGTGGAACAATTGTGCAGTGCAAGTGAGTGCTCAAAAAGAAAATAGAACCTGATAATAAAGTGCGTTATCGTGCCAGACTCGTGGCAAAGGGCTTCTCCCAACAACCAGGTATAGACTATGCAGAAACATTTTCACCAGTGGTGCGACATAGTTCTTTAAGGTTATTGTTTGCTTTATCAGTAAAACTAGGACTTGACATTAGACATTTTGATGTGGTAACTGCATTCTTAAATGGCGAACTTCATGAAAACATTTACATGCAAATACCTGAAGGTTTTGGTTGTTCAGATACTAATAAAGTTCTAAAATTAAAGAAAGCCATTTATGGATTGAAGCAGTCATCAAGAATGTGGTACAACAAAGTAGATATTTGTTTAACAAAAAATGGTTATTTGAAATCAAAGTATGAACCTTGTCTATATGTAAAGAATCAAGGTAAAAATATGACTATAATTGCTTTATATGTCGATGATTTTTTTATTTTTTCGAATTGTTCTAAAGAAATGAATAACTTAAAGTGTGTATTAGAATCTGAATTTAAAATTAAAGATTTAGGCCAAATTAAACAATGCCTTGGTATGTCAGTGTGTTATGACAGAGAAAATAAAGTGTTAACCTTAGATCAAAGTGATTACATAAAACAGTTATTGTTAAAATTTAATTTAGAAAATTGTAAACCCATAGATACTCCTATGGAAAGTGGACTGAAGTTGGCTAAACATGATAATTGTGATAAGAGTTTACCATACCAGCAATTAATTGGTTCTTTAATGTATCTTGCCATACTTACACGTCCGGATATTGCATTCTCAGTAGGATACCTTAGTCAGTTTAACAATTGCTATAGTAGAGAGCATTGGGCTCATGCTAAGCGGATCTTGAGATATTTAAATAAAACAAAAGATTATTGTATTAAATATTGTGGTACTGGTGATGACAATATAATTGGTTACGTAGATGCAGATTGGGGTAGTGATACTTTGGATAGAAAGTCATACACCGGGTTTTGTTTCTCTCTATCAGGAGGTGTAATTTCTTGGAGTAGTAAAAAGCAAAATAACATAGCTCTGTCTAGCACAGAAGCAGAATACATTGGTATTTCTGAAAGTTGTAAAGAAGCTATTTACTTAAGAAATTTGTACAAAGAAATAACTGGTAGTTCTGATTCTATTCTTATATTTAATGACGACCAAAGTGCCCATAAATTCTTATATAACACAGTTTTTCATTGTAAAACAAAACATGTAGATATTAGATATCATTTTGGAAGAGAATGTGTTAGTAACAATATTGTTAAAGTAGAGTACCTACCAACAGCTGATATGGCTGCAGATGTTTTGACAAAATCTTTAAGCAGTGTAAAACATTATAAGTTTTTGGACATGATGGGGGTGCAACATAAATGTAATTAATTTAGTGTCTTTGTATGTTATATTTGCTGTGTAATAAATTTTGATATAGTGGGGGTATTAATATTATATATAAAAGATATCAAAATTTTGTAATATAATATATTAGTCTATGATTGTATTTTCCTCATATAAGTAACAAGTAGCGACATCTATATTCTCATAATGTAACCAAGTTGGCAACCCTGTTTCTGAATAAAGTCGTCTGTCAGTCTGTTGTTTGAATCCACACGGTCGTTTCATTAATAAAAATGATTAATATAGTGCGAGAGCAAGAGAACACGCGAGCGTAGCTGCAACCTAGAACTGTAGAACTTTTAATTTAAAAGGGTGACTTCTTGCAATAGCGAAGCAATTTTTCACAGACAATAACTAGCAAACTATTAAACTCATTGATAATTTACATTGTGACAATGTTAAATGCTCCGCGTTCGTGTTAGTCATCAAGATAGCAGGCGCAGTCAATTGTCGGGAGTGCACTTCGTTGTTGCAGCGCTATCACGCTCGTCAGCTACAACCGTGACACGCGTGCTCGACACCGCGAGATAGCGCGGTTAGGTCGCGTGACAATGCATTGATATTTGAGGACGTGACACGGACAGTGCTATGCCGGTCTGGTTTTAAAATGAAAATTAGGAGCAGGAAAAGGTTGCACAATATAATCGTGTGTGTCATCTGATAATTCATAAGTATTAATTTCAGTCCATTAATGCCCCGGTGTTGGGTAGAAGCTTCCATCAATGAAATCAGATCATCGCCACAATGGTGGGTACTGGCTTAATTAATACGCTTGCCAAGTGCGAATCTCAAATGTCAAAATCATAGTGATTTCGAAAAATCAAACGCGAAACCCGAGTCGGGAATTGAACCCAGCGCCCTGGTACTTATATCATTAGACCAACGAGGCGTCTTAGATTTAACTTATTCCATAAAATATTGCATTTTAGATTAATTTTATTGATTATTATAATATTTAATATTATTGCAGAAAACACAGCTAGTCAAAGAAACTTTTAATAAACCAAATTAATACATTTTGGTAGTGCCTGTAATTTGCTTAACCTAAACAGTTATCTATTAATAACCATCACACAAGTTAATAATAATTGCGTTGCAATGAGATAAATTAATGTTACGTTGTTTAGTATAAAATCACTCGTAATTTTAGATAAGCTCTACATAATATATAAGTAACTTCCAGCCACATTTTGGCGCTACACCTATACTTATCACCATGACAGCGGAAAATAAACTCTAAGAGAAAGTAGCAATTGTATTACTGTATAGATGTTCACAAGTTTCGTTTTGGGTTTATTTTTGCAAGTAAATGATTCGCGTAGTTCTCACGCTTGGTTGAGTGTTTTAAGCCGGTTGCATCGGTGCTTCGAGGCACGGTTTCCCACGTACTATTTGTATAGTGAAGTAAATACGGTAACGAATCATTCTCTATTGTTTTGTATTTTTCGTTCCTTTTTCAATTAGCCCAGGATACCGTGATTTTTGGAATACTCAATCATGAAGGTTGTTTATACGAGTATAAGTTCTGAAGACAAGGTTGTAATGGTGGATTGAAGTCGACCTACGTGTAATATAGTTGTTAGGTCACTCGGCTTTAATCCTACAGGTATTGGGTTAGTATTCAAGCATGGATATGGTAAGAGAAAACTTTAAAAAAAATTACGAGCTAATTTATTAATCCTACAGATAAACTCTAGCACTAGATGTTACCACGATAAAGGTACTGAAGACGTAAATAAAATAGGGAAATATTTAAGTATATATCCAAAAAAGGCTGCAACTTGCACCAAACTAAACCAAAGGCACACCAAAGGTTAGGTTAGGTCAGCAATAAAAAAAATTTGGTGCACTTTTCAGCCTTTTTTGGTTTTTGGTATAAGCTTAAATACAAGCTAATAAAATATATGGGTTGACGTTATTTTTTGTTTTAATTTATGAGATGAGAGACAAATAGTAACATACGATACATTTCGTTTTTGTAATAAAAATGTGCAAAGATAAAATAACTTTAATTTATTGATATTCATTCTATTTCATGTGTACATTTTCAACATTTTATTAATTTATCTTTATTCATGGTTGTTACTATTAATTTCTTTAAATAAAATTCTTATTTATGACCAAGAAATCCATTGTTTTTTCAGTACTACCAGGTCGCCTTAAATACCCATCGTATAA
Source organism: Mecyna flavalis (assembly GCA_949319885.1). NCBI lineage: Eukaryota > Metazoa > Arthropoda > Insecta > Lepidoptera > Crambidae > Mecyna > Mecyna flavalis. Next base: position 11,704,851 of record OX439431.1, on the reverse strand, counting down.
ACTTTCCCCGGTAAACCTAAACGCTATAATGACTACCTTCAGAACGGAAGCAACGGTTTCATTGTTAAAAACAAGATGAATAGTAATACTCTGTCATATGCAAATGTCATACGCGTATCTAGCGCATCACATCACGGCTCCCATCGTCCGTCTTGTTTAAAATTCGCCCGTCGCGACTCCGATATGCAAATGCGGCGCGACATTCGAATACAAAAAGCTCGAGCGCGGTGGCAGCGAGTAAATCAATCGATCAACGCCGGATATAGTCGTTCGAATACGTCTTCATTGTGTTCATTAACGTCGGCGCGGGAGCGGGCCGACCACACCTGCCTCTCCGATATGTCCGGCATTCCGCAAAAACCGATGCTTATTCGATTTGCCGAGGAAGTGAGTGGGTATTGTCATAGGTGGCGATGATTTATTCGATTAAGGGTGTTAGCATTCTATGTCAGGTGCATAACTGATAAAAGTTTAGAAACACAACTTTTGTCCAAGTTATTTTTTATCAAACCTCTATACGTCATCCTATAGTTATTACGTTAAATGTAGACATTTTTAGTGCAAGAACGTATATTCATTCTTAATTATATGGCCACCACTGTATACGATTTTATATTATGTATAGAAAAGTTAAGTACCTACTTTCAGGATATTTTTCAGACTGTTTTACGAGTACACTTAAATCACTGTCATATAGTCTAAAGTTACACAATATCTGGTCACATTTTACGTAGGTATATGAATATTTTTTTTTAATAACGAAGTACTACTTAATTACGAAGCCCCACACCATAAAAAGCAGACGGAGGAAATTCAGGAGAATAATGATAATAATTGATGTCTATTAAATAAAAAGTAAACCACTACTAAAAAAATCCTCCACGCCTTTCACGCGGTGTTGTGAAACACAATGCTATTAGATTGGCACCGTTAAGCTATTATGGCGCTTAAACACCCTAATTAGACAGAGATCAATCGTAACCACAAAGGCTTCATCTTGCCTCGCTTTCCGACTTTCGTGTATTGTAAACTCGCGGTTTAAAATTAAAGATTGGGACTTTTAAAGTTATTTAACGGTTTTGGTTAATACCCGTAAATTGCTTAAGGAACAATGGTGTCAGTTTTTAAGGAATCAGCTTACTCTCCAGACTATTAGTGATAGAAAAAATCAATTTTTTGACCCGACAAGTAATTTGAACCAAGGACATCGCTTTAAAGTGCGCCCTGCTAGCCACTGCACCAATAAGGAAATTAGTATAATTTAATATAGGTATAATAGTAATAAATAAATACTGACCAAAACTACAAACAGTTAATAACTAACAAAAAAAATAAGTTAATAACTAACCTGAAGGTGAGAAAAATATTTAATTGGTAAATTGTTTAACGTGTAGGCTTTTTTGTTCTACAATGTTGCATAAATGCATTTATTTATTTCATTCACCCGGGCTATATTCACAAGAGATAATGAATGACGGAGTCAGTTTGAATTTGCGAAGGACAGTGAATGTTTTCTTAAGAGCTCATTGTCAACTCGATTCTCACGGCTTTCGGCTCAAAATGAGTCATAAAGCTGCCAATTATTATCAAAATACGTTGAAATTAACTATCAAATGCAAATTGTAAACGCAACGGTATTTTTCAACAATGCTGACTGGCTTCGTGTATTTAAGTTCATTGCAGGCATTACAAAAAGCGTAAAACCACAAACCACACAAACTTCCTTCCATTTGTTCTGATTTTCATATTGTTCACGTGGTTCGTTTTGAAAACTTCTGGGTTAATAATAAAAAGGAACGGATACTTAAAGGAATAATATTGAAACCGCATTGGAAAGGCGAGATAACCTTCGTGAACGAAGGAACATTTGTATGTATGGGAAAAGTGCTACTAGACATCCTCCACTACCACCATCCCTTTGGGATGGCGCCATATGGGATTTATCGTGAGAATTCGGAACTTTGAGAACTTACTTACTGATTTGCTAATTCTTATACATAGTAATGCCTGAAGTTTTTTGTATAGAGCTTCAATAGGCCATCATGAGGGCAACCTATTTGAGTAATGCAGTGATTTATTCCTGATACATATGGATCCCTGGTGGTTTGCACAAGCCCTATTCTGTATCCTATCCTTAGAATCGGTGGCCTATTACGATTCTTTCTATAAGTAACATTTGATGTTACATGAAGATTTCTAAAACATCCAATCATAGTAACCAAGAACAATATGCAACTCATTTCCTTAATATAAAAAGTACGTACAAGTACCTATATCACATACGTACTTTCAAAACACTAACGTCATAAAATTTAGCCCACAACGACAGAGCCTCATTGTTTAGAAAATAAACCTTATTAAGGCGCGCTATCTCGGCGTTCGTACGTGTACTTGTATTTATGGGAACAAGTGCTGCTTTTAATCCGGGCGCTGGCGGGTAAGCCATAAACGTAGTCAACCGTCCATTTTCCCGCTATCGGGCTACAGGCGGCCGACACGCAGCCCGGTCCGAACATTCTAACTACAATAGTCATAAAGAACAAACTCCTTTATTCTGAATTCAGACGTAACACTATTATCAGTAAGAAACATTTTTGAATGTATTGTAGTTAAAGTTAAGGCGAGTGTAAGTGGTGACTCGTGTATTAACATAACGACCCGCGCGCCCCTTAACGCAGCATGCTTGGTCACGCTGCCCCCTGACGTTGGTTGCAATTTCCACGGCGGGGCTTTTCGTGAAAAGTGTGCGTCCGCGGAAAAATGTCACGCGGTTACAGTGGGAGTAAAGGTATGGCACTGCGTTCGAAGGTGTCAACTTCATTTAGAAAGATTATTGTATCTTGCATTTTATTTGTAAATTTAGATAAAGATTGGCTCTATGGAGTAAATGCCATTTTATCGTTTTTGTCTCTAATAATATTCATACCTTTTAAAAATTAAATAAAACCGTTTTATTTGCTCCTGGAAAATTTAAACGGCCACAGAACAAGTTTATTAAACAATACATATGTTGATGTTGGGCTTGAATTTAGTAGTGACATTATTAAATATGATTTTAGTTAATGTTAAAATGTATTAGAAATACCTACATGGTAACAGTATCCTGAAGAAACCACCCGGAAAAAATCCAATTTAGATTACTCATCCATGGGCGTACCGAGGGGGGGGCAGGGGGGGGGGGGCAGCTGCCCCCCCTGGAAATCCCGCAGAACATGGATGAACCCGCCTAATAACTACTAATCAAAGCAACAAGGGCAGCTGCCCCCCCCCCCTGGAAATCTCGCAAAACATGTATGAACACGCCTAATTACAAGATACCAAGCAAGATACTAATGAAAGTGTCAACGGAGCCTTATGCTCCAACTTTTAAATTTTGTTTGCTCAGTGTACCTACATATAAAACTGAATTTGTAAACAGTATGGCCGATTCTTTCACGGAAGACCTTATAAACCGTTTTGCAGAAGATCCTCGAAAATTACTTTTGATGTAGAAGCGATTTAAATAAAATAAAAATGCATGCATAGTTATATTTATTTTTATTTATTAGGTCAGTTCTCAGGGTTTGTTTGTTGTTACTGGCTGCTTTTTAATCATTTATTTCCAAATAAAACATTCAACGTATTTCGCGTTTCGACGTCTTTTCTAACAAATAATTTTCACTCTATCTGATAATGTAATTTGTTTATTTTTCTATGTTTATTTTTGCGACTTTTACGGGCTTCATTCAGCATGTCTAAGAAACAATTACGTACGATGTTTTCAACTTCAAATTGGAAAAATCCGCTGCCACTCGCCATATAAACCAAGTATGGGGCGATAATAGTGTTGAAGAAAGCACCGTTCAACAATGAAATTTCGTTCCGGAGGAGGTATCAGCGTTGAAAATGCACTTCGTAGTGGTCGACCTAGAGTACTTCAGGACGACGAATTGAGGACCCTGGTGGAAGCTGACCCATCGCAAACAGCTCTAGGGATTGCATAAGAACTATGAGTCAGTCACCATGCGGTCTTAGATGGTTTAAAACGCATTGGAAAGTTGAAAATCCTCAAAATGTGGTTGCCCCGCGATTTGAACAATCGACAGAAATTATCACGTTTTAAGGTGTGTTTTTCTTTGATTATGTGAAAACAAAACTACCTTTTTTGGATTTTTTGGATCAAATCATGACGTTCGATGAAAAATACATTATGTACGATAACTGGAAACGTTCATGACATGGTTAAATGCCGACAAGCCTCCCAGACACTTTCCAAAGGCAAAAACTCACCAAAAACGACTTTGCTCAGACAATCACCGCAACTTGCATCAAAAGCAGCCGGCACTGGTCAACAGAAGACATCTGCTCCTCATTATCATCATTATCATTATCAGCCCCTTACAGTCCACTGCTGGACATAGGCCTCTCCAAATGCTCGCCACGCTGATCGATCCTCGGCCACTCCCATCCAGCTCCTGCCAGCCATCTTGCGCGCAGATCATCGCTCCACCTGGCCTAAGGGCGTCCTACACTACGTTTACCGAGACGCGGTCTCCACTGTAGAACCCGTTTACCCCAACTCTTCCGGATCACCTCATTTCGGATACGATACCGCAGAGAAACTCCGAACATAGCTCTTTCCATAGCCCGCTGAGTGACTTTAAACTTGTGGACCAGTCGTGTCGTAAGTGTCCACTTTTCAGCTCCATACCTATGTCATGTCATGACGGGTAGGTCGCACTGATTGAAGACTTTCGTCTGTAGGCATTGTGGAATCGGCAATGAGAAGACTCGACGTAGTTTTTCAAACGCTGCCCAAGCCAACTGAATTCTGATCCTGCTCCACGACAACGCCCGTCCGCATATTTCACAAATCACCATCCGAAAATTTAAATTATTTGTCGACTTCATCAAATCCCGAAAACCAAATCGACGCTTGAAAGAAATAAATGACTAATAAAAAGCGACTTAGCTAACTTTGTGGAGAGCTGTTAAAAGTTGGAATGTTTAGAAAAAAATCATAAAAAATTGTAATGACATAACAAGTGCATTTAAAACTGATTCTGCAATATTATTTTACTGTCTAAATTGTAGCTTAAAGAACTATTGAGCCAGTACACTTCAAACAAGGCTCGAAGATCATGAGCTTACAGTGTGGCAGCACATTGAGCGACGCTTCCTGATGAAGTGTCCCTCAATTCAATAGGCCGCAGTGACCGCTTACCATCAATCAGGTGGGCTGCGTGTATGTCTGCCAACTGACGTGGTATAAAAAAAACTGTGTTGGTTCTAACGTTTAGTGTCAATTTGGCCAAAAATGTCGCTTATTCAATTTTTCCTTTGAAGTGTCGACATTTTTAAAATGACGCGCTTATTTCGATTAAATTGAGTTAAGTATTATTACTGAAGTTATCATGCCACTTTGAACTTTATCTACTGAAACCCTCAGAACTTTTGTACCAACCTAATATTTAACTACCTGCTGTTTGCTCTACACACTATATTACATATACCTAAAGTTTCAGTAGGTGTGTTTCTTTCTGACAAAACCGCGGACAACGCGCTCCCCCCCCCCCCCCCCGTTTTTCAAGGGGACTTGCCCCCCCCTAGGCCAGAAGCTGGGTACGCCCATGTACTCATCGGTTTATTTTAATGCCTACTGTTTGGCTAATGAACGTTGCAGCAGATAAGGCACCCCGTAATAGCACTCATGAATAGGTTTATAACTTGACCCCGATGAACATACCTAAATATTATAACACAACATCGCATGCCACCCTAAAACATACATCAAGGCAGTGTCGCGAGTAAAACTCGCTTTTCACGTAAATCCAATTTGTGCGGGCGGGCCGAAAGGGCGACTCGTGGCTGGCCGTAATTATTCACGTGTTATGACATCTCATTAGCATATAATCGGTGAGGCAGTCCCCGATGCGTGAGGCAACGGCGAGGCAATCGTAGGCCATTCACACGAACACCAGGCCCTATCTTGATTGAAGCCGGCCTATGAAAAAGCGGCCACTAATTAAAAAATAAACCACCGGAGAATGATGGTTCGTGAATAATTCACGAAAGCGCCCGGAAGAGGTTTGCTTACGAGTACATGCGCTAGTTACAGACTGCGGACGTGTAATTAACGTTTAATGAAAGATTTACGTAGGTATCTAAGCAAGAAAATCTATGGCATAAGTCATGCGTATTGTACACTCGTGAAATTATTAAAGACAGGTAACAATGCATCTAAATTACCTCCAGATATGTTTACAACCAGGAGACACGCTTTTTATGAAATACTAATTGACAGCATGTAAGCCACTTGTAAGTACCTACTCGGCCACAACTCCTAACCGAGCGCCGCCAAACGTAATGCTACAGAGTAGGGTTCTCTGACATTCAACGTTTTGCTAAATGTATTTAGCTACTAATGCTGAATGACGACTGATCTTAGCTACTGACTTTGTTCAGAACTAACAATAAGGCTTCTTACCTTTCAATTTCTTACAAGAAAATTTCTTATTCGTATTTTCCTGCGTTTATGAACAATGCAATATCTCTTACTACCTTTCCACTACGTTTTCTTATATTATGCTGTAAGATATATTTTATGATAATTTTTATTGTTATAGTTTATTGCTTTTTTATGTAGTTATAATTATGGTAAATTCATTTTACAGTTTTCAAGTGATCGCAAGCTCTAATCGAAAAAAAAGGAACATGAAAGGCATACTTTTTCCGAGGAAAGCATGGAAGAGTCTGGAAGTTAAACCTTATAAACTCAAAACTCTGCGTCTTCTTACCATACTAGAACTAGATTCTAAGAATTGTTTTAAGTAGGAATCAAAATGTATTTTTACACAGACAATAACATGAAAAACTGAATGTTATGAAAAATCTTAGTTCCACGTAAGATAATTGTCTATTTGAAACGCGTTGTTTCTCATGTATATCTAAGATGGCCACTTCCTTCGTCGCTGCAGAGCGGTGGAAAGTGGCGTGAGAGCGCGTGCGCTCGCGTCTCCGCGCGGTATCTGCGCATCGGCAGCCATTGTGCCCGCACACCGCGGAGCGAGCAAAATCACCCTCTTTACTTGCGAAACTTGGTAGCGTCAGACGAGAAAATCACGTTATTCTAAACAAAATACGTAATCTTCCTTTTCTTTTATTTCCCATTCCCCATAAACTTTCACCTTCCCCCTCCTTCCATATTCCTTTATAGGCGGGCAGCGCGTTTTAAAATTAGTCGCCGGCGTGATCACTACATTCCTATGGACCGAGCTCGCTCGTTTGCCTCCCTCTGTAATAAAAAAAATAGGCTCCGCAAATATTCAAGCTTTTTGTTGCAAGCTCTGCTCAGGTTTTCGCATACCTACGTATTAAGGTAACGTTAAACTATAGGTTGTAGCTTACTTTTTTTATACAAAATTCGTAACCATTTGGTCACAATCTCGCCTGGTGGCAAGTGAGATGCCGCTAGCGGTACACTGCTTACTTAAAAAGAGCCTTATAGCTATCTGGGAGTCCTTTGCAGGCCGAAGTTCCTCTCCTAAACTATTCGTATTAAAATTCAGTTGAAGAAACCTTCTTGCGCTCCTGGTAAATGGTGTCCAAAGCTGCCAGTTGGCATTTAGCAGAATCGTTTTATAGGCGTCTTAAAGGATTTATTTTATTGATAAATTTGGTAAAATTATATTCTAGAAGAAATAAATGGTCGACACATTCACTAATTTGTAAAAGTCACTAATTTGGATAATAATGTAATAACGTCGCATAATTTAAGCAAGCGTCTAGACATTGCGTTATAAAATTAGTGTAACCGTAAAATGTGTCTTAGTTTATTTAAAAAAAGTTACAATAAGAGGTAGAGAATATTCTTTTTAATATAAAAAATTTAAATTATATTCAGGGGCTTACAACAACAACTATCTTTAACATCAGGTGTTTCATCCATTAAGAAACTAATAAAAAATATTATTTCATTCCTTTTTGCCAACTCTACCGTACACATTCAGAAGCTATCTCCGCATCTATTTTCAGGTTAGACACACGTCAAGACCAACGTACCTGCGTCAGTAGAAACCGTATGTGAAATGACGATTAAGAACAGTTGTAAGTAGCCTTTGTTTGATTGCAGGCCAGATAACGAGGGCTATTGTATCGGCCCGTGTACCTATTCTGACCAGCTCCACTTTGCTTACCCACCATACACGACAAAACAAGGCAAGGAACCTATTTCGGTGCAAAAATCTGAAAAAAAAAGAAAATATAAAAAAAAAAGCATAATTGTTGTTTGTCAGATCAAAAACTTAATTGACAAAGGCGCTCATTAGTTTGATTTCATATATTATAAAAGAAACAAATTACTTACCTTACTGAATACTGATACGCATTTAAATCACATTCAATATTTAATTTGTTTCTATTTAATGTAATGTAAAATAAATCGGATCACTGACCTGCTACAAAACCGCAACATTGGGGGAAAACCATTTTAAGTAATACTGTCAAATAATACAAGTGTAACATGGGCATATATTAATTCAAATGTGTGGAAATACCTTATTTTGTTTACATTTTGATAACATTTGCATACGCGCACGGGTAATTACGGAAAAATACAAATCTGTGGTAACTATAAATAGAAACATTTTCATATCACCTGACATCCATGGTCGGGCAATGTGCTTTGTTTCCACCATCGTAGTATAAAAAATAAAAAACATGTCGTGACAACCTATGTACTTAAAAGTATGTAAGTTGCTTGGAGCACGATTTTGAAAAGACGAACATTTATTACACGTAAGGTTTCATTACTTTGACATGAAACGAACTCCGCCAGTTTTTTTTAATTTATTTAAGGATAGTCGACAGGAACAATTAGCTTTATAGTTACGTATAAGTAGTTTACGCAATAGAAGACGATTCTTATTTGAAGACAACCACACCATGCATTAAATCTTAGTCCGTCTCTTAAGAAAAAATCCTTAAATCTAAAAAGGTCTTTGGTCCTACCTATCTCTTATATAGCCCAAAAAGTCAGCAGTGATACTTCCAATGTACGAGTACAACTTTATTCTGTGTCCTGTCGTGACTTCTACATTTATGTCGCACTAGAAATCTGAAATCTGCTGGCACAATAGCTTTGTGTGTGGTATGTCAATTTCTAGACTCCGGACTATGACTGAGTGATTTTTGAACATAGAAACCGACTCAGAATTTGCACCTACGGCCATTGTTGCGGACATGGCTTTTAAATTTAAGTAAAACTTAAAGTGCAACCTACTAAGTAGCCTCTATAAAAAGGAGATAGTCAGGAAATATTTATGGAAGCATCGTCAAATCATACACATTATTCAAAATGATGAAAATCGGCAACGTATTTTTGGAGATTTAACATTGAGTATTATCAACCCGCAAACTCCATTGGGCCTTTGTGAGCTACTTAATGCTTTAATTCTGCAAAGCCTTGGTTGGCACTGCATCTACTTTTTGGTAATAAATACCTTAGTACATTCACTTCTCGAATATATCATAGACTAAGAGAACAATGCTCCTTTTCATAAAAATCCGCCGTAAGATTTCACAAAATGTTTCATTATATTGAACTTAATTTAACCTATTACCGCTGGCTATTGTTACTTTTCGGTTCTCACCGCCATTTAATTAACTAACCGTTCGTAATTAGCGTATTCACAACCGAATTGAGACGATAATGAGAGGCTACTATCACTTCTTCTGAATAATAGATGCTACCTAATGAAGTAACGTTTTAGAATGAAATTTCCACTTAGTAGGATCATGATACGTGGTACAATAATGTACCGCAATATTACATGAACGTAGGAATTCCCACGGACAGTAGTTGTAGCTCATAATATATCGGGTTATAACCGTATAATTTGAAATGGTAAAATAATAATTGATTTTATCATTAATTATAAACGTTTCGTAATACCGATGTTGGCTTGGTCGGTGAACGGTTCCCTTTACGTTGCTTAGAAATTTTAATTATAATGGAGAGAACTAATTTTACCAACACAACCCATTTACGGTATTGATTAATCAAGTATCAAACATATTTTTAGATTATTTTATGTCAAAGGTTATTAAAATTCGTCATGCTAGGTTTTGCGTCCTAAATTATTACAGATTAGTTTACACATCATTTTCTTAATTTCACGTAGGTAGGTACTTGATTAAAACTATTATTTAAACTGTGTTCACTAAAGTCACAGATGTATTATATTTTTAACGTCGTTTCAATCAATATTCAATATCAATATTTATTATTTATTTGAGAACAATTTTAAAGCATTGTATTAATTCAGTACCTACCTATTAAAACGTTTGAATTAATTTTCACAATTTGAGACTCTGGTTGAAAATCGGGTACAGGGTCAAGTTAGTATTTCTTGTTTTTGGCATATTTTTTGGTTACGATTTGTTTTACATTTATCTGATGTCAGATTGCCATTTTGCTCTTCTTTTAATTACTGCACTTCAGAAAAACAGATTAAACATATCGCTCAGTTTTTCAAATCTTTGCAATAGATGACATTGTCTTCCTGTCTTGTTCTCAATTTATTTAGGGTACCTATATACAAAATGTTTTTGACCCAAATTCGGTGCTGAAACTTCGCTATAATGTTATTAATAGGTTATTTATTTTAAATTCATAAGATTTAATTTGATATTAACTAAAGTATAATTTGTATATCCCGTTGCGTCGCCAGTGTTAAAGTACGCTAATAGGGTCGGTTTACATAAACTCGTCGTATTTACATAGTGGCGGCACGGTCGCGGGCGCGGGCGCGGCAGTTGGCGTTTTTTCCGTTAATGTATGTAAATGGGAAGCAATTAGGCGAGTTAATATACGGGGCAGGCAGTCTAGGCACCGCGCTCGCGCCCCTTCCGTCGGGGCGCCATCTGGCGGGGGCGGGCGGCGCGCCCCCGCATTCCCTGCGGACTTTGTACTTTTTAAACGAGTCTTTTTGGTATTTTTTTTCGGCACAGGTATTTTAACAGAGTCTGTAACGTATATTTCGCAAGGTAAGCAGGCAAAAAACGTCAAAATATTAAAATTCACAAGGTCCCAAATGCAAGCACCTATCCGATGAAACTATCGATCAGTATCCGTTGCAACTAAGGACGGATACCGGGATCAGACGCGACTACCCCGTATTTGGATAGTTACTAATTTTAACGGTGTTTACGTTGTTTACTAGCAGAACATACTAGACTATTACTGAAACGACTAAACTTTACTGCCTGAAATATCTCTGTGTAAAAGCTCTGGTTGTTTGTGGAAGTATTTCCCATTTCATATGAGTGAAAAGAAAGTATGTTTATCCGCTGTCTACCACCCAAAGAAAAACCTTTGCATAGGTTAGGGCCCTAAGTCTGTAAGGAAAAATGGGATTTTCAAGGATGTCATTTATGATAACCAGACGTGTTAAGTTCTAGAAATTACTGTGTGTTTGTAATAATTGTGTAAGGTCTTTGATCGGATGTCGATCGTGTACTTGAAACTTGACCAACACCATAGCATGATTAAGTATTTAAATATCAAGGACCTAGCAGTACGTCATCAATTAACGACTCATTACTTTTACCCGTATAAATTTTTAATTATTTAAGCTTTGCTATACATAGCCGTCAATATACGTATTGCATTCTGGTGTACAGAATGAGATACTTTCAATATACAATAATAAGGATACTCTACCACTGTCATTTATGTGATAGGTACGCATTGATTTATCTGTCAGTTAACAATGACCATGATTCCATGACCAAGGAAACCCTTATTTTGAACATTGACACAAGGACAGTTTCATAGTTATCTGACAAATGAATTACATTTCTAAAATATTTCGCACATTTTTTCAATATCTATTAGATACTAGCCTTCCGCCCGCGGTTTCACCCGCGCTTAATCTCTTTTTACAAATATCCCCCCTTCCCCCCATATTACCGGGATCATAAATACCCTATGTTCACCGGGGATAGTGTAGCTTTCCAACAGTGAAAGAATTATTCCAATCGGTTCAGTAGTTTCAAAATTGTTATTCCCGCAGGAATGAGACGTTTCCCGTAGGAATTTTATAGCCTATGTCCTATTCCGGGTTATAAACTATACGTGTGCCAAATTTCATCTTAATCCGTTCAGCCGTTTAGGCGTGATTGAGTAACAAACATCCAAACATCCAGACTTTCGCGAATAGTAAGAATTAGTAAGAAGTAAGATAGCCTGACCAGGAAAATAAAAAAAAAACTTGCTCTGGAGGGGCCACATTAGCTACTATGGTTATTGCAACACTTGGTTGCTATGGTTACATTTACAAATAACTTACAATATCCAATAGTAACAAGGCACAGTTGGCAATTGACATCACACTTGACAGGATAATAATGAATGCCATCTTATTGTTTTTTTATTTAATTATACTGGTATTACTGAGAAATTAGTTAGAATATTTTTCCTCAATATGGCGAATTGGCGAGGTATTTTTATTTTATTGGTCAGGCTATACCTAAGTAGTAGGTATCTAAATTATGGATTTATTTATTTGTATGATAGCCCAAGCACAAGAAATATTTTTATTTATTCGTTTTTATACGCTAATTTATATTTATGTATTTTTTTGCAAAAAAAAATATAAAACCCTAGTTGAAACAGTTTAAATACATAGCCAAGTCCAATTAGCAATAACAAATACCTAAAAAACCTTGTACCTACCACTTTTTTTTTAACTTATAGTCTCATTAGAATCAGTGCATGGTCAGTTTTGTGAAGTTCGTATGGAAAAATAAAGAATTTAGTGCCATATTTTTCTTACATTTAGTCTCGTTAGAATTAGTGCATGGTCAGTTTAGTGAAGTTCGTATGGCGAATTGGTGAGTGCGCGGCGACAGAGTGCCGGGGAGGGGCGGCCGGGGCCCCGCCTCTATCGCAAGCGCGCCCATTGGCGCCGCGGGCGGCGCTCGCGAGCCCACAGAGTAGCGATGGCCTAGCACTAGCACTAACTTAGAGATTTAATTATGTTATTATTAATTTTTATATTTTTTTGGAGATCGGACGGATTATTAAAAGAAAAATAGTATGTAATTGAATTATTAAAATTGAAGAAAATGTATAAAATAATATTTTTGCTGGAATTCCTATTGAAAAAGTGGCATCGATGTTAAGATTTGTCGATTCTCCCTTTTATCATTAAAAGAACAATGGCAATTTTATACCTGCATGTTTTTAAGGTGTCTTAAAACTTGACTTATACAAAAACGATTATTTGAATTAGCAAGATTCTTACTTAATATCACGCTTTTATTTAAAGGCTGCAATATTAAATCATGAATTATGTATAAAAACCTCTCAGTTGATTACAATATTCATATCTTACGCTTTTGTGTTGCCGCTTTAGAAAAAATAACACTTTTATATTTTTTTCAATAATGAAAAAGGTTACATAAAAATAATTTATTTCAATGTAATGTGTAATTTAGAAATTATATATCATTAAAAATAGCACAGTGGAAGTTCCCTTCGTACATAAAATAGCGTAATGTTTCTTTATTGGTAAAAATGTAACTTTTAAAGCTGTCTCGTGTTATAATTTAACTATCTGCTAATTGCAACACTGATACCAACTTTATTTTGACAGCCGGAAACTGCAAAGCAATTTGTTTGACAGTCTATTTTTTTATAGGTTTTGGCTTTGTACGGTTTGTACTTTAGCCACTGACGATATTTAAAAGGTCCATTATTCTCATAAATGTTTTAGGAGACTGTTTATTTTTCTCCTGACTGCTTCTAAGATTACTATTATTAAAAAATATATTTTAATAATTATGTACATACTAAAAGAAGAAAATAAACAAGGATTTGTTTCATTACCAACATAACCTCAAAGTACAAAAATACTTATAATTTTTTTTTCCGGGCACCGTTTGTTAAAATTCTTTTTGGAAATGTTGTCATGTATGTTGTCATGTATGTCATGCAATAGCTAGCGTGTACACTCTGTTCCACATAAGTTGTCCTTTAGCCGCTATATTGGCAGCATTGCCCACGCTTTGTAAATCTGTCAAAAAACAGATTGAAAGTATTGAAAAACAGTAGTACCAATATAGCGGCTAGAGGACTTCTTATGTGGAACAGAGTGTAAGCATTTTTTAAATCATAGACGCCCCAATTTTTATCCAGGTATAACGTAGTATGGGACTTTGCCATTGTTCTTTCCCAAACTGTTCATATACCTAGAACCCTGCACCCATTAGCTGCTTTAATCACCTATACAGCGTGCAATTTTAGTCGTTGTTTTCCCGGCAGTAAAATGATTCTATCTTAGTAGTAAAATAGACTAATAAAGTTATTTTTTAAGTGAAATCAAAAGTTTTACGATTTTTGATAGACGAAACTCGAACCAATAGTACCTACTAGCGTCACGGACGGTCAACGGCCGGGGTCATTGCCCTTCGCGTTTATCAAAAAAATTATTATTTACTATTTACTTACATTTGGTTTCCATTTTCCCATCAAACTTTTAAAAAGAAATAAAAAAAGTTTAAAAAAAAATCAAAAAAAAAATACAAGCATAAATCGATAGACTATGTACTGAAGGTGAAGCATTATGCTGCGGGAAAACAACGACTAAAATAACACGCAGTATAATCGTCAGCAATATTATTGTTATAAGAGCTATGGCCAAAGACAGTGATTTTATTAATCTCGTAACAGATAGAAATGTTTGCCATGCAATAGGTAAAGGTATGTTATAAAATCCAACGTAAAATATGCCAAAAAATGCTGAAGCCTTTTCAATAATTTAAATGGGAATAACAATTAAACGCTTTTTTATGTTATTTTATTACAATGCCAGCGCTCCACCGACTTATTGAGTCCGTGAGAAAAAAAGGGTGTCAAGCAAATGTTAAGACATTAGGATTATGGTTTTATTATCGTCACTTGTTTTTGTATTTTAAAGAAAATGAAAGGATTCTTTTGGAAAAATATTAATATTTTATAATGATGAATATTTATAAAAAATATAAAGGCTAGTTGACACTAGTCTAGTAATTTCATAAAGATAGAAATGAATAAAATAATGATTGGACAACATCATATTCATTAATCTGACCTGAAAGAAAGTAGAGTAGAAGTGCACTTGTGTTATTGGTAGGTATTATGTAGAAACAACGAAGGTACCGCAAATACAAACGTAAATACAAATAAACAGAGACGGAACAAACACAAAATGTTCATAGCATTAGGTAATAGTCCTGAGTGGGCTTCGAACCCACGACTCTGCTAGTACAACAGAGTCTGCAATTTGTATGAACTGTCCTTAGGTAACCTTATACAGTGAATTAGTTTTACTTGTATACTTAATCAAAGTTTTATGACTTATAGGTACTAAAAAACCATTAAATTTGATGACCCGTGTCGGAATGAATTATAGATACTTTAGAGACGAAATAAAATTAATAAAACGGGTTTACAGAATTAATATAAAGTAATAACTACTGTTTGTTTAAGTAATTTACAAGTTAAACATTTTATTATACCTATTTATATTAAGTTTTTGACCGAATTACTAATTATTCAAATGTTTTAAAATTTTATACCTACATGTAGAGCAAAAATCATAAAAACAAAAATACATTCATAGTTATTTTTTCCAAACGTTTTTTATTATCAGATCACGTCCACAACAAAATCAAATCCCGTGAATCAATCAAGGTTGAAATAGTCCCGCGATCTAAATAACAATAGATTGCGTCTTTGTTTACCAGGTAGCTGTCAGATCATGTGTCGCCGCCTGGGTGGTCTATAAGCACAAATATTTTAAGCACATTATCATGGAAATGGGCAGTGTTTGCGACGCTGCTTGCCATTGTCACTGTGACCACGACTAATGTCGCGTGGCCCGCAGCACCAGTTAAAGCAGGCCTGTCACAGGCCGCCTGTGGGCCGACGAGAATTAGAACCTCATTATTAAATACAAAAGGGGTAAAGAAATGCCAGGTAAGAATGGTTGAGAGGCGGAGGTGAGCGATGTGTTGCATCGCGATTGCATTGTCACCAGTGGGCGAGTCTTGAGCCATTGTGATTGTGGGTGACACCTCACTCTATTGTTGGACTGTCTGCTTCGGACGTTTGTGAAGTAGGTGTTAACGATTGGTGAATGCGTTTTGTAACTATTATGTATAAGGATAGAGTAAAATAAAGAGGTAGCTACGTCTTCAATAGCATTTCTGATTTTGTTTATATTTGATAAAAAACGTACCTACATAATAATATATGAATTGGTGACAGAGAAAAGAACAACTTAGTAGATAAAATTATACATATACATACTGATATTTATCTGATTTATAGGACCAACAAAATATATTCTAATAATATATACCTAATCTTTATATATTCTGTCATAAATATTAATTAATATAAATAAAATATAAGGTATTTCCGTTTTCCAGATAATTCAAACTTCGCAAATGTCGTAGGATGGTAGTCCCAATATTGTAATAAAATTCACTTTCTTTTTCTGAGAAAAACATTTAGTCTGTTTGGCAATGATGATTGTTTCATTGTTACCTAATCACCACAGTTTAAACGGACACAGTAAGATATCCCTTCAATATAGCACTGCTTTAGACGGCCGTCTTCGTGTCGAGGGATTTATATGTTTAATATAGAAATTCATTTGAATACAAGGACTGTGGGTAATTAACCTATACAGAGTGGAATATTAGCGAGTTATATGTTTTACTCTTTTTATATTCATAGCAGGTCAGGATATCATTACATCAAACGATAATAAAGACACAATGGTGTATATTTATCTGTACTTACTACAAAAACACAATCAACTTATTAATTAATTACCCATTACAACTACATAACTAAAATCAAGACAATTTTGTAACGATAGGAAAAACTACATTGATTTTTCATGCTGTTCAGATTATGATTAAAAAGGAAAAAAATCAAGTCTTTTTAGTAAAGCCTTCTGTCTCCCTACACTGTGCCCCATACTCCCCGTAGGGCAGAAAAGTATGACATACAAAATAGGCTATTATTTTGTCCACTGACGCAGCCGTTTGTGATAATTACTGCAATAAGCGCGTTCCTGTTCTAACAGAAATACTTGCATGCAAACAAGATAAACAGTTATCGTGGCCTAGCTCATGTTTGAAGTGATAATGACTTGATTGGGTGAATAAAGCCGGTTCAAATTTAAAATACCTATTACTTACATAAAATGGTACTGGTACCTAGAGTTCAACGTCTTAATGGTAAAATAACATTCGGAAACCCAAGCCCTTCCGAATCGACGGCGATTAAATAAAATTGATTTTCTTGTTGTTAAAAGTCTCTTCCCAAAGTTTTTTAATTTAAATTAATCTAGTGGATATAAAACTCGTATGACATAAGTAAGGAGGGGAAGATGACTTATATTTCGTAGCGTAGGTACTTATATATTTTTTTAAGTATCCTGACATTACATTTGCTCTGTGTGTCAATGAATTTTTATAGATAAATATCTATAAAAATTCATGTGTACAGGAGATTCAATAAAATAACAGGGTTCCCCAAACGCCGGATCAGGGTCTAAATCTAAACGTAACAAAACTCTGACGTAAAGTGACGGATGTTCATTTCTGTAAGTAAGTAGTATTATTTACGCTATCAAAGGTGTAACAAAATATGTAACAATCAATAAAACTACGACATGAGTGAGTAGTCGTACCTATAATACCTATAGAAATATTTTCCATTAACTATAAATCGCAAATGAATTTGAAAAACGACGCTGTCGCCGTTGGTGCGTAAGACTTGATCAAAACTCCCAAAAAAGTCAGTCAAACAAAATAAAGACTAGATGAATGAGGCGAGGCGCCACTGCACAATTACTTTAAAATCACGAATGTCGAACATTAAACCTAATTAATATATTATTCAGCGCGTAAGTATATAGCCCGCCGATAGGGCCACGTCGGCGGGAGATAAAAGCGACCGTCGACACCGCACATAAATAAATATATTCATTAGGTGACACCCACGCGGTATCTCGACACTAAATCCTGCGTGTCTCAGCCCCTGTCTTCGGAGGCCGTACGACACAACGCCTGAGCGCGGAAAAATAATAATAAACAAAAAACCGGCCAAGTGCGAGTCGGACTCGCCCATGAAGGGTTCCGTAGCAGCAAGTATCATCATAATATAAAAGTTCTTGTAGTTCTTTGTAAGTTTGATCGACGTTTTTAACGATTTATGACGTTTTAAAAAAAAACTAATTACTTGAACTCGTTCAAACCAATTTTCAATGGAAGTTTGTATGGTAATGTACATTACATATATTTTTTAGTTTTATCGTTCTCTTATTTTAGAAGTTAGAGGGGGGGTGACCAACATTTTACCACTTTGGAAGTGTCTCTCGCGCAAACTATTCCGTTTAGAAAAAAATGATATAAGAAACCTTATTATCATTTTTAAAGACCTATCTATAGATACCCCACACGTAAGGGTTTGAAGAAAAAATTTTTTTTGCGTTTCAGTTCTAAGTATGGGAAGCCCCAAAAATTTATAAACCAATTACTTGATCTCGTTCAAACCAATTTTCAATGGAAGTTTGCATAATAATGTACATCATATATTTTTTTTAGATTTATCGTTCTCTTATTTTAGAAGTTACAGGGGGGGGGGGACCAACATTTTACCACTTTGGAAGTGTCTCTCGCGCAAACTATTTAGTTTAGAAAAAAATGATATAAGAAACCTTATTATCATTTTAAAAGACCTATCCATAGATACCCCACACGTAAGGATTGGATGAAAAAAAAATTTTTGAGTTTCAGTTCTAAGTATGGAGGGCCCCCAAAATTTATTATTATTTTTCTATTTTTGTATGAAAATCTTAATGCGGTTCACAGAATACATCTACTAACTAATTTTCAACAGTATAGCTCTTATAGTTTCGGTAAAAAGTGGCTGTGACATACGGACGGACAGACAGACAGACAGACAGACAGACAGACAGACAGACATGACGAATCCATAAGGGTTCCGTTTTTTGCCATTTGGCTACGGAACCCTAAAAACTGGTCAAGGGCGAGTTTGACTTACGGAAATGGGGTCACAGACATCAATATCATCATAATATTAATATTTCTTAATTTTCGTACACTTACATATTTATTATTTGGTGTTTATATTATGCAAGGTATGTATGAATGTTAGATTCATTCATTAGTTAAACAGTTTTGTCAATTAGAAGATTTTGGGATCTAACGTGCTGAAGAAGTCCGCTTTTACACGATTTCTGGTGTAACAGCTGACTTCTCAACCATTTTAAAAAATAAAAAAATATTGAATACGATGTCTTTGATTGTACTGTTACTGTCGGCTACGATGACTACGGACGACGGAAAGTATCGCGGAGTAGTTCCTAATTATTATTAATCTATTAACCGTAGCACTGTATGTAATGAATTTTTATTGACTGTAGTACGTACATCAATAATCTTATTTTATTTCATATATTTTTATTGATATCAATTATTTAAAATAGAAACTTTAACAGAGATGATATTATAAGCTGGAAGTTTTTCATTATGCCCCCGGGCACTTAGGTACAATAAAGTAAAGTAAAACGCTTTTCACAGCATGTACCTAGTTAAAACCGTATCCTTATGAACAGCTTTTGAATAACTCTACTTAAAGGAAGGTAATCGTTTATAATTCCTATTTAATGGATCATTTAGGTATTAATAATTTTTATAGGGGTCATTTATTGACTCATGGACTTCTAAAAAGTAAACAGAGTACCCAACACCGACAAAGATTAGCCTACAGTTTTATGGCCGAGTACGATAGCTGGATCGATTTAAAATGTATTGACCGTTCCCCTTTATTTGATAGAGGCCCAATTAGTTACCCGACTTCATTTCCTAGTCCACACCTAATATGGAATGAGAAAAGAAAAGAGATGAAAAAAATGATGTAGGTAATTACATCACATTATAACCGATTGGATGAATAATATTTTACTTATACTTTGATGTATCTAAACAGTTTTAAAATAGATGGTACCTTCATATTTTTAATGTTGTATCTGGAAGATTTTGTATTTATTTCTTATTGTAAAGAAAATGTTCTTGAATTTTTTTTTAATGGCAGTCCAGTAGGCAGGTCGGCAAAAAGGCAGTAGGAAGGCCATAATCTTCATTGCCCTTTGGATGTCTATTAGGGTTATGAAGATTTTTGTATGGAGCCTGGCTTAGGTACCCACTACTCCCCTATATTTTGATTTTTTTTCAATACAGCGTTCAATTCAAATTCTTTCAATAATGGATACCTAATATTAATACAAACATAAAATGTCATTAGACGAAAACCCGTAAAAACAAAAAAAAAACTCAAAAAGGAAGGCCAAAATATTCAATGCCCCACAAGATAGATCGATTTCTGTGCTTTCAACAGCCTCTCGTAGCCTCTGGCAAGGATCTTGGTTTTATCAAAACGAATATAGGTAATGATTTGGTTTATTCAGCACATTTTTGCATTACGCATCGAAACCTTTTTATTGTATTGTAACGTATTTCTGTTGTTATTACATTTAATAAAATAATCTTAAACATACCGACTCTACATTGAGATCCGACGCGACGCATGATTCGTGTTTCTGGTTTCTGTAAAGTTAATAAAAGCATAGGTTAAAATTTTTGATTTTTTATAAACACCAAACTTAGCCTTTTAAATCAATTGTTTTATTTATTAAACATATTTATTGTATTTTGACCCTTTCAAATAACTTAAAACCTACCTATTAAAAAAGTCATCATTTTCCCAATATGATTATTTTCAAATTATTTTTTATTAATAAAACATATCTATTTATTGTATTAAGACCCTTGCAAATAACTTAAAAACACTAAAAAAATGTCATCATTCAACGTTGCAATAAATATTTTCCACCAAAAAAAAAGTTATTGTGCAATAGTGTTAATTTAATACAGTAACAATTGTCGAAAATAAATATTGATATTCGCTTGTAAAATACAAACTTTTTCTTTCATTTCTTTTATCCTATTTTTAGTACAGTAAAAAAAAAGTAAGAGCAAAAGGATACGTTTACATTTCCACTGTCTCAAAAAGTGGTTATTGTACCTACGTACGGGAAACCACAACGTCGATCGGGATTGATACAAATTAAAGAGTAGTACAGAAAGTGCATTTAACGATCAAAAGAGTTCAGATAGAGCGACAGTTGCATGCCGGCTGCACTAGCAATTGCCTCTTCCCTGTAATTATAAAAACCTTGCAGTGATATAGCATACGTTAAGTCGATCAAAAGATTCGTGTTTCTTGCTACTGCAATTTACCTCGGCTTTGATGGCAATTAGTGCTAATTCAGATTTAATTTCTTTTATAAACGAGTTGTATTACTAGATACGTAATTATTGACATATGGCAATTTTTCACACACGTTTCTGCTTTTGGGAAATAATTTAAACTCTTGTTCCGGTTGTAGCGAGTTGTGGTGGCAAAACTTCGAAGTTCTGATAGGTTACAAATCACAATGCTTTACATGAAAAAGTATTTTTCAATAAAATATTTGAATTAATACAAAAGCAAAAACAAAGCAATTTTATTTTTATAATGGTTTGAATTTAGGTATTTGGTAATAATTTATGACCACAGTTTTTGACCATAAAGTTTGATTTAGTTGGTTCCTTAACATTCTTGCAGAACCGACGGCACTCACTGAAAAGTTAAATATGGTTTACGAGTTACCAACTTAAATCTACAAATAAAGAAATGCAGTGACAATAAATAAAGTTTCCTAATAATTATAAAGAAAGTACTAATAATATGATAAGTAGTTTAGTAAGAAAAACATTTTAAAATAACAAATTATTAAGTTAATTAAACCTTTTTAACTTCAATGTGTTAAACTTATTTATTAGTAACACAATTTGTATGGCATTTTTAACAAAAAAATGTGATATTTTACATTTATGACTTAGATCTAATTTTTCATCTCGTACCTTTAATCTAAACAAAATAAAATAAAAAACATTTTTTTACGTATTTTTTACAATCATGCCGACAAAGTTTACGTAATATTATAATATTTTTTATTCATGGACATGGACCAACTAGTGGTACCTATGGCACTTTTATTTAATTTAGTAGATAATTGGAGTTAATACAAAGTTTTGAAATGTTTATTGTAACTTTCAACTGGCCAAGCCCAGAAAGTTAGTGATAATGATTCTCGTCTCCAAGTTAATTAGAATGGAACGCGTCCGATACCAGTGACCATTAAAGCGGATGCTAAGCATGGTCAACTAGAACCATGTTTAATTAAAACGGTAGCAACCGCGATGCCGTTGTCTCTAAGCGTACTCGCGAACAGGCACTGAACAAAAAGAGAGAGGTATACATTAACACCTCCACTGTGAAGAAATGGTAAAAGATCACCTGTGCTCACTACCGTAATTCTACCGACCGGTAGAGCACCTGTCCCTTTCGTGCAGTTCAAGCCTAAGCCGAAGCGAACGAGTGCGAGTAGGAGTAGCTTCATTCAATCTTACACCGAATAGGTCGTAACTGTTCAAACCGCGCCAACCGATTATAGCCTTTATAGTAAGCAAGTACAAGGAAAAAATTAGAGCCGAAAAAGCTTTTTAATCTAAGAATGGGACGGAAGGCTGCAATCGAATCGAGCGTTGCTGTAATTTTGACGCGTTCGGAAATCGAATTAAGAACGTTAGAGTGAGAGGTGCACGGAGGCTCTATCCAGTGGAGGTAGTTTTTTGTTATTGTTTGGTGGCGGAGATTTTTTCCGAGGCGTGCGAATGGGAGTAGGCGCGCGAGTGGGCGCGCCGGCACACCAAGCGCGCTCTTCAGTGTTCTGGCTGAGCTTCGACCGAGCGCGTGCGAGCTGCGCCGATCCGTCCGTCGGAGGATCTGATACCACCTGATAACGACTCTAGCTGTTGTGGCCTAATCGTGGACTGTACTGAGTGAACTTTCGGTGTCGCATGGTCTGGTTGCGCGAGGCTCGTGTCTGGAAGGTGGGTCGACCATGTTGATATCGGCGGGCAGCGGCCCCACGCCTGAGTTCTCCCCTGCCTCGTGCTGCGCGCCTTGGAAGATGGAGCCGGCGCCGCCAGCTCCTGCTTCCATCACGCAACCCCTCAACATATCGCCGAATGGTAAGTTTTTTACATCATTCCCCTTTGACAATTAAAAAATTAAGGCGTTTTTTTAAAAAAGCAGGAGTAGTTAAAAATGTCAACATTGAAAAAAAAATCCTATCAAAAAAAATTGAATCATCAGGCAAGTTGAATTGAATTTAAAAATTGATTGACATCCTGCAAACGAGATGGGTTCTTCCGCCCAAGTTAACAATTTATCATTTGTTTCAAAGCGTGTAGGTATGTATGTATAGTTTTCTTTTACAACTTTATTAGATGGAAGTCTTACTGTGAGTTTATTTGAATACATTTTGACAAACAATTAATTTTACAAAGACAAATCTTGTCTTCAATATAAAGCCTTGGTAGGCTTTATTATCTTCTAATACAATGCCAAAGAAGATAAATTAAAGAAAGTTATATTGGCAAAATCATATCTTAGGTAGTACCTACTTACGTCCGCCAACAAATTAGCCAATAAATTCACCAGGTTTTTTAGTTTTAAAATCGGATCGCAGTCCGACCGAATTGAGATCAAAATGTCAAATTAAAACTTTGTGTTACTTGAAAGTAGACATCTTTCTTGCTGCTTAATAAATTTGCATTGATCCGTTATCATTCCTTGTATAAAAACTAATAGGTGCTTTTTACAATATGATAAATAAGTTAATCCTTCGTAACAACTATAATTAAGCAAAAGAGCTTTTGTGGTAAAAATGTCAACACATATATTTTTAAAGATAAGGTTTGTTTTAGTTGCGACTTTACACAACACAGAAGTTACAAATTACTTTGTCCTTTAGGAATTTGCAGCTTTGCAATGTTATTTTAGAAATAATTATCATAAATTATGATTTTTTTAATTTGCCTTACTTATGTTACAATTCAAATTAGTCCTGAAAGACTGACTGTTTTAGTTTATGCTATTTATATGTAGCATACAGTTATGTCCATATTATTTATAATTATGGCATACATAATGTATATTGTAAGATTAGTAATAAATACATTCTAAACGTGTGTCATATTTTTATTACATAAGTAGCTTGGTGAAATACAATTAAATTGCGTTGATAAAAAACAAAACAGGATATAGTAGACATTCAATAAGAAAATAAAGGCAAAAGAAACAAATTGGCCGATATGAAACTTCATTTTTATACGAGTGTAAAGTACAACCACGTACTTCAGTTTATTACAAGTAATAAAAAGCAAAAATGAAAATGTCATAACATGTTAAAATAACGCTGATGGCCTTCTAAATTGCGCGCGATTTTAAATTAAGTTTTCGTGTCAACAAAACACTTAATTTTTATTATTTCTCAATTTAAGTTTTTGCCGAATGCATCTACAGTCCAGGTAATCATCAATAAAAAGGTATAAAATTTCGGCCAGATTTAATAACATAGTTTTGCGTAATATTGTAACTTATGTACTACTTATCTTTTTAATTTTTTCTTTTTACTCGTTATGCAATATTTATGAAGATTAGTTAAATGTGACAAAATTCCACGAGTTTTCAATAGGAAGTGGTTTGGAAGTAATTTTTCCAATGAAATGAAACAACTTTAATCAAATACCGACGTGAGTTGTATGCAAGTTTTTCGATTGTAAGATAATGACATAAAGTGATACTATGGGATACTTTCGTTTGGGAATAAACCTAAAAAAATACTTCGAACTAATGTACCTACATTGTACATACTTCAAACTTAAATTAAGTTTATTAGTTGAGATCTAGGGGGACCGGGATGACGGGAGTGCCCCCGCCAAGACGAACCAAGCGAAGCGCAAGGGCTAGGTAGTGCCCTTGCGCGTCGCTTGGTTCTAACCTACCTTTTCTCAAAACATTTCGTCGTTTTTTTGAACTCCTTTTACTTGGATTTGTATTATTCCAGATTAAAATTTTCGGAATATGTTGTCAATAGCAGACTTATTAAACACACAAAATTTTAATCACATAACTCCTATAAACTTTAGATTTTATTGATATCTAAAAACCCTGATTTCAACACTGACTCTGATGATCATCAAAATTCTTATGGTATTTCCTAATGTCCTAGAAAGCTTAAATTTGGTGTGTAAGCTAGTATTAATACACAAACAACAAAAAATTATAAAACTTGTAAATTGTAAAAAAAAATTTTGTTGGCAACATTGGCAACATTTTACATGAAAAAACATTTTCATGTAAAATGTTGCCAAGACGAGACCATATGACTCGCACAGGCAAAAAGTTAACAGATCTCATGTAGAACCAAGCTTTCTTACTCTACACGCCCTAACTCTACAAGGCCTAACTTCACAAATAGTCAAAATATGTGGTAATAATGTTCTAGTAGAAAGAGATAATTATTTAAGATGTCTTTAAGTTAGAATGTGGGCCTATTGCATTTTGTGGTATCTTTTTGTGCGTGGAGGAAAATGTTCGAATTATTTGGACGGGTGTTCGAACACTTTTTGTGAAAGGAAACTGAGGGAGTTTAATGGGTAGTGGACTGAATGTCTTCAGTCCCAAACTCCACACACGGCTGCAGGTTTCACTATGCTCCTGCGGTTATGGCGCGAAAAATTCTTAGTCCAAAAAAATCTTAATTTGAGCTGACGCAAGAGGTCTTATGTATGACAGATGATTATGAAGCCTGACTCTTGAAACTAAAGAATGCTTCTATAGAAAAGGGAAATTATTTTAGGTATTAAAGCACGTTAGTTGATTATGCACTTCCTTTCGGTTTTCTACTGACTGTCATTTGTCATCGTCCGGACCAGCTGCCGCGATGAGTGGGCGAAAAGCGCATCGAGCACCACACGACATTGCCAGCATTGTATTACAGATCGAACTAATTAATCGTTAGATCGACAGAGAGATTATCCGGTAGCATTTCCGGCGATCGTTGCTCAATATTCGCTGGCCGATTTAACGATACGATTTGAAACGTTTTGATTAACGATAGCAAACAATTGGACAGACAGTATTGGCAGCGATTCTGGCGGCCTACTTCTCTCTTTTGATGGATTTATCGAAAATTTAATTACGTATCATAGGCGTTTTAATTACATATAGGTAACTTATAATTGAAGGTGTACTGTAATTTATCGACGTAATACCTTGTAAAATGCAAGTAGTCAAAGGTCTGATTAATGATTTAACTAAAAGTTATTGAAAATATATAAAAGGTTTGTTGTGTGTGTCACTTTAGTGTCAGACAAGCACAAAATCCATTTTATTGTAAACTAGCCTTCCGCCCGCGGTTTCACCCGCGCGTAATCTCTTTTTTCAAATATACCCCCTTCCCCACACATTCCTGGATCAAAAGTTCTCCTATGTTCACCGGGAATAGTGTAACATTCCAACAGTGAAAGAATTATTCAAATCGGTTCAGTAGTTTGAAAATTGTTATTCCCGCGGGAATTAGACGTTTCCCATAGGAATTTTATAGCCTATGTCCTATTCCGGATTATAAACTATACGTGTGCCAAATTTCATCTAAATCCGTTTAGCCGTTTGGGCGTGATGGAGTAACAAACATCCAAACACCCAAACATCTAAACATCCAAATATCCAAACATCCAGACTTTCGCATTTTTATAATATTAGTAGGACTAGCGGCACGCCCCGGCTTCGCGCGAAATATTATCGATTATTTCGGATAATATTTTTGGAGTTTTAGTAAGGATCCCTAATATAGCCAATGGCACCCGGGGATAGTGTAGCATACCAACGGTGGAAAAAAATTAGTATTTTTTTTATGTACCTACTAACCACCTTTCTTACTTTTTTTTTGTGTGTATTTTACTAACTCAATATGGGCTTTATTGCCTGAAATAAAAATTATATTATTATATTATATTATTAATAACTTATTATTCCGCGTGTTTATTTTTGTCGTTGTTTTCCTGCAGCAGACTGCAGAACGCTCCACCTATTTTTTTTTTTATTTACTTGATTTTTTTAAGTTTGAAGGGAAAATGAAATGTTAATAAAGAGTGAATTATAATAAAAAAAATTGATAAGTACGATGGGCAATGATCCCGGCCGGTGACCGTCCGTGACGCAACCATTACATGGTTTGAGTTTCGTCTATGACAATCGTAAAACTTTTGATTTGACTAAAAAAAATCTTGATTACTCAATTAATGATTGTACTTCTAAGATAGAATCATTTTACTGCGGGAAAACAACGACTAAAGTATCACGCAGTATACATTGAGGTCACTTTACTGGAAATATTCATGTGCTGCCGGCATCTTTGGGCTGAGAACCTTAGATACAAGTTTTGAATACTAATTAATGAGATATCTGAAAATATGGAAACGGAAGAGTTCAGACTACTTTTTATTATAAAGGTTAGAATAATAAGGACGTATTCATTTTGAGGCATCCGGCGACTAGGACCGCAATCAACTCGGACCGCGGTCCCAGTTGACGGATTGATTAATTTTTAAATTTTTCTTCCGGCGACTGGGACCAAAACTAGTAAAATCCAAAACTAGTACAGTCAAACAAAAAATGTTAAAAGAAAAATAAAAAAAACTGATTGACCATTATTTATAAATATAATTTTGATTTATTCCTGTTTCGTCCCAAAGTTTTGTCCCACATTCCAAAAAATCCCATTTCGTCCCACATTCCTATTCAATCACCTTTTCGTCCCGAATCAGAAATATTTTAAATAGTACAGACATCAAGAATATAAATAACTCATAAAAAATAAAGTAAATAATTTAAAGATGTACTAGGGCAACATGACATTATTGGAGATGTATTAATTTGTCATGGATTTTTGATAACGAATCAACTGTATAGATTAACAAAGTGATTTAAAGCTGCAGTTTGTATGTATTACCTTTGAAAAAAATTATGCATGACAAATAAATACGTCATCTCCTATAAGGTTATGTTGCCCTAGTACAATAATACCAGTATCCGTATTACTAAAGTTATAATATTACTTTATTATACCAACAATTTTACTTATTCAGTAGCCTAATTTTAATAAGGAACTTAATTTAAAAAGTTTGGAAGAAACTTAATTTAAAAACTTAATTTAAAAACGGATACCAGTTTGGTACTAGGGCAAAATGACCTTATTGGAGGTGTATTTATTTGCTATGATTTTTTTTTCATATATTCAATAGAAAATAACGTCTTAGGACGCTTAATTTTGGTCTGAATTAAATTTTATGTGTATAATAATATTTAAAACGTGCGTAAAATGGGCTGACTTAATAGTCCAGTCAATAAATGCTCAAAAGGGGGGTGTGGATGGAAAATTCGAAAGCAGAAACTTTGACTTAGGTACTTTGTTTGGACTAGCTAGGAGATAAACATACTAAAAGTCCCCACCCCTCCGAGGTGAGCTCGAGGGGGGGGGGGGGGCACAAAAAAGGTCCCGTTGTTTGGTTTTTTGCTTACTTCTCGAAAACGGTGCTTCGTACTAAATCTTGTTGTACTACATAATAAAAGCTAATTAAATTCTCTACAACTTTGTCTTTTACACTTTGTATCTATCTCCAATCATTGCCTAGCTATAAGCTTCTAAAAGTGGTCGATTTTCAAAAATGTACGTTAGGTTTTCCTACTATACTCAGTGAGTCTATACTAATTTTTACGACTTTTTCACCTTCATATCTTCATAACTGTTTGAGCTAGCTTCATGAAATTTGGGCTTCTAGGTGTCCTTATGGATCTAATTAAAGTCACGTAGTTTTATGTGTTTACGTTAAATAGGTTTTAAGTTATAGAAGGGTCAAAAGTGACACCATATGGTTCGTGTAAATATACACTTGACCCTTCTATAACTTAAAACCTATTTAACGTAAACACATAAAACTACGTGACTTTAATTAGATCCATAAGGACACCTAGAAGCCCAAATTTTATGAAGCTAGCTCAAACGGTTATGAAGATATGAAGGTGAAAAAGTAGTAAAAATTAGTATATAGTCACTGACTTATAGTAGGAAAACCGAACGTACATTTTTGAAAATCGACCACTTTTAGAAGCTTATAGCTAGGCAATGATTGGAGATAGATACAAAGTGTAAAAGACAAAGTTGTAGAGAATTTAATTAGCTTTTATTATGTAGTACAACAAAATTTCGTACGAAGCACCGTTTTCGAGAAGTAAGCAAAAAACCAAAAAACGGGACCTTCTTTGTGCTCCCCCCCCCTCGGGCTCACCCCGGAGGGGTGGGGACTTTTAGTATGTTTATCTCCTAGCTAGTCCAAATAAAGTTCCTAAGTCAAAGTTTCTGCTTTCGACTTTTCCATCCACAATTATTCGTCGACTGGACTATAATCTATTGCTAAGCGCATAAAATAAATTCAGGTCACGAGTAAATCATATTCAATATAAATATTTTTGCATAAAACTTTTTCATTTAACTGTACTGTATGGCTTGAACAATTGATTCTTTAATAAATTTATGCGTGGTCCCAGTCGCCGGAAGAAAAATTATAAAATTTAATCAATCCTGCAACTGGGACCGCGGTCCGAGTCAATTGCGGTCCCAGTCGCCGGATGCCTCTTCATTTTTTTTTGTAATATAATCATCCACATAAATATCATAAAAACACAATTATCTTAATTAGTCTCTGAAATTCTACTCATAAGTTATATATTGAAACCCAAAGTAATTTCTTAGATTCGTACAAAAAGAGGCTCACAGTATAAATAAAAATTGCTTTTGTCGAATTTATCTAACAATAAAATAATAAATAATAGCGAGATGCATAGTGCTAAAGAGAAAGGTCAAGTAGATTATGGCAGAATGATTAAGGTGCCATTTTTATGTTGTTGAAAATAGAACTTGGCTTCAATATGTAAACTTTACTCGTATGTAAAGGTGTTTTTTTTTCTTATATAACATAATTATATTAAATCCAATTGACATATACTATGATATTTTTGATAAAGCATCTTATTTGCGTTGAAGACTTTAAAAACTACTTCCTTCAACTTCCCTGTATGTACTCATCTCCATATACATAGTTTCAGCGCGCTATGTGAAGTGAAGCCATCAACCGTACGGGCGGCCTGTACAGACACGGTAAAGTAATACAGATTTGCCCCTCAAGGCGCAGGGATACATATCATCTGAGGTGTGGCTTATCTCACCAGGAGTTTTTCCATATCTTCCTTATAGAGCACCTGATGGCCATCGCGTGAATAGGGGGCTCTCTTTTATATCGAAATCCACACTCTCTAACGTCTGTACCCACGGCGGCAAATATTGCTTAAAAGGATTTTCCTTTGGTCACACTGCGGTGCTTAGCAAAAGTGTCCATAACGGCATTTTCTCCATAGTGAAACAAAAAAGGCCTTTAGACGCGGGAGTTACAAGAATCCTTTAGGATCTACCTCGCAAGAGTATTTGTATTTTTTTTTTCAGTAGGAAGATTTTTTTTTCTTTTTACTAGTAATGACCGCGGTAAAAATATATTAATGGAAAAATAGTGGTGATAACAAGACGACACGTTTTTTAACAATATACTATGGAATATAATATTTCTGTCGTATTTAGTTAGTTCTTTAATACAAAAGACCATAAACCAGATCATTCGAGCGTTACTGAAGCAATGTTATTTGTTTAATCATCAAAGGGATTTGCCTTTTCGAATTTTCTTTTTTACTCTATAAACCAAGTTATTTATTTTGAAAATGATTTGATACATATTTCTAAATAATCTAGTAATTGCTCTTTAGAAATTCTGAATAAAATAATATTATATTCAGAAAATATAAATTTAAAAATATTTGTCTACGTATCAAGCATAAACTCGTAATATATTTTATTTTTAAATATATGCCTACGCATTTATTAACTAATTGAAGAATTTAAGTAAGTCTAAAAGCATGATTTCAAGGCAAAGAGGAAGTACCTACATATTTATACATTTTATTGATTCCTTTATGAACATGTGTACCAAAAACTACTGAACGAAACCTTTGTTTCATTCCCAGATACAGTTATCAATTACAATAGTTTGTAACCAGCCACGGGGCCGGTTATATATTCTACTACGTAAAATATAATTATCTAATACCTGAATAATAGCTGCAAAGATTAGCTAAGGATAAGTTTAGCTAAGGCTTGCACACAGTATAATGCGCGTTATTCCGCAGTCAGACTGGTTGATCCGCATCTTAACTTTCGCATTGAGCGACTTGGTCTATATTGATATTGCTGATAATTAATATGCGCGAGCTAATTATCGCGCATATAAAGATCTTTTAATAAATGCTGAATACATACTAATACCTACTTACATTTTATTACGCGTACTGTTCTGATAGCTCAATAAAAGTCTCGTGTTTTAAAGACTAGTTTAAGGCTGACTTATTAGTCATTCCTCCATAATACATTTTCATTAAGTAGCTTCAACAGTATTACTGTTTCCTTTCAACTTTATATCGAGGAATTTGATCAGGTGTGCTAATAAATTTAATTAACATTTAAATGGTGATCACGCATAATAATCAGGTGGCTCTGTATACTGAGACGATGCCCTTTAATTAGTAGACAATGGCAATAATGTATTAATGAGCCATAAAGTCGGCTAAAACATCCATACCGCTATTTATGTACAAACTAAGACGCACTTGTTCATACACTGAATGGGTGTATGTGACGCAAGCTCTGAATACAGATGCGCAGGAGTGGAATCAACAGGGCATACCTCCGCGCCATTATTCACAGTTTTTAGGGTTCCGTAGCCAAATGGCAAAAAACGGAACCCTTATGGATTCGTCATGTCTGTCTGTCTGTCTGTCTGTCTGTCTGTCCGTCCGTATGTCACAGCCACTTTTACCGAAACTATAAGAGCTATAATGTTGAAAATTAGTAAGTAAATGTATTCTGTGAACCGCATTAAGATTTTCATACAAAAATAGAAAAATAGTAATAAATTTTGGGGGCTCTCGATACTTAGGGAGCGTTCAAGTATTATGTAACGCAATTTTTGAAGATTTTTGACCCCCCCTCCCCCCCTTGTAAAGCACCGTAACGTTTTTCTGTACCCCCCCCCCCCTCTCTAAACGTTAAGTAACACTCAAGTGACCATTTTTACCCTAAAGTCGCCAATTTGGGAGTATTTATTTCCAAAGAGCATCTAACCTCCGTGGCATTCCTACCATGTCCGCCATTTTGAAAAAAACGTGTTTTCGCGGCCAGTGATGAAACGCATGTCAATCGACAGAGTAATTTATTACAAACAAAAAGTATTATATAAAAAAATCTCTAAATGATACGGTTTCTGAGATATTTGCCTCCAAAAACAGAAAAATAAACAGAAAAAAATCATTTTTTCTTTAGTGAATTGTCTAACGTAAATAAATGATTAAGAAAATTCGTCCGTGCTACATGAAACCGGTTCCACCCACTTTGGTGCACAGCGAGACTCCCCGCGCCGCACCTCGCAATCTGCCATTTTGTATAACGTTGTAATTCAACTTAGGGATGCACGATTTTTTGCCTTGAATTGATCATAACGCCGTGAAACTATTCTCGATCTGATTTTGGCTAGAAGATAATTAACCACTCAACGCCGAACCGGCACTCGCGTGCCGCTTAACAATAGATTTTCTATTGTGTCTGGTGTTCCGGGGCTAGAAGGATTAAAGAAAAATAATGAATAAAAAATTAAAGATGATTTGTTGAATTTCCTCTCGGTTTCACAATCTGTTTACATATTTTTCACTCAAAAAGGGTGACAAAAGCCTGTTGAAGAACTATCGACCCATTTCCCTTCTAAGCCACGTCTATAAGCTATTCTCAAAAGTGATCACGAACCGTCTTGCGCGAAGACTCGACGAGTTTCAACTACCGGAACAGGCAGGGTTTTGGAGCGGATACGGCACCATAGACCACATTCACACTGTGCGGCAGATTATACAGAAGACCGAAGAGTATAATCAACCCCTGTGTCTAGCATTCGTGGACTATAAGAAGGCCTTCGACTCGATTGAAATCTGGTCTGTTCTGGAGTCCCTGCAGCGTTGCCAAGTAGATTGGCGATATATCCAAGTGATGAGATGTCTGTACGAAGCAGCCACCATGTCCGTCCAAGTACAAAATCAGCAGACAAATCCTATACCATTGCATCGAGGAGTGAGACAAGGGGACGTGATCTCCCCGAAACTGTTCACAAATGCAATGGAGGATATGTTTAAAACGCTGAACTGGAAAGGACGTGGCATCAGCATAAATGGCGAATACATCTCTCACTTGCGATTTGCAGATGACATCGTCATAATGGCGGAGACGCTGCAGGACCTACCTACAACAGATGCTGAATGACCTGGCTGATTCTTCTTTACGCATCGGCCTAGGGATGAACTTGGACAAAACCAAGGTCATGTTCTACCGGAACCGATTGCGATTCAGGCGAGGTCCTCGAAGTTGTTAAAAAATATGTGTACCTTGGGCAGTCATTGCAGTTAGGTCGAAACAGCTTTGAGGACGAGGTGAATAGAAGAATTCAGTTGGGTTGGGCAGCGTTTGGAAAACTACGTCAAGTCTTCTCATCGCCGATTCGACAATGCCTACGAAAGTCTTCAATCAGTGCGTCCTACCCGTCATGACATATGGAGCCGAAACGTGGACACCGGCACGGCTAGTCCACAAGTTTAAAGTCGCTCAGCAAGCTATGGAAAGAGCTATGCTCGGCGTCTCTCTGCGGGATCGCATCCGAAATGATGTGATTTGGCAGAGAACCGAAGTCACCGACATAGCTCGCCGGATTAGCCAGTTGAAGTGGCAGTGGGCTGGCCATATCAGCCGTAGAACCGATAACCGTTGGGGCAAACGGGTTCTAGAGTGGAGACCGCGTCTCAGTAAACGTAGTGTAGGACGCCCTCAGGCCAGATGGAGCGATGATCTGCGCAAGATGGCTGGCAGGAGCTGGACGCGAGTGGCCGAGGACCGATCAGCGTGGCGAGCATTTGGAGAGGCCTATGTCCAGCAGTGGACTGTCACAAGCTGATGATGATGATTTTTCACTTCCCACCCGTTTTACATTTAATAAAAATCACAAAATACAGAATACTTATACACCCGACAAAAGTAAACAAAATATTATCACTTATTTAATACGTACGTAAGCTCAATTTGATGTTACTTGAAACTAAACCTAGTCATCATAATAATATGTAAGGAAGGTTAAGTAGGTAATCTTACTTTGATGGAGTTGGTTATTCTGTTTACCATCAATAACTTATGGCATACGTATGTAACGTATGCTATTTTTCATACGATCTTTGCATGCAATCTGATCTGATATAGGTGAAGATACTACGTGACGTACCTACGTATGAAATAGGTGATAATATTTTGTTTACTTTTTGTCGGGTGTATAAGTATTCTGTATTTTGTGATTTTTATTACATGTTAAACGGATGGGAAGTTTAAAATATGTAAACAGATTGTGAAACCGAGAGAAAATTCAACAAAATCTTTAATCTTTAATATTGAATTGATCATAACGCCGTGAATCTATTCTCGATCTGATGAGAATAGATTCACGGCGTTATGATCAATTCAAGGCAAAAAATCGTGCGTCCCTAAATCGAATGACAAACGTTATACAAAATGGCGGATTGTGGGGTGCGGCGCGGGGAGTCTCGCTGTGCACCAAAGCGGGTGGAACCGGTTTTGTGTAGCACGGACGAATTTTCTTATTCATTAACGCTAGACAATTCACTAAATAAAATAAAAAAATTCTATTTATTTTTCTGTTTTTGGAGGCAAATATCTCAGAAACCGTATCATTTAGAGATATTTTCACACAACACTTTTTGTTTGTAATAAATTACTCTGTCGATTGACATGCGTTTCATCACTGGCCTCGAAAACACGTTTTTTTCAAAATGGCGGATTTGTAGGAATGCCAGGCTCCATACAAAAATGTTCGAACCCCTTTTAATTAAAAAAAAAAACAATGTTACGTAACGTGTTGTTAGAAAGACCCCCTCCCGCCCCTGTAACGCATCGTAACGTTTTACGGGACCCCCCCCCTCCCCCCAAATTGCGTTACGTAATACTTGAACGCCCCCTTAGAACTGAAACTCAAAAAAAAATTTTTCATCCAACCCTTACGTGTGGGGTATCTATGGATAGGTCTTTAAAAATGATAATAAGGTTTCTTATATCATTTTTTTCTTAACTGAATAGTTTGCGCGAGAGACACTTCCAAAGTGGTAAAATGTTGGTCCCCCCCCTGTAACTTCTAAAATAAGAGAACGATAAATCTAAAAAATATATAATTATGATGTACATTATTATACAAACTTCCATTGAAAATTGGTTTGAACGAGATCAAGTAATTAGTTTATAAATTTTTGGGGCTTCCCATAATTAGAACTGAAACTCAAAAATTTTTTTTCTTCAAACCCTTACGTGTGGGGTATCTATAGATAGGTCTTTAAAAATGATAATAAGGTTTCTTATATCATTTTTTTCTAAACGGAATAGTTTGCGCGAGAGACACTTCCAAAGTGGTAAAATTTTGGTCACCCCCCCTCTAACTTCTAAAATAAGAGAACGATAAAACTAAAAAATAGATATGATGTACATTACCATGCAAACTTCCATTGAAAATTGGTTTGAACGAGATCAAGTAATTAGTTTTTTTTTAAAACGTCATAAATCGTAAACCGCAATTTTCCTCTCATTCAATCAACTCAAATATAAAAACCTCGATCAAACTTACAAAGAACTACAAGAACTTTTATATTATGATGATACTTGCTGCTACGGAACCCTTCATGGGCGAGTCCGACTCGCACTTGGCCGGTTTTTGTTTCGCCAAGATCACTATAATAGGACAACAATTATGGTCATGAATATATTGGAGATCGCCAGTGAGGCAACGAGAATGTTGGGAGCTACAGAACTGCATTTGGAAATTAAGAAAAAACTATCAGATAGCATCATGGAAACAAAATGCAGTTTCAATAATGCATTTTAAATCTTAAACTTTTTCTTAAAATGTGGTAGAGCCACGTTGCAGACAGTTTGCCTGCAACATGAATGGGCCGGCTCGACCGGGGAAGTACCTACCACAGTCTCACAAAAGTCCGGCGTTACAGCGATAGCCTAGCTATTGTGTTTCGTCTGGTGAGTGAGATAGCCGGAGGTCCAAATCCCCCCCCACGGGAGTCTCGGGTGCTTATGGGCGGCGGTGATCACTTACCATCAGGTGACCCACTTGCTTGTTTGCCCCCCTATAACATAAAAAAATAGTATGAACTGCTTTTGGAAATGCTGGGAGATACAATTGAGAAAAATAAAAAAAAATTGCCTTATCAGAAAGCATCATTGTAGAACTATGCAGTTACAACAATGTATAGTAAATCTTAAACTGAATATTTGGGCTACATCTCTACGTTTAAATAATTTTGGTTTTATTCTAATTCTACGTAATCTACTTTTGCATTACATCCACAACATCGTTCGCAACTGATGAGAACCCTGGTAGGAAAATGACGCCGTAAAAACGAATGAAATCCAGAATGAGCTTATTAATTCATCCATTTCATCATCATTTTATATCATTGGGGAATAGAGCCTAGGGCAATCATTTAATAACAAGATTGATTTGAAATTTTGCAAGAAAATTTTACGGCATTAGTAAAGAATATATGATAGGGCACTGAACTTGTGCAAATAATATTTATTAATTACAAGTAGTATTGTTGTAATAAAATAATACTTATAAACCATTAATTTCATCTCATTTATGTTAAATAAATACTGGCCAAAGTTCATGGTCATCTTAAACTAAAACATATGGGGATTTACATAGCAGTAAAAGGGTTTTTTACTCTAATGATGTTATATTAGCAATAAATTCACGGTTTTGCCAAAATGTTTATTCATTGTTGCATGTTGGACATGTAAACTATTTTATTCAAGGGTATTTCCATTAGTGAGATATTATTCATTTAACGGTCACAAAGTAAAACACTTGTGACGCAGATTTGCTACGTCTAAATAAAATACAGTCTTCTGCCCGCGGCTTTCCCCAGACTATACGTTATCCCGTTAGAATGTGACATTTGATAAAGATAACCTACCCTCAAAATTACTTATCTACAAAACCTATCAAATGTATTTTTTTTTCTTTCTTCTTCTCTCTATTGTTTAAATGAAGTAAGTTGTTAAAATAAAGTTTCATTTTTGTTTTTGAGTATTCGTGAATAAGATTGTTTTCCAATGTATATTACTTGTGGACCTAATTCCATTGTAAAATATTAAAAATAGTACTGAAAGTTATATATTCTGAGACTGAAGCTACTTAGATAGGTACGTGTAAATTCAGCCTAGTACGTGCGTAACGAGTTTTTCATTTCAAAAAACTACAAAGACCTCTTTATGTTAATAAAAAGTTATTTTTCCACAAAATTGAATTGAAATTGATGATCGAAGCGACGCGAATGCACAAATTAGTGTCTTTGAACTTGCAAGTGGGTTGGGATTCTACCGGTTTTATCTGTAGCAAAATCGACCAATAACATTCAATAAGCGCATACCTATAGTTTTAGATTGATAAGTATAATCTTTTAATTTACTTATTTTTCTTCGAGTTTTTATTTATTATTTACTTATTTTATACTACATCAGTTGGCAGACAGACCCGCAGCCCACCTTATGTAAGCGGCCACTGCGGCCTATTCCATCAGCTTTACCCCGGTCTAGTCAGGGTATACTTGCACCTTGGGCCATGATTTGGCAAGTCGATTTATTTCACTGGAGCGACTGCCAGAAGAAAGATATGCTTCTTATTAACCTTTTCCACGCCAATGTCTGATATATCAGACAAACCATTTTCGTGCCCACCACGCCAATGTCTGATATATCAGACAAAAAAACATGATCAAGAAACGTTGTATTTTTACTTGCCTGAATGAGTTGAGTATAACCTAATAATTTTTTGGATTTTTTTTTTAATGGTCGTGGCGTGTGGGGCACTATTTTCGGAAAAAAGCGTGGCGGGGAAAGGGTTAATAACATTGTAACTTTTAAACGAAAATAATTACCGAAAATAAAAGATAGCGGATAGCGCCAAAAAACACACTTTAGAAAAATAGGCCAAAAAGTGTATTGTGTTTAAGATATTGCAAGGCACGGGTTGGGTAAATGGGTTTATGGGTGTGAGAATAACCATTACCTATTTTCAAATGTAAACCTCTGGTAGAATGTGTTAGAGCAGCGCTACACAGCCCCTGTTTGACAGTCGAAATTGTCTCTCTCACAGGAGACCGATGTACTAGAGTAGGGAGAGTGCTGGATGCTCGAACGCCTTTTCATTCTTCCCTTTCCTTTTAGCCCTTCCCTTCCCTCTCTATATTCTATATTTTTTAAAGGTGGGCAATGCATTTGACACCGTAGTCGTAAGTGTCCGTAAGGCGGGTACCAGCTTATCCAATTCTCGTGTCAAAAACTCTTTTGATTTACTACCATCGAAGCAGTCTATTTTAGTTGAAAGTTTTAATAAATCAAAGAATTTTGGAGCTAGACCAAATAATGGTTTGGTCCATTACCTGTTTGACCTTCCATAACTAGGTTTTCCATAACTAGATCTGCCCTAAGGTTCTTTTAAGAAATTTCTTCATTTCACTAGAGACTTTTGCCTGTAAATCTCGTTAACATTAGCCGAACGCAATAATGCAAATTGAAAGTGAGTAAAACATGTTTAGTAATCGATGCAATTCTCAGTGGCCCCGTTCATTACCATACCGAGCATGGGTAAAAACTGCAGCGCGGTAGGCAGGCTTATTTGATTTATTTATTAAAAGCTCACTTCCGCTGTAGCGACCAGCCCGACTATTAAATCTTCGCGAATCGTCCCCATTGAATATGCAACGGTGTGGTTAACCAAGTTTAAGGACACAATGTTCCACAACCTTAATCACGGGGATGTCACTCGCGGATGTCGTGTCGTAGCTAAGATCTGTTTTTTGTTTTAAAAAGAAATTCAGACGGGCTTCTTGAAGATGAGTAGTGGCCGCCGCTCGACTTTGCTGTCATTGCTACAGAAAATACAACTACAGGCACTTTGAAGACTCGGGTAAACTAAAAAGATAAACATTCCACCCGCGTGGTTCCCGTTCCCGTGGGAATTGATCAAAATCCTTTCTTAGCGGATGCCTACGTCATAACATCTACCAGCATTCCAAATTTCAGCCCGATCCGTCCAGTGGTTTGGGCTGTACGTTGATAGATATCTATGTCAGTCAGTCAGTCAGTCAGTCACCTTTGAATTTTATATATAAACAGATAGATTCTATCGGTTTTTTGTTACAGCATACAGTTTTTATTTCTGTTTAAAAGCCGTCACTGTGCAATCACAGGTTGGACAAAATGCCAATCATGGGAAAGTGTCATTCGTTTTCGAAATGTTTTTATTTCTCTAATAAATGTCATTTGTTTCATGGCTAATAAACGAATAGCAAAAACACTTAATCTTAATTACTATGATGGCAAATTAAGACGATAACAACAGACAAATTAATAAATGTGGTATAATGGGTTAATTTTGGTAATTTACAGTCAACGACCGAATCAACTAAATCGTGCTGAGAATTTAGAAAAAAAGTCACGACGTAAGATAAGTCCATTTACAAAATCAATTATTCACAAGTTGACTCGGGCAAAATAAGAAATTGTTTGAAACGAAAACGGCTATTATTGTTCAGAGCTGCCTTACGTTGCGAACATTTCGGAAGTAGAGCTTGAAATAATTTCATACACAATTTAACCCAAAACGGCGAAGACTTAATTTCAATACAGAAGCAAGTAAGAACGGTCTTTAACCTTACTCATATCCATAATACGCGAGTATTTTAAAAGGCTTCAAAAGAACTGCCGTTGAATATAATTCATTGCAATCATAAAGGGGTATAGAGTGCACTTTCGATTTTGTATTGAAATTTACACGAAAGGTGGTAATTTTCCGCCGCGTGATGACATTAATGGCTGTGACTCCGGTAGAACAATATTTTTTTGCATAAAACTGTTTCACATTCGGACGATCTCGATGTTCTTGCGCGCTTCCCTTCGCATCACTTTGCATGTTTAAGCGCTCGCGCAGGTGTATCCGTAAACTGTATGTTTGTTTGTATAATACTACTGCAAATAGTTATGAACCACACTATAAGCTGCAAAGATCGAACTCATTGATTACGAGACCAATTAAACAAACTCTTCCATTAACGATCACTATCGTGGAAGACTCAGCCACTCACGGGTAATATAATTAGCAGCGCGCTCGTCAACATTGACAACGGTTCTTTACATTTCCGTATGAAGTTGAAAAGTTACTTCATCAGTGTTATTCGAAGCATGATAAGCGAAATAACAGTTCAAATTAGAAGCGAAGCTAATAAAACGAGCAAACTATCCGGTTCATGTTAGTAAACGTTAACAAATAACTAAAATAAAACCATAAAAGCTTTAAAACTATCGGTCAATAAATAAGAGCGACGAGCGCGCGGCGGAATCAACGCCAGTCAATACATTCTAATCAGTGATTTATTGCCACTAATCTTCAGCTCAGCACAAATAAGCTATCTTGTCGTTTTAATGTTGTATCAGCTCAGGCGTGAAACTCCCGCGCACCACTAAGTGGTCCTTCCAGTTTCCACTCGAAATATTTTAATAAGGCCTCACTGCTCACGCACCCAAATAAAAACACACACACGCACTCCCTACACGAACGATCCCCTTAAACCTCGATTTGTTCGACTCCAATTTATTTATAATAGTAGCGACACTAAGAATCTACATTTTTGCTCTAAACGGTGTTAATTTATTGACCGTGGGCAGATAATATCACTTTTTTTCTCCCATTATTAAAGCGATTACACGAGAAATTATACGTCGAAGTCCAGTCCTGAGCGCTCGATCAGACAAAAGATTCCGATCTAATGTGCACCTTAACCCGCTGCGCGCTGGTTTTAAGACGTATTCTATTTTGTCAGGAATGCAAAAGCTTGATAATACTTTCGTTGACGAAATCGCCTTATTGACTCGCTAATAAAAAGTGTAAAGTTATGGACAAGTTATGCCACTTGCATTAATTTCGATGCTTAACCTGATAAACAAATTATAGTGTATTAAGTTAATAGCTTAATTTATAATTGAATGTGTTACGATGTGTTCATAAGAAAGCATTGTTATGATCAGTTTTTTTGCATAACTTGAGTTTGCGAACAACAATTTCTTTGACACGTTAAGTTAAATTATGCATTCATGTATAGCTACTCATCAGACGAGTTTATGCGCCTTATGATTTTATTTGCAAAACACTTTTCCAAAGTGAACCTATTAGAAAACGGAACTGTTATAAAATGCAAATTATATATCTGATATTAACTTTATTTGAAGGCGCGATGGAACGTGTCATCATGGGTAATGATTGCAGGGCACTTCTCTTCTGCTACCATTTACCGGTTTACGGGTGGACTGCATGCAATATGTTACCTAATAAACTAGCTTGTAATGAAAGCAACTTGTGCCTTTGTCCTGGTAATCACACGGAGGGATAATGAGTGAGCAACGATTGAGTCGCCCTCAGTTACACGGAATCACAGAATGTTTTGCCAGAGGCGTCCTCATTTTGAAAACGGAGTGAAAAAACCGGCCAAGTGCGTGTCGAAAACTCATTAACGAGGCTCTCTAGCCGAAGTATTTAGCTACTTTCTTAGATAAAAAATATATGTCAAGCAGTTATAAATAACATAATTATAAACGACTAAATACAGGATGTTTGTTTGAAGAAAGATTGCCTATTGGTTGTTACTGAATTTTGTCTTCCCTAGCGGAAGAGAGATTCCTAGAGTGATTTCGCCATTCCGGTTCATTTCCAGATGCTGTGATATTGATTTATCCTCATTTTTTTAAACACAAATTTTCATTCATTTGTTTCTTAAAATATCTACATTAATAAAATTAATGTTTTAGCAGCGGAACCCCAAAAAGTTAATGCTATTTCGACGAGCCGCACTCGCGACAAATGACGGCGGTAATTTGTCGGCTCATTGATGACTTAATTTAAGCTCTCCGATTTTATGAGATCGTGACCCCGACGAATAAAATCACCCAAACTTTTTATGATACGCATTAAACATAAACAAATCTTTCCTCATTTTGTTAACGTAGGCGTTTTTGATGTCCATAATAGCACATGCTTATTAACACTCGGCTCAAAACTTTATAAGCGACTTTACAATTTATGTGACTCAACTTCCGTCATAAAATCATTGAAGCAGTGTTCATTTATCATATTTATAAAGTAGTCTTCCAAGTTATTGTAATATTTGCTTCTAACTACAGTTAGTGGGTATGAATGTTGTTGGGATAGATTATGTTAGATTTGTAAAGTTCTTATAATTATGACGAAAAAAGCAAATACCTTGATAATTATAGCCGTGATATGTTGGGAGTCCCGATCATATCGGGAAGAGGATTGTAATGAAGTTATTATACAAGTTGTTTATATTACTACTTAGCCTCACCTTAGAATTTTTTATGCATTGTGACCTCTAACTTGATAAACAAATACAAGTATCCGCTCATCACAGACAGGGACATTACTCAATAGTGGACTTAGTTTTCTAGCACAGGTAATCTTGTTTGAAGGAAGATCATCGACTTTCATTGGACTTTAAATCTTCTATGCGT
Organism: Mecyna flavalis; assembly: GCA_949319885.1. Classification (NCBI taxonomy): domain Eukaryota; kingdom Metazoa; phylum Arthropoda; class Insecta; order Lepidoptera; family Crambidae; genus Mecyna; species Mecyna flavalis. The sequence continues at coordinate 11,661,982 of OX439431.1, read as the reverse complement.
ACATATTGTATTGTTTTAAAGAAACCGCCTAACGCTTATTGTATGTGGAGATCAAAGAAACCATTGGTTAGTACTATTATATATTCTGGGCCTTTGGCGTAGAGCCGCCGTGTTTTCAATCACTACGTCTGTCGTTTACAATGCAACAACTCAGTTCCAAGTTTTACCATAAAAATATAATGGGCAGATCGATTTTCATCGTAAATATTCTACTAATATTATGGGTCTTGTATAAATTGAATAGACAAGCATCAGTGTTGGCTTTTATTTACATAATTTTGATTCTCATTGAATATTTAACCAGATGGCTATAAAATCCTTTACTCTAAATAAATTACAAAGTATTTTGTCTACTAAAATTATTTGAAGATGGTCAAAACTGTTGAGACGAATTAAAATTTAATCACATTCTTGAACGTTTCTTATACAGGCACAAAAGATAACTTTAGAATATCGCTACTAATAGTGACAATCAACAATCAGTATAGTCATTCACTTAGTATTTAGTTACCAAATTTTTATTAGTGGATGACTCACTTACGCTTTAAAATTTTTTAAAAACTCAAAGTATTTATTAGGTTGAAGTCTTTAGGGACTGGATTATTAAATAGTTATACGAATTAAATAATAATTACTTAATAACGGGCTTCGCAAAAGTGGACATTCGTTTTAAAACATTTTGGGTAGGCAGGTAGACTATTTTACTCCAAGTCACATTACAATTAAAGCTACTAAAAAAGTGTAATTTATAGAGATGGGCTGTCACCGACTAGTCGGGAAAGCCGACTATTCGGCAAAAGTTGCCGACTATTCGGCAAAAGTAATAGTAGAATACAGCCTCTTTAATATTATCAAAGAATGTCCACACGCGTGATTTTTTTTTCGACGTTTCTTGACACATTGTCATTCATTAGGCTTAAGGTGCTGGCAGAGTCCAGAGAGAGACATGGAAGTTGCTCCACTAGCAAGATGAATGAATGGTGACAATGGCCTGATTTCCAGAAGTTAAAGTTATGCTCACTTAAATGTCTCTGGGGTGGTGGCGTAGTGATTGGTCATTGCAATCCCTATAATTTGGTTGAGAGTCACACTTGTGAACAGGTGCCACCTTTAGGGATTGGGCGGCTATAACCGTGTCTATTCTTTTTATTTTATTTCATCCTTTACACGAAAACTGTACCTATAACTTCGGTATACATAAGTGGATAATACCATTCATCTGATGTGGTTCTCGGTACCAATGTTTTATAACTTTTTGACAACCGAAAAAGTAACGATCAAGTTTCTGGCCGGTTCTTCTCAATAGGATATCAACATTCTAACATTTACCTTCAAGTAAACCGGGAGTTCCATGGTGGTAGGACGAGAATGCCTTTAGAGCTTTTTGTTAGCGCTTATAGCGGAAACGGCGCCTATATAATACCCCGTTATACGACTCTTGAAAAGATTTTTAGACTCTGATCATCCTCTGATTGACATTCCAACGGGGACGGAGTTATCGCTACAAGGCGAGCTCCGGCCGTCCCTTTCGGGTGTAAAGAGGAAACTGGGGAAGTTTAATGTGAAGTGATATGAACATCTTTAGCCCTGAGTCTCACACACGCCGTAGGTCGCTGGCCTGCGGTTATAGTGTTCAAATGCATTTTTTTCGGCATTTTTTATTATTTATTTACACGAGTTTTATTGGTTAAAAACAAAATTGACCGCTTTTAATGATCAATTAAATTCAGCCAAACTGCCCGATCCATCTTCACACAAATTAAAAAGCCATCAGGATGGGTAAATGTCACTTATTTCTTAAAACAGTTGATCACGATGTGAATTTCTAAGTTATGAAGTTCTAACCAAAGGCAGCATTTAATGAGGATTCAGGCGACTGGGACCACTATATAACTGGGACCGCGGTCCCAGTTGCCTGATTAGTTTTTATTTGTTTATTTCGTCAGGCGAGTGGGACCACGCGTAATTTTAACCACAAATCCATTGTTGAAATACAAGATTTAGTACAGTTAGCAGAAAAGGTGTCACAAATAAAACAAAGTTAATTTTTGCAAAGGTAAGTTAGTTTTTGTATTACCTACTTAAACAGTATAACAGTCTTAATTATGTTTTAAAAATCACGTTGGCTCATAATATGCCTACTTAACTAGTAATTCTAAGTAAACATTCAACAGAAATCTCCTCAAAACAATAATATAAAAATCAGTCTTAATGTCTCTTAACTTTATACACCATAAAGTAAGTACTCATTACTCCTATTATATATTTATAATAAAGTCAGAAGATGCACATATCATGGTGTAATATTTATTTGCAATGACAATCATCTCCTCATAACAATGTTACTTAGCAACCGAATGTCACTTTTATGACAAATCCATATTGACAAAACGCCGCACCGCCTTCTACTCTCCATCCGTCTTACGAATTTTCGATCTACTCTTTGGTGTTTATGGGAGCCTGGTACTTCAAATAGAAGTTTTGCATCACTTCGCTTTTATTTTACATGAATTTTATTCACCACGCTGCCATTTTAGGATGAAATATTCCGTGTGATTACTCTTCGGTACTTATGGGCGCCTGGTACTTCAAATAGAAGTTTTGCATCACTCGCTTTTATTTCCATGAAATTCTACTCCGCCATTAGATATTCCGTGTGACTTCTCTTTGGTGTTTCTGGGCGCCTATAACTTCGACGAGCATGGCGAATCAATCTTACTAATCTGTCGCGAGTTTAACATTTTTTCCCCATAAAAAAAATGTAGTCAGAAGTTTTCACTTCAAAAATACTTGACCGTAATACTAAATAAAATAAAATCCTGAGTTATAACTTGATTTTTCTGTTAACTGTACATTAAAGGAAATTAGGTATATGGTCCCAGTCGACCGATTCAAAAATGTTATCAGGTAACTGGGACCGCGGTCCCAGTTTTATTTGGTCCCAGTCGCCTGAATCCTCCATTTAATTGCCGCACCTAGAATACTTAGCGCTAAACATTAACGCTTAACAAGCTTAACGTTTGCGTCTAGAATTTAAACGACTAATTTTAACAGATGAGTGAAGTGTACACGACTCTTTACTTAGTGGCTAAAGAAAAGCGAATTATTATTAAAACTATTTGCTGTGCCTTTTGATTTTTGTTCATAAACAAACTTTTACTATCTGCTCCTGTAAGGGTTTATTATAAAGGAAAGCAAGCATGCCTTCAATCCACATAAAAACATACTTTTATTTAATATTTTTGGCACTGTCCTAAATTTAGGTCCGTTTTTTCAGGTAGGTATTTTTTGTTATCAATGTTTACTAGAGGAATATCATAATATTTTTATATTTACCTAATAACATCCTTGTTGCGTTAAAATCCCGAAATGGATTCCCAGTCCCAAAAGCTAATAGTTTAAGCTCCTTACTAACTTACATTGAACCTGATTTTTACTGAATGTTCATTATACTGATGTATAAAGTGCCAGTTATAATGATAGGTTTGATTTCAATTAAATAATTTTAAAGTCTTTTACTCATTCCAGTGCCTGTATCCCCATCGTCGTCGGGCGGCGCCACCGGTGGGTCCGGGACGGCGCTGTACCCCGGCGCGTCGTCCCACCCGCTGTCCTCCCTGCTGTCCCAGCAGCGCCTGCTCGAGCTGTCCCGCTTCGGCCTGAGGCACTACGACATCGCGCACCACGTCCTCTCTCAGCAAGGTGCTGTTACCAAACTGCTTGGTAAGCAAGCCGTTTAATATAAAATTGATTTTTTTTCTTTAATTATAACGTCAATAACAACACTTAAAGCTAATTAAATTAAATATGGAAATATCAGAAAATGTAAAAGCGTTCTGATTGTAAAGTCAAAGCTTATTATATTTTACAACTTTACATATTATAAAAAAAATCATGGAGTAGAATTGAGAAGCTATTTAAATCAAAATAATTTCCAGTTTTTACCACCTTGCTTATTTTGAATGAAGACAACTTTTAAATGAACATTTAGTTAATAATAATAATTGAATGGGTTTGAGATATTGGTCAATAAATGATAAATCTGTAATTAATTTCTGAGCCAAAGTCCTCAATGATTGATTTCAAACTATTTGCGCTAGCTAAATGTATACCTGATTAGGTCGCGTTGATTTGTCAGTCCATCACCGAATAATTTAATTCGAGGATTAGTATCTAAAAGTGTAGACATATGTATAAGTATCGCATTTTAATAGGTTTTACTATGTCACTCTATAAAATTTAACATGCCTACCATCTAAACAATAGAGTGTTGTGACGCTGAGAATATCTTATTCCCTTAAAATAATTTGGCTCATATCAAGTTTATTCGACGTAACAACAGTAGAAATCGAATTACGCACATAACATAACATAACGATTAGTACCGGCTTATTCGAAAGAAAAAGTTATAAAATGTTATAAGAATCTTTGGAAGAACCAGTGATATTCACCCTATCCTTTTGTATTACGACTTAAAATGCTTAAAATCGACAGGAATCTACCAATCAGGCATATCGGTAACGCTCGAGGGAAGATAATTGATAAAGCGAACGTCTACCTACTGGGTATCGTTTCCACTGTAATTAGCGCATGTATTATTTATAGATAGTTTGCTCGGCGGGCACTCTTCAGTGTTGTATTGATTTATACAACCGCTCTTTAGAGAATCGCCCTCGGGCGCGCTATTGCCGGGAACCAAGTTATTTGCGATAATTACTTACCGCCTGCCTAGAATTATCAATACGGTTGTCGTCTACGTAACCCGCGTAGTTGACCCGAATGATCTTATCTCTGCGTCGGCTGTTTTTTTCAAGAAGCGCCACCAGGTTAATTACTTATCTCATTATTCTTACACTGCAACAATCTTGAGGATGACTATCACTAATGAATGATAAGCCATTTTAGAGATGGCCTGTTTTAAAGATGATACAACTGAGCATCGAGAATTTACACTCATGAATATTCTAGCTCGTTTAAATACTCATATGCAAGAAATCTGATTATCATGGGTATAAATAATATCGAAGCGTACATTGACAAGTCAGCAATTTGTCGAAAGCGACGCGACCGCAGACCGTGGTTAACTCTGCACTAATAACACGGTTAGGGCAAAAATCTCAATTGCTATTAATCAATGATAAGACATCTCCGGAGCCTGCCGCGACGAAAGCTGCTATTGACGAAAGCTTAGATCCTAATCGATTCATAAAACTTGCAGCGTGTTAATTATAAGCCACCGCACTGCGTCGCGTCGACTGCGCCGGCGCACCGCGGCCTGCGCCGCGAGCATGCGCTCCCAACGCCATGCTGATGTGCCAACTAATCTCACCATCGGTGATTCTTCACGTCCACAACCCTTTATTTGACCAACTCCTTTACAATTATCACGACTGCATTTTAACGCCGGCGATCATTAATTGGGAGTTTCGATCCAATAAAACAATCGATTAAAGATATAATCGATACGATTTTTCTTTCCGTTCTTCATATTTTGTGATTGTAACGACTTCACCTTGGAATATAAAAGGTAAATTCGCCATTATGAACTTTGTATTACACAGAGCGCACACCAATTCCTTGCAATTTCAACGTTCGTTCATTAAAGTAATGTAGCTGGCTCAATTAGTGTGTTATAATTCCATGGTTGGTTTTAACCGAAGCCTGGGTTTACTGCGTCATTGCCACAGACACTTGGCTGTATTCAGTTAATTTGAGGCATTAGATCTGTGAGCGGTCTGTTATTAGGACACATGCTTACTTTGTGTTTGTTCAGAAGTCGTGAACGGACAATTTTAAACGCACTGATGCGTTTAGCTGGTATCCTATATAATTTTACGCCGTTTGAACCTACCTTTTTTATTGAAAGATGTGCGTCTTTAATATTCGGTGCTGTCAGTCTTAAGGTGAATGGTTCATAGGGGTGATCGGTTATATTTGCTCTTTATCTCTCTATTATCTCTTGTGAATAAATCTTGGTTTGTGTATTTAAATTTGTATCATCAGGTAGGTACTTTAAATACTAGTTTCTTTTTTTATTACTTGCTATATTTATTTTGTTATATCAGAATATCGAATTCCATATCATAAACTGGTCCTAAAGTTCATAAACTAGGCTTTGTTCTATGGCTCGTGTGCTAAACCTGTCTTAATGTATGAATCAAAATGCTATTAACTATGTTGTAGTTAGTCGGGCTTCGACCAATTCCTGTTTTTCAGAGTTTGTAGACTCATCAAACAAATCCTAAGAATATTTTATCCAGTTTTCACCTGGATAAAACATTGTTGTAATAGATATTGCAAATCGAGAAACAATGCAATCGTCTATCACCTATGTACTACTCATAGCAATTTTTCCGAAAGTAGGCAGGTTATTGGCAGAGAGCGATTGAATATGGCGCAGCACCGGTTGGTGTCAATCAATTTTCGCCTGTGGTGATTTCGTAACGTCACGTGTTACGTTCCCACGGAAGCCTCGCTACGATCCGCCCAGGGCCGTCATGTTCCACCACTTACGTATTTAACATAGGTACACAGCCTTAGCTCAAAAGTTATTATCTAGCCTAAACAATTTCCAAGCTGACGGCATGGAAATGGGCACGCATAAATAACGTTCCATGGTCAAGTTTGAGTATTAAATTGTCGGTTACATACGAAGCAGTGATGGATAAATTACTTTGTGACTTCTTCGAGTCTTCCTGTAATGGTATACGGAGCGGAAACGCACACGGTTAAGGGAAGAGGATGACAAAAACAGACGCATAGAGAATGCACTCCGCAGTAGCTAGCCTTGCGTAAATTACTTATGAACGTACAAGCTTAATTGCTGTTTAGTTGAGGTAATCTCGTGCTGTCAGATGTTATTAATCTTTAGCGATGTTACTTGGATATAATTTGATTTAATTTGCCGCATTACTTCGATTCCCGCATATGTAGTACAAATATTATATACCTATAGTTTGAAATCTCAATCAAAAGTTATAAAAGTTTTCTGGGTAGATTTTTTTAATTGTAGAGTAAGTTCAAAAATTTTAGTTTTATCAATTAATTGTTCATATTATAGCTTTGATTTAAGCTATCGTTAAACTAAGATCCTAGTGTTAGGTTCTCGAGAAGACTTTGCGACGATTCACGGAGCCTTGCCTGTAGTTTTTACGACCTGTCATTAAAACAATTTGCTTATTATGAGATTCTACTAGGTTAGCGTTCAAACAATGTTTGTCCACAAAGCAACCGAAATCATCATGCGGGTAATTTCATATTAAACCGCTCATTTTATTTCGATATTACTTAAATTTTGGATGGTAGCTAATGATACCTACTCTGGAAGATTGTCCGCGGATCGCCGCTGCAAGTAATGAACCCATATTTAAGCTTTGGTACTATAATCAAAATTGAATTACCAGAGTTGACATTCTTACTACATGAACGGTGCTTTTTCTTTTTGTGCTCTAATTCTCGTAGGTCATTTTGAATTTTTTATTATCCACACAGTCGTCGGTGTGTTATTTTTAGATTATAACGCCGTGTAGCACGATCGTAATTGATAGCAGTGTCTAATGATATGGCTGGTGTTACTATTAAGCCTTTAACTTCAGTGTGACATATCTGTTCCGCGATAATTTTGCTGTTAAAGCTAATACGCCGTTTGAAGTAGTGATTTCCTAGTATAATTAGATCAGTCGTACATATACAATAGGAACCTTAGTCAACTAAACGTTGATGCGAATGGTGTTTTTTTTCTTTTTTTTTTAATTGTTTCTGTTGAGTTTTGCCCAGATACTCTTGTGAACTCTTTAACGTACTGATAATTTCCTTGCACAAAGTTGCAAAGGATCTTAGAGACTGTTCATTTGGAATCAGCTCGAGCAAGCTAAAGGGTGAGACATTTAGGTAAGTACATAGCTGGGTATGTAGGAGTCTCGATCGGGAATATCTCGGACACTCGCGTAGGAGATGGTCCAGAGATTGAACGACATTGGTGTCGCATTTGCATCTATCGGTTTCGGATATCTTGAATGGTGTTGTAACGATAAAGACGTGGAGAGGTGATTTTTCAAACATTATTTTTATTGTTCAGTAAGACAAAAAACCTAACTACTACAACAATGATAATATAATCCTGAAACAGCATGGATGAAAATTGTGAATTAGTATTTATATTAACCATAATCATAATCACTCAGTCGAATATACACTTACAGATGATCATATTTTGAGATAAGTGTGATTTGTAAACCTAATTTTGATTAGATTTATGGAAATGTGGCTTAAGATTACAAATTATGACCTCAATACATTAACATTAACTTATATAAATTGCTTCTGAAGAAGCGAGCGCGAACAATTTTTTCGATAAAAATCAATCAATCACTGAATCACCATCGTTAGCACACGCGTTGCATTAAGTCTAATAAATCAAGGCTATCCAAAGCCACTTCGGTAAAGATTTTGATCTATTAGGTGCATGACGTTGCAAGTCGGCGGCGGCAGTTAGCGCCAGCTAATATAAAGAACTTTAATACAAATTTAATTAACTGAATCCGGGCTATTCCACGTTCACAAAGATCTTGCCCTTCTTTGAAGACCCACCGTGTAATGACTTTAAGCGACCATAAATGACTCTTGTGTGGAAATTTATTAACCGTCGATCTGAGTGCGTATTGTGCGCTTTATTAACACCCGCTTCCTCGTTTTGATAATGATTGATAGTGCTCGTCTTGTTATTGAACTTATTTACAGCAAAGTACTTGGTAATGTGGCAGTCTGTAAGAAAAGTACTACGAAAATCTTTTTACTTTTGCAGATATAAATGTTTGTGCCCAATCTCAACGGTGTTAACTTTGGTTTATTCTTAAGTATTAATTTAAATGGTCAATTGAAATTAGAATGATTACAGATAAATAGATATTTTTTGTAAAATGCAGATGCTTATTCAAAAGTTTATTTTTTCATTAACTTATAACAAGTTTTTGTTATCTTAATTCATTTATTTGACTTTGTTTTGTTCGTAAAAAGATAATTACGTATCTCGTATTCTGGTATAAAATGGTTTCTTGAATGAACAAACAGAGCGAATCGAAGAATCGTGTAGTACTTATGCATTGGCATAAGTACTTAGTACACTACAATCCTGTCACTCTGTTGTTAGCCTCAACTGACAGTCGTCAATATCGACGCAAAAAAGCGGAAACGTAGTAACCCACACCCAAGCCAATTTTTTTTTATTGCAGATTCGGAATGAGAAAAAAATCCTCTTTCAAACGGTCTAATACTCCTTGCTCTACGACTAATAGAAGTTTTTATACAGCATTGGAAATTAGCCTGCTTTTTCGAAAAAGTAACGGAAAGATTGATGTAAATAGCATAAAAAAGAGTGTTTTTTATCACTTTACATTTACTTCAATTCATATTTTTCAAATGACATGATCTCGGTTCGATTTTGGTAGTTACAGCGCGTGAAAATTCTGACCAATGTGGGTTACAGCGTTTTTGCTTATAAGGATTTAGTAACGCACCACGTTCACTACATTTCTTCGAAAATAAAATGGTTATTCGTGGCGGTTTACTACAATCCTCGCATATAATAATATACGAAATCGTCGGATACGCCAATTTAAAACTTCATTAGTTTCCCCGATTTTGGTCGATTACCGCGTCGCTCAGTCACTGCGCGACAGTTGAGGGAGTATGATTTGTGTGTCGTAAACGGATTTGACTGCGTGACTCGACTCGTTTACAATATATTAAAATATTACAATGATAATAAGGTTATGAATGTGTTCTTTCTTCGTAATAAATGGCTTTGATTGGTTTATTCAATAATCATAATTTTATTTGACTTGTGACTTACAGTAGAACCAAAACGCACACAAGCTTCAAATTAACAGATTACAAATATCACCCTTCACACTAATTATAACAACACAAAAATCATTTAAAAAGAAAAAAACCAAACCATACAAATAGAAAGAAAAATTAAATAATTATAAATAATAAAAATTATACCATGTCAACCAATTAAAAAATGTCAAAAATGAATACTATGTCAGAAATAACAAAAACAAAACCATACAAATAAAAAGAAAAATTAAAGTATCAATAAAAAATTATACAATGTCTACATAAAAAAATGTCAAAAAGAAATAATATGTAAGTTAAGTCCGTTCAGTGTAGTTGTTTACATAGATATATTTCATTTAAGTCAAAATGTAGACAAATAAATATGTTTGGAACATAGTTACAACAAATTTGCTATAATAGGAAAACCTTCGGTTTGTAGTCGCCTATACATTTATCTCGTTCATTTACAGCGTTTTTGCGTAACAGAAAAAAAAGTGCTATTGCTGTAACCCACACAAACATAAATTAAAAGTAACTTCTAAAAGGTTAAATGTATTTGGTTTGATAAAAAATCCATAAATATATTTATGTTAAAAAATTCACATGTGTGGTTTTCATAGTTACGGAGATATAATTTTTCAAAATGTTTTTGGCTCTGGTGAACACTTTGCATTTTGTGGGTTACTACGTTTCCGCTTTTTTGCGTCGATATGTGTATAACAGATATTTTTAAATTTTATTAATACTGATTGCACTGACTGTTGATGAAAAACAAAAATGTTAATTTATTGTAATACTAACATCATAATCTTCGCGTTGTTTCTGGCGTCCTTCGTCCGGTAGTGAATATTTGTTACATACCTACATATTTAAGGATAATGGATTCTCACCTGGATAAATGAAATAACGTTTCTTAAAACGAACCTTGTGTAATGTGTTTATTGCGATTGCCAGCTCAAAGATTGCTTCGACTGCCCAAGTTGCGGCGTGTTTCGCGTGCGTGTTGTGAAAACATTGTAATATCTAATAATAATGCGTCATTTTTAGGGTTCTCTTTCATGATATGGAATGGTTGATTCAAGAGCACACCACATACATATGTATTGTTTACCAAGACCATGAGTCGAATTATCCAGTTAACACGCACAACATAATAGAGCACTTCGTTGTTTCAACAGATAGTTTTGAACTTATTCGTTGTCAAGAAAGACATAATATCTGCGAATTTTAGTAAAAAGTTACATCTTTTATAATTCCTCTGTCATTTTAAGAATTTATTATATATCACCTTATTGGATATCAGCAATATATTATGTACGTACGCATCCGTAATTAAAAGGACATTAATTCACAAGATTCAATTGTTGTCACAAGATGGTAGCTGTGCAAAGAAGTTTATGACGACTTTAAAAATTCAAATCAGGACAATACTTTGTTGTTACATGCCTGACGAGCGATTCGCGCTTGGTCAAGTTTCTTGTACACCTAACATTACCACAACGCTGTTTATGCGCAATCGTTTTCTAAGTCGGGAGCAAGAGCAGGCTGGGAGCACGCGCGTACGTTTCGCGCAAATAATAGACATTTAACAACAATTTCAGTGGTACCTCACACGATCCGCCTCTGCCTAGGCAACGGCGGTAATTGGCCGCCGTCATGCGATTACGTTCAAGCCGATTTAATTATCGCAAAATGATCAGTATGCTGGCCTCTCGCAATTTACCTATCAATCAAGAGGAGAGCGGCTCAGTTATTGCCTGCACTGCACTGCTCTATAGATATTTCAATCGTTTGAACACTCCTGCAATATTTGTCTGGCTAGTTAGACATTATCAACATTCAGTCATAGCAAGGACTTACCAAGTCAGCTACTAGGTTACACAATCCTTTTCCTAACCATATATGTAATATAGTTATCAGGTTCGAATCTTATATGCTATAGTTTATTTATTATTTACGAAACTAGCATAAAGTGACTCCTATAGTTTACCAACAACAGCGCAGTGACGCATGGTAAGGAATTATATCGTATTGTATTGGTCGCGTACTTGACTAATAGTGCTTTGAGACTAAAACGCATCGTGAATAATGAGAAAAGTTCCATCTGACTCTCTCTGGACGCGGAAGTTTAAAGTTCCCCACTAAATATTTTCCACAAGCAGAAAAACACTCCCAAAACATTTTGAACATATCTTAGATACTTTTGCAGCGTAATGACTGGACCAATGCCAATAAATCACAGCGTACGGTGAAAGGTGCCAATTCGATCACGCACGTAAATGTTGATGATGATTGTTTTTTCTTGATATTGGTACACCACCGTAAAATTGACAGTAATTATATTCCAGAAATACTTGCTTTTAGTGTCGATTGAAACAAAATAAATCAGGTCACGTTTAAATAATTTCAATTTAAGCTTTCTAGCATTTAAAAATAAGCAGTAGGTAAGTAAAAATGTTTTATGCTCAAACAATATTTATCTTAATCACTGTCGCAGTTGAGTTTTATTTTGCTATTTCAGCAAATTGTGGGACGTTGTTCATTAACATGCTAATAAACTTATGAATATAATCACTCTGTAAATCTAAGTTGAAATAATTATACTAATATGTGTTCACTTCTTACCGTTTCGTAACACGCGACCCTAATGATAGGTACTCGGGCCTTGGTAGACAACTTGTAAAATCATAGCTTTGTGAAATAAAGTTCTTATTCTATTTAAGTGGAAATAATATTATAATAAGCCTCGCCTATTATGGGTGCGAGTAGCAGGCGACGTGTAAACTTGAAGCATTACTTTTTGCGCGTCTGCGGCCCATTTTTGGCGTTGAGCTTTAGTTTTATCAAGACATAAAGACCCGTATGAATTTATCGTGAATGGCGTTGATAAAAATGTGAATATAATGTGATGAATTATTCAGCGTGTTATCGGTATGGAGGACGGTTGTCCGCGCGCGGTAAAAACGCTGCGCGAGCGCCGCCGCGCGCCCCATGGAATGCCGCGTCAGAACCGTTTTTGCGTAATTGTCCCGGAGCATGCACTCATCACTTATCTAACTGATTTAGGCATCGCGGAATTTATTATTTTTTATCAATATTTCTCGAGTTCATGAACCAATCGATGCCCTTTGAATTTTGAGTGAGTGTAACAATTGAATATTTGAAATTCATTTTAAAGGTATTTATCGCCATGATTATGACAATCGGCTTTGTTTTTATTGTATTAAAACAATATCATATTAAACGCGGTATGAATCAAGCAGAAATGTTGCTACTTTTAAGAAAATAAACAACACTTTGACTAATGAAAATCAATTTAATAAGAGAACTATGTAGAAATACCTACTAAAATGATTTTACTAAATAGGTACTGTTCAGGAACGTATGGTATATCTATTAGAAACATTAGTGTTGTCGGAAAGAAATTGACATCAAAAAGTCCCTTTTATTCGTTTTACACAGCTCTCCTAATGGCTTGTTTAATTTAGTAAATCGAATAATTTATTTGATTCGAAACACCTAAAATGTCCTCTCTAACGACGAATTCTACATTATCGTACCGACAATCAGTTTAATACCCATAGCACGGGCACTTTTATTTTATGGATAAATTGCAATGCGGATGACTGTGCAATTAATACCAAATTACAGATTCATTGTTATTCTTATTGCGGCGTGCGATTATAACTTTTTGTGGCAGTGCACATCCACCTTCCTTTTATATAAATGTGCAAATGGATACGTACGGTCGTAAAAACTATATTGGTCTTTAAATCATCATGTTAAGAGTCATAAAATGTGAGCGTTGATGTTGGCAACTAAGGAGCAATCGATTTGCGACAAGTGAGTCGCGTTTACTCACGTTTAGCGCTCAATGAAATTGCATCAATCGGTATCGTGCCGCTATTATTGGCATTTTTATTTGGGACTCTAATTTGATTTCAACATCTTTTGTGTACCCGGTAGGACGAGCAGCGACGAGCAGCAGGTGTCTCTTATCGAGTTTATGTTATAAAATAATATAATAACATCTGGAAAAGTATTTAAATTGAAAACGAATTAAATTTTTGAACGATTGACGCGCTGGTTTTTGCACGTTCCGTTATTTAAGAAAAAATATTTATAGATCAATAATGAAATAAGAATTGGTAAAAGTTTCACTAAAACTTATTTAGTGAAACCTTTACCAATTTTAGAGATGGAATCTGTTGCTGGCTGCCATTTCACGACTTCACGGTTTTTTACGAATGCATGTGTTTTTCAGTTGCAAGATAGCAAAAAAAAATTGTTAAAGTAAAATTTTATCCGTTTTACTATTATGTCATCTTTATAGCTTACCATCAAAACGATACAAATTTTTTTTAACCCGCGACCTCTGGTGTAATAGCCGACTTCTCGACTATTACACCAAATGGCTCGTCTAAATTTATTAAGGTTTGATGAATATCAGGACTGTCCCTTTTTGTACTTCATTACTGTAATTTATGTGTGTCTGTAGTTACATAATGTAATAAATAAAAAAATAATTATTTGCTTTTGTTGCAGGCACGCTTCGGCCACCAGGGCTCATAGGCGGCAGCAAGCCTAAGGTTGCGACGCCTGCAGTGGTGTCCAAGATAGAACAATACAAGAGAGAAAACCCTACTATCTTCGCCTGGGAGATTCGAGAAAGACTAATTTCAGAAGGTAAGTTTGTGTTCAGTGAGAAACTGTGAATGACATTGCATATTTTATTTTAATAAAAACAGTTTAAAGACAAACCTATAAAGTTAAATGCCAAGTTATACATCATAATTGAAAATCAGAGGTTTTATTTATTTTGCTATGTTAACAAGTTTGATGGAAACGGCAAACGGATGAAGTTTTCGAAGTTTTATTTCATAATGTGCTTAAACAGAGGAAAATGGAGAAAAAGCACTACACTAAAATTAATTTTATCTACATCCATACCATAATATGTCTATTTTATAGTCAGGAGCGATGAGCAAACGCCCTACATTTAGATATAAGTATCTGTGGCTGGATCGTTATGTTTACATTTTAGTATCGGTAACCGATACTTTAATTACGTTCAAATTTCGAACGTCTTCTTAAAAAGTAAAAATTAATGGATTTGAAGCTAGCATATGTAAGCAAAACATCTTGATGTATTTTCAAAGGTACCAGGAGAGCATAACCGCAGCGTAACTATTCATTAAATCAAAGAGTTTGAAAGACGCGAGCTAGCCTAGCTTCTTGTTCTTCTCTGCTCTACTGGTACTACGGATTATATTCCACGCGGTTTCACATCGATCCTGACTTTAAAATAGACATTTATCGTATGAATGAAGATAAAGTTATGTATGAGACTGTACATAATTAGGCATTAAAATACTCATGTGATCCTTTTATGAAACTCACTTCGTTCGTTTCATAAAACCACATTCGTATTTTAATGACCCTCATTATGCAACAGTCACATAAATAACTAATTATTTATTTCTTACATTATGAATTCTGATAATTCTCCGCTTGCCAATATACATAATCATAATCCCAAAAAATGTTAAAAAATGGACAAAATAATTCTTAAAAAAAAAACCAAGCTTATTGAACATAATTTTTTAATTATGTTAAGACTGTTGACTCCGTCGATCGCCGTTTTGACTCAAAATAGGCAGTTTTCAACGAGATATTTTCTATGAAAACGTGATCTAAGAAACATGCGACTCACAAATTATTATAAACAGTATCTTTGTCTAAAATCGTAGCCCATACCACTTTTCTTTCTATGGAGTATTTGTGAATACTGATAATTTACCCGAGCAGTGTTTTATAAACTTCACTTTTAACATCGATTTCGAAGCTCAATTGTTTTAATACCATTGTAAAAATAGGACATTTTACTTTATTATGCAAGTCTACATATCATTACGCAAATAGTTAGATGGGGTATGAGTTAAATTTGAGATTATTTTCATACGAAATTCAAATCCATTTACAGCGAAATTACAAAGAAATCACTGTTGTAAACATGCAAAATTTACCATTAATTTCTTTAATTTACAAAAAGTTTTTAGTCTAACTTAAAAGAAGAACATATTATCTTGAGTTTGAATACATAAAACCTATATAATGATGCACAATTTATTTTATAGACATTTTTTTAAACTGCTATAAAACACTCCGCGCAAAACATTTCAAATTAGTCAGCCGCCGGGCTCTTCAGAGGCAGGACGTATGTCGCTCGTACCCAGAAACGGCTGTGCCGCAAACATCGCTGATTTGCGTAGCGTGGTACAGTTTAAAGCGCAACCGACACTTCTTAGTACTATGTTGAGTAAATATTTTATAAGACTATGGTTATGAATTTATGTTAATATTATATACACTACATTAATTGGATAAAAAATGTAATATCTATATAATATATTATATAATCTTATTAAATAAAAGAAAGTTGGGCTAGTTACACTATTTATAACTCAAGAACGGATGAACCGATTTGGCTGAAAATAATATAGTGGAGGGGTAGCTTAGACCCAGGAGAGTGACATAGGATACTTTCATGGGGGAAGGTGGGATAGGAGGAGGAAGGGGGATAGGATTGGGAAGGGGGGATAGGACGGGGAAGGGGGATAGGAGGGGGAAGGTGGATGGGATGGGGAAGTGGGATATTAGGGGGAAGTGGGATAGGAGGGGGAAGGGGGATATGATGGGGAAGGGGGATATGATAGGTTAGGGGAATAGGAGGGGGAGGGGCGATAGGAGGGGGAATGGGGACAGTAGGGGGAAGGGTGATATGATGGGGTAGGGGGGATATGAGGGGGTAGGGGGATAGGAGGGGGAGGAGGATATGATGGGTTAGGGGGATATGAGGGTGTAGGGGGTAATAGGGGAAAGGGGGATAAGAGGGGGAAGGGGGATATGATGGGGAAGGGGGATATGAGGGGGTAGGGGAATAGGAGGGGGAGGGACGATAGGAGGGGGAAGGGTGATATGATGGGGTAGGGGGATATGAGGGGGTAGGGGGATAGGAGGGGGAAGGGGGATATGATGGGATATGAGGGGGGAGGGGGATAGGAGGGGAAGGGGGATAGGAGGGGAAGGGGGGGGAGTTAAAAAAGGAAATTACGCGCGGGTGAAACCGCGAGGGCAACCGCTAGTGGGAAATAGAACTGAAATCAATTTTTTTTTATCCAACCCTTACGTGTGGGGTATCTATGGATAGGTCTTTAAAAATGATAATAAGGTATCTTATATCATTTTTTTCTAAACTGAATAGTTTGCGCGAGAGACACTTCCAAAGTGGTAAAATGTTGGTCCCCCCCCCTGTAACTTCTAAAATAAAAGAACGATAAATCTAAAAAAAATATATGATGTACATTATTATGCAAACTTCCATTGAAAATTGGTTTGAACGAGATCAAGTAATTAGTTTATAAATTTTTGGGGCTTCCCATACTTAGAACTGAAACTCAACATTTTTTTTTTCTTCAAACCTTTACGTGTGGGCTATCTATAGATAGGTCTTTAAAAATGATAATAAGGTTTCTTATATCATTTTTTTCTAAACGGAATAGTTTGCGCGAGAGACACTTCCAAAGTGGTAAAATGTTGGTCCCCCCCCCCTCTAACTTCTAAAATAAGAGAACGATAAAACTAAAAAAAATATATGATGTACATTACCATGCAAACTTCCATTGAAAATTGGTTTGAACGAGATCAAGTACCTAATTAGTTTTTTTTTTAAAACGTCATAAATCGTAAACCGCAATTTTCCTATCATTCAATCAACTCAAATATAAAAACGTCGATCAAACTTACAAAGAACTACAAGAACTTTTATATTATGACGATACTTGCTGCTACGGAACCCTTCATGGGCGAGTCCGACTCTCACTTGGCCGGTTTTCCCCCCTCAATTGTAAATGTTTTACAGCGTTGAGATGACATTTTTTTCACAGGATATCACTAAAAACAATGCATGACCTTCAAGTGTCAACTACTCACTTGGATTTAAAACAAAAACGAGCCGCGTGCCAAACGTCGGGAATCAACGAACAATACGAATCATGTCGGTCATTAAAACCGAACAATTTATTAAAAATAGGTCATAATAAGCGACATGTCACTGTAAGCGAAGTCATTATATCCGACATTTTAACAAAGATTTTATATGAAAACCAAACTTCTTAGTGTAATTACGTCATAATAACCGATTGGTCCCGTGGGTTGGTCAATATAGGCGGAGTCATAATAAACGGATTCTACTGTATTTAAAAATAAGAAAAGGAAACGAAGAAATGAAGAATCCTTAGTTAAGGCAAGAGCTGAATGGTAAGTATAGTATTGATTTGCGGTTGCAAAACTTGCAAAGAATATTGTAATTAGCCCCCGAACAAACAAATATACATAGCAATTTAAAAAGGTTTTTTTAATTCTCTTGCTGCCTGGACGTCCCTGCGTGCCTGGGCCTGCCTACGCCCTACGCCCTACCTGATCCTACATTATTACTACCTAGTGCTTTCGTATTTCGTTATAAAAATGGTATTCTGAAATCGGTATTTTATTTTTAAATTACGTATCGAATGGTCATACTTAAAAGACTTACATATGTCAACACTTTTCATTAGGTAAGTAAGTATTTACACACACATTTGGGAAGGATTACTTTATTAGTATTAATTGGCTACTCTTAAAAAATCTAGGTACTTCATGTAAAC
Organism: Mecyna flavalis; assembly: GCA_949319885.1. Classification (NCBI taxonomy): domain Eukaryota; kingdom Metazoa; phylum Arthropoda; class Insecta; order Lepidoptera; family Crambidae; genus Mecyna; species Mecyna flavalis. Next base: position 11,643,437 of record OX439431.1, on the reverse strand, counting down.
AGTAAGATATTGTCAATGTTTACTACATTGATAAATATTTTACCCATTATATTACAACACACACTTACTTATGCCCTGTTATGATTATGTAAGGATAAGTAAGGATATAATATAAAAACTACACACTATTTAGTATATTATTTGAAATATTGACATATATAAATAGTTAAAAATAAACAATATTTGAAATTAAATCAAAAGTATCAAAGTGATTACTTTGACTACAGCAAGACATTGCTTATCTTGACCTGGCGCGCATGCGCGAAACCCGAAATTCGAAAACTCGACGCGACGCATTTTTGATTAACCCTCTTAAGTAAATATTATTCTCTGAGTTGATAAACATATTAAATAATCGGACCAGCACAAATCATGTTTGTTCTGTGCACGGATCGAACCCGCTAGCTTTAGTGTAGACTTCTCTACCAGTACACCAAAGTCATCAAATGGTGAAAATTATACTAGAAAGTGCAGCGAATATAAGTAGACACAATGAAATGTACAGTTAGACACAATCTGTCAGCCTATTTATAATATCAAAGGCTTATAAAATGTCGGTGGGCGCGGCGCGTAATACCGGTGCGCGGCTCGCATTACCGCTTGCGTGCGCGCACCCTCTAGCCCGGCCTGTCAAATGGACGACAAACATCGAAAATGGATTTAAGGAGACTTTATGTTTGAAGTAATTTTTCCTTGCAGTCTGTGTAGTCCAAAGTGCGAAATTTATTAATAATAAGGTATTTATCTACAAATTCGTGTCCAGGATTTAATGTCTGACTATTAAGAAGATTTATAATAGTTAGATGGTTTACGCAGAAACTGTGATTTGGATACAGCTTCATATTAATGAAGATTATATGTATATTTTAATTACATTTATAATTTAAAGAATTTGTTAAGCGGGCTAAGCTGCGGGCGAAAACTAATAATGTATAATTGAAACCTCTATATAGATAGATAGATACTCTTTATTGCACAAAACACTTTAGGACAAACATGTAACATATAATAGCTGTACAATTTAAGCGTAATTATCGCTAATAGCGATCTCTTTCAGTCAACCTTAGGAACGAGGAAAGTATGAAATTAGTGTAATACAGAGTGTAACTATGTACATCATGATGATGATGATGAAACGATGTCGTTTTCTTGAATACATTTTATTTGATGTATTTTAAACATATTAAATTTTATTTAAAATACAATTTTCTATAACAGTGTATAACACAGAAAAGAAAAACGTACCCATAAAATCTAAATGTTAAATATCAAAAACCGCGTGTTTTCACACAGTATGTAAAATACTATCATAACTGTAAACGACTTGTGTAAGTCGTTATTTTAAACTTAAAATTGCCTCAAAACACAATTGCAAAAACAAATTAAGTTCCATCTATATGCTGTCATATAAAGATACCAAAGCATTACCCAAAATTATTGCCTTACGCAACACTACATCGGCCTTAAGGCTGCGGCTGAACTAACTCCGGCTTCATTAAATATATCCAATTAACGGCTTTTACTTATTGATTAATGAACTTTAAGTACATGTCAAACATTTTGGGGGGTCAATAGGTAAAGCCTTTGAAATGCAACCCCGAATATGGTCTAATAGTTTCGTAAATGTCCGTCGGCTTACCGACAGCGGATACTTGGTAACATGAGAAGATGTATTGGATTTAGGATCCTATGTGCACCAAAAAAACGAGGCTTATGTATGTGGTAAGGTACGCACAGTGGCTGATCACGCCTCTATCCCACGCGGAGAAAGTGGCGTTGAGACTGTGAGTGAACATGATTGCTTATAATGTTACAAGACATGTCCAATCATTGTCGTGGGACATTCATAACATCGGAACTCCGATGTTATGACTTTTCTTTATTATTTTTTAACAATTTTAAACATTTCACTTGTTCCTATAAAGTACGAGTAGGTTGCTTTGGTGGTCCAGTTGATGTGATAGACAAAAGCTTTGCTAAATAATTAGGGATGGTTCGCATTTTTGGCATACTATAAAATGCCGTGCTGAAAAATGGTATTGGTTTGAATACTATTTTTAAATATTATATTCAGAAAGAGAGGTATAAAAGTATAATTATTTGATTCTCCAAGGCTTGTTTAGTTGTGGCTAGATTGCAGTTTATAAAAAAATCAAAGGATATTTAAAAAAAATTAAGCATATTGTTGATTTATACTCATGAGTCATTAACATAAGTGCATAAACCACTTAATTTGGAACAATCAAAACTTTGGCTGTCTCATTCAAACACGAACTGCCTGCCATAACATGAAATTTATTAACAGATTCTGCAATATTTTACTTTTTGTTTTTATATAAATGTTCCAAATTATTGCCTGAATGACGTATGTATGTCGCTTATTGGCAAGTAAGCTAAATCATATCTGTTGGCTATCATTAGTTTTAAATTTTTAGTTTGTGAAACGTACTTTATACATAATAATTAATTTTAAAAATTAAGCTAGGTCGTTTGTCTGATGTTTATTTATTTAATTGCTTTAGCTTAAGCCGTAAAGCCGACTATCCGCTTCACGTTAGGATTAGCCTAAAAACATCGAATAATGAACCAAAACCAATGACGTATTTTAAAAATATTCTAAAATATTGTCATAGATTATATGCTTCCATTTCATCAACATACTTAGCATCTTGATGTTTAAATAATATATCACCAAAATGTACGGTCTTTTAAAAATAATCACATGATACCAACATTATTACCGCAGTAAAGCACATTATAACAAACTACCAATTAGAAAATAAACAAACACCTAAAGACGAGTTTTCGAATCCATAGAATAATTAAGTAGCGACTTGACTTAACCGTCGAAGTGCATTAAAGGGGAACATTTTTGCCTAATGACACACCGGTGACATCGCAGTGCTCAGACGTTTTCCTAAACGGCGTATTACGCTGCTTACCCACGACATACATAAATAGATATTGTGAAGCACGATGGGCGTCTTAGCTCAGGCCAACGAGCCAATTGCGATAATTGCACCAAAGACACCTCTCGTGTCCATGCGTGACGTTAAACGCGACTAATAAACTTCAAAAACGGCTTAAGTACCACCACCGCGCACATACGATTAACATTCCTCACTCGTAAAGCTTAAGACTTAAAATCGTGTAATGACCGCGCGTGGTATCACGTTCTCTGCCGAAGATCGGTTTGCCTTCTTATTTTCTCTAGTGAGTAGTGCAGAGCGGTAGGGTGCGTGCGATCGCCTGTGAAACTGGTTTTGCTCAAGTCCACTTCTGGTTTACGATATCACCGGGGACCGGATTAGGAGACGATAACATTCTTGATGGGAAACACTGTGCTAAACTGAGTTGTTAAATTGGTTCACAGTCATTAAATCCACAGGGGGCGCCGTAACTTCAGAGCGCATGATCGACCAAACATCTTTATTAAATGTATTTTATTTAAGTAAGGGATTTGATATCGGGGATAACTATTTAGAAAAAGTACTAAAAGTAGCTGCATGTTTAATATTTTACGAGAGTAAGATTATACTTTCATTATGAAATAATCAGTAACCTTATAAGCTTATCGTATATTGGTAAAAATGTTAAATATTGAAATATGCTGTTACACATTTTATTGTTGTTGTAAAAATAAATAAACCATGGAAGATACGACCCCCTTATCGTTTACCTCGGTAGCCAAAAAGAGAGTCATAAGTATAACGGTGCAATAGTTTTCCCCACAGACTAAGATAGAAATCTGTGGTTTTCCCTTTATTCCGAGTTTTGGTCATCACCTTAAAAAATCTCTATTTTAATTTTTTTCTAGTATCTTAAAATTTTTATATTTTTTATATTATTTATTTTAAACTGATCTAGTTTCTACAAATGTTTTTTTGTAGAAACTAGAACAAATAAATTATGAAACAAACCGCATACAGGATTGCTTATAATTCGCATTTTACCTCAAGTTATTTTTTAAACTTTCAGAAACTCCCTTTATCTTTTAAAAAATCTAGCAGACTATGTTGGCTATTAAGGATTACGATCAATTACGATGGTCAGGTGGTAGTCGCTCCAATGTAATAATAACTGGACTTTCCAAATCCTGGATCATTGTGCAAGCGCACCCTGACTAGAACGGGACACGCTGTTTTAAACAAGATAGTTAGCACAACAATAAATCCCATGATTTTTAAAATAATCAACAATTTAGTTTCTTATTTCTGAACATACAGCATGTTAAATAAATAAAATCTTCTAGTTTACTTGTACTAATTTTAAATTGCCCGTTCAACCGTGCCACATAGCTATGCCGTGAGCAAATTCTTGAACAGAGGTCGAACAATTGCTCAGTGACTGCCTTTATTTTTTCCGTTTTTTTTGTTCTTATCTGCTCGGTCGGCTGACATTATCGTCATTTGTTGAAATGTGTTTAAAATAATTGCTCGGGCGAGTGCGCCCATGCCTGCGCTGTGTGCGAAAATTGCACGCGATCCCATGCCAGTTGTTTTGCGTAAATGCTCACATATTTGCCGTAAATGCTGCGATATTTAAATAATTTCTGCGTATTATGAACGCTTAAATTTTACTGTTAACCACTTCGGTTTTCTTTTATCAAAATTTACGAGTTGTTAAACTTTATTTGCTCAAAAACAATGATAATTGTAAGTATGATGTATTCGAATATCACTTAGCACTTAAATAAGAATATTTTTCTAATAAATACTTGTAAAGGCTTACTAAAAAAACAATTTTATATCTTTTTATGTGATCCAGCACCATGAATATGAAGGTCAGTGGAAGCTAGAGCGATAGTGTTCAACAATGAAATAGGCCAAATATTTTTAATAGCCTACTGCAAACTGAATCTTTTGACATCCCAAAAAGTCCTTTCTTCATTCTATGGTTCCAGAGGCAACTTTTTAATAATTAGTTCAGCCTCGATATTTGGCTTGCAGTACTTACGACTCCCGAAGAAATCTTGAATTTTGACAGTCGTTCATTTACAGCTGAGTCAGATGTCTATACGACCGGGTTGTAGTTATGATTGATTCCATTAGACCGCGCGATGGTTTCGGTGTATCAAAGCGTGTTGACCGGCGGACCACCTGCTGTCAGGAGCCTCGGTCACGATGATGACGTCCACAGTACTGGAAGTGCCACTGATTTTATTTCATATTTTTTATTGTTTCATATCACATCTTAGAACAGTGGACATAAAAAATTAACATCCAACAACATAATCGTAGTTAGTATTTTCTGTCTTCTTTAACGTGTTGCCTCGACTACTATTTGTGATTTCGAATATAACATATTATGCACTATTTGTGATTTCGAATACAACATAATATGTACGCGTTTAATCCATAAGTAAATATTTTGTAGGTACGTTATTCAGAAATACATTTAATTATTGATTTAGTTCTTACAAGGTTTGTTTAGTCAAACGCTGCTTATGACGATGTGTTAACAAAATATTGATATTTTTGTAAGTTTTTGACCTTTGTCGTCTACACTTAATTTACATGTGAGGTTCTATGTATTCATTCGTATGTAACATGATACTGATTTTAATAACGATAATGATCACCTAATCATAAAAAAACTCCACTAAGCAATTCCAAAAAGTTTTTATAAAATATCAGTAACCAAAATTATGAGTTCTATTCCTCTATACGTAACTCTATGGCGCGATTATGAGTCTAAGGCAATAGAATTTTAATCAAATTTACAATAAAATGATCACGGGCACAAAGGCCAGCCTTTGACACACGTGCCGGATTCAGAGTTTGATTTAATTGATTTAATTTCATAAATAGCTTTAATGGCGGCACACAGTCAGTGGTTTGTAGCGTACTTTTTTGAATAAATAATATGAAGCCCATCATTTCCATATAGGTACGTATAATCTTTTTGTTTAATGACACCTACGAGAAATTAAACTATTAAGTTTGATGTTATTTACGATTTAATAAATACCAGTAATATGTGGAAAACCTCTGCTGCTATGACAGAAAAAATAAGTTTTAATTAAAACCTGTGATTATAATCAATTATTTTTTCGGTATAAAAATATTTATAACACCACAATTAAAACAAGGTTACTCGTAATTAAAGTGTCACATTATGAAAATGACTCCTAACGTGTATTGAAAATAGGCTTGTCACCAACAACCGCGGCGTGAAAGAAAATAATAATATTAAAAGAAATATTTTTAACAGATCATCAGTTCTTTCGGTAAATAATCAGCGGGTCCTGTGAAGTTCCATCCAATAACCCAATTTACCTCAATCTAATATTTACAAACGCGGAATACAATAAAAATCTGTCAAGAATCCGGCATCCACTTGAATACGTCAGTCGATTCTTTCGGGGGCGCAGTTATCAAAACAGCGGTTCATCGAGAGAGGCTAAATTTTAATAAGGTGCCCACTACCGCCTTTGTTAGCGATGACGTGGCAATTTTGGACAATGCCTTGCGCAAGTTATCGACTAAATCGATATCGGTTTACGAGGCGTTACGGGCGGCTCTAGCTACTGACCACATTTTGATTAATTGCATTCTTTCGGCCTCAAATAGAAGCCCTCGGATATTGACTGGCGCCGATTAATTAGCGAAACCGATGACGTGTGATTTTACAAATGGGGTGTGAAAATATTTTGAGATGATGCAGAAACACCTTTAGTTATTAGTTTTGGTAAGTCGTAAAATACGGCGCGTTTGATCATTTGTTGTGTTCAATGTTTGTATTTTGAAATAATTTTTCTAATTAGGCCCTTGGCTGTCCCATTGAAACTTTCTACCCTGTATAGCTATTTGAGTAAATAATGAAAAAATACGAATCGAATCAAAAATCAAAAAAAGTTTTTACTTTAGTATAACATTTTGTTTTAGATATTAGTTTTCTTTTTAAGTTACAATATTTCCTTTTTACAAAATACCACCAAGTCGCTTAGTCTCTATCTTAGTTCCTATTTTCTTTTAATTAATTTATTTTACAAATATATTCGCTCTTTTGATTTCAACTATTTTAATCATGTCTTATCATATCTACTAAAATCATTGTACCAACTATACATTAATATAAAAAAATTCAAAGATTGTATTCCTTCATTTATCTTAAACTCTACAATTTTCATATCAATACAAAACAGTACTCCTACACCACAATAATATAAAGATAAAATCAATACAGGAACGACACCGTTTCTAAGGCAATAAAGTAACGTTTTTCAACCGTTTCTTGACATTTACTAACAAGGTCCCACCTTGTCTGCCGACATTGTATTATCGGAATAAATCAAATCGATCTCTACACAGCTTCCAATAAACCGATACATTTATTAATTTGTTACACCATTAAATTGGTTCCCAGCAGTGCATCGTCCAACAGTGTTGCTTCCACGTTCATGGTCGTGATCCCGACCCGGTTAGATGGTTGATGGGTCTACATGTTTCGACAAAAAACTATTTTGATGGCTTTTTGCTTTCACCATTGTCTTTTTGTCAAGAGAAAACTATAACTTTTTATTTATCAATTAGGGGAAGTCGAGTCGCTGAGTTAGGATTAATTCTTTAAATCGACTGCAAAATATGTATAAACTACTGGAAGAATTTTTTACTTATTTACAAATAATCAGCAATAAGGCATTTATTGTAAAAGACAAGAAAATCCATGACCGACGCTTTAAAATATGTAGTAGCGTTATAAATGACACATATTGTACCTATCTATTCGACTCTAATTAAATTTCGTTGATTATGTTAAATATGCTTAAAAAGAGGTTCTTCTCAGTTTTATAATAAACATGGAAATCGCAAAATACTCGCTTCAATTTGTCATTTATGAAACAGTCGATTTCAAAGTAGGTGTATTTTATATCTTTCAACAAACGCGAATGGTATTGTGATATTCTAGAAGTATCCAAGTAAGAATTGCGAAGATCCATTCTTTCTTCCACCGCTAAAACGGGTTTTCCAACCAGTCACTTATAACAGTCCTTTTGTTACTGTACCTATTCAGTGCTAATTGAAATTGGTAGAAAAGCGGGTGCGTGGAGCAGGCGTTTAGCGGACGGGTGCCCGGCGTGCCCCCCGTCGCGGCAGGCACCTTTTTACTCGGCCCACGCCGCGGGTGCCGCCTGATTGCCTCCGATCTCATCGTTTTATGTTCCCCATAAAGCCAACAATAATTCATTTAGACGACGTGACGCCACTCACTCGTTAACTGGTTCTAATCGTCGGGGGACGTGATTTCAGAACGGTTGCTCAAACAGTTCCGGTATGCTGAAACGAAAGTTTTGGTGTTAAAATGTGATGAAAAAAAAAATAAGTGAAAAAGAAGTGAGAAGGTTTTCTTTTCACGAAGATTTATAATTAGGATCATGACTTTTACATGCACTTGAGAATTATTTCCTCGTTATATCGAATTAATTAATAAAGAATAATTTGTGAGTGGCTAAATATTTTACATATTTTTACTAATCGTAAAAAACTGTGTAGTCTGAATGTATTAGGTAAAAGAATCAATCCCGTTTTTTGATTCTTAACCTGCGGTAGGTATATTATTAAATATTGGTTTTAGTTTATTAGGTATTATCAAACTGTCATTACTTTAGTGTAAATCATAAATAAATACTGGGACAAATAGTGATTCTGTAATGACCGAATTTTTTAAAAACCAATAAAACCAGGTAACCAAGTTATTAGTTACTTAGTTTAACATTATGCACTAATTAGTCCAATCCAGTCGCATCCGATATTGTCGACAACAAACCAATTCTATAAAAAAACCGGTATAAGTAAAACAAACAAACAAATTCATTCCGAACCATTAGGCACGAGATCCGACTGTTAATGTCTCAATTTAGAAACGAGCGTAAATCTTCAAAGGCGTGACAATTACTGTTACTTCCCGGCAATACAAACAAAAAGGGTTTCCGTCAATTATCGATAAATTAACCAGATTAAACACTCCATAGCAGACGGCGCCGGACCGTCTTATCTTCCGACATGCCACGCTTTTAGGCAGGTAACAACACTTCGGACCAGGAACATTAACATTTTATACCAATTTGCCTTTTATTAGGATCCATGGGAAGTCACTTATCGCCACTTTCAGTATCTATCTACACCCAATTTATAACAAAAACAAATCTAAGATACTACTACCTCGAGGCGTGACTGCTCTTATTCATTACGACACCAAATCTTAGCACCCGAAATAAAAACTTAAAAGCTCAAAGCGATCGTAATAATAGTTTATAGTAGGTACTGTACATAACAGGCTCATTCCATTGAAAACATCTAACCTTTTAATAGCAGCGAAGCCTATTGTGACTAATCATGATTAAACGACTTTAGACAAATTGCATGACCGTGACTAAGCATGTAAGGACCCGAACTCGATCCCAAATCATTAAAAGTACAATTATAGATATCGCATTCCCACCTGCAACCTGTTGACGGATAATGATCTCTTTCTAAACAAATAGTGAGACTGCCATTGATTGTACTTAATGTTCGATTGATGATTTGAATTTAAACGCAATTATTACAAATTTTTTGTAATATTTTTTTTAACAGTTTTACTCTGGGATTTAGTAGCGTAAACTGTAATAGTTCACGGATCATCTAAGCTCTTCAATCGAAATCGTTACATGATTTCAAATCAAAGCGAATTAAAACACGACACCGACGAAGAATCGGGATTCAAAGCACCTCATTGTCGATCAGCCGTCTGATAGGCACTTCTTGTTACTAAACAAAAACCAATTTAACTGTTCTGTTAAAGATCATAGGAATTTTTTGTCGTTCAAAAGAATAGTATGAACGAACTAGATTAACTAGCGGCGACGCGTCGTTGAGCTCCCACAAAACGTTAACAGATTTTCAACGGTTTTATTTCTTTTTACGAAACGCTCCCAATATAATTAAAGATCGGTAGGTAAGTGATGACTGGTCACCATTAGGCGTATTCTCGCCGTCTCGGGCTCGAAGCTGCGTCTGGAACAGAAGGCCGTCTATCGAGCCTTCATCTTAAGCGCCGATTACGAAGCAAACAAATTGTGTGGAGGGCATCTTTTTGTGCTTTCGACATGCTAACAATGAGCGAAGCCGCGCAACTGATCATTACCATTATACTGTATAAGGCTTTGTGTTTTGAGTAAATTATAACAGGTCCGTTTTATTTGATGCGCCAGCTCGCTTCTCTGACAATGGGGCTTCATTATCAACGGTGACCACATTAAATCTACCATCACAATAATCGCGATAGCATAAAATACGTATACATCATTATAATTATTATATCGGTAACATTAGAGCTCGTCAAATTGTTTCTCTATGACAAACTATTGACAGGGCGGTTTATTTATGTTTGTAGGCTCGTAATTTTCTGTAACAAGCTAGGAAAACGTCTCTGTTGCATATGTAAGGAGCGTTTACATTGAATTATTGTTCCTGAGTATGAGGATAATTGTCCACAATAGGTAAGATTCAAATGATAGGTTTCGATAATACTGAGTCGGACTGATTTGCTTCAAGTAACCGCGGTTAACTGGCATTTGAAAATTACAAAATCACACTTTAGTACTTATAGTAGGATATTACAGACACCACAATACATATTCAATATCCTGTTGTAAGCTTGATATGTAATTTCAAATGCGCGTTTCATATTCTGTAATATAAATATTTACACGAACATCTTGCACGCTAGCAACATTTTTAATATTCCTTAGTTCCGGATAAATAATGTTTAGATGTCTTGTCTCACAGTTGACTTTGGTTGATAAGTGTAGCATTCCGTAGTGACTGTACTTGTATTAAATAAATAAATATGCTCGTAAATATCTTTGAACATTATACACACGGCACCATCTAGCCTCAAGCTAACCACAGTTTGTACTGTGGATTGTAGGTGTAAGGCAATGGATAAACATTACTTAAAATATGTACTTTTTTGTAAAAACAATTATATAGAATCACCCAGGCCACAAAAAACAGGCATAAATAAATAAATCAATACAATAAAGTGCTGAACTAAAACATAAGTTGCTGTTTAGGAAGTAAAAGAAAAAAAAACTAACAACGAAAATGCAACAAAACTTCTTTACGTGATTATTGTGTACATAATGACTGTATAGAGCCACTAGCCCAATTCTGACGACATTTGACAGAGCAATTCAAGCAGTAATGACGCTGGCGAGACCGTCGGCAGCTCAGTAGCTCAACAACGAAACCTACGACAATTACGTTCGGGCAGGCTATGATTAAATTATGGCACTTACTCGGAGTGTTTCCTGAAAATTACATGGGATGGCTCTCCAAGGCTGCGTTGGCACGCGATCCCTCCGCACGCATTAAATGTTATAATTGCGACGATTTAAAATGCGACCAATGACGCATTGGTTTTAACACCGCTGCTCGCACAGGTATCATGCACTTTGTCCGTAATTAGTTGACGGCCGGGAGATATGAATATTGTTGAATGAAACTGCACATTTCTGAACACCGTTTATTATAAATACCACCGCATAAAAACTTGTCCTTAATAACAATATCGTGCGAGGCTCGCCACTGGGGAATTTGTTTACGCTTCGCGATACTGACGTATTTTATTGACTTGGGTTCGAAATCGACATAGAGCTAGTAAAAAAAAAAAGATTTTAAATATATAAATTTTTATTACAAAGTCGTTCCGGTAAAACAGTTAAAAAAGCTGATCTTAATTTTTAAGGAAGAGGTTTGGTATTTATAAGAAGTAGTAAGACATCCACGATTTTTTTGTAATTATGTAAAATGCTTAAAAGTATATCAGTAATCTTCCTAAAAATTGTATTGAACTTAAGTAACGGTAAATTAATTTATGATTTTTGTTCACAGGGGTATGCACCAACGCTACTGCACCAAGCGTGTCATCAATCAATAGAATATTAAGAAACCGGGCAGCTGAGCGAGCGGCAGCAGAATTCGCCAGAGCGGCTGGCTATGGCCTATACGCAGCTCCTCCGCCATATGGAGCCTTCCCCTGGGCCGGCGGCGGCGGGGTCTGGCCACCTGGGGGCCTCCCTCTCCCCCCAGGAGTACCAGCCCCAACGGCCGGTGTCCCCCACCCGGATGCAGTCCAACAGGGATTCTTATCCTCATCTGGACGTGGCCTCATCGGTTAGTGAAATCAAATATTGGATAAATTTAATGAGCTGTCGTAAAATCTCTGAATCCTGATACCTAAGTAAATATGCATTATTCATAAACGCTCTTTAAAAAACGAAACCATTGCTTACGGGATTCTTTTACTGTTACTTTTTATTATCGTATCGATTTGTTTTAAAGCCAAGTTACAACTTTTAATTCTTAATACAGATGTAGACGGCGACGATTCCGGATCTTTAGACGGAGAGCAGCCCAAGTTCCGACGGAACCGCACCACGTTCAGTCCCGACCAGCTTGAAGAATTAGAAAAGGAATTTGAAAAATCTCATTATCCATGCGTCTCAACTCGTGAAAGACTCGCGTCAAAAACATCGCTGTCGGAAGCACGGGTCCAGGTAACGACCGCAATAAAATATTAAATACGACATTCATAAACCCACAGCCAATTAATAATATTTTATTAATATGATCCGTGAGACGGCTTAATCAAATCAGAGCTATCATTTTCACACCAATTTACATTCATGAATATTTGTTAACGCAGTGAGAACAACATACTAATCTCGTTTATTTACCGTTACTGACAGGTTTGGTTTTCCAACAGACGAGCCAAGTGGAGACGCCATCAGCGCATGAACCTCCTGAAGCGAGGTGGCGGCTCGCCCCCGCACCGCCTGCCCCACTCCCCCTCCCGTTCCCGCTCTCGTTCTTCATCCCCCTCGCGCTTCCCCTATCACACTCCTCAAATGGGCGGGGAAAATAGCGCGTTCAAATCCCTTGCGCACCAAGACAGCAACGCGCTGAAAGCGCTGTCGCACCAGGCACAGTTTGATAGCAGCGCATTGAAAGCACTGTCGCAGCAGCAGTTTGAGAGCGATGCGTTCAAGCATCACCCGGCTTTAGAGAATAGCGCGTTTAAGGCTTTGGTTCCGCATTCAGCGGCTGCAGCGCTGCTGGCGGCGCAGTCGATCCAGCTGGCTCGCGGGTACGAGTCGCAGTCGGACTCGGACGAGGAGATAAATGTACACGAGGAGAGCGGCGACGAGGGCGAGCGGCAGAAGCGCCGCGCGCGCTCCAGAACCCCGAGCCCCGCCCGCGCGCGCCCTCCGCCCAACGACCTGCCCTTGCAACTCACCAAACACGATCGTTGATATACTCATCGAATTTATACTTGTATTTACATAAAAGTATTAAGATTATTCCTATTGAGCGTTGGATGTTCCGAATACGAGTAATTATGTAAATTAAAATCCTAGAGTGCTAATACTCCAGTTTGTTTGTAAATTAATGTAAATATGTAGTTTGTTAAATTGTTAATTAATGCAAGAAAGATGAATGAGTAATAAAATTCATGCACAAACTATTCTATTTTATTTATTAAAGATGATAATATTTCTTAACTGTTAATACAGGTACAGTCAGCTTAAGAAGTGTTTATGTCCACTCAAAACTTTGAGACTAATGTATGGGCTTAAAATTTTAATTAAGTATACGAATGGAAATGTAAGATTTATTACAGATACACTTCTCATTTCGTCTGTATTTTAATAGATGTGGCTCACGATGGTATAATTAAGGAACACTTAAAGCTATTTTTATAAGTACAATTTGTGAAAGTCTAGATTAGAATACCAAAGTGTTATTTTCAAGTTGGACAGCACGGTTTATGGAAAATAAAAGTTCCTAATCCAATTTAGTACCTACCATTAAAATTATAATCATTTGCGGAAAGAACACTTAGTTATCTCAATAGGTGTTACTACTTTACTTATATAAATTTTTATTTATTTATTTTATTGATTGTCCTTGTAGATTTTTTTCAATGTTTTAAATTACTTTAAACATACGTATAATCCTAATAGAATATGACAGAACAATATTTTTTAGAAACAGTTTACAATTAGTAAAGAAAACAAAGTTTTGTAGTAACACAACTCAAATTGATATTAGGCTGTCTAATACATACGTGGTTGAAGGACACTGTCACTGGTTAATATAAACGATATTATCGTTTTATGCACAGTGGAAGAGATTCTAATGCTCATCGTTCAGTAAGTTAGGCGCTGCACAGACTTAAAAACTGGCACGGGGAATACTTTTCTAACATATTATGTAAAGTACGAGTAAGTATGTGGACACAATATAAAGTGTACCACATGTCTGTGAAGAGACGGATAATTTCACTGGGGGCTAGTATCCGAAACAAGACACAAAATTGTCTACGTCTGTGCCGCGCCTTATTCCCACAGATAATAAATAGTTAATTCACTGCTTACACTACTAGTTGAATTCGCAGTTCACTATTCATTACAATTTTGAAAGTAAGTGAGTCATTAATGTTCGCTTAGATTCATCATCCGTAATTATTATAAGGATAGAAAATCAGGGACCGGTGTCAAAAGCCATTGAGTGATGCTTCCTGGACTCTATCTACTCAATTGTCCATCAATGGGCCTGCTAAATGCGCTGTTATGTAGCAGGGCAACTCCCAAAATTCGACTTAGAAAGCCACCTAATGATAATAAGACCCAGGCCGTGGTTGGAAGGTATTGCTTTTGGTGGGTTTAACCTTAGTGGCCGAAACTAATTTGTATGATGACAAAGAAATACAAAGAGAATTATATTACTGTATTTAAAAATCTTTTTTTTACTTCTACAATAAAATATCATAAGCACAAAGTACAGTCAACAGCACATCACGATATACACTTGCAGTTCGATAATAGCGCTTATGCCCCCGACATAAGAGCGGTACAAAGTCCAAAGTGTTACGTCTGACGTGCTTTTGACTGTACTTTAGATAATTTTGTTCCTATTAAAACTTATTCAGAAGATATAAATATACAAAGCTATTGAAATGTGTGGTTCTTACCGCAAATGAAAGATGAAAATAAAAAGAAAAGTAATAAATGTAAGTGAAATGTCCTGTCTACGATTGATAGATAATGTCGAATGGGTAATAAAACTATAATTAATGTTCGCTCCGTAAATGTTTACGATAATTGGCACCATGAAAATTGATTAAGACGGGCACTAGAGAATCTATGTATATAGTAATACGTGTTAGGTGTAAATATTTGTTGAAATCTCAGCACTGTAAACTATTTATTGCTTAGATGAATAATTTTATTGTAAAATATTGTAGACAATTTATGTACATAAATACCTATTACAAAAATAAAATTACCTACACAGAAATTAAGTTCTAGTTTTATTTTGCAACCCGTCGTAAATATTCATTAATATATTAATAATTATTCAGAGCAATAAACTGTGAACTACTTTCCATCCAATCTTTCCGTAATTTAATTAATTGAATTAGCAAGTCTAAATTTAATAAATATAGATGACTAAGATGGCGCATTAGAGAGTGTTCTCTTGCTCTAAGAACTAAGGCTAGTGGATTCCATCCCTACCTTTTATACAAAATTGATAACCAGCTTTTTGCCTGCGACTTTTTATGTATTACTAAGAAGTTGATTGAGGTGCACTCCCTATTCCTTCTCTTAGCACGGTAAGACAGCATTTCGACACGACCAGAGAGAGATCAGCGGCTTTAAATGCTTTCCAAGGTATTGAAAATATTCCAGACTCTAAACAGTGACTAAGTATACGAACTATGGCTTTGGATTGTGGGTTCAAAGAACAACTTACTTAGGTACTTAACTTACTCATCACGGACATAGTCTGTAAGAAATACAGATGTTAAACCGATTCACCGTAAATAATTCTGGGTACAAGCTCCCGCGAGGGACCAAAAGACATCAACGACTTAGATATCGACTCGTATACGACTTTTAACTTCTGGCTGCGATTTCGTTTCTGAAGGCTTAGAAGGCACTTAAACGAGATGAAAGTTATACGTGAATTCATATCATTGAATACACGTGTGCAGAGTCACAATTTAATCCCAAACCAGTGTATCTATCCTTCCTGAAAAATTGCGGTTTTGTTACATTATTGTATTGTTATTAGATGGTACATAAACAATTACTGAAACCAATAGAAATAAGTTAAGTATAGTATGGTTATATACAATATATAAATTGAATTATCCACAAGGAAAGAAGCGAGTCATTCCAAACACGAATATTCTCTTACTAGTATTGCTCAATGGAAGTTCTAGGATTCCACAGTATTCACTCTTATCAACATGAATGAAGTAACGAGTCACTTTTTCTTAGCAGACTCTACCGCAAACCTAGAATATAGAGAAAAAACAAATGAAACACTATCCTACTTCCTACTAATATTATAAATGCGAAAGTCTGGATGTTTGGATGTTTAGATGTTTGGATGTTTGGAAGTTTGTTCCTCAATCACGCCTAAACGGCTAAACAGATTAAGATGAAATTTAGCACACGTGTAGCTTATAACCCGGATTAGGACATAGACTATAAAATTCCTACGGGAAACGTGTCATTCCCGCGGGAATAACAATTTTAAAACTACTGAACCGATTTGAATAATTCTTTAACTGTTGGAATTAAACCGACTTCAAAAAAAAACAAAAAAAAAAAAAATACCTAAAAACACTGAAAAGCAAAAAATAATTTTAATAAGACATTCATCAAATGCGCTTATTGTCTAAGCCTATTAATAACATTAAATTGTATTTACGTGCTAGTTAGGTACCTACTAATCTGTTTTAAGTCGGTGCCAAGCTAAATAGTAGGTACCCAGACTACGTACCTACGTCCGCGGATTATTTGTAACCCTGTATAATACATAAATTATTAGGTATGTATCATTTTTCATTACCTTTGGCTTGGCACCGACTTCAAACAGATTAGTAGGTACCTAACTAGCACGTAAATACAATTTAATGTTATTAATAGGCTTAGACAATAAGCGCATTTGATGAATGTCTTATTAAAATTATTTTTTGCTTTTCAGTGTTTTTAGGTATTTTTTTTTTTGTTTTTTTTTGAAGTCGGTTTAATTTTTTTTTTAAAAAGTTTGTTTATTTTTCTATTTTTAGTGTGAATAATACGTAGGAGTGAGTAAAACTCTCTCATAATATTGATAACGAAAATACGAGTAAAATAGTAGAATTGTATTATTTGACAATATTAGGTATTCATTAAGTGTTCAGCACTATTCAGTAGACCAACTAAAGATGCAGCTCGCAAGAGGGACATAAGAATTAAGAAGTCGTACCCTTTAGCTTCCATCATCATAGTTGTACCTTCCATCATCAGCTTAGCTGCAAAAGTACATGAAATACAACT
The DNA here is from genome assembly GCA_949319885.1 of Mecyna flavalis. Lineage (NCBI taxonomy): Eukaryota > Metazoa > Arthropoda > Insecta > Lepidoptera > Crambidae > Mecyna > Mecyna flavalis. The sequence continues at coordinate 11,626,057 of OX439431.1, read as the reverse complement.
AACGGTCCACATATTCCTACAACACTGAAATAATTATCCCCTAACTCCTAACCGTTAAGGAGTTGTACCTTCCATCATCAGCTTAGCTGCAAAAGTACATGAAATACAAATAACGGTCCACATATTCTTACAATACTGAAAGATTATCCCCTAACTCCTAACCGTTAAGGAGTTGTACCTTCCATCATCAGCTAATCAACATAAAGTGATGTCTATAGGACGCAAAAACTTAAATGGCTTCAGAAAAAACAAGTAACGCGTAGTGTGCGCCTATAAAATTTGAGGTTTGCCCTTGATTTTCCCGGGATCCCATCATCAGATCCTGACATGGTGACAATGGGACCACCTCGGAACTATGCACTTTCAAATAAAAATAGAATTATTTAAATCGGTCCACAATTGACGGAGAAATCGACGGACATACATAAAAAAAAAAAAAAAAATACATACAGTCGAACATAGAACCTCCTCCTTTTTTGAAGTCGGTTAAAAATACACTATCGCCGGTGAACATAGGGTACTTTTGATCCCGGAAATGTGGGGGGAAAGGGGGGATATTTAAAAAAAGACATTACGCGCGGGTGAAACCGCGGGCGGAAGGCTAGTAAATGAATAAATATCCTTGGAAATTATCCACACAGCGCCGTCTAGGCAAAACTTAGCATAGCTTGAACAATGGGTGTCTTCATTTCAGCCGAAAAACGTCTACTGCTGGTCACAAGGCGCAAGGACCTCCAAACCGATCGATCCTGCGCCACCCGCATCCAGTGGATTTCCGCGATGTTTGAGAATCGTCGGTCCACCTTATTGTAGGCATTTTCAAGCGCAACCTCTGAACTGAAATCATAAAATAACAATCTATATACCTAATGATGCTATCTATTGACAACAAATTACAAGAAGCTCTTAGTAATTATTTTCAATTATTAGTCTCTTTAAAATAGTTTATTTGATCTATTACCAGGAAAACGAATGCAGAACCTGGAGATGAAGGCCCTTTACCCATAACCATTAGACTAAATAGGCGTAACTACAGTGCAAATCAAGTGTAATTAAATATTGTTAAAACTGAAAGAATATAAGTACCGTAGTAATGACCACCGTTGATTGAATAGAACTTTGTTGCAGTTACAGAGAAATACATAATATGAAGGACACTGAAATAGAATTTGTTATTTGCATTAAATTGCTTTTTAACCTTTGCAGTCTTAATGGGACTATTGTTGGGTCTTTGAAAGGTATTTAAAATATTATAAAAAATTAAGCTAAGCATGAATAATGTAGTACAAATTATTAGATTAATTATATATTTTACTACATCATTGAAATCATCAGTGACCAAATTACAATGAAGTAATACACAGTCAAATATAGCTTAATTACGTATTCTAAACTTGACACTTAAAAGAAATATAGGTTTATGCCTTTCTTTCTTATTTTTTATAACTAGCCCTCAGTCTAGCAGAAAACATCGTGAAGAAGTTCCCCTGTTACGGCTACAGAGGTCAGATAGCAGTCACAACAATGCTGTTCCGGTTATATCTTGCCAAATCCTGTGCATATCAAAGTGCCGACCGAATGTGCCTACATTACTAAAAAAAAGATCGTTTGTATATTGAATTTCAATATGTAGATTGTAGGTACTTAAAACTGACTCAATTAGTACATCATTTTAAGTAGGTACTGTCATCATGTATCGTTATGAATTTAATATCTTCAAAATGAGGATACCAGATCCTCAATTAACCTTTCTCTTAACGGAGTAAACTGTGAATCGGAAGATAATCAAAATCCTCTCTTTTTGTATTATATGAACAATTATCCTTTTTTCCATTGTTATTAAACGGACTCCCGATTGGTCCTTCCCGGATATCGGCAATCATTTCGGTGAAAGTCGACCGGCGAGCACAAAAAGATAGTCTTTGTTCCCGACAAAGACTCATTAGCGGATCTTTATATTGTTCTTTGACATACTTTACACGAATATTGTCACGTAAGATGGTCAAAATTTTGTGCAATGATGAGAATATTTCTTTGAGACTTACGGCTTTTATTTTATGGGTTAGAAACGCAAGCTTGACACAAAGGCTGAAATTATTATTTTACTCTGTGGACCAGTGGTTAAGCTCGGGTGCTTACAACCCGGAGGTGATAGATTCTATTTTTGCCTCGGGTTTGGTTGGACTTTATCATAGTACGAATCGCTAACTATCACGTAAAGTAAACGTATAAATAAATACGCATGGTGCGGAGTCGGAGTATCGCTAAGTGCCTAAATTTTCAATAGTATTGCATGCACTTTCCATAAACAGCAAAAATAAAACAAATAATATTAAATGTATGGGTGATTAATTATTGTTTATAAAAAACTACTGTGATAACTATGTTTTGTTAAAATAAAAAAAATATTTGGAGCTCGTATTGCTAAAGAAAACTGATTAAATCTCAAGATTATAATTATAAGCCTTCACTTCAATTTTTATAACACACCATGCATAAATACATTAACACTGAACTTTATTCGATTAGATAGCATTATAAAGCTAGCCTTGCAGATACAGAAATACCGTAATCAGCCGGGTAATATTGTAAAACTCCATCCCGTTCAGTTTACGCAACGGGTAGCCGAGTAAAGAAAACTTAAATGACGAGACCACAGAATAGTTATTTTATAATGACAAGCTGGTGTTAGCGAATGTTCATATTATGTAGATGCGGGCTATCATTAACAAATTGCCTATGGTGCACAAAGTTTATTGCATCTCGGCCGCGGAAAGTGGGAGTATTCTGTAATATTTCACTGATTATTTGGTGCTGAAGGTATTTTAGACTTATTAAGTAAACCTGCAAGTTAGGGTAAATATTAAAAGGGCCAGTTTAACCAAATGTTGGTAAGCTCATGATTATCTATAAGATAACTTAAATGCTTCCTGTAATAAATAAAAAAAAATGTATAACAGATAAATAATCACAGATAATACCAACCAATCTCTTTCGAAGATTGCGTGAATATTAGTATTAATTTTATATACAAATGTTTTAAAAATTGATTATCGCAATTTCAGTATCAAAATAGGACGAACCAAAAAACATGGCCAAACTTGGTACAATATTTGGGGGCTCGCGAAAATAAAAAAGTTAAGAAACTGGACTACGATAAATACGATCTTGAAATCAGAACACATGTTGCAAAGAATAAAACCATGGGAACTACATACTGTTACAATAAAATAAAAAACAACAAGAAATTGTAAAGAGAAAAATCTCCCAACCCATTAATATCTCCCGCGCAAACATATCAAACGAAATAATTTATAGTCTGGCAGTTAAAATCATCTACATGGAATAAAAGTAGTGAGTTCCATCAGAATAGTGCGGCGCTCCGATAAAGTTGTACGGTCGTGATAGCCGCGGAGTGTGGATGCATGTTCGCGCGTCGCTCCAATAACAATAAATTTCGAGCGTCGTTTGAAGCGCCGTTCGGACACTCACGCGTGTTTGCTAACAAGCCGCTCTCGGATCAAGTAGGGTTTAGACCAACAATTAGGGACTACTAAGTTATTTTACTTGGACACGGACGCAAATTCTTTGTCGGTGACTTTTTTTCTTAAAGACATCACTTGGAAGATTTGGAAGACAGCCGGCTAGATGGAAAGTGGCCAATATATGTATGATTGCTTCACAAATCAAGAGATACATGTTTAAAAAGAGTACTCCATTGCTGTCGGAATCTTCTTAATCCAAATGTACTGGATCCCACGCTAATGTAACAAATTCTACGGCAGTCAATTTCTTCAGTGCCCCCCTAAACAAGAAAGAGAAGCAATGTAGCTGAGGGAACTCTTAAAAAGCCCAATTACCGTCCAATCTCAAGCTGAATTCATGAATTTCAAGTTATCTTCCATTGTTCCAATATGTGCGGCGACATATTATTTGAATCATGCCAAATTATGTTTTATATAGCGCTTTTAAACACTATAATATAGTTTAGTAATTTCTTAACTATCCATCATCCAAAACCAAAAGCTATTTTGCAATATCAACAGCTTTTAAGGTCTTTAGCTACCTTCTACCAGTTTTTTTTTACTCCTAAATTCAAACTTAGTAGTTGGTAGTAACGCGTCTTGGGTGCTCCGCTCCTGTCTGAGGGGTGATACAGATTAAAGACGCGGTGTGAACCGATGCGCTCTCTTGCTATTATCGGCTTAGGTATGCTTTAGCCGGAAACCAAAACGTTCTTAATATAGATTATTTTTGCATTACTTTAAATCGATACAACACTAGAAACGGTTACTACCTACGACTAGGAATTGAAGAACCAATAGCCACTATAGTAAAAAAAAGGTTTATTGGTACAAATGTTGCTGGGTTCAATACCCGGGTAGACCTTTGTGTCGGTTTTTCAGATACCTACTGTTCGGTGTGATCACCAAGCCGCATTTGGCAAGCTTGGCGATTAAGCTTGTGCTTATTTTGTCCATGACTTGATTTCAATGATGAAAGCCTATGCCTCGCAGTGACATATTGATGCTCGTACTATCAAATTTTTAAAAATAAATACAAATAATGAAATGCGATCAAAATGGTTGCCACTTAGCAACATGTGTCAGTATAAAAACTACTTAAATTCTATACGCTGTTTGTATAATCGATAATATTCGAAAGAATTCAGATTTTACAATGATTGCTCGTTAGTGTTATAATTGCACACAAATGTTTTATTCAAACGTTTAAAAAAACTATGGCGCTATTTTGACGAGCCAATGCGCGAGCGATTTTATGTGCAGTGTTAAAATAAACGATTGCTATTGGTAGATGGATAGATAGGTGCAACTTCTTAACTGTATTAAATGTAGCATGTGTTTGTAATATCATACGATTCTTATTGATTTATTACTTAACTATGCAAATGCACCCAATAATAAATACTCTATAATTCTGTTATTCCTCACCCTTCAACCCCCTTAATCTTTTCCCATTTTATTAGTACTGTAAGATTTATCTTGAATTCTTGACCGATTTCGGCTATTACACCAGTACTGTAAGGTCTGTAAGATTTATCTTGACCGATTTCGGCTATTACACCAGAGGTCACTGATTCGATTTCCGCATGCCATAACCATGGTTATTTGTTTATAAGTCTGTGTAAATACTTTCCACTGATATTCATTCATTATTTGATAAATTTATCTTCCATAAATAACTCAAAAAAATAACGATTCTCATACATACATTTCAATAAAAGCCTTGTACTTATTCGACAAAAGTTAAATAAAAATAATAAAAAGTCAAGTTACTTTTTACCTTGTTATCGAATTTGTTTTCATTTTCACACAAAATTAAGCAACAACGTCGTTACCCTCGATAAGTTTTCACACATTTTTTAACGAAACACTAAAGGATATGACATCATTCGCACATAAAATTTTGATATTATTCATATGCAAATTGACTGAGCAATCATAACATAAATTCTTTAATATGCCCACTCTGAACAAGCTTATAACGGAGGCCAATAAAATAATGTTCTCGCCCATAACGACTGTATCGAAATTTCTCGGTTGACATTCAAAATTAGCCTTCCAAGCCCAACTGCAGAAGCATATCGAAGAGGTTCTTTTAGTGCCTTTTTACGACAAAATTTACAACCTCATTCCTCAAATATTAACCCTTTCCATTAAATTATAAAATGAAAGTCGAATAATACAATTTAAATCTGTAACGGATGTTTCCAAAATATTTTTTAACGTTTCAATAATTAACTATGTGGGAATGAAAAACACGATGTGAAAATCCAAACACGATGGAGAGATAAGGATAATTAAAATTTGAATTTTTAGCAAATTAAATTAGATACTAATTTCATAATTCAAAGTTAATTACGTAAGCAGAGACACCTAATCAATAGATTAAGCAATTAAGATTAGGAAAACGGGAAACGAAAGGCAAACATGCGTCTTATTAACTCATACGACAGTAAGATACAGTATCATCGTTTCCCATAAAATCATGAGCAGATTCGAAATGTAAGCACATTAAGTTATCGCTCGAATTATCTCATCACCGGCTACAATATTTATTTGTTTCTCACTCTCGCGAGGGCTTAGGTGATTGCGGGTAAAGTGTTCTCTCCCAATTAGGTGGTTATTGACGTTTTACTGTTATCAGTTTAATCTTGGAACGGTGTCCCGTATTTATAGTGAGTCAACGCCATTCAGGTATAATTTTCATTTATTTTTAGTAGCGTTTAACAGATCCGTTGCATTAACAGGTTAAGTTTCTCATTTATAGCGTGTAAAAGAAACAAATCAGTACTAATAATATTAATTCAAAAGTAATTCTGCTTTTATTTTACGTAAAAAGCACTAAAACTATTTCGTTGAAATTTTAAGCAGGCATAGACTAGACCTTGGAAACGGACTTATGCATAAAAAGTATTTATCACTGGATTATTCTTAGTTTCCACAGGATAACAGAAATAGGAGTCCACGCAGGCGAAACCGGGGCAAAAGCTAGTTTACAATTTATTTCTTACAAGAAATTAAATTAGAAGTTTTATTTAGTTTAATGGACTTGTCTGGCGATTAAACAGTTTATTTATCTCTTTCCTGTGATAATTTCTCTGACAATTGTACTTTTAATGATGATTATATTCGTACTTTCCTATATTTGAGTCAAACCTTAAATTGACATGATAAAAAGGTATTATTAAAAATAGGTTTAAGAATAAACAATAAAGAATTGAAAAACATGTTAAAAGTAAACCAACATGCTTAGAATAATAATATTTATTTTAGTCGTGACTACACATACGGCTTCCCAGCTACAGAACCCAAAGTCAAAATTTATCCCAAAAAGGGAAGCTGTTAATAGAGTCGTTCAACGTTACCGGCCGAATTATCTACAAAGAGGCGACTCGGTCCGGTGTCCGTCGGAAATATAAATTTATTTGGTGGTTGTCGCGGGGACACGGGCGCCCGCGCTCTATCTCACCGCGTAATCTTGAACATTGGCGTTAAAGAATTTAAATTATACGCCGATACAAATGAACGGGCGACCTCGCCTTATTTATTGCCTTAATCCAAATTATATCGACTAGCATTTCTCGATACGAGATACATTGTCACGTGATTTGTACCATTAAGGCGATTCCGGCATGTTATTGGATTATTATAAGCTCGGATTATTGGTTGACGATGTTTTAACAACATGAAAGTTTATGTGTCAATAAATATAGACGTTTTTAATATTCGGTATTGCTTCCTTGATGTTTCCTCTGGTCCGTTGCTATCAACTATCTAGTTATCAACGTTAGTAGTAGTGTGACACGCCATTTAAATTGAGATTGTTAACAACTTAAGCCTTGAAAATGAGGTCATAAAGAGTCTTAAAATGTCTGTGTCCATTACCATACCATTAGAAACATTTTTTAACGGTAACATTAACAAAAAATATATATTACTAATAAAAATAATTTCCTACAACTAATAATATAAGAAAGTAGATCACCATACTTAGAGTGCTAAAACACAATCCCAACGACTTCTGCCACAAAGATAATTAAAGTGGTCCTTACCATGATCATAGGTGCCTCAGAAGTGCCAGTATATCGTACCACATACACCTGTATGTGGTACAACGTAACGTCTTAATTCCTGAAAATATGTGATAAAAGCAATCCAACATCCATTCACACATGCTAACCAACATAATATGGGATTCTAGACTTAAGACGTTTGCCTCGCTACCCACAAAACACAAAGGGAGGAGCCGATCCCCACCTTGTTGCAGGCAATAATTGTACCAAGCATAAAGAACCATGACATGGAAGAAAGAGTCATCTACACTCGAAAGTGCAATATGCGCACAACGGTTTTTTAACTGTAGATACACTTACGTACCAATGCACAATGGTTACCTTTTCTACCACAGGTAAATGAAATACTCTTTCTTATGCTTAGCCCAACTAGGAACATTTAATTCCTTTGTTTTTGTGACACCTTATCTTTCTTTGAGAACGATAATGTCACTAAACCTTCGAGCAATTCATCAAAAGGACTGCAAAGTAAAACTCTACTGGAGTGCATGCTTAATTTATTTATCAACACGACTGTGTTCGGAAGTAAGAAGTCTTGTTCGAAGAGTTACAGGGTGCCGTTGCCCTCGCATTTATCAAGGAGTTGTCAACTGTGCCCTATAAATTCCAATTACTAATATTTCTCCTCGCTTACCACTAATTAAGTGTAGCAACCAATTCACGCATGCGCATCGATCGAAGCTCGCCTGAAGACACCATTAGTCTTGCTACTATACTTTTACTCGGGATTCTCAGGATATAGAATTCTGCAAGGACTAGAATTGACATCAAAATTAGATGCGTCGTGTATTACTTAATAATATTAATAATATTGTCAAATAAAACGTTTATAAATCGTTTTTTGAGGTCATAAATAAAGCAATGAATTCATCTTATCACTACAAACAACGTTTAAAAACTATGAAAAGTTGGTAGTAAAATAACCGATTACACTTTAAAGTACAGTCAAAAGCACGTCAGACGAAACACTTTGGACTTTGTACCGCTCTTATGTCGGGGGCATAAGTGCTATTATCGAACTGCAAGTGTATACCGTGATGTGCTGTTGACAGTACATATCAAACACAATGAAGTAATAAATGGATTTAATGAAAACTAATATGAACAATTTAAAAAATAAAATAGCGATCTTGATATTCTGATGAATGCATGCAATATCCAATTAGAGCATTTGATGGTCTAAGATACTCACACAATATTGGATTGGTTCGAAAAACGTGAAGTTTAACCAATCATAATGTAAATTTTGACGAAAAAAAAAACGCATATTCCGTGACTTATACATATTATGTTACTTTACAGAAAAGTCCTTTATTTTATTTTCTCACAAAAGAAACGTGTGCCAACTTTTATTGCACGAGTTTTGTTTCTGTCTAAATATACTAACTCTGTGCAGTCACGCAAATTTATTGCAGGACATATCCATTTCAAAGCCTATATGCTAATATGCACACCGCAATCAACTTTATTAAGTCGAGCCTTGAGGTATATCTCTATCAACTTTGTTGTTCTATATTCTTGTTCCACAATATTGTTATATCTACAGTTACACACCTAACGTTAAAAAAAGAATTATAAACGTTTTTTTTATAAAAAGTATAATAACAAATAACTACTTCTACTAAACATAACATTCAAGACTGCTATCTCAGCGTAGTACAGCTTCTATGTTATTAACAATAATAAAAAATCATAAAATATGTATATGTATTTATAACTACGTATTGATATTATTTATACATTTTAACTCGTCATATTTATTCGAAGTTTTCGTTTCTCTTCTAAAATTTTTTTCAAGTCGTTTATTTCTTTCGACGATGATAATCCCAATGTCATCTTTGATTTTTTGTTTTGTTTTCGTAATACTGTACGTTCTGCCATATAGGATTTTATTGCATTTTTGGTCTCTTGTAGTTCTTGTTTTGCTGTATTATTTTCCTCCTTTATCATTTGCCTCTTACGTTCCAGTTCTTCATTTAGCCCTATTTTTAAAGCACTTAAGCGTTCTTGAAGTTCTGCAAATGACATTTCACACAATGATCCAATTCCAGACGTTTCTGTTAGATCTATTATTTTAGGAACCTTAGCTTTCTTTGCTATCATTGCAAGAATTTTTATTTCCTTAATCATGTTGACTCTGCGATCTAATTCTTCTTGTTTTTCTTGCATGGCTCTAGCCAACATGAGTTCGGACTCCTTTTTTAATTTTTCTGCTGCTTCTTTTTTCTTTGAAGCAACTAAATTTTTGGCTTGAAGTAAACCAAGCTCAATTAAGGACAGCCTTTCAACCTGTTTCCGATTTTTTTCCATTTCAAGTTTTCGCCATCTATCAATTTCTTGATTCCAAATCTCTTTTTCCTTTAAGAACTCTTCATATCGCTTTTTATTATCTTCTTGTAATTTTTTTTTAGCAATAACTGCTTCTTCGTACGAAATTTGACCCATCAGATGTTTTCTTTCTATATCAAGTAAGCGTTCTCTTTCCCTTTCCTGGCGATTATGTTCTTCCATTTCCTCTATTTTTGCAGTATTCCTACATGTTGTCATTAACGTTTCCAACCACTGTACTTCTTCTTCTTGAGCAATTTGGATTCGTCTATTTGTTCTTTTCACATTTGCAGCAGTGTCTTTAACTGGAGGAATAGAAGTTTTTACATCAAATGTTGGCTTTGGTTTATTAAACGGTTTTGAAACGTTATTTTCCATTTCCTCTTTGATACTAGAAAGCCTTTTATAATACCGGTCTGATTTCACTTGAGCATAATGACATGACTTATTTTGGACATCGTGCAACAAATGAGAAGCTTTTTGCTTATTTTTCTCATGAATTTGTTTCAGCCTTTGGTCAATAACACTTTTTGTTAGCATTCTTCTTTTAATACGTAAAGAGTTAGGTGGAGTTACGGGCAGAGATGACAGAGGTGAAACAGGTAACGGTTCTTTCCCTTTTCTGTTTAACACGTTTAGTTGCATAGGTACTGTAGGAGGTTTCAATTTGCGACATTCTATCTTCTTGACATATTCAGCATAACTGTGAGCCATTTCACTGATATAGGGCTGCCATGTGAAGAGAGGGCTTATAATTTTTTCTGTTGTATAACTTGTGTCGTAGTAAGATTGTGCTATTTGTGATATGAAAGTAAGAACCTCATTATTGCTTAAAAATTTTGTAAATGTGCTTAGCAAATTTTTGCTTAGGTTGAACAAGCACTTGTAAAGAAAGGGCATATCTTTTGGTATTATTTGGAAGGTTACAGCATGCAAAATGATCACAAAGTAGTCAAGGTCCTCCTCTGAAAGTTCGTCAGATAAATGTGCTGCAATCTCTTTCAAAAACTGTCCATGTTTCTGAATTCCTAGAAACGTCTCAGCAATCCAGGAAAGTTTCGAGTCTTCGATGGTATCTGGGCATTTTTCAATGTAAGTTTTCATATACTCGTAGGGCGATACTTCTTGGGCGGCGCCATAATCTATTATAATATTTCGCAGCATTTTAACATTTCCTGAAGTGTGGTAGTAAACCATTTTTTAAAAATGGTTTACTATTTTCATGAAATTCAGAAACAAATTGAAAACATGACACAAAACGGACACGACAAGTAATTTTGTTGACAGGTTAAGCCGTCAAATGTATTTTTACTGAGCCATAAAGCCAGTATTTTATACGATTTTTTTTTGATATGTAAACTTATTGGTGAACGAATTTATTTGATATGTAAACTTCTTGGTGCTAGGAACTGGCGTATTTTACAATATTGCATATTTGCATATACAGCAGCCATAAGACATTGTTATAAAGACATTAATACATTTCTATTATTTCAAATGCTCGTCTAATTAGGCAAGGTTCCCACTTGTCGGGTATCGGATCTGAATATTAATCGGAGGTTATGGCAGAAGAGCATTTTATATGAAGCTATTCCCACTTGTCGAAAACCGATTTTGTGTCGGCTTCATATAAAGTAGAACGTCCGAGTAATATTCGGATCCGACACCCGACAAGCGGAAACCAGCTCTCGGAATACCCAAATCAATACAATACATATTCAATAAATACCCAAGGATCAAACCGATACAGAAAATCGATTTTGATCAATCGATTTACAAGTAGTATTAAAATTGTCTTTAAAAACGGGTATCACATAATTTTTCTTGTTCTGTGGGTATCACGGACTAAGAATTGGCTTTAAAAAGTTTTGTCTTGTACAACTTTTCACGATTTATATAATTTCCCGACCAACTGAAATCATCCGTATAATAACCAGTTGTAAGTCAAACTCCAGTCCATCAGTCCTGTCATGGCGAGCTGATGGGAGTATTTAATTAGGTAGCCAGTCTGTTTTCGCCGGGACTGTCATTAATCAATCAGTTCGACGCAAAGCTATTATTCGACACCTCGACACCTCCGGCTAAAGTGCAAGTCACAAGAGACCTCTTAAAATATAATAATCGTGTTAAACACCGCCATAAAAGCGATATTCGATTAGAGGAATTTTAAATAGGTTCCAGTCTTGTTATCTTCGAGCCATTGTGGATCGGTAACTACATATCGTTGGTGAGTTTTTGTTCTCACTGGTTATAATTGCTAGGCCTCGTCTGCCGGTATTGACTGATGAACTTATTATTCCCAGGTATTCTTAGTGCGCTCTTGATGAAATGGAAATGATGGGTTTAATTGAGCGCATTGATCTTTTATAGTGCGTCGTTGAAAGGTAGCTGACGATGACTCATTGCACTTTTTAAGAAATTTAACCCTTTAGAAGCTTCAAGTGATACTGATTTAGACAATATAAACAAATTCTAAAAAAAACATTTTTGCTTACTGCAGGGGGGAGAACAACAGCTTTCGGAAACGATACTTCACAATTTTCTAATTTCATAAACCACGTTTGGACATGAAGAAAAGGCTGGAAGGAGAACAGAAAGAGCTGTGGCAGCAGAGTGATTTCAGGAAAGGAAGAAGAAGTCTTCAGAAAGTGTACTTTTTATTTACTTTTACACAGATATCGAAATTACCTATATAATAAATTATAATATTATTATAGGATCCGTGGAGTTTAAATACCTATGTTAAATAAAAGACGTACCTAGTAAGTCTGAGCCTTTCGCTAATGGATACGAAGAGAGAAAGTGTAATATACAACTACATAATTTAGCTATAAAAAATAACAATGTAGTCTAGTGTAATTTTTTTTATAAACGTTATGGCAATAGCAACAACAAACTATGGATCCACGCTGTCCGAAATAAAAAGTTTTTATTTTATTTATTTAACAACAGTTAGTTGGTATCGTCTATGCGCCTCGAAACCCTATTTCTGAATTAATACTTCCTTCCATAATTTAGTTATAACGCACATTCAAAAGGGTTTAAAAATATGCATAATAAAACACGATGTAAAACAATAACTTATCTCTTTCATAGATCTCAAGATTCCGATTTCCTAGACAGCCAACTATCAGATTGTACATTCGCCAAACATCTAATGGAATTATAGTTAAATAACCTATACTTGTAAGTGTGCGTATTACAAAAGAAAAATAAATCTTGCTTTTGAAGTCCTAAAGGCCAAATTGATAGTATTCGTCCATCAATCGGACTTATAATTATTGCTCATAGTGGTTATTATCACTTCTGACAGAGCGGTGGCTTATTGACTCTGTCAAAATTAATTCAACTCCGAACACAAATCAATTTCAATATAATATTAGCTGTCAGGCATGTCAAATTATCCTCCCTAATCATAGATTCCCTAATGAACTGGCCGGCGTATCTTTCTCACGTCCAACGTCCAATAAACGTATAACACTTTTGAGTTGCTTTTGTTTTTATTTGAACAACTCTAGTGTTTTGTAATACTGGCTTTAGTAGTATCAGTGCCTTGATAACAAACAAAATCATTGAATACTTTACTTAAAATTGATGTCTTTGTGTTGTAAACATTACGAGAGGTCCAAAGTAGTAGACTCATCAGATAATTGAAAATGTTCAAATTGTCGTATTTCAAAGCTGCCTGTCCCGGTTTCACAAAGCTGGTAAAAGGATGCAAGATTCTGGCCCTGAGAATTTAGCAAAAAAATATTTATCTAATTTGGTACAGTGATTGTGATACATATTTTTTTTAAAAATAGGTATTCTTAGTAGATTCCCCAACACCATAGAGGAAGTGAAATTATGTCAGAGTGGCTACTCTGACATAATTTCAAAAACACCATCCGGGAGTACTGAATATAACACCACTTTGGCCATCTCAAGTGCAGGCTCAAGGGGGGTCTTTCTCGCCCCATGTAGAGATTGACACAACTGCCCCCACCAGCTGCATTCTGCCGCTTGGTTGCAGCGCTCCTCAAGGGACGTCACGACCTCCCTCGTTGATTTACAGTGTTCAGACATGTTAGGCCACCTCACAGTGCCAACATGCTAAGGGATGATTGAACAGAGCATTTCTCATCCTTCACAGGGATGATGATCCCTGGGTCGCTCTGATATATACCTATATTTCAGCGGTAAATGGTTAACACTTGTCTACTTTGTCATTAAAATATAATCAGTGTAATTATTCGTTTTTTTAGTATATAAATGCAATTTAACGGAGGTAATTCAAAAACTTCAGAAGGATACGCATAAGTAGAAGCGGAAGTCATATATTAAACAGTTAAAATTAAACCGATACGCAACACCCATATACCAAATTGAGTACAATTTCATTCCCAAACGTTTCGCTAAACGACCTGTCGGTCGGAAACAATTAGCAAGGTGAGATGTAAATACTAAATGGCAGGGATTTTTCCCTCCACGTTGGAAGGCAAAGTGCCCAGACCCACCTTGTTTTCGCAGGTGTCCGAGATACAATGCCGGTAAACACTTAAATTGAACGTTTGAGTTGCCGTGTCGTAGGACTTTGCCGCTTGCATAATAATGCCTATTGAAGTATGATTTGTATTCATCACAATGCTTCAAAGATCTGTTGTGTAATCAGGGAAGTTTTAGTTACTATATAAGATCTGTTTTGTTACATTGAACGTATACCTTGTTGTGGTTAATATCGGACATCTTTACTTTCATTGATCTGACTCCAGAGTAAGAAGTTAACGTAAGCACTTGTGTTTAGTATTAGAATCATCGAAGGCACTATAAATATATACTTAAATACAAATAAACATTCAGACACAAAACAAACTTAAATTATTATCACGTAAATGTTTGTCCTGAGTGGAATCCGAATCCACGACCCCTGGGGCATAAATAAATAGTATCTCGAGACGATTTATTTTGATTTGGAGTAAATAAGTATTTTTAAAAGAGCTAGTATCTAAGAATCGAAAAAACAAAGAATCCAAAGATAATGCGCTACTAGTTAACTATTCTAACTCACGCGATTATCCATTCCACGAATTGTAAAGTAATCTTGCAAATGAATTGACCATTGGTCTGTTACGAATTGGTACAAAAAAATAAAGTATGGAATAAACTGTTCTGTAAAGGTAAAGCAACTTAGGTTTTGAAGTTAGCTTAAAGTGTGTCACATAATATGTGTTAAGATTAATAGAAGTAAAAAAACAGACTGTAACAGAAGAATGCAGTTGCATTGTATTACAAGTATATTTTACACATAAAAAAGTAAACAGCGGAATCTTTTGTGGAAACACTTAAAAGGTAAAGTGCTTGAATCGAAAAAATAGCAGAAGGAATCATGAGGTGACCACTTTTACCGCATATCATAAGCGTATTTCCATTCCATCAAAAACAACCTTGAACTTCACACCGCTACCTCAATCCTGACTATTGTTTTTATTGAAGTTTAAAAATATACATGTTCATAACATGTTCACCCATTTGATTACTCAATATTTGGAAGTCAAAAATAAGTAGGTATGTACATAATTCCAGTTACGTGTTCATAATAGGTGAGTAGCGCAGTCTCAAGCAACCTGTCATTTCAATATACATCATAATAGGAGTAAAAAATGAAATAGGCCAAACAGTTTGTCTAAAACAAAGGCAGATAAATCCCAAGTGTTGAGGGCGAGCGGTCGTCACGAAAGGTTAAGTTGTTATTTATTGAGGTTGTGATCACGATTCGCGCCCAAATCTGCCAACTCCATTATCCGTAATATGATAGTTGGCCGGAGAACATGCGGCTTATCTTGCAGCTAAATGTTGTTTTGTTTTTTTTATATAATAAAGTATGGTTAGTTGTTTCTATAGACGGAAGCGGCTTTCTTAAGGGAACAAATTAAATGACCACCAAAAAACACAATCATTACCCAAACAGCCTCATCCAAAATAAATATAATATGTACAAATAAACGAAACCTGTACCAAAATATTTCGGGCTATTTAAGTCATGCCTGCACTACAAAAACTTTTCGTAACCCAAAAAGGCCACGCGTGCACCAAATTTTAACTAGCAAAGTGTTGTGTCATTCTTACCCAAATATATCATTACGTTTGCCATAAAATGTATTCATATAACCAAGTATATTAAATTGATTGATAAGATTTGTGTTAGGTTAGGTTAGAAGTTTAGAACTGCGACCACTAAACGCGAGTGGCAGAACTGAATTCTACCCATTTTACTTGGTCGGGACAGAGAGAAAAAGATTTTGTTTATTTACTATCAATCGTCAAATGGTATATAGTATCGGTAAATCTTTAGAACTTCATTTATATTTTTTGGGTATACAATGATTTTTGTACGCATTACTTTAATTTATTAGGATAAAAATATGTAACATATTTGGATAAAATTTTTTTTTTTAAATACAATGCGAGTACAAATTTGGTGCACGCGTGGCCTTTTTGGGTAGCTCAGCGATTATTCTGACGATACTTACGTTTTTTAGGTTAGCAGACTTAACGTTTATTGGTGATCATTTCATAATAAAATGGGGATTAAATTCTGGTAAGTACTTAGGATTTTTTGGGCGTTATATTTCATTATATCTGGTGGTTGCTTAAACCTAAGCCCTTTCTTTATTCCATTTAGAGTAGTAGAAATGTTTTCTGGTCACAGCGTATTACTAAATGTATATTCCCCTTAATTTTTCTTCTTATTATTTTTATTAAAAAAAAGAATATAAATGGCTAACTTTCCCAGTCAATACGCTCTTTTATTCGATTATAATGCAAAAAATATTTACAAATACACTTCATACCTACGTAGTACTTAATTTTCGAGAATATCTTTATTTTAGGAACAATATTAGAATCAGATTTACAATCTACATCGAGCCCATAAATCTTAATATACTTCTGTTCCTCTCAGACAATCATAATCTATTAACGAATCACCATCAGCAGTAGGAGCATCAAATTGAAACGAGCAACCGTCCCCGATTATTTCCAAGCTGAAGCGGAATTATCGAAACATTATTAACAAGGCCCACCTAAGGCGAACAGCCATCAATCTCAGCCGGTTACAAAGGACCAAAGAATTACGGCTTTATGCGTGCTCGCTACTATGTAAGAGAATTATTACTTCAATTTAATGACCAGACTCGTGATTAGACATTGCCTTTCCGCAGCCATACTCTGCTAAAACTTTACGGCGTAAATCATGACGGGACTGTGGCGTAATAACGAGTTTTTCTTAAGAGCATAATGAGGGATGTTCAATAAAATAGTCAACCGATATGAGTACCCGATACTAGGCGCATTTAACGTTTGGAAGCTATCTCGCTAGCACTCGAAATGTCTTAGTAATTTAACTGCAATAATCCCTGCCTTAGATGTCTTAGGCCTACTTGCGTTTTACATTGTTAAGCTGTAGATTATTGCTGTGGAATCATCACTATATAGATACTTAATGGACATGTTTTTTTCGGTAAATATTAATGATTTGTAAATACCTACAATAAATCTGTCCCAAAGATATGCTAACAATCAGCCTACACTGCAATAAGCCTATAATAGCTTCTTCCATTTTATGATTATGTTTTGTTACACAATAAAACATTATTAAGCAATTTAACAATAAGTTAAGTTTTAACTCCAAAATATGTCTGATGTATAAAAAAAAGTTACGAAGCCGCGGGCGGAAGGCTAGTTATGTATAATGCTTGAGCCAATATTTTATATAGGTACATTATATTATATTATATTACTATATGAGACAAAAATACCTAAAGTAATCATAATAACTTTTGGAACGGATATTAAAAACAGGCTATGCAATAAAAAGCTCTGGGGTAGTACTAATTAAGTGAATCTTAGACCGAACTACAACTTTATTTATAGGTACATTTTATAGAACAAAGATGTTAAAATTTTGATGCGAGCCGAGCTCTCTGAGATAAAGTTTGATGGCCAACGATGTTATTTATTTGTTTAGTAATTTATATAAGGTTAGTTACTGTTTTATTGGCCGTATTAAATCAAGCCCCAATAAGGCAGCCATTCATGTTTATTTTTACGAAGTTTCTGCTTGGTATGCCTAATAAATTATTAACTTGGTCACTTTTATCACGGGCCCATGGTAACATTTATCGGACGGCGGAAGAAGTATGGATAATCCCTGATAACAACGTTATTCAATGATAGAAATAAATATTATATTAAATCATAAAACTGTAATTCTATTTTCATTTATATAATTCATTTAGATTTTATATAAATTTAATTGAAGAACGGCTGCGCATTTAATAACTCCCTTGGTTTTAAATATAACGTGATGATCATATTATCATCATGTGAACTATATACCACGTCTGCGCATTATCTCGCAAAAATTAAATTATAAGCCAAAATGGCCAAACAAACGCTATCGTAAAATGCCAGTAAAAGGTTGAAACGTTCACATCAATAAGCGTCAAGACAACCGCTTTCAAGGCAACTTCTCTGTGTAGTATCTATTCAACTCATGGCCCTAGAAAACGCGATCTTGCTATCCGTAAATGTGCACTTGTAGCCAATTGCGTGACTAAATATCTTAAGACTTTTATTGCAATTTGTGCAATATGTTGTTAGTCTTGTGTAAGTGTATAGCAGATTTAATGACTTAATTTAGAAGTAAGCGGCTTCAGTTTAACACTGATTATATCAGACTGCTTATAGCAGCATACAGATTAGATGACACAATCATATTTAAAAATTTACATACTTAAGGTTTAAGTACTTTAAGTATCGTGAATTATCAGTGCTCAGGCAAACTATTTAATTTTAAGGATTTAAAAAAATCTGTTTTTTAATGAACTTTGATGCACAATTATTATTGTGAAGCCTACTACAATTCTTATAAACTATCTATTATCAAATTATTAAATAATAAAAAAAGGTTTTCTTTACTAATGAGTAGGCAATTGCGTCAGTACTTTATACAGGGTGGAATTTTGTAATGCCACCTGAAAGGGAGGTACTCTTATCTTAATACTGTAGATAGAAAATTTTACTTAAAGAAAACATTCCTTTATTTTTTAAAAGAAAGAAAACTGCATTCAAAGATTTTTAAAAATTGGCTTGCTGCACCCGGTAATCGAACCGACTAAAATCTGTAAAAGTTGCGCCCTGTACTTTTATTGCATCGATCGTTAGGGTCAATAATAAGGATGAAATCTCTCTAACAAACTTCATAAATTAAATGAAAGGAAAACAATGAAATCCTAAATTATTGATTCAATGGGTCAAGTTAAAGCACTTTTTTCATTGTTTTCCTTTCATTTAATTTATGAACTTTGTTGGAGAGATTTTATCCTTATAATTGTCCCTAACGATCGATGCAATAAAAGTACAAGGTGCAACTTTTACAGATCTTAGTCGGTTCGATTACCGGGAGCGGCAAGCGAATTTTTAAAAATCTTTGAATGCAGTTATCTTTCTTTTCAAAAACAAAGGAATGTTTTCTTTGAGTAAATTTTTCTATCTACAGTATTAAGAGTACTTCCCCTTCAGGTGGTATTACAAAGTTGCGGCAAGCAAATTTTTAAAAATCTTTGAATGCAGGTTTTTTTCTTTTCAAAAATAAAGGAATGTTTTCTTTGAGTAAAACTTTCTATCTTCAGTATTAAGAGTACTTCCCCTTCAGGTGGCATTACAAAATTCCACCCTGTATACTTACATTGTTGACGCAAACAAGCAATTGTTACGTTTAATGAGATGGCTTCATAAAAAGGGATAAAGACAATTTACGTAGTAAACCTCATGCATTTATCCAGAAACTTAATTTATAACCAGATACTTTTGCACATTTGTTTAACAGCATTGCGTCCTGAATATCTTGCTCAGAAGAAACGCCGCAAGAATTATAGTATCGCATTTAATATACTAAGCAGTATGAATAAGCGTGTCTTATCCATATGGTGCCAACGTAAGCCACAAAGTGCCCATACTCGTTCGGGTTTATTGATTGACAAGCGAACAGTTCGATTTAATTCTCGCGACTCGCTCCGGACACCAACTGAAACGATACTCGTATCTACTCCCAATTGCATCTATAGCATTACTCGGGAATTAATTAATGTTGCAAATAAATTTTCTTTTTCGCACTTAATGACCCCTTTATACTTACCTACATAAACATATCATATGCCGTGAACAAGATAAACGAATTATGAGTTTATATAAACGAGCTTTCAGAGCTGTGCTTTCGAGTTGAAATGAGCTACAAGAAATTAGGTGCGTATAAATTAATTAAAGATAAGTAAACAAGCTAATAACATAAAGTTGAAAGTAAGATCTTTCGCGGAAGCTGAGTTGGTATTTTCGAATTAATTAGTAATTTATAATTAAGTTATAATACTAATAAGACAAATTAAGATCTCTCTGGTCTCCTAGCAAGGATATAAATCACATGGAGCTTTTATTGGCCCCAAAAACCTCTGATCATGACGAACCATTCATGTGTAATTGGACTCAGCGGCTGCCCATAAAATATGAGTTCTGGCCACAGAATGTTTTATAGAGAACATAAACACTTTATTGTGTTTTTGTCCGTGCGTTTCATACAGTGTTTGTATCTGATGAAATTGAGAGACGAACTTTACATTCTCTTAGCCGTTTTAAAACTTAGCTCTTAACTCGTTGGGATTTCTTGCAAGTAGTACATATAGAGGGGCATGTTATAAATAATTTTTATTACGTGTATCTCCAATGTATGAATGTCATAGAAAAAAATAAAGTAAGACCTAAGAAATTAATAGCCTATAGCCAAATTATGTCAATTATGAAACGTAATAACGCACGAAAGTGAGCGCGCAAACATACTTTCTCTACACTCTTAAAGCAGGGTGTGATATAAAATGAGAGGAATTCATTAATCTGTTATATAGGTTTTTTTGAAGTGAAAACTTCTTTAGCGGCGTTGTGCACTTTTTTTGTATGGGGAAAAAATGTTAAACTCGCGTCAGGATTTATGTGTCACGTGACCTGATCGAAAATCCATATAAAATTTGAAGTCCGGACACGTGTTTTCTACAAACTTATCTGTTCCGGTGGCCAAAATTGGAACTACGTGAAATGCAATGCAAAAACCGCAAAAACGATATTTAATGACAGTTTTAAATAGACAGTAGCGACGCCGCCACCGGAACAGATAATTTGTCGGTCTATAGACAATAATGGTTTTTTGTTCAATTTGACAGCTCATTTATGCAAAGAAAAGTGCATCTTATGTACATCAGGAGTAGAGTAATATTAATAAGAACTGATGTTGTTTTCTTGAGTTTTATTCCTTTAGCGTAAGGTATATTTTTCTTTGCATAAATGAACTGTCAAGTGTGACCTCTTCTACTATTATAGCCAGATTATAGCCGCAGTGCGGTCGCTTCCTATATGCTTCCTATGCTACAAAGTGACCACAAAGACCTTAATTTGATATCCTGCAAAATTCAAAATTTAATTGCCGTAATAAAACATTTAAAAAGTTTGGAATATCTTTATTCGCCGGAATTATATAACAGTATTTTGTGGAAATTAACACCACTTCTCCGCAGTCTTTGCTCCGCTATGCTGCGGAGCATGCATCAGGTCGTATGAAGTTGGAAATGCTGTCCGATTTCCTGCGACAAGAGGCTCGTTCTCACACACAGTTTGGCTTGTTACCCCAAATTCCCAGTGAACATCCTCGAAAGCGACATGTTTATTACTGTAACACACCTCGTGTTATTAACGATTCGGGAGTCTGCGGATTCTGTAAAGGGAATCATTTCTTGGCCGATTGCTCCAAATTCAAAAGTTTATCCGCAGATTCCAGTATGCAATTAGTTGTAAATTCCAAACTTTGTTTTCGTTGTTTAGAAAATAAATAGTTGTCAATCAAAAAAGTATGACATTGACGGTTGTCAATCATTTTATCATCATTTATTACATGGCGTTTCAGTGTCACAGCAAGGAGTTTCTGATAAGTCTGAAAAAGTTTCTGATAACATTAATTCTGAGAGATAAACTTTTTAATGTAGGTAATATAAATTGTCATACTTGTGTACGATAGCGCAATAAATAAATATTGTATTTTACCACATAAATGATAGTACTTTTATACCTCTACCAATCAATTAAATCCCTAACCATTCCAAAATACATATCAAAAATGCACAACGTTAATATTCAGGTTTTCACTTCTGCCGGCACTCCCGGAGTGCAACCCGTCGTTTTTTTTTTTGTTTGCGTGTCTTACAATGACAAAGTATCTGAGAATATTCTAAAACTTAAGGCTTTGTTATCATAGTTTCGACCAGCAAAATGAGCCTGGGTCGCAGTTACGCAATCGTCTCTGCAATAAAGTGGCATTTATTTTAGAAAAGTGCTTTTAATTGACTTTTGTCAAAAGGGAGTCAGAATTGTCCGCATTCATTAATATCTGTAGATTTTATTTATTGCTATTGGAAGTTGTACCAGGTCCCATACATTTTTGCCCATTGTCCTTTCACATTAATTGACTATGCATTTATGCAGCTATTAGAGAGCTTCTTTATTCATAGTTCCTATTTACAAGTGCCGCCTAGGTGCTACGTGACATTTTACCAAACCAAAATCACCAAAACAATGACAAACGAAAGAATCCAATGGTTTTGTAAAGTCTTTTGAAAGTTCAGGATTCGCAAGTTATTACAAAACGTGTTTAAGGCGGTGTCTTTTTTCATTCAAATAAGCAGATGATGGAAAGTTGTTACGCTCCTGTTGTTATATAAAGCATAACTGCAATTTGAGCCAAAAACAAAGGCGCGAGACAGAGTCACACCAAAATTGCCATTCAAAATTTTCCGAGCGAGTTCCACTTCAGGTGAGGTTCATTTAAGCATAAAATTACATTGTCTCACCGACATTGTCGGGTGGCAATGAACTGCACTTTGACATAAAATCGCTTTGGACGATAAATCCATTTCATTACCTTAATAAAGAAAGAGTAAGGAATTCGATAGGCGAGCCATCATTTTCTCCGGCCATCTTTCATAGGTCATAGTCGTTAATTAGGTACCGCGGCGGACGTAACGACACCATAATACTTCACGTAAGGAGCTTGATAAGCTAATTTGTTGCTTTTGTATTGGTTCGAGTAAGTACAGAGGAGTAATGGAGCATAATATGCCCGTTTAAGGAATAAAACGACTTCACATCGGCGTTAATTTTTAAAATTATTCCTTCAAGTCAATTTAAGCATGTTAGGTAATTGGGAATAAATTATATGCTAACAATCGCTAAACAAGGTGAAAATACTACGCGGACGTCTTGAGAAACTTGCTTTACATAATCCTTTATTATATTCGGTTCTGCCTTTGTCAATCACAAGCAGTTAAATCCACATTTTGTGGTCGAAATAATAAGCCTCAATTAGCTTCAACAAAGAGTTGGAGATATGTAAATTCGTGAAAGGCACGACCACAAAAAATCTACGCTGAACCCTGTAACAGGTGTGCTCCTGATTTCTAATAGTGGCATTTGTATCGTAATTACCGTGTTGAATCTGGTATTAAATTTACTTTTTAAAGAATTTTTGCTGCCGGTTGACCGGGCGCAGACTTTCGATTTTTTGGTTTTCTTAACCATACACTATTATAAGATAACATCAGGTTTATTTTGATGTCACGCACATCCGGATAGCTCCCAACATCGTGTCTTCCTTTCAATATGTCAGTAAAGAATTCCATTTAGCATCGTAATAAAGGGTAGAGCCTTCGTGGCATGGTAATCATACTAAAAATTTTTTATCTTTTTAAAACTCCCTTGGCAGAAAGGCGCATTTCACTGTATACTCCTAATATGTAGAAGCATCATTCTATCATCACATTAAATCCTGCAGGCAAATATCGAAGTGTTGCCAATTGATTCGATTTAATCTGTATTAAATTGCTCATCTAACTTGTTTAGTGTGATGAGTTTTTTGTTTTTTGATGTAGCGGGTTATCACCATAGTAAACTGAGTTGAAAATTATTTAACATAGGGTACTGCATTATTATTCATAGTAAAACATCACACACCTGACAGAGATACCTACCTCATTATCTCAAAGCAAAATTCAACCGATTGAATTAAATCGAGAAACATTGTATTGCAATACATGCAAGTAAACAGCGCAGAATTAGTATCGCTTGCGTGAGTTATTGCGGCTCACCATTCATAATAAAGAAATGCAATATCTATTGAGTCCGCAGCTTCTGAAATGCGCGGCGTAGGCGCTATCTGGCAGTATTTACGATCGGCTCGCACTTCGCGCCTGCGCGGATACATCCTGGTGGATCAGGAGTCGAGAACTGGGCCAGTGGTCGTAAAAGTTTTTTGTCAGCTGTCGACGTAATTATTAGAATAACTAGGGATTTATTATCAATTTCAAGTCTGACTTTAACCTTTAACCACTCAACGCCGAACCGGCACTCGGGTGCCGCATAACAATAGATTTTCTATTGTGTCTAGTAATCCGGGGCTAGAAGGATTAATAACAAATTAAGTTTTATTAATAATTATTCTGCGAAATAATATATGCAAAAAAGAACTAAACATAATTATAAATAAAATGAGATATCTAAGCGTTTGCTGGAGTCATCTCACGATCCCAAAGCTGGTCTGTACCTAGGGCAGCGTATCAGCCTGGCCATCCAGCGTGGAAACGTTGCTAGTGTCCAGTAGATTATTCTACTTGAAATTGAATAAAAAACAAATTGATTAGACAATATTTTTTATAATTTAATTCAAAGAATATCTAGTTAAACCTAGATTGATTTTTTTTTTACGATAGTTATTATTTGCAACATCTGTAAACACAGTAATGCTTCTTGTAATCATACGGATAGACTTCCTTTCCAATCGCTGAGATAATGCTAAGCTAGCAGGGATATCGCAGCAGGGCTGAAAATCGGTATCAATTGAACATTTATATTTAAGCGCTAAGTGCGGAAATCCCTAGTCAACAAAAACGAAGCTAAGCTGTAGATCCAGCAGTAAAGCTGTAAACGAGAATTAGTTAATAAACCGTTAATCAAACTTAATGGTACACAAGTAGAATCTTTGCTAGCTAATAACATTAAAATAACCTCTAAAATTATTTAAGTTAAATATTTCGAATTGCCAAAGGTTGCGAATCCTTTACATGGAGTTATGCCTTATTACACTTTTATTGCAGTATAGCTTCCTCCCAATGTACCAGATTACCGAGATATTGTGGTGCAGATGTAGGTACATAATGGACGTTATTTGATCATTTCATTACATTCATTTATGGCATAGATAATTTGTTTATCTGTGATAGACGGTTACTGTTACTACAGCCTTTGGATTAGCTGCGTCGCGAAAACATTTATGTTACAAGATTTAGAATAGCGCTGTGTTCTTGTATTAGATACGAATGGAGTACTAAATAAATTATACTTTACAAAACTTTTTAAGTTTTCGAACTAAATTTTTTCTACGAAAAAGTGTTAAAAGTTATAAGATAGAAAAATACAAAAGATTAGCTCCATTCATATTACAGGAACTTACTCCGAAACAAAATAAACGTTAGGTAACCATCAAAATTGTATTAGGAGGAAAATATAAAAATAGGATCTTTCTTACTCTTAAAATTTTTATTTTTAAAGTAATTGCATTTTCTCAAGCACAAATTGCGGTAACGGCAAACGTTCTGGAAGAAGAGTGACTGCATAATTTACTGCCATCCCAAATCTAAGATATCCGATTCCGTAGGCATCAAATGAGAACTATCTTTCTTTGTTATTAATTGTTTTTGAGGACATGCCGTCCATTTGATCATTGTCCTGTCAAACTTGAAAGTTCATAGGATTACTATAACACTACATGTATTAGTTTTGAATACGTGTCCCATAATTCTGTGACTTAGTGAATGATATTCAAAGTAGAAGTTCACCCGAGACTAATGTTTCTTCGTGTGCGTGCCTATTGATCTGCGGAATGAAGATGTTCATCTTCAGACAACAGCTCTACCTGCTATTTGTACCACTTTGTACTGTGTCTACACCGAGTTGGTATCAACCGTTCTTGGATGCCGTTAATCATACAGAACATTAGCCCTTTACGAGTTGTAGGCTTGCATGATCCGTGTAATAAGCTGCGTAAACGGTGTTGCCAACTGGTTCCCAATTTTACCCTACAAATTAATCCGCGGGTAAATACTGTAAAATTATTAAAAAGCAATTGGGACGAACGAGAATGAACCTATTATTCTGTATCTAAATTTTACAAAAAGAAGTGAGTTATTATATTATTAGTAATAATCTTCTAATCTATGCAGAGATTTTCTATAAAGAAGTTCATAGTTACAGTCCGGATACTGAAAGTTAACATTTCTGTCATTTAAAAAAGTATCCCATAGCCTTATTGTATTTTAATTTCTAACCCACTGCTGTCCTCTCTGACCAAAAGAGCTATTCAAAAATCTTTATTGTACTTTTGTTCGCGCGTTCGTTTCTGCATTATAAGTTTCATGTATTTCATTAATTTCATGTATTACTTTTATATTTGTTGAGACGATAATGTAGTAAGAACTCGGCTAAATTATATAACTGGTAAACTGTCGTTTCCTTATCATTATCAATCAACCGTTTATCATTGCTGGACAGGACCTCATTTGGGAAATTTTCAAAACTGGCAACACTGCGCGTAAGCCTACACAAGTTCTGCTTGCGCTGGAGTCGGAAGCACCTCGTATTTTACTCCCCAGTGAGACCGATGATTTATAAGCGCTGCCGTCGCTGCAATGTTCAATGTGATATTAATTGTAATAGAATCGTGTTCGGAATTGATCATGAATCGACTAGATGTAGTTCACTAACCGCAATTTAATTTAGGTCTACCTATTGATAGTAAATCAACTGAATTGGTTACGACTGGTAGTTTTGTAATAAATTAAGTTTTATATAGCAATTCGGCGAAAGGTGGCTTCCTTGCCATATTACCTATAATTAAATCAGATTCGGGTTATTAAGCACATCGCGAAACATTTTCAACAATTATTTTACAGCAGCAACAACAACTGTTTATTTCAACAATTGGGTAATTTAAAATCCTATTGTGAAATTAGTTTAAAAAGCAACAACAAACAACAAAAACATAGGTGGAGGCTCCTTATATCGGCCCCCTCCTAATATCGGCCGTCTAGAGAAAATGCGCCATAAATTAAAAAAATGTCCTAAAATCATAATTGTTTTTATGCAAATAGGAGCTGTATACCCTTGCGCTTAACCTCCCGTAGTTTTGTATGAATATCTCAAAATTTTAACGAATGATAGGCAAAATAGTGCGGGAGGTACGGAAGAGCGTCGTTTGGCGGCATTTTCAAGTCAAATTCCTGGATCGACGCATTGCGTTGGGAAGTATTTAAATTGAAATAAACATACCAAAGTTATTTTATTTTATTTCTTCTTAAAGATAAAGAGTCAAGGTACCGTTTAGGTAGTATATTTTAAAATTGGTTTATTTTTTTTATAAAATAATTGCGTGGCCGAGATTAGGGATCAGTATTATCGACAAATCTCAATATCGGCCGATTGGTCGATATTGAGATTTGTCCATCGTAATAAGAAATCCTAATGTCGGCCACCTCATATTCTTTGTGCGCCAGCTATGAGAAAGAGTTGATGAGTGATACCGATGATGAAGAAGAAGACAAAATATTGGATGTGACATAATATGCCCCAAATGGTTCCACTTAAAATGTTTATTACACTTAAAAATATATTGCCATCACTGTTTGAAGATAACTTTACCTAATATAGGTAATGTTTTTGGTATTTTTCCTCCTATGGGATCCCCTCTGCAGTTTGTGCCTGAATCATGGATTTTCTGACTGGACGTCGCATCAGAGTAATTCATGATGGGTACGACTCACTTGAAATAAATGCTGGCGTCCTGAGGGACGAAAGAGTGTAGCCAAAAGCACAGATCACCCCAGTGATCTGTGCTTTTGGCTACACTCTTTCTACTGCACATCAATTATTATTGTTAGCTACTTCTGGGATTCTGGGGTATGCAGATGATAGAACTAACATGGTGGACAAATTGAATCAGACCCTTCAAATTGTCTCAGACTCAACCCCACCAAAACACAGGCTTGTATATTTTCCACAAAAAAGAGTGGTTTTTGTCACTTTTCGTGGCGTATCCGTTCTTCTATCTGACCGACTGTAGTCGGTAGAGCTGTAGCTCTTAGGTATGGAATTATCTTCCAACCTTAACTTCGGGAGCTATATAGAGTCTGTAGCAGTTACTGCTTCTAAGCAGATTGGCATCCTTTCCAGAATCATACGCTACTTGATTGCGAAACAGCTCCATAACCTTTACAGAGCTCAAGTTCGTTCCTGCATGGAGTATTGCTACCATCTTTGGGATAGTTCTGTTCGATGCCAGCTGGCTGCCTTGGACTCTATTGAGCCGATTGAGCGGCATGCGAAGGCTTTTCAGCGATGATGCTTTGGTCGAGAACTTGCAAATCCTCGATAATCGTAGGAAGATTGCTTGCCTCTTCGTCTTTTACAGGCTCTACTTTGGTGAATGTGCTGCTCGGTTGTACGATTTGGTTCTACCAGCTCCGTTCTATCACCGAACGACTTGACTCGGTCAGAGACTCCAATCCTTATACTTTTTTTTTTTTTTTTTTTTTTTTTTTTTGTTCTCTGGCTATTGCCGCCCAGAGCACGGCAGATTAAATATATATATTTTTTTTTTTTTTTTAAAGATGCGTTGTTTTTTTTTTTTTTTTAAGATTAATAGGGGATAGCCTTTCGCTAATGGATACGAATCGGCGGAAAAGCGATGAATTTAAATGAGAATATTTACACGTGTATGAAATGCATATTTTGATGAATTAAGACATGGTGAACAATATTTACAGATGATGAAATTATTTACAGGTTTGATCCTCTTGGGGTGTTGTTGAAGTCTTTGACAGTACTAATAATATATTTACACAAGTTGTCAAATGAGATAATGGTTTCCTGTTTCTGAATTAGCTCCTGGATGATGTAGGGTGAAATATCGAGATGTGCACAAAGCCGCTCATGCTCCGCTCGCTGACGTGCGTATCTTGGACAGTGCTTGAGCAGATGTTCAATAGACTGCACAGCTGTAGGGTCACAGTTGCACTTATCAGTGTCGGAGATTTTAAATCGGTGGAGATATTGTCGATGGTAACCGTGTCCAGTGATTATTTGCGTGTTGTGGAAAGAGAATTTAATTTCTGAATACAAATTTTTGATACTCTGCAGATCTGGCAACCATTGACGCGTGAAGGCGCCAGTAGCAGCAGATCTGTAGGTGTTGTTATGAGCGGCCCTGTGCAGATCCCGAGTAGTCCTTTTAACGAAACTAATCGGATATTCGGCGAAATCGGGCGAACGGTGGGCTAAAGCGGCGCTTTTGGCAGCCGCATCAGCTGCCTCGTTACCAGCAAGGCCTACGTGGGCTTTGACCCACACGAACGTTATTGGTTCTGGAAGAATTTTCAGGATGCGGTGAGTAGAAGTAGCGATGGAGTTGGTAGTTTCCCCGTTTGCTAGTTCTTGAAGGGCCGAGTAACTGTCCGAAAGGATGGCTGCTCGGAAAGTCCCAGATTTACGGATCCATCTGACTGCGCGTTCGATAGCAAGCAGTTCGGCCTGAAAGACTGAGCAACTGTCATGCAATTTGAACTTTCGGCTGATAGGTAAGCTATTTGGTTTATAAATTATATATGCAGCTCCAACTTTGCCGTCTTCAAGTTTACTGCCATCGGTGTAAATTCTTGTTCCGCCAGGTGGACAGACACCATCTATGTCATGCTCCGTATGTGCCGTTGAAAAGTCAATGCCAGTGCGATCAGCGGGGTGGGACAATTGAGAGGGAGGTGTGGGTTTTTGCAGCTCAATGTCTGTTGGTAAGTAGGGGCAATGACCAAAGAGTTTAGTTCGTTCTGTGATTCGCACCTCATCGACCTTCAACGTCAACGGCGTTAATTGAGCCAGGGCTATGGACGCGTTTGCCGAGATGGTACGAAAGCCTCTAATTATTTTAATGGCAAAGCCTCTCTGCAGTGAAAGAAGACTTTTACACACCTTTTTGTATTTTGTTGCGTCACCCCAGACACCCGCGGCATATGTTACTATAGGCTCTATTACATGTGTGTATATGGTCGTAACATTTTCAGAGTGTATGCCCCAGGTTGGTCGAATGAAAAGACAAAGTGTTTTATAAATTTTTAGAGCTTTAGTAATAATAAAATCTACATGCTTTGTGAAGGTAAGGTTTTGGTCTAATATTACTCCTAGTAGTTTCATTGCCGGTTTGAATTTTAATTGGGTGTTACGATGCATAATACGAGCTTTACGTGCAGTTGGGGTGAAGCCGATGAGCTGGGTTTTTTCGGGGCCAAACTTGAGCTTGGCGCCCTCACCCCACGCTGTGATGATGTCTAATGCAGTCGATGCAGCCCTTTCAAGCTTCAATATGGTGTCCGACGAGCAAATGAGCAGGACATCATCTGCGTATGCCTGTAGGTGACATCCAGGAGGAAGCTCCTGTTCAAAGAGGTCATCCAAGATGACATTCCGGAAACTCGGTCCGCAGACCGAGCCCTGGATACAACCGCGAGTCATTATCTTCGAAGCTGAAGAATCTCCATAATTAAGAGTTACTTTGCGGTTTTTCAGGTAATCACAGATGATCATATACAAGTTTCTCGGGCATCCAGTTTGCTGAAGACGTTGCAAAAGTTTTGGCCACCAGGCATTATTAAAGGCCCCCTGAATGTCCAAGGACACCGCAACGACCAACTGCTTGTGATTTTTGGCAGCTTTAATGTCCGATACAGCACGACTCAGGGCATCAACTGTTGAGGTTTGCTCCCTGAAGCCAAACTGCCGAGGATTCATTTGATTAGTTGAATGTAGATGGTGGGAGAAACGTCTGATGATTAGCTTCTCTAGCAACTTGCCAAAAACGTTAATAAGACCAATAGGTCGGTAAGAGGTAGAATTGTTATAATCAGCTTTGCCAGGTTTTGGAACCGTAATAACACTTGCCTCCTTCCACACATTTGGGAAGTACGAAATCGTGACGCAGCGGTTCATAAGGCTGGTAATCGCCTCAGGGAAGCACTGGCAGAACGCAGCTACTATATCTGCTGTAAGGTTATCAGGACCAGGCGCCTTATTAGGGTTCATAGCTTTAATGCAGCTAATGATCTCTGCTGATGTGAAAGGGATGTCATCACTTGTATTGGGTATAAGCAGACTATGTTCTCTAATTGATTGATGGATATCAAGAAAATCATCATTGTCGTCTGGATAAAAGGTATCCAGCAGCCGCTCAGCAGTTTCAATACAGCTCGAAGTATATGTTCCATCAAAGTTGAGTGTCATAGTTGGTTTCGGTGGAGGAGCGCATTTAAGTAGACGGTTCGTGAGAGACCACACATTTTCTTTACCCTGCCGTGTGCAAAAATCTCTGAAGTTTTGCGTGGAGGCAGATTTGATAGCGGCGGCGTATTTTTCCTTCGCTGCAGCCCTCTCCTGTAACACCTCATCCAGCTTTTGTCCTGAGCGGGACATCCGCTGAATGCGGTGGTGTAGGTGGATGACGTCACGCTTCAGGGACTCCAACTCATCACTCCACCAGGGATTATATGTGAATTTATTTTGTTTCCTGGGTAAGACTTGATTACATGTCAATTTGATAGTTTTCACTATTATGTCAACTAGGTTGTCAATCTGAAGAGTGTCTAGATTGTCTATTGTTTCTGTTTGTAGATCTATTCCGTCAAAATTGTCAATTAGCTTCGTTTTAAACAAGTCCCAATCTGCGTTCTTGGAGTTATATAAAAATGTAGATTTCTTATTAGTTTTACGTATTTGTGATTTATGATACTGCAAATTAAATTCTATTGCGTGGTGATCCGATGAAGGACATGCCCCAGTATTAACATGCCAGTTGTCAATCCGATCAACAATGGTATCTGAAGCTAATGTTATGTCTATAATTGATGTTCTACGGATTCCAAGGGCAACTGTTTCAAACGTTGGTTTGTCTCCCATGTTACAGACAACCAGACCGTTAGAAGTGGCCAAATTTACCACTGCATGGCCCCTGCGATTGGTAGTGGGCGAGCCCCATAATGGATGCCAACCATTGAAATCACCTCCGACGATTATGTCGTCACCGTTGTGGTCATGCAATAGTGTCTCAAGTAGAGAGAGGGTGTTGTTTTCGTCTGTCCTGGGCTCAATATATACAGAAGTTATTATCATGCGACGTTGGCCAATCGTGATTTGTATTGTTGCCATATTGCTGGAGGTGTATTGCGTCAAACCTAGAACCGAACCTAGTCCTGATTTGACTATTATACAAGCCTTTACGCGTTGTCCGGTGTGAACCTGGAATATTTCGTACCCTGGTAGATTTTTCGTCACCGTTAGATCCCTCTGTACATAGGGTTCTGAGACAAGCGCAATGGTATAGTCATTGGCTACAAAGTGCTGGATAAATTCGTGATGCCACGCGTATGACCGACCAACATTTCCTTGTAAAAATCTAAGTGCATTGTTTGAGGACTGAGATATATTCCTTTGTGAACGATTATTGGACTCTATTTTTTATGTCAGGAACCATAGTCAGTCATGGAGCTTATGCGCTCATACATGACTCGGTGGAGATAGCAGGTATTTGAAGTAGCGGAGTGATTGGTTTCAAGTTGCTTTTTAGATTTTTCGTTGTGTTTGACACAATTGTGGCAAGTTGCCGCTTCAGGTATGTTTTTGAGCTTGCAATTTGTGAAGCTGTGATTAGTGGAGGCACAGTGAGAGCATACCGCAGACTGCGCTGTACATTTGGATTTTAGGTGCCCATACTGCAAGCAATTGAAACATTGTAGTAATGGGCAGTAGTTATCAGCAAATACACGCTGATGGTCGATATTAAGGCGGCCCAGCTTAGTAACTGATTTCCATACTGCCGGACTGACCATCAGCACAGCATTATAAAGAGCATTGTTTTTGTTGTCCCGCGCAAATCTAAAGCGTATATCAGAATCTGCGTCGGTGATTTCCTCAGCCACAGATGGATTCTGTTGGCGAATAATAGCCGGAATTTCTTCCTTGGGAGTATTTTTGGATATGCCTTTGAGTATGACCATAGGTCGTAGTTTATTTACAGGCGTTACAGTCAGGGAAGGGCTGTTTGTGAGCCGTGTAACAACCTCGTCGCGCTGAGACTTAGAGTCGAACTCAACACGTAGCCTACCTCCTGTGATTGGCTTCACTCGCGCAGGTGCATAGGTAGATGTACGGAAGGATATGCCTTTTCTCCAAGCGTCACCGATCTCGATTGAAGTCTTGGCGGGCGCTCCTTTCTTTTCTACAATAATGGCATGTAGGCTAGGCGGTTTCTTTGGCGGTAGGGGCACGGCTGCCATTTGTGCGTAAGACGGTTGGGGTAACGCTGTCGAGTTTGAAGATGTTGATGGATTGACAGTAGGCGGTGATGCCTTTAAAGTGCGCATCTCCTCTCTAATACAGTCGCGTATTGTTGTTTTAATATCCTCTGGGGTGGTCTGAGGAGAGGGAGGTGTAAGAGGTAGGGTCCTCACAAGAATTTCAATCTGGTTGACACGAGTGTCGACCTCAGACTTGATGTCTCTTTTGATATTGCCTGACCTCCCGAGAGCATTGCGAATACTGTTAAGATGTTGTAAAATGTCGTCGATCACATTTGGAGCCGTCTCATGCCCAATAGAGTGCTGTGGTGAACCGTACACTGGCGATCGAAACTCGAATTCTTCATCCACAATTTGACTTGCAGGAATAGACATAATGGGTGTTAGGTCCTTAGATGTTACTGCGCCCGTCTCGGGCTCGCAAGCACCAGAGTTGCCCCCCCCCAGATACTGAGGGGCTGCCTCCCGTAGGAGGACGGGATTCTCCACTAGCAGAGCTGGCGGTACCCGCCTGGGGTAGTGTGTTTTTTACCTTGGAGCTTTTCATAATGAGTGCACAACCTGTACGGGGGCCCAATTTTTCAGGTAGGGCATCCTGAGTGTCCTCGGGACCGGACTCCCTCCGGCCATCCATCCCATCGCCGGACACCACAAACTTGAGATTAGGTCCTCCCGGAGTCTCCCGATGCGGGAGAGCTGGGTAGGAATGCCTCGCAAATCCCGGGTCCACCGATACGATGGAGCTGGGAAGCGAGGGGCTGGCTCACTTCAGAAAGTGTGCCAGCACTGATGTTGAGCGGCTGTCCACGCTGGCACAAGGCCAGTACCCTCTCTATACTAGAGAGGGCATTCCCCCATTCGCAACCAGGGGGACGCGCCCGATAGCGGTGCTCAACTCCCGCCACGGGTCCAATCCTTATACTGTGAATATGCTGCGCTTACGAACTAAATGATTTGCTTCATCTTTTTTGATACGGACTGCGCAAGTGTCTCTCTTTACCTGGGTCTGTCTTTCCTGACCGTTATATCTTGGTGCTCTTCAAGGCCAGAATTTACAGGCCTTTCCTAAGCAAGCGCGCTCCATCGTAGACCGCATACACATTTAACATCAGGCTACTCTGTGTTCAAGTGCTAGCATAGTAAATAATAATAATAATAATAATAATAATAATAAATTCTTTATTTCAAATAAGTTACGGTAGCATTAACTATGGCTGGAGCCTCCTTTTAAGCATATGATTGCTTGTGTCAGGAGGCACCGCTCTTCTATAAACATATTACATGACATGTGTTACCAATACTCTTAAAGCAACAAAGAAAAGAAAGTAAAAATAAAGAAAATAAAGTAAAATAAAATGTAAAATGGTTAAAAATTATAAAGCGCATTTGTGTGTGTGTGTGTGTGTGTGTGTGTGTGTGTGTTTATGCGTACGTGTTTGTGTAGAGTATGTGTATATGTAGATTAAGACAATATCTCAAGTATTTTCTCTGTCTCTTCGTAATTTCTAAGCTGAAGCCATTTGGTTATATATTCCTTGCATTCATGATAAGGTTTGCTATAAATGTCCAGTTCTTTATTACCTATATTATAGAGATGGGCAGCACGATAATTGTATTGTCTTTTGGCAAATAGCGTATGAGTTCTAGGCAGTTTAACGGCTTTGTCCTTTCTTCTTTTACTCAAAATGTTTGGGTCATAAGGTAGTTTTTTATGCTTTTTTAGAATTGAGTAAATATATTTAAAGAAAAAAAAAACGAAATTCAGTTTATATTTTTGATACCTAAATGACTAATTTATAATAGAGTTAAATAAAACATGATTTGAAAATAAATAAACGTTATAATGTACTTTTGAACAAACTTTTTCCCGTTGAAAAGGTATGCCGATATTAGGGTTATAGGCGGCGGATATTTGGGTGCTAGAGGCCGATATTAGGGAAAATCGGCAAGTTTGGAAACAAACGTCTATATTTTCAAATCTAACAAAGAATTCGTTGTTTCGCGAATGTAATAATGGAGTTCCATTATCCCTTTACCTAAAAAAGTAGTTGGAAGAAAGCAAAAGTTATTAATGTAAAAATTATAAGCAGTGAAAGGTCAAAAAAAAGTTGAGGGGGCCGATATTTGGTGCCTCCACCTAAGTGTATTTAATAATTGGTTGTTTAACTATCACTATAGTACCTTCATTATTACTGTATAAGGTTAACCCTCGACCCCTAGCACATAAGGCAGGGTTACTAGCGATGCGCCATCGAGCTAGTCAAATGAGTAATACATAGAGCCGACATAGAGATTGAGTTTCTATTCAGTTGCCGGCCCGTAACAGAAACATGAGATTTTTGACCAAAAGGCGTTTAAAGATGATCCCATTATACTAGAGCTGTCACTTCATTAAGTCACATTAGCTGCAGGATTTCGCCAGCATTGTGTATATCTACGTCTGTACAACCTTTCCTGGGGGACCCCGCGTACGGCGGTGTGCGGTCGAAGCGGCTCAATGACGAGCAGCGATTGATCGATGATTATGTCTTTATCCCGGGCCCGGGAACTATGCGCGGACGCGGCAGGTCCCGCTCCCGTGTAAGTCAACGAACAGGTATTGATACTTTACAGTTCATTTTAAATTTCGGGTTTAAGCCTAAAAACATACCTGCACATTCCTGCCTTCTCTATATCTGTTCTGTAGTTTTTGCATGTGAGGTAAACAGATATGTACATTTAGAGATACGAATGGTTTGCACCGATTGTTATAATTACTGTTTCTACTGAATAGAATAGAATTCGGTACGTAATCGCGGAAATGAACGTAAAATATTAACTACTATTTACGCGAATACATAATTGAAAAATAACTAAGCTAAATAAATTTTGTGTTAATGATGAATTAAATAAAAATACGGAGTATTATTTTATGCACTCAGTCAGATTCGAGTTCTAATTTGTATATTAATACACTTTAACGTTATAAATACATGATTGCTCCAAAAGACGAAACCAACATTCAGAGATAAATATTTATGTAATACATTAGTTGCCAAATCTTAAGGACCAAAATGTGCCGCTTCGATCATAACGTATATTTTAGTTCTACCTGTGTCATTCACCGTGTCGTTACAGGTTGTGCTCCAGAAAAAAAAACTCTTTTCAAATGTAAATAAGCAGAAACCGACAAAGCAAATTGTCACAAATAAACACTGATACATTTACTTTTTTAGGATAGTCCATAAAAACCCTGTCGCATCAGTAAAGGGTCAGACTGAACCAATCAATCTAAGATAAAGGCAACATTTTTTATCGAGTTTTTGCCGTAGCCCATTTTGAATTATCCCAGCTTTTAACTTTGAACTTGATTGTTATCCGTGAGAGTTTTTGATCAAATACAAATGTTTCCTTTTTACAGTTCAGATAACTTCGGATCTGTGACATTTACAACTTAATTTTGCCTTACTTTTGAGACAGGTAGCATGTGACTGAATATTGCTCCAATTAATTAAAATTTACTATTTGCTGTAAGCTATCTGTAAAATTAATTACAGAATGAACAGTTTTATCATTAGAGCTTGCAATAAATTTAATAGTACCTACAACCATGTCAAAATTTTTAATGAAAAATTACATCTTTAAAAAAAATATAAGCGTTAGATAATTAATAACTTAAAATTATATTCGACTTTTTGCCTTGTCTTTAAACAACATTATATGTATTAAACTGTAGTGGAAAATTTAAATTGCTGATGTGTTATTTAAGTTACTGTTTAATGTCATGTATTAAAAAACATATCTGTATTTTTCCTAAATAAAGAAAAGAAAATAAAATAAAATAAAATAAGGAGAGATAATTATATTTGTTACACCGAGAGTAATAATAATATTCGACACGATCAATTAATAACACATAATATCTTTGCATTCTGTTTTAGATAATATTTAGTATGCTGGTTTTGAAGGAATTATCAAATTATTAACTATTTCACCAACACTAATATAATAAGAGGTAAATTAATTTAGGATCATAAAGACTGGAAACATAGTATTTTTAATTGATACTGAAAAACCTCCCATAACACGAATAAAAGAACCATTTTGATTAAACAATTTAAGCAGTTCCCATCCTCAATGTATGTAAGTTAGCCAAATATGTACATTAGTAACGAACTCGAGACGATTATTCAAATTCAATAGCGATTTACATTAATGGAGGCACTCTCCCGATCCTTAATCAAAGGCAAAAAGACAAAAGATTTGAATACGTTAGTCCAAATATTGATTTAACCCTATCAGCGGCGGAAGCAGGTGCATTGCGCACGCGCCTCCCCGCTCTCAATCAATAAGCGTTGCCTAACTATGAAATTAAATGATAATCACAACTTTTTATAATGTGCGTACCGACTTTAATAAGTACATTTCGACTAAGAAGCCAGGGGTTGCAAACTGTGGTGAGTTCTTGCAACGTGATTTAAGAAGTCATTCAAGCCGAAAGAAAAAATCCTTAAATTACGTGAAACAACGTTTGGTGTGGTTTTTTCTCAAAAAAGCTAAGTGTGATCGCTTTCCCATATCAGGAAGGCATGGTATAAAGCAGAGAGTATATTGAATATATGGAGATAGAGGTATCAGTTAAAAATCGTACTACTAGCGCTGACGGCGTTAAAAACCGTAACTAATGCGATGATATATATAACCTGACGTAGGTATAGTATATATAGAATGCACCATACGTGGTAGTTTTGTATTTTTCATATTTTTAAATGCTATCTTAGTCAAAAGGGAGAGATTTAAAGAAAACAAACGAATGCAATTTCCCCTTTTATTAAGCACAAAAATAATCCATGTATAAAATACAGATTTCATAAGATTATTTAGAGAAACAGTAAATTACATAAATACGATAGAAATTACGATAGAAAAGTTCAAGGTCCAGTAAGTAATACCAGGGTTCACAGTCAAAACAGAATCTTCAGGGCCCGGGGTCAATGCACAGTCAGTAAAAACACAGAAAATCACAAAAAAGACAGAAGAAAATCGAGACGAAATCAAACCAAAACACAAGTGAGTGACAATGACAGATGATGATTGTTGACAGATTATAGCCTGTCATGATTGTTTCTTTTCACAAATTCACAAACGAATCAAACATGTCTAGTTGAAATATTTTTTGAATAATATATTGTTTATAATGTTTGAACTCGTTAATTATATAAGTATTATAAATATGAAAAAAGGTAATTGAACTGTTATAAAGCAAGTTAAATATTTGTCATTTTCTTTTTGGTTAACTCTGCCATGACTCTGCCTGTAACGAAACGTCTTACGTATCAACTGCAAAATGTTGCCATAACGAATAATTATTTAGTGATACCATTACTCAGGTAAATTTCATGAAAAGAGCCATCTATCGATAATAACTGGAAATAACACAAATTACACGAATTTCATAGAACCTCTTTTTGTATGGAGCTGCAAACACCGTGGTATAAAGCACCATTATACCAATGATTTTATTTCCATGGTGCCTTGCAATTATTGATCTAAGAGAAGCAGATACATATTTTATAATTTTAACGGTACAATATTGGACATATTATTATTACACTTATGAAGTTAAAAAGTAGCCCATACATTAGGCTGCATCTTTGTACCTCCGAAATATGTAAGTATATTATAACATCGCTTCATTGTAATATTATGAAAGAAGAACGATGAGACCAAGACACACCTTTTTCCATAGATATCTTCGAGGGTGGCAGCACATTGCGCGACACTTACCTACGGGTAGTTACTGCACTAGTTGCTCACCATAAGGTTGAGTTACGTACCTGTAACAAAAAGGTTATACTTATTTATAAAATATTTCAGCTTCACTAAAATAAAAGGAATATCACGTCTCAATAAGTCAAATGAGTCAAAAGGTTGTCGAACCCCGACTTTGCCCCCTATTATTCATTTTAACGGTTGGCCGGCACCCAAGGGTTAAGCGTCATGGTTAGCCGATGTTACGGATAGATACTGGTGACGTAGGTAAGCCTTTTTGAGGCAAGGCAGATGTGTCGACCTATAATTGGAGCGTATCAAAACATTAGCGAGACGATGATGACCATTTTTAAAGTGAAAGGGGAAAAGGTAGGTATCTCTGTTCATTTGTTACGTTACGATTAAGTATTCATTTTTTGGAGAGTGTAGAAAACCTGCGCAGTCAGATTACTTCGAGGCAAGATCTAATTGGTTTGGTTGTCCTGGGTAAAGCACACCCTGTTAAGGTCGGGATGATAAAGATTATTCAATATAATAGTTTGCAATTTTTGACAAATTATTATTTTTAACAATAAATTATGCCCACAGACAAGAAAATAGACGTCAAAATGTCTGAAACGTAGCTGCCCGCCCTTTGTTCCAGGCATGTTCCAGGGCATCAATCGTTTTTCTTTCGCTAAACTTAGATAAGTACCTACTGAAAATATCTTAAACTCGTCTCAGGTGCCCTCAGCAAAGTATGTAAAGAATCCAATAAAATCGTGCGATTTGTAGGTTTAATGACAAATTTATTCGGGCCCATGCGCAGATTATCTACTCCTTGTACGATTAAAGAGAAATGACTGTTACTCGCCAGATAAGTAAAAAATCCCTATCGTTGGCGTCAAGTATCAAATAATGGGCCAATTTGTCAGAAGAAGCATTTTGCATATGAAATCGTGTGAGGGCGACTGATGTTTGCTAAGCACACACCGATATGGCCCCAATAGACGTGAGTTGGCTCTGGTATGAGAAGGATTGATGTTTGATGTATCACTCATATCATTATAATAATATGCAACGAGGGTGAGTGGCGGTAAATATCGATTTTTAAGATCCTTTGAAGGTATGCCGATTCTGGTTGTAATCATAAATTAATTCCAACTTATCATTGCTTAAGAGGAAAGGCAGGAGCCATTTTTCCATACAAACGCTGTCCCCTGTTTTCTCCCTGGATAATGCCATTAGTGAAATATTTTTTTTTTCCAAAAATCTATGACCACTATTTGCATGTCCCTATGTTTTCTTTTTTTTCATAAATTAATAATTAAGAGAGATATGAACCTTCAAAAATGTAAAAAAATGGCCAGATTTTCCGCTGTGTTTAAACATCCAGAAAACAAATTTAACTAGATTTAATTAAAAAAAGGAAAACATAGGAACACGGTCAAAGCCTTTCTTTAATTTTTGATGAAAAAAATAGTTAAATCGGTCAAGTTTTGGAGGAGAAATCAGGGGACTACGAAACGTTGATTTTCCGTACTTTTAATAGGTATTTTCGGTCCAAGCTGCAGTTGTCTCTATCGCGCTCTGCGGGGGAGGCTTGAGGTTGGGGAGACGCGGACTAATACGTATACTCTCTATGACGTGACGTAGTCGATAGTTATATCGATATCCTAGTGTTGTTCATCGATATCGATATTTCCAGTTAGAATATTTTGCGTGAAGTGCATTTAGCAAATTGTTGTGATGTTTTATTGTTGGAAGGTATTATGTAACTGATAAACTTTTTCTTGAAATTTTTTTATGAATTATATACTTAAACGCCTCGACTAGGCCGTCGGATTTAGACAAAAAAAGAAGCTAAATTCGCAAAGCGTGATGTAGTTCTGCATTTTAAGTATATTGTATCTGTTAGAGTAATGTGATTTCAAATTTGCAACTTCGAAAAACCTGTGGAAACTGAGAAAATCGAGAAAATCTTCGAAATTTTGGGACTTTTTTTACTATTTGCTCTCCAGGGCCAAAACTATGTTTTTTTGTGAACGACACACTACACTAATAAACTGTATTAAAGTACCTACAACTGGAGGCAGCTCTATTTGACTTCATAGAAGCCAAGCTATGGCACTTTGAAGATGACCAATATTTCTCGAAAATAGAAAATAGGTTTTACTTACTTATTTCGCAAAAAACTGGCAAAACCACTAGCCCCACGAAGATGTCTGATATCTTTTGTCACAGACCGAGCATTGAACCATGTCCTTTACCTTTGCTTGAGTGTTACATTTGCCACAAGAGAAAGCCATATAGTCCAGTCAACGAAGCTCTAACTTTGCCATTTTAGATGAAAAGCTGAAACTGGTGGCAAATTTTTTTTTAAAGACTCCGTAATAACATACTAAAATGCAGGGTCGTGAGTCACCGGGGTCATAGGAAAAAAAAATGGAAAAGGGTGAAAAAATTTACTTTCTCCTGAAAATCTCGAAAACTAACAAAAATATAAGAAAAAGTTTCAGACAAAAAATGTAGAGAATTACTTTTTCTACAGAAAAGGTTATTATCAATTTGCGCGTATCGCGCACCGTTTCCTAGGAAATCGCGTACAAAATGCGAAAATTCGCACAATGTTTTTCGTTTCAATAGAATTTTTACAAATTTTTCAATTAAAAATTATTTTTATGCATTCTTCGATATCCCAAGACATTTCCGTCTTATTTTTATTGATTTGGTTCAACATCAATAAGTGCACTATATACTCGATTTCCTAGCAAACGGTGCGCAATAAGCGTAAATTGATAATGACCTTTTCTGTAGAAAAAGTAATTTTCTACATCTTTTGTCTGAAACATTTTCTCATATTTTTGTTAGTTTCCGAGATTTTTAGGAAAAAGTAATTTTTACACCCTTTTCCATTTTTTTCCAATGACCCCGGTGACTCACGACCCTGCTTTTTAGTATGTTATTACGGAGTCTTTAACAAAAATTTTGGCACCAGTTTCAGCTTTTCATCTAAAATGGCTAAGTTAGAGCTTCGTTGACTGGACTAATATAACTTTTAAAAATATATACAAAAAAGAACTAAACATTTATAACTTTAGGTAGGCTCGTGGAAAGTTCCTATTAACAAATGCGAATAAATTCACAAAAAGCGATAGGGGTACTCGTCGGATCCGATCCACGGACCTATCAGTGACGATGCGCAGTAGTAGTAGCCACTGTACCAGCAACAC
This sequence comes from Mecyna flavalis, assembly GCA_949319885.1. Classification (NCBI taxonomy): domain Eukaryota; kingdom Metazoa; phylum Arthropoda; class Insecta; order Lepidoptera; family Crambidae; genus Mecyna; species Mecyna flavalis. The sequence goes on along the minus strand of OX439431.1, from coordinate 11,583,650 downwards.
TTAACACTGTCTGTCGAAATTAGTGACCTGTTTTTTCCTTTGCATTGTCCGTGAACATTTATTTTATCGTTTTTATATAGGTAAGCAGAAATCTTTTCTTTTGTTCTATTCCTTCTTAGCTGTGTGCAGGCGGGCGCGGGGCGTGGGGGCGGCGTGGCACGCAAACATTGACAGTCTCACTCACACATTGATAGCTCGGTTGTTCGGGCACTGCGCGACAGCAATAGATTTTACAAAAACCCAATTTTCAATTTTCTCACCCTTAGTATGTCCTCTTAAACTAAACAGATAAAATCTTTAAAAAAGTGGTTAGGTAGGCAGGGAGACTTTTCTTAAGTTTTATCTGTGTTTCGCTAGGTGCTCAAGATTTAAATATATTTTTTTACTTATTTATTTGATGACCAATTTCTACCAAAAATATTTTCTATCCTACTGTTTACTGTCGTTCCTTACCTGTTTTTTTTAAACAAGTACCAAAAGTAACAAAATAAATAGTACAGAATAAAAAAACACATACGCCTATATTTATTTATTCCTTTATTTACTGCCCTCAATGACTGCCCTAAATAAAATTACCTTTCTACACGACACGACATCTAGTGACTACTTTTAAAATCTTAAAAAAGCACGACAGTGATACAAATTACCTTTTTACACGGCACGACATCTAGTGACTACTTTTAAAATCTAAAAAAAAGCACGATAGTGATACATGCTTTCATAAACATCTTAGTTGTTCATATAATTCAGAGATGTCGCTTCTGACGCTTACTTACCGTTACTACTGCTATCTAGCGAGTTCTCTAAGTACTACGTCGTACTCTTTGGAACGTTGCGTTACAACACGTTGCTAGTTAGCATGATAGTTCACTAGTTTGTACGTAGATGGCGTTTTTCGACTTAAGTTTATCAATACAATAAAAAAATTCCCAATTTTTTTATTACCTACGAGTATGTAGGTATGTATGTATTTCAATAAATAAAAGTTGTTTTAATTCGTTATAATAATAATTATGAACCATTTTTTTAACATAAAAAGTTTTTTTTTTTAATCAATTTAGAATTGAAAACTTTCTCGAATATAATATTTATTATTTAAATATTTAAAAAGTGAACTGGAATGACTTAAAATCTTAATTAATTTATAGGATTACACAAGTGCCTAAGCCAGGTTAACCTAGGTTTCAGGCAAGTTTCAGGCAAAAAAGGCATTCTAACTGTTGAGGACAAAATTAAAGAATTAAAACACGGCTTTTTTCTCTGAATCACTCTGAATTATATTTGTCATCTGTCAATGTCAATTAATAAAGAAGAAAATATAAAGTATACATACCTAGACTCCTTTTAATAGCGGCCAGCGTCGGCAACACTAACGTATATTTGGATTAAAACATCATTAATTCTATAATATAAGTAATATTACAAAATAATTAATAATAGTTAGTAATATACAATATAGGAATGTAAAAGAGAATGTACCTACCCACTTACTTTTAATTGAAGCGGTGCCAAAATAATAAACTTTACATTAGACAAAATTATTGATATAAAAAAATAACTCTATAAAAATAAAGATTTATGATTTTTGTTGCTACTATTTATCATCTTTAATTTGTATTATGTGTAGATACGTGATCTTAAAATGTAAGCGATTGAAAAGGGTAACGTAAGGGTGTCGTTTGTTTTATAATAAGTATACAGAGTACCTAGTAAAGTAACATTCTGAAGCAGGTGGTAGAGTAGTGAGTCTACGTAACTGACTAAAATGATAGAATCAATGTTGCAGCGCTCTGTTACATTAATTTTTGACGATTCATAAAGTGTATTTTAATTTCGCAATTTAATTTTTATTATGTATTTAATCATATTTCGATTTTCGACGTCTGGATATTTTCTGTGACATTTTAACCTAGATTGACGTGACAATCCTTCTTTGTCCACCGCCGCCGTCACCGGACCGTCACCGAGAAAGAGATGTCGGCGCCGTGGTGGCGGTACGTACATTTACTACAGTCGTTTGTCCACCGCACCGCACGCGGGCATCACCCGAGCGCCGTCATCTTAAAATTGGTCAGAAATAAAATCGTTTCTCGGTGACGGCCCGGTGACGGCGGCGGTGGACAAACGCTCTTACAATACGATAAACAAAGAGGAAAATCGGAACTCGTTGGAATGAACGTGGGTCTTTATTATATGTATTTTCTAGATAATTACTAAATGTGTATTATTGTTATACCCGTCCACTTTCTATAGAATAGAATAGAATAGAATAGAATAATGTTTATTGTAATAACTGTGTACATACATAGGTTTTACAGTATCTTGTTTAGAACCAACAGTTTACCCATTCCGGGTGTACAATATTTGTTAAGGTTAGTTAGTTGCTAACAGTAAAATAATCATTTATTACAAATACCAAATTACATTTCATTATAATTACCAAGTTATTTACATTATTAATATTACATATGTCAATCCTATATTAATTCACACATAATTAAATTAAATATATTAAAATTAAATTCATTTACTACTATCACTAAAAAATTCATTAAGATTATAAAAACATTTACATAATAGCCATTCTTTTAATTGCTTCTTAAACATAGCACCATCCATTTGCTTAATATAATTCGGCAAGTGATTAAATATTTTGATGCCTACAATATATGTACTTTTGCTTAATATAAAGCTAGAAGCAGACATTACATGTACATTATGCTTATACTGTGATCTCAAAGTATTTTTAATAACAGTTTTCCTTTCAAAATGTTCATTGTGTTCCTTTACGAAAACACATATCTCTAGTATGTAGATACATGTTAATGTTAAAATTTTGTTACATTTAAAAGTGGATCTTAATGAGTCAGTTTGGCACATTTTATATATATTACGTAAGCATCTTTTTTGTGACAAAAACACGGATTCTACATTTACAGAGTTTCCCCAAAATATTACACCATATGTCAGCAGAGGGTATACATAGCCATAGTAAGCATTTAAAGCAACATCTGTTGTAGTTACATTTGCTAGTATCGATAATGCATAACATTTGCTCGCTATTCTATTATTTATTCTGTCAATTTGAGCCTTCCAGTTTAAGTGTGTGTCAATTAAAAGTCCTAAAAAGTTTATTTCATTAACTATTCCTATTTTTTTATTGTCAATTTTAACATCTATTATTTGTGGTGATCTCTTATAATTTCTAAATTCCATAATTTTTGTTTTATCAAGATTTACCGTTAAATTTATTAAAGATAGCCAACTTACTACAGTATTTAGTGTTTCATTAATATCCTTAACTAAACAATCCTTATCTGAGGCTTTGTCACCAGATATAAAGATTGTTGCATCATCAGCAAACATCACACATAGTTTATTCAAAACCATAGGTAATTCATTTACATAAATAAGGAAAAATAACGGCCCTAACACGCTTCCTTGAGGGACTCCTAATAGTATTTCTTTATACTTTGATTGAACTTGTTCGATTGTTTTAGTGTTTTTATTATATGAATCCAAAATTGTTGCTTTTCGTCTATTAGAAAGGTATGACTTACTTAAATTTAAGGCATTTCCACGTATCCCAATATGTTCCAATTGCTTCAAAAGTATGTCATGTATAACACAATCGAAAGCCTTCGATAAGTCAGCAAAGAGCCCAAAACATATTTTTTTCAAATCTAAATCTATCCAAATCTGTTTTAATATATTAAAGATTGCCATTGTAGTATTTTTCTTTTTCTGAAAGCCATATTGATGAGTACTAATTGTTTTATTTTTCTTGAAGAATGCCATAAATCTACTAAATATGACCTTCTCAAAGATTTTTGAAAAATTTGAGAGTAACGCTATTGGCCGATAGTTATTCACGTCACACCTAGGTCCCTTTTTGTGTAGTGGCTTAATAAGCCCTTTTTTAAGGTCATCTGGGAACGTCCCTGTTTCCAAACATAGATTTATAATATAAACTAAAGGTTCCGCAATATAATCAACACTTGCCTTAATTATTTGCATAGGTATATTGTCATGTCCTGTACTCTTTTTATTTTTTAGCTCTTTTATAAGCGTTATGATTTCCTTTTTACTAACTGGGTTCATGAAAATACTATTAAGCTGTGGTTGTGTCACGAATTTATGAATGTCATTTTTGCTAAAATTAGAATTATTAAAATTTATAAAATGATTATTCAAAATGTCAGCTATATCCGTTTGATTATCAATTAAAACATCGTTAACTTTTATATTGTCTATTGTCTGCTTGATGACGTTTGTATGTGATGTGTTTTGTTTGATTACGTTCCAAACGGCTTGATTTCTATTTGTACTTTTATTGATATACCTTGTGTTTGTTGCTTTTTTGGATTGTTTTAAAACCAATTTCATGATTTTACAATACTTTTTATACCGATCTACAGTAATCTGACAGTTGGTCCTCTTTGATTGTAAATAAAGTTTTCTTTTGGTTTTGCTTGCAACTTTTAATCCTTTGGTTTTCCAGTTTGGTAATTTTTTATATGTAATTTTTACTTTTTCAACAGGCACACATAAGTCGTAAATCAAGCCAAACGTATCCATAAACATTTTATACGCATTATTAACATCATTTTGTGTTAGTACGTCCGAGAAACTAACCTGGGATATATAATTTAAAAATATATCTAAATATTTGATTGGATTTCTTTTGTGGATGAACCAGAATTGTTCATTGTAGCTTAAGTTCGATGGTATAGATATGATTTGACATGAATGGTCTGATATGCCCAGGTCTATTACCTGTATGTTGAATACACGCATATTTGTGAATATGTTGTCAATGCATGTTTGTGAATGTGACGTAATCCTAGTAGGTACTTTGATTGTGTCTTGCAGTTTATAAGATTGAAACATGTTTAAAAGTAACTCTGTTTTATTGTTTTTGTCAAGGGTATTAACGTTAAAGTCACCTAAAATGAAAATATTTTTGAATTTATATCTTGTCCTTATTAATAACTTGCGAAGTAAAGCCTCCATGTTAGTTAAAAATATCTCCAAGTCACTATCTGGTGTCCTGTAAACACATATAATAACATGATTTAGCCCACAAACTAACATACCACAACACTCGAAGTGTTTTTCTATAGACATATCCGCTATCCATTGAAAAGCACGGATATCTATTTCATTTTTAACATAAATAGCTACACCTCCTCTATTTTTTCTTTTTCTGCAAAAATGTACAGCTTTTTTGTATCCATCTATCTGCAAAACTTCCACTTCGTGTACTTTAAGAAATGTTTCGCTAAGACAACAGACGTCAATATTTTTTCCATTTAACAACAATTCTATTTGGTCAATTTTTGGCTTTAAACTTTGTATGTTAAGGTGCATTATATGAAAATTGTGATTAGGGTTGTTATTGTTCACGAAAAAAATGCGCCGGGCTCGGTAGCTTGTCAGGTGTACGAGGATCGTTTGTAACTGAAGCCTTTTTCTTTTGTGTCATTAGATTAAATAAGTATGGTATTGTATAGTATTGTGATTTATGTTGTCCATTTTTATCTTTTAATGTAACATGGTTAATTTTCAATTCCTTCTGTTTATATAAGTGTGTCTTGGATGAGTTAACAGTACTTTTGATTAGCTTTCTGTTTTTTAATTGTTTCATATAATAGTTTTGATATGTTTTTTTATAATTTATTGCCAATATCTCTCGTAACATAAGCCTACAAATGTATAATTTACCATGGCTATGTGTTTGGTTCATAAAAGACAAGGGCACAAAAATGGTGTTAGAAAATTGTAAGCAGATATGATACAAAATTTCATTTTGTTTTTGCACATTAACATATTTATTACCACTTACCTCACCAACCAAGACATTGGTGTGAGAAAGCTTTGACAAATGATAATATAGGAAGGAACGATAACTGAGTGGATTATGATCGTTTGCTCCTGCCAATATAATCACGTAATCCGAGTCAGTAAAATTTTTACAAATAATGTGAGATGAATTTAGTATTTCACTTATTGGTGCATTAGGTTTTACAATACCTAAAACTTTATAATCACGCCCTAGTAAGTTCTGTAGTACACTACTTATTCCTATACCATGCTGATCAGACAATATAACAACTCTACGCTCCGATAACAAAAACTCTTCTTTCTCGCCTTTTGAAGATAAATCTGGAATAGTTTCAGCCCCTGCATTTTCAAATATTGGCAAATGTCCGGTTTTTTCTGGAGAGTTTTCTTCCAGGCCAGGCTTGGCTTGAGTTTGACAATCTCTTCCTGATTTGCTTTCTTCTATTAATTCAGTAGATATTTCATGATTACTTTGGGTATTCAACGTTGTAGATTTTTGTTTTGAAATACATAAATCACTGTTGTTCAGTTCATCAGTCGATTTGAAACAAACCTCATCTTTTGATTGGTCAGCACATGAAAAGTCAAGTTTATTCTTAGTCACACTCTTCCTTCCTTTTCTAATGCTGTCACTCTTTGAAGTCGAACGGCATATGTGAGCAAGTTGGTCGGTTTTCTTTTCATAAGATATAATCTGTTTTTTAAGAGCACTATTTTCCAATAACAAATTTTCTATTTCCTTATCAGCTATTTGCAGTTTTTGTTCCAAGTTAGAGATTTTTATTTTTAACTCGTCAATCTCTTCATTTGTAATTAACCTTGTTTCGGGACAACTTCTATTCAAGTTTGAATTTTCTATAACAGAGCAGTCATCATCTGAATCCTCCGAATGGAGTGAATCGAAAGAGTTTTCCGTAGAAATATTAGCTTTATGTTTCACTCTCTGTGTAACGAATGCTTGAGGGGTGGATGTATTTGTTACGGAAACTGCAGATGCTCTCGAAGAATTGTTGACATCTTCCCGTTTACTTAAGCAACTTTTGCATTTCCAACTATGGCTTTTTTTTTGTTTCATTACGTAAAATAACTTTTCTGATATGTTTGTGCAAGCGAGATGGTGAAAACTTTTACAATGAGAACATGTGATAAATTGTCTATCCGAAATAATTTTGTTGCATTTTGCACATTTTTTCGCCATCACGATAATTGAATGAGTAAGTAAATTTTTAGTGAAGAAAAGAATAATAGTAAAAAAAAGTCCGAATCCTTAACCAGGTTTGAACCGACACCCTTTGGTTCAATTTGCGCCAACGAGTAGATTGCAAGAGGCGTCGAAATAGTAGTACGCTTACTACGGTTGTTGACGATCGTGTGTCTTTCGGGTCACTTCGTATGTGTTCGTAATCAGCGCACTCAGCTGATTCACAGCTGTTTGAATTTAACGCGTTTGTTTACATCGGCACAACGAACATTTTGGTAATTGTTTTTGCGGATAACACTGCACAATATTGTAAATTTTTGTAATAATAATTTTCACTGTACACTTTTTAGCATTATGTAGCGACTGTTATACTCTTTATGGGAAAATTGTTGAATTTTTCACTGTTTTAGATTTTTTTCATACGGAGCTGTTTAGGAACACTGCCGCTCGGGCGCGGGGCGCGCGGGGTATGAAATATACAGTGTACAAGAAATATTAATACCAGTGTCATTTGATATCTAGCTTATCGTCTAATATTTCGACGTTCATTTATGTTCTATCTTAAAAGGAATACTCGGGCTTAAACTTTTATTTTCAATTCTAATCCACTGCGCTCGACCCCTTGGGGTCGCATCCAATCAGATTCTGCGGGGCGATTGCCAGTGCTTTCAAATTCTGTTTAAATCGTTGATCTCGGATCTAGCGGTGCAGGTCGATTAAACGGTGTCTTGAATACCTAATAGGATCGGAGAACGAGTAGAGAGCTCTCAATTCACTTGGTGGCGCATAAATTAGCGGTGCGGGCACACACCGGAGAATTTCCGCAAAAACTCCAATCGTAGGGGAAAGTTTGGCGATTAAGCCGTGAGGCGTGGCATGGCCAGGTCTGCTCGTGACAGTTAGTGCCGCCACTTGTTATAATCCGTTAAACTTTCGACCCTCGTCAAGGTACGCCGAGAATTAATGGAAATGCTTTCTTTTCCAGATTTATGATATTCTTTTTTCGAAGAGCCCACCTCGCAAGCTTTGACAGCGCGCCGCGACGAGGGCCTAGCGCCGTGCTATGTAATTACGTGAGCGCATACAGCGCTCATCTTAATAGAATTAATTTGCATCCTCTTCTATGTGAAACCCTCTTAACAAGTTTGCATAAATTTTCGCTTTAAATTTTTAATCACCCGAACTTTGAAATGTAGGGGAGACCGGGGTTGGAAGTCACATTTTTTTTATTTTGCACGTATTTCTCCAACTATCTTGTTTACACTTGACATTTTTATATCAATGGATAGTGTAATTAATCTAGTTTTAAAGGAATGAAAGAATTTTTCTCTAATGTAACATTTCGTGAAAATATATTCGTTTTTCGTGAAAAAGAGAAGTGTGACTTCTAACCCCGGGTCAGGGATGGTTGTCACAGTATTTGGGGTAAGTAGTCACAAAATTAAGGTGAGGGCAGTTTACAAAAATAAACACTTATCATAATTAATTAATCATTTTATTAGAAAATATAAATTTTGTATTGTATGTATATGTAGTATGTACGAAAGAATAACTAAAAATTAGTAACTTAGTGAGATCACAGGATCAGCCAGAATATTCAGAATCACAATTTTGGCATAATGTAATTGGGTAGTCCAGGTGTGCATGCTTCGTGAGCCCAAAGTTAGTAATCTTGGCACTGGATCCAAACTTCTCTAGACTAGCTAGCAGAGTAGGGCGACAAGCAGACTAAGCAATAATCTTCCTCCTCTTGCTCGTCTTCTTCATCGTCAACAAATTTCTTCTTTTTATATCCTTTAGTTACCTTTTCTTTCCTTTCTTCTCACTCAACACACGTTTAGATACTATTTTTTCTTTGCATCTTGTTCCTTCTTTTTCTCTTCTTAGTAAGTCTTTTCCGGTGTATCAGCTAGGATTGCTAATTTTCCTTTTTTTTGTCTGCTCGCTGTGACATAATAATAATAATAATATAACGTTTATTTTGAGTATCACATTTACAAGTAATTACTGGCTCGTATCATCATAAATGGCATGTTAAAGCTGAAACATATAAGGAGAAAATTTTGGGCTGGTCGTTACATGTGACAACCAGCCCAAAAGTTCCTGTGACAACTTGCCCCAGTACACGTTTTAGAAAAGTAACATCCAAAGCAAATACCCCTTAAAAGGTTTTGAAAAAACTATATCTCACTATCATAGAAGACATATCTCTCCCCATAAAACACATTAAATGTTCATTAATATAGAAAGTTTAAGTATACTTACGAGACTCGATCCGGGAATACAAAAATTTACTTTTGATGTGCGAAAAAAATAAACGTGCGTGTCACCGTCACAGCATGGCGGAGCGGATTGGACGTGGGGTAGGGAGGGAGGTGTTGGTATCCCGCTCCTACGACGCAATTCGGTGTATTCATTCACTCGTTCGATTCTCTGTTATGGCCACTGAGACAACCAACCCGTGAGACAACCATACCCGGTCTCCCCTACACTCACTTTAATATTCAGGAGAAGTTTATAACGTTTTCAAAAAATTAGAGAGGTAGGTAATTGTTTCATAATTAAGTTTACAATTTATCATTTGACGGATCTGTTAGCGGTGACCTTTCTTAATGGGCATCACTGAGCTCTATGATAATACGCTCAGTGGAAATCAGTGATGGGCATGCATTTAGTATTATAGAAAATTAGATCTTTTCATTAAAAATATAAAAATATACCTAACTAGAAAATATACCTCAAAAATATATAGCTAATTATCAGTCGAATTGTTCTTATTTGCTTTACCCATTATATTAGTGCTTTTACCTACTACACATTAATTTCTGAAGAGTTAGCAATAATAGTCTATGAAGTTAGAAAAGCAAATAAATAACAATTTGATCGAGTATTAACTGGTGCCACTGAAAGTCCAACTCTGAAATATCGCCGCCTCTTGCTAACTAAATGCTGTTTACGCAATAATCAGGAGAATTTCTTGCGAAATTTTTGTTTCAGATATTTCAAAAATTATCTCTCGTAATACAATGTAATTAAATAAAGATCCCCTAATATCTTTTCAGGTTAAATCTCTGGAATTTCCATCTAACTCTTTTAAATATTTACATAATTGGAAAATCTGAGATCGCTAATGATCGGAATTCAAGGGATAAACGTATTTAAGGTAACAATGGACATTGATATTTTAATTATAAGGTAGTTTGATATTTGAAGACTTTTTAGACTTCTTAGTCTTGTAAATTACTCGTATTTACACAGCCCCTAACTAAACAAAGCTTGTACTAAGTATGCTTACCAGACAACAAAATAATAATGTATTACTTAAGTGCTTCTTTTTCTTCCAATAATATTATTATAACACCAATGTACAGAATGAACGCAACAAATCAGATAATATTAATTATTATTACGACAAGGTTTGTAAATGATAATTTCTATCCGTGCGAAGCCGACGCGAGTCTCTACGTTGATTTGTATTATAGGTAATTGAGAACCGATTTTTTTTTTAAATCATAACCCTTTTTCTGAAGTTGTCATATCAATATAAAAATCTGTAACTACTTATTTGTATACTCATATAAGCGATGGAGTGCCCATTGATGCTTCATTCTATTATAAAATTACCGATAAAACACTCGCTAGGCGGAACGTGTATTGTCACAGAACGGCGAAACAGGGATGTTATGGCCTGGTTAGGTACCCATGGTAGGTATGTCGGATACGAATTGGGTACGGATATAGGGATGATTATTATACCGGATATAGATACGGTTATATGGATATGAATTTGTTTCGGATATCCGATAGTTTCGGATAATTTCGGTTACGGATATTAAATTTTTAAGGAATTTCAAAAGTAAAATTCCGTAACACAACACTTTCATTTCAACTCGTCAATCTATTCTTGAAAATATAAATGCTCACAAGTTAGTTACGAGTCTGATAAGACAACAATTAGTTCTCAATGAGGCCGTCCCTATCTGATAATAATACGAGACTTTTAAATTTCGGATTTGGTTACGGTTACGGATAATAATTTATTATATCGGATATACGACAGTTTTGGTTTCGGTTACGGAGCTCCCTAACATCCCTACGGCGGAATATTTTACATGGGCGGTATTGCGTGAGGTTTAAGCGGATAAACTAATAATCCGATACGCATTTAGTCAATGTGTACGACACAATTTTAGCTTGTTCGAAATAATAGGTGGCACTTATGGCGGGTATTGTAAGCAATATTGGCTTTAAAGCGGCGGCGGGTAAAATACCTACTCTATATAGCTCTACCAAACTGTTGATGGTTGAACTTTCCAATACGTTCGTCATTTTGGTGGGAACATTTTATAGCTGCCGGTGTTAAAATGTATAATATTCTTTAAATGATATTATCGTGTTTATTATTGCGTTATTACATAACGGAACTAAAACTAACGCATATTTTTCTTGATACTGATTATTTTTTTATAGTTCTCTAGAATTCCTGAATTGAAGTGTAAAATAGTGAAAAATCAAGAGAACACGAGAAATAAGACTAAAAAAATGAAAAGACCTAAGCTTTCTTTTACAAAATACGTATTTAAACGTAAAACACACTATAAATATTATTTTGTGCACGTCCAAAATTCAACGAATACTTTCAGCAAAGGTAATCAGCGGAATCATACAATCAGCCGTGCCTCACGAATACGCACATTATGATAATCGCAGGTAGGAATAGAATCACAATAGAAATGCGATGTGTAAGAAAAGAGAATTCCCAAAGACGATAACATGGCGGGAAAAACGCTGCCGTATACCGGGGGTAATAAAGACTGCCAACAATTTATTTATATGACGCTACTGGGAGAAGTTACCCTCAGATCCGGGGCGAGGTAAAATCAAGTTGGTAAGGCCAGAACCGGAATGGGGAATGTTTCTCCATACATCGTAATCACTGCTAATCTCCTTACTGAGCCGATTGGGCGGCGAAATTTATTGATGACGTGGAGATATTTCTCTGCTTTTGCTTGTATCTGTTACTTATAGCATTTTTGTGGTGCGGTGCGGATTAATATCAGATAAAGAGGGTTTGCACGTAATGCTTTATACAGTTTAACGCGAGGATAAATATTTGATGTCTTTGCTATTGGCTTTGAATTGTTAGTTGTTTTTCCTACTTTGCGTTTTACTTCTTTTATTATGGAAATAAACGGATTGATTAGTAATGGTGAAATTCAAAACTTTAGGTAGGTTGTAATTTAAATATTTTATGACACTTCATGGTAATGCAACAAATTCAAAACATAAACCTATTTCGAAAAAGGAAACGGTTATACGGCTACCTACCAAAAAAAAATTGCGTTGTCTGTTGTTTTTTTTACCTTTTCATTATTGAGTTACCTTATAAAATATTAATCTAGCTGACATTGGTTCACATCATAGCAGCAGCTTGAGGCATCAAGCACTTTGATATTAAAAGTAGGCTGTCGGCGACGTGGGACTCGTTGCATCGGCTGGATATTACACAAGCGCTGTGCCCGATAGGCATGCCACTGGGCTGTTGACAAAAAGATGCCAAGCCGATATATCATTTGTACAGCTGACGAGCCTGTTTAAAAAAAAGTTATATTACCTTTCAGTTTTAAGTAGCTATACGATTGTAAAACGTTGTTGGAATGCCAGCGGATTAAACAACGCATTCCGGCGGCTTTATTCTCGCGTGGTCTCGCGCGTCACCATGCTGTTGGCTGGATATCGCACAAGCGCTGTGCCTGATCGGCACACTGCGCTTGTTCGACAAAGAGATGCCGATACGTAAGTTTTAAATTAAATTGCAGTGTCGTGACGCTTGTTGTAAAAAATGTATAGTCAGTAACCAGTCAGTAATTTTTAGTTTTGTTTCCTGACCCAGTCCAGTGCAATTTTCAGCCGCAAAAAGCCTAGGTTGTTCTATAATAACGAGTCGGTACCAACCACCCCGGTGCCCCGCCCCGTTAACGGGGTCGTTGGGAGAAACAATAATGCTTGATTGACTGACTAATAGAATTTGTAAGTAACTATCAATTCTTTCCTTCCAAGTACGCCACACACACACGCGTACTTGATGAAACTCCGTTTCCTGCTAATATTTGTGAGTTCTTAAATCAAAATCGCTAATAACTATAACCATAATATAACAACATTCCGAATCCGGTGGTAGAGTCACAATGTTACCTTGATATCTAATTGACGATTCATAAGTGCATCTCTGAGGCCTACATGAATAAAGAATATTTTTATTTGGTTTGATTTATATAATTATTTTTGGACTTGCTAATATTACTTTCGGGAGCTAGAGTTTTAGTGAATTCTTTTTCCCTATTAGAGAGCTGCATTTCAATCTAAACGTTAGTAGCCGTACACAGTCGGATCACGTGGGGAATGAACAAACGGGCCATGAAATTAAGAATCCGTTTACAAAGCGGTGCAGCGAGCGGCGGTAAGCCGTGACACGACAGACAGCAAGCAAATACGAACTATTTGTCCTGAGTGGTATCGGTTAGCACGAGTCGCGATCACAACACCTCACTTGCTACCACTCGCATTATCTCTATCATCCACTGTTATTCATTGACTCTATACGAGGAGGTATAGTGTCATGGTGGAATTACCGCAAAAGCTTAGGGGCCTTCTGCAGGGTTACAACCCAAAAAGGTTATCAACGATTAGATACTGAAGAGAAAAATTCAATTTACCACGTGTTTTAGTATTCCCTGACAGCTACGACTTAAGGACCTTCAAGAAACGAGCGTACTTAAAAAGCTGGCAACGCAACGCATCGGCGACCCCTCTGGTGTCGCAGAAGTCCATGGGCGGCGGTGATACATGCTGGCTCGTTTGCCGCATCTGGCAAAAAAAGAGAAACATTAAGATTGGCAACTAAATAGGCTCTTCTAGCTCTGGATGGTAGTTTTATGTACAAACTAGGGGACAATTAAGTGCCTTGTCCAAGATGTATGACAGGAAATTAATTAGAAATATGGTAAATGAACATTGAAAATATTTAGTGGTTGTGGTCAGCAGTGAGTTGCGGTAAGCCATCGTTCGTAACTCGGTGACACGGCAGGCAAATAGGATCTATTTGTCCGGGCAGTGTTGGTACGCGCCTCGCGTGTCGGATCACAGCAGCCATTCTAATCGCGATTTGCATGATTAATTTAGCTAGAAGGTTTGGCGATTCGAAATTATGTACAGGTGTTTGGAAATAGTATGAATAGAGAGAGTATGAATTTTTATTTTTAATAAAGTGGAAGGATTAATTTGGTATTCGAAAACACTCAACATTTTAACTTACATTTAAAGGCTCAAAGAATAGTAAAGTGTTTCGGCTATGCTTCCTGTTCTCTCTAAAGGCCGTGGGGGATGCTAACTATCAGCTGTGCTGCGTGAACGAAGATGAAACTAAAAAAAAATATCATCTTATCATCATTCAAATATCATTGTGTCTTAAGAATGAAACGGGTTATAAACGTTCATTTAGTGGGGAGAAATTGCTTAACCATTTTCTTTAATTACATGACCAATAAAGACAAATTACTCTCTGGCGGTCACTAAATCTCTTAGTTAACACTAACCTCTCATCTGATCTGATAAATCTGAAGTGCCATTGGCAGTGTTACAGTTACACACATATAACCGGAACACATCTAAAGTTATATCATGATTAACTTGATTAAGATTGAAGTTTTATTTAAATATTTTTGCCACATATTTTTATTATATCACCTACATTCAGAAATGAGCAACGAGGTACTTTTAAATAAATATCCAGACACAGGACAACAGGAATGTAAATCTCATAAATGGTTGTCCTGGGTGGTATCCTAACGCACGATCCCTCGTGTATAGGTCAGGGTCACTACCAAAGTGCCATCGGGGCAGTCGACATTATTTCACGATGGCCACTGGACTGAAGAAACATATTTTTTGTATATTGCACAGTATATTCGCCGTCTAACATATCGCTCCCCCGCGAGTTGTACTTCACTTGCATTTATTAATGCAAGAGTGTAGTGCAGATGAGCAGTGAGCAGCGGTAAGCCGTGACGCGACACGGCAGACAGCAAGCAAATGGACAATATTTGTCTAGCCGCTATCGGTTGGCTCGAGCTTAGCAACATTGTAGACCTGGTAACACAACAACTCATTGAATACGCCTTGAAAAGAAACATGTTAGATTGTGACATCAATAAGTTAAGCCACGGTAATTGAGGTACCCCCCCCGGGCCATCACCTTGTCGCGGTGGGGGGGCTTAGTAGCCGGGTGGGCTCCGGTGAACTAAGAGTGGCCAAGTGGGCGGACCGACAGGTCTGCCTGCGACATGAGGGGAGCGGACAGTATCCATTACTGTCTGCTCAGCGCGCCCTCGGGCGCGAGGTGGGGGCCGCGGTGCGCAACCGGTTGGAGGGGGCCGGTGTTACGTTGCCGTTCCCTCCTGCGCATCGGCGGCCCAAGCGGGGCCACACCGCAGGTTGTGGCATGGCGGAGGTACAGGGGGCCAGTAGACCCCCCGTGTCGGGCGGTAGCTGCCAAGTGCTGCTCCCCACCCTCCAAAGCGGAGGGTGCGAGGGATCCGCTGGTAGTGTCACAGATGCAAGGCTATGCCGATTCCTGTGACACTACCATTAAGGCGCCTGTTGGGCACTGTGGGGTTTAGTGGGTATACCTACCCCTCGAGTAGGAGAGTCCCACATAACCCTCTGACGGGTGGTGTTGTCGCTTCTCGCCAGCACCACCTGGCCGAGGGTATGCGTAACGCATTCCCCACAATAAAAAAAAAAAAAAAAAACGGTAATTGAGGTACGGTGATGTAGATAGGTACGGGGGTCTGAGGTATCAAGTTAATTTTGAAAAAAGGGATCTTTTTTAAACTATGTAATTTGGGTATTTAAGGAAAATAAGTGAAATTTAAAAATAGTATAATGCGTAAAGTTAAGCAGTAGGTACTTATTCTTTACCTTGTCTTTTTTGCAACAATATTGCAAACTCTTTTGAATGTTCGACACTTTCTATGGAAACTCATTTTTAAGGCATTCATCATCATATCTTTATAAGACATTTTATGAAATTGGACATACCAAATCTTTTAAACACAGGAGGAGGTAAAACTCGTATTTTTTGTGTACGAATTAGGTATGAACGCCTACTAATAATGTTGTTCCATTCGTTACTTTACTGACGTTTGGTTATTGGTTTCATTACCCCAGTGACTTTCTATACGGGCAAACGATATCCATTTGTCAGCTACGAGGAAACTTCATTAACTCGTCCGTTCTGGGCTAATATCATTTCTGAAGGCCCGCTATGAAATCTTACACTAAGTAGGCACACGTGTATCGATACTACCGCATAAGTTGATTATACTAAAAAACTCCATTTCTTCATACAAAAGCCCAAAAAGGACTAGTGGAATGAACGAGTACCCATATGATGTTAGTGATATTGAGGCTATCTATTGTACATCTTACAAATTGTTAAAGCTAAGTTATTTTTTAGGCTGACCACACCCGACTGCTCCGATGGCGTAATTGGTAGTGACCCGGCCCTATGCGCCTTGCGCTCGGTTTTGGGTTCTAACATCATCCAGGACCAACATTTATATGATACAAACATATCAAAGTAGAACAAAACAGAACAAACATTTGTGTTTTTGTGTTAGTCCTGTGGTTGGATATTTATTTTAATTGTGATTCCTTCGTTGTTTCTGATACCCATAACACACTTTACTTTGGGGTCAGATTCATGTATGTGATGAACTGATGATGTCCAATATTTATTTATTCGGTCTATTCCAACAAGCTAATCAAAAATTCTAAACCTACTCGTTCTACACGACAATTTACCACACAACGCTTGTACCGCACTAACTCCACATAAACGAGCATTAAAACTTGCCGGTTTTAAAACTGTCCGAGTCAGTCCTGTGGCCTGGCCTGAGGTCCGAGCACGCAAGGCCAGCTCTCCCTCGGGAGTAGCGAGTCGCGGTCACGTATAAATTACTCTGAGGGCATCCCCTCTTTGTTTGTCGGCGAAACTTACTTTCTTCTAAGGTTTAAATCCTTACTTGAATTACGGCGGAGGCGCTTAAAGAACTCTTCGGAGGCCGTAACGCTGAGACAGAGTCAATAAAGTTTCTCGCTATGCGGTAAATTCGGCTTCAAGCTTGTCTGACTGTGACAGAGAAGTTTTTTTAAATTCAGGATTTAACTGTTGAAGAAATACGTTTGAAGAGCGTTTCAAATATCTAGTTTTCTGTAAAATAAAATCTCAACGAAAACCAATCTGTTCGTTAAATAATTTTAATTAAAGCATCGTAGACGTTCACTTTGTTTTTGGATTTGGCTATACGATTACTTTTATTATAAAGGTAGAGGAAGCAGAAGACAAAGCTGTTAATGAACATGCATGTAATGGTTGATTTCAAAAACCATATTGCCATCAAAAAGTATAGTATTTTTTTGGTGATCAGTTTGTATTGATTTGTCCGCTTATAACATTAGAATGACAGCTCACGTTTAGTTTTTTGGGATATATTATGGTATATTCTTATCTTGTTTATTTATTTACATTATTATATCGCGCTTTAATAAGGGCACTGTAATATCAATATAAAAAAACACATCTCTCAATCCGAAGCCAACCGACAGTCCCGAAAAAAACATTAGCGTTGTAATTTGACACTAATTAACCGTGGACGTTATGAAAGTGATACATCAACTGTAGCCACGCCGCGCCTACCTATTGCCAACCAGCACAGCTTGGTCTCCTCTTCCTCCCTTATCAAAAGAAGTGGCGGTTGTTACAAGGGTGTGCATGCTGGTGGTTGCGGGTCTAAGTAGGCTGGTCATGTGTCGCGGCGCATTCATCAGGGCTGTTAATTTGCGAGCAGATGAGTCACGACACCATCGCTCATCTTGTAAGTAGCGCCGAGGTAGCCGTCGTCAACACTTGTGAATAGGGGTAACAATATTTTGTTACGTTACAGAATATTATACGTCAGCTAAAAGACTGTATAATATAAAATGTTGAGTATCTTTTGTTTTTTTTTTTTTAAGAAATACGGATAGAAGTTAAATTATTTTGTATCCAATCTATGTAGACATGAATATGGTTCATATTATATTACATCGAATAGAATCTTATCTGGCGTTGGGGTATGATGACTGTCAAAAATTCTCAGTTGAAAGAGAACTCTATGTGAAGTGAATAAAACCGAAAATTGGCTGTAGAAATATAACAGATTAGGGTAGTCTGATGTGCTGTCGACTGTACTACCAGAAGTGCATGTGCAATGTGTGTTACGCATATGACGTGTATTTCAAGCTATGAATGTAGGTAAAATATCCACAAATGTGTTTCGACTGTCACAAAATGTAAAACATGTTTAATATTCCGTTATCAATACCAGCAATATTCCGATTGAAGAGATTGTGGACAATTACTTATAAATCGATACGCAAATGTCCATTCAAAATGAACTCTTGTACTAATTAAAATTATCATTGTGACACAATCGTGCGGCCGTTAACTTTAACGGGCACATGACTGTCCTAATTAAGTTAATTATTCGTTTACATAAACTCGGGTGACTATTTAGCAAATATTTGTTGCTGGTAATCAAATATAATAAAAACATCAACAGCATATCAATTCGATAAGGTAACCAGGGATGGTGGGTGCAAAAGTAGTAATTTTTAATTCCAGCATGTACTATAAAAACGAATATTAGAGACGTCCATTACTTCATATAGTATTACTAAAATAAACTAAAATGTGAAAGAGAAACTTTACACGAATACTATATCACACTGCTAAATCCGCTATATTCCTATAGGCAAACAAGTATGAATAAACTATTTCAAAATTAATGTACACCCACCACTACATTTTGAACGGTATTGTTGATAGGTACGCATAACTGAAGGAGTAAAGCTAACAAATAGAGCCTACACAATGTTTATTGAAGGAAAACAGCCGAGAAAGTTTGCAAGCAACAACCTGAGATTTGTAATTACTTGAAGTTGAACTCAGGTAACGATAGTGGGATGAAAGTGTAGGTGTTGGTACTTTATTAGTTTTGTTAAAGATTTCTGAGAGCTACCTACTGAAATAGACTGGTGTTCCCGGAATTTATAAGGAATTAATTATCGTCTATTATTATTATTATTAATCCATTTAATCACTTTGATACTTCACTAGTATATTTTTATCTGTGATATTACTTTGATTACAAATTAACTGTTAATTTATTTAAAGTGTCCGAAGTATATTGTGACGTGACGGCTGTTTCTAGTTCCAGGATAAAAAAAAAATGTTAAGCAATTTCGACGTCAAAATATCAGAAAAAACGGTGCTTAGGTATAACAATTCAATTGAAGAGCAGAAGTGAAATTAGGCTAACAGTAATTATGTAAGAAAAAACGATCAATACTATTCCTTCCGTGAACTACATACAAAAATCTTTTAAGATTATACGCAGGATAAGCTCCAACATTGGTACCTAGTAAAAACCGACTTAACAAACGTCCTCACAGCTTACAATAAACATGTTCCAGATTATTCAAATTCTTGTAAAGCATGTATCGAAGTGAACTTGTGCCGCTCATTAATTTTCACTAGCTCGTCCCGCGGCGCGACCTTCGTGCGGCCCCAACATAAATTCCAAGATAACTTGGACAAACAAGTGGAAGTCCAAATAAGTATAGCCCTTTACAATGTGTCCCTAGCGGCAGTCTCGTTTGTAAACTCCGATAAATAATTAAGTCACTTGTACGTGTTGCGTAGCAAGTATTTTATCGGTACTTGTACTGTGTATTATTTGAGTAATTTCCTGATTCTAACAATACTAGATACGGTGATAATCTATTACATAAACAGAAAAATTTGTTACTTGGTGAAGCAGTATTGGTCGCACTATGATTCTACGACATTGTGTCAGTGTATGATCTCCGGGTCAAACCAAAATGCACAACTTCAGTTTTCTTTCACAAAATTTCAGTTCAAATTGAAAGTTGCGCTATCCGCCCGCGGTTTCACTCGCGCGTAATTTCTTTTTGAAATATACCCCCCTTACCCCCACATTTCCGGGATCAAAAGTACCCTATGTTCACCGGGGATAGTGTAGCTTTCCAACAGTGCAAGAATTATTCAAATCGGTCCAGTAGTTTCGGAGCCTATTCAATACAAACAAACAAACAATCAAATCTTTCCTCTTTATAATATTAGTAGTATAGATAAAAAACTAGCCTTTCGCCTGCAGCTTCGCACACGTTTAAACGACGTTATTGTTTTCAAATTGTATTTTTAAAAGGGCGAAAATGTTTGTTTTGTAGGTACAATGGTTTAAAATACACAAAAACTTTTCACATTCTTCCGCTACATTACTTTTCAATATCGTTTAAAATTAACCATAGTAGTATTTGATGTACGTATAATTAAACGTAGCGCTACAATCCCTTGAGCAAACACATATACAAATCAAACAAGCAACTTTCGAGATTTAAAATGACTCGGCACCCATGAGTTGAAACACTATTTACGTAAATAAACTCGTTCCGTTAAGGCGGTCTACGCTGGCGCAGCTTCGTTTAAACTTTTAATCGCTTTCAAGCCGTGATAAACAAATTTTAATTAAGTTTTAATATCACCGCGTAATTGCCGACGCGAACGGCTATCACGATATCCTTGTTTATGAATATTTTAACTTTACGATTTGACGAAAACGCCAACCCCGTCCGCTATTAGAGCCTCTTCATAATTCATCTAGACTTTCAAAATCACCATGGAGTATAATAAGGCCGACCGCAATGAGAGTATTTCGCATTAAAATGACCAAAAGTTTTCTCAATCCGGAGTTTTCAGCTTTCTCCTCCATTTGTCCCTTGGCATATTTTTTATTTATCAACTTAGGTACTTCCTTTGTTTCCGCCAGGCTTATTGTTAATTTCATTGTGTAACGGTCTCACTGAAGAAGAGTTTTTTGTGTAGCATTGGCTTCCCTGCAAACTGTTTACGGCTCGTAAAAACTCACCACGTTTTTATTTGTGTGGTTCAATTAGCACGATGGTTTTGTATTTTACAAATTTCCCTCGGAACGGCGCAAATGTGTCTAAAAAAAGAATTTAAGCACATTTAGAAACTTTTTGTCTTATCTTGGTTTATAAAACCTACCTTATATTGCTACCGGTCTGTGATATACCGTGAATTTCATCTTGCTTGCCACTTCAGATTTACTGAAAAATACCTACCCAAGTATTCCATGACCTCTTAAACGATATGAATTGATTTCAATAATGGAGGCCTTTGTTCTGCTGATAACACATTTTTGTTTCAGATACGTAATAAAAAACTAAACCAAATTACACTACAAAAACTTTAGAGGATAGTATTTTAAATAAGTACTGTAAAATTCTTTGTGTTCGACTTGACAAGTGAAATCGAGATAATACTCCCATTTTTCATCTCGGGAGGAGTGTGGACGAAGCGACGCTATTCTGAACGAATTGTACCTCGGGGCATGAATTTAATCTTGGGATTTGGTGTGTCAGAATCATGAGGAGCGTCACTTGGAGAAATTTGCTTAGCTCCGCTTGTTTATATCTGCTCTTGTTTGTTGCAAACGTTTATTACTTTGGAGAAATAAATCTTGATTAGGTACACAAGCTGATGTTGTTCATATGTATGAAAGTTGATAAACATTTTAATAGTTCTTTGTTTTCTTAAATTCTAAGGTTAAAAAACAGTGTATTTTGTTGCCTCCGTCCACTTGGCTCCCATGCTTGGATCCCATGGGATCCAAAAATAATTTTTTTCGCCTCTTGGATCCTATCATTATGACATTCAATGAAAATACTATATTTCGCTCCCATGGGATCCAAAAATAATTTTTTCCGCCTCTTGAATCCCTTAGGATCCTCAGATAATATAAATTCTTTTTGGATCCCATGCTTGGATCCCATGGGATCCACAGATATTTTTTTTCGCCTCTTGAATCCCATAGGATCCTCAGATAATATAAATTTTCTTTGGATCCCATGCTTGGATCCCATGGGATCCACAGATAATTTTTGTCGCCTCTTGGCTCCCATGGGATTCGAAGAAATATATTGCAAGAGTCCACAACCCCCATGGTTGTTTAATTAGATTTTAATAATTCTTACTGCCTCCGTGATACAGTAGTTAGAGCGTTGGCTCTAATACCCGGAGGTCGTGGGTTCAAATCCCCCGGGGAAAATGACTTTGTGTAAATGGTTAGAGAGTAGATTTTAAGAATTTTATTTATTTTATTGTAGAGGGGACCACTTGTGCAATAAAGAAATATTTATCTATCTATCTATCTATCTAATGTCGGAAAACAAATGAATGTCGGAAAAAAAAACGACGGGTTGCACTCCGGGAGTGCCGGCAGAAGTGAAAACCTGAATATTAACGTTGTGCATTTTTGATATGTATTTTGGAATGGTTAGGGATTTAATTGATTGGTAGAGGTATAAAAGTACTATGATTTATGTGGTAAAATACAATATTGATTTATTGCGCTATCGTACATGACAATCTAGACACGCGGCAGCGTGTCAAGCCAAGTTCAAGCAAAGGAACGGGCTAGCCAGCGCCAAGGTATATTTACACGAACCATTTGGTGTCACTTTTGACCCTTCTATAACTTAAAACCTATTGAACCGAAACACATGAAACTACGTGAGTTTAATCAGATCCATAAGGACACCTAGAAGCCCAAATTTCATGAAGCTAGCTCGAACGGTTATAAAGATATGAAGGTCAAAAAGTCGTAAAAATTAGTACTGACTGACTGACTTATAGTAGCAAAACCTAACCTACTTCCAGATGACCTAGAAAGATGAAATTTGGAATCCAGCTTGGTAATTGTGTGTAACCGTAGGAAAAAGTCCAAAAATAGAAAAAAGTTAAAAAACAGGGGGGAGGGGGGGACGTTCCCCCCCCCTATATTTTAACTTTTTTCTGTTTTTAGATTTTTTCCTACGGTTACACACAATAACCAAGCTGGATTCCAAATTTCATCCTTCTAGATCATCTGGAAGTAGGTTAGGTTTTATCTGACTTATAGTAGCAAAACCTAACCTACTTCCAGATGACCTAGAAAAATGAAATTTGGAATCCAGCTCGGTAATTGTGTGTAACCGTAGGGAAAAATCTGAAAAAAGAAAAAAGTTTAAAATTAGGGGGGGAGGCCCCCCCTCCTCCCCCTATTTTGTAACTTTTTTCTATTTTTAGATTTTTCCCTACGGTTACACACAATTACCGAGCTGGATTCCAAATTTCATCCTTCTAGGTCATCTGGAAGTAGGTTAGGTTTTGCTACTATAAATCGGTCAATCAGTACTAAAACCTAACCTACTTCCAGATGACCTAGAAGGGTGAAATTTGGAATCCAGCTCGGTAATTGTGTGTAACCGTAGGAAAAATTCTGAAAATAGAAAAAAGTAAAAAATTAGGGGGGGAAACTCCCCCCTCCTCCCCCTATTTTTTAATTTTTTTCTATTTTTAGATTTTTTCCTACGGTTACACACAATTACCGAGCTGGATTCCAAATTTCATCTTTCTAGGTCATCTAGAAGTAGGTTAGGTTTTGCTGCTATAAGTCAGTCGGTCAATACTGGGGGCCCATACATTTTTTTTTTATTGTAGCGTTGGAATTAAAACTATTCCAATATGTTATGTATTATTATATTTTCTATATAACAGAAATAAAAAAATAAAGTTAAGTCAAAAAATAAGTGGTGTCCCCATACAAAAAACTTGTAATACGCGTTAAACAACCGGCCAACGCGATGGTGCGTGTCGTCGGCGGCGCGTGGCACCACATTAAATCTCAATACTTGCCTAGTTTTCTTTACAAAAAGTAATGATATCCCACCAAAAACATAAATGTAAAAAAGGAAAGCCAAGTTCAATACAAAAATTATGTTTGGCTGTGGGCTTCGCCGCAAAAAGAATGGAGATCTTAATGAGTGCCAAGTTCTATGATCTCAAAGTAGGTAAGATTTGACTTGGCCAGTTTTTATTAGAATTAATATATTATAATTATTTTGAATAACTTTATAAAATGACTGATATAATGAAAACTGGCCAAGTCAAATCTAACCTACTTTAAGATCATAGAACTTGGCACTCATTAAGATCTCCATTCTTTTTGCGGCGAAGCCCACAGCCAAACATAATTTTTGTATTGAACTTGGCTTTCCTTTTTTACATTTATGTTTTTGGTGGGATTTATATTACATTAAAAAGTTTATCTCTCAAATGTAATCAGAAACTTTTTCAGACTTATCAGAAACTCCTTGCTGTGACACTGAAACGCCATGTAATCAACGATGATAAAATGATTGACAACCGTCAATGTCATACTTTTTTGATTGACAACTATTTATTTTCTAAACAACGAAAACAAAGTTTGGAATTTACAACTAATTGCATACTGGAATCTGCGGATAAACTTTTGAATTTGGAGCAATCGGCCAAGAAATGATTCCCTTTACAGAATCCGCAGACTCCCGAATCGTTAATAACACGAGTGGTGTTACAGTAATCAACATGTCGCTTTCGAGGATGTTCACTGGGAATTTGGGGTAACAAGCCAAACTGTGTGTGAGAACGAGCCTTTTGTCGCAGGAAATCGGACAGCATTTCCAACTTCATACGACCTGATGCATGCTCCGCAGCATAGCGGATCCAAAGACTGCGGAGAAGTGGTGTTTCCACAAAATACTGTTATATAATTCCGGCGAATAAAGATATTCCAAACTTTTTAAATGTTTTATTACGGCAATTAAATTTTGAATTTTGCAGGATATCAAATTAAGGTCTTTGTGGTCACTTTGTAGCATAGGATTAGAGCATAGGAAGCATATAGGAAGCGACCGCACTGCGGCTATAATAGTAGGTCACACTTGACAGTTCATTTATCCAAAGAAAAATATACCTTACGCTAAAGGAATAAAACTCAAGAAAACAACATCAGTTCTTATTAATACAATTATTTACTCTACTCCTATAAGAAGCACTTTTCTTTGCATAAATGAGCTGTCAAATTGAACAAAAAACCATTATTGTCTATAGACCGACAAACTATCTGTTCCGGTGGCGGCGTCGCTACTGTCTATTTAAAACTGTCATTAAATATCGTTTTTGCATTGCATTTCACGTAGTTCCAATTTTGGCCACCGGAACAGATAAGTTTGTGGAAAACACGTGTCCGGACTTCAAATTTTATATGGATTTTCGATCAGGTCACGTGACACATAAATCCTGACGCGAGTTTAACATTTTTTCCCCATACAAAAAAAGTGCACAACGCCGCTAAAGAAGTTTTCACTTCAAAAAGTGAATGTCGTTCAAACATTGTTTATTGATCTAAAGTAAAAAAAACAGGTGCAAGCGATTTTCGACCTTATCGACAGTTACCAAAATAACGCATTTTAATAAACCAGCAAAGATAGTCAACAAGCGTTTGCGAAAAAGCAACAAATTTTTGAATGTCAATAAGGTTGAAAATCGCTTGCACCTGTTTTTTTACATCAAATCAATAAAAAAAAATTTAACGACATTCATTTGTTTTTCAGACATTCATTTGTTTTCCCTACATTTATTTGTTTTTCTGTCATTCATACATTTTCTAAATAACTGGACTCGATAACGCTTATTACCCTCCGTCCTCTTGGATCCCATGAGTTAGTATACCCAGGAGCCAAAAGGCGAAAAAATTTAGTTGTGGATCCCATGGGAGCGAAATATAATATTCTCGTTGAATGTTTCATTATAGGAGCCAAAAGGCGAAAAAAACTCCTTTTAGATCCCATGGGAGCGAAATATAGTATTTTCATTGAATGACATAATGATAGGATCCAAGAGGCGAAAAAAATTATTTTTGGATCCCATGGGATCCAAGCATGGGATCCAAAAGGAATTTATATTATCTGAGGATCCTATGGGATTCAAGAGGCGGAAAAAAATATTTTTGGATCCCATGGGAGCGAAGCATGGGAGCAAAGTGGACGGAGGCATTTTGTTTACTGGTTGGTAAAGAAAAGTTATTTTTTGTACATTTATATTATAAAAAAAAATTAAAGCGATTATTTTGTAAATACTCTAACAAAATATGCTCACTCGTGCTCTTCTGCTAATTTTGCATAATTTAAAATTGTTTTAACTTATAAGTGTCTAAAGTTGTAAATCTAATGAAAAGTAAAAATATTCATGAGCCTTAATAAACATTTGGCATGTAGTATGCGGTGACTTTTAGTACCGTTAATAATATAATCACTTATTACATTAACAGCTATATTTTATTCATGTCTGTCACAGGGGAGTAACAGAGGCGAAAGAAAAGTTGCAGACATGACCAAGGGTCGGAAGGTCGGAATTATAAATACACCACAGGGGATCTTTACTTATAAACGCAGTAGGTATATTTTTTGGGATTCAAGGCAATACGAAATAATAAAGACGTCATTGTGTCTGATATTAAAAGCATTTAAAGTTATTTTTAGTTTCATTTCTGATATTAAAATTACTGTTTCGTTTATTTACTCATTTACTTCTTTAGAAAAAATCGCGCCAGACTAACCTTCACATTATTCTGTCACATCAGTGTAAAGAAATATTTTTTCTGTGAATTTCCCTAAGCAATGTCTATGTGATCCCGACATCATTACAGAGATTTTTTTAAATTCAGGTGTTAAGTATATAGACGTGTCACAGTCTCGCTCAAAAAATGTAGCGTCCAAACCATGGTTGAGGTTTTTGCTATGCAGTAGGACAGTACCTAATAATGAGTATTGGTTTGTATAAAACAAAGTCTCAGTTACGAGTATGGTCTAAGGTATTCACATTTAACCTTCTTTACTTTAATTACATCCCTCAACATTAAACTGAAAAATACGTTTTAATAAATACATCCACAAAGATAATACAGTGTCAGCAGGTAAGTAAGAGGCATTAAAAATCGCTGCACTGGCCATGCATCCGATGCAATAAATCATAAGTGCATTATTAAAGCAGCGCGGGGGCGCTTTGTTAAGAAAAACAAACCTTGCACAGCCTCTGGATTAATTTTGTATGACGCTGCTGACATAAAAGGTTATTCTAGAGGTAAATATATTAGTTTTTATCGTGTCTTTCATCTATTATCAAGTAATAAGGTCGTTAAATATTCACAAGGTTACGAAGGCCTTATTGAGGAGTACCTACCACATTGCGGTTTTTTTTTGTCGAGAGAAATGCGTTTACGCATACTCTCAGCAAGATGGTACTAGCGAAAAGCGATTACACCATCCAATTGAGGGTCATGTGGGACCCACTTAACCACCCAGTGTCCATCAGACTAGTTAGAGAAAGTGCCACAGGAATCTGCATATTAGCCTTGCATCTTTGACGATACCAGCGGATCCATCGCGCCCTACTTATTCGGAGGGCGGGGAGCGGCTTTCACCCGACTGCTTTTGCCCGATACTGGTCCCAGCCCTCCACAACGCCATGCCACAACCCTCAGTACCACATAACCCTCTGCCAGGTGGAACCAAGAGGGTAGCTTAATGCATTCCATACAAAAAAGGATCGTGTTTTGCTTATAGTCCAAACTTATTATTCCAACAATAAATGCAACAATGATCAAACGGAATTTCGCTGCAGACAGGAGATTATAAGTTGCAGTTATTCGCTAACGAATGCGCCGGATTACGGCGTGTCGCCGTGGCCAATTACACAAAAGTTCTCTGACGCCCGGAATCCTGCGCCGAACATTATCTGCCGCTCGCACTGAGCTATGGAAGTCGATGCTACTCGTACAGAAACAGTTGGGATAGTGCAACCCATTCATTGTTGTATGTACATTTTCATTACGCTTCCTGTAAATAATAGTGACATGTTGTTGCAATGTGTCTAGCTTATTATTTAAAATGTAGAGAGAGTAGATCCCAAATGAACAAGGTTTTTATTTTAATTATATGAAAGTGGGAGACATACAAACAAATGTCACAAATGTGATGCCTGATGGTAAGTGTGCACTACCTATGGATACCTCGATTAGTCACAGATGTTATGCTTCCATCTTTTGAGAACAGAAATATGGTGTAGGGTGGGAAAGGGAGGTTTGAGCCTTCGTCACTCTTTCTTACCAAACGAAGCTACTACTCATTTATGTTGGTTTTATGTGAAGGTCTTTCACGTCCCGGCCCATTTTGGCGGGCAGACCGGTACAATGCTATCTGCAGCATGGCTCCACCACAATGCAGATTAACGACAATAGCTGTCTAAATGTTTATTATACTTTTGAAATAATCAGGAAATTCATGATATTATGTAAATTAGGTAGTTTGTACTTATATCGTTTTACAATTGATTCCAGTCAAAACATGGTAAGTAGGTGTATATGGTAATGTCGTGGCCATATCGTAGAATTGATAATTTCATGAAATGCTCGACCATTTCGTGAAATGGTTGCATTTCGTGAAATGTTCAACTGTCTATTGGCCACATCATGATGTGGTTTGGTCAGATCGATGATTGAAAATCGTTTCTCGATTTGGGCAGCTATACGGGCTGACTACTTCATGATGTGATCAAGATTATTTTGATAATATCGTAAAATAGTTACATTAAGTGCCGGTAGAGGCGCTGCAAGCGCTTTGTTTATGTGTAAAAGAAGATGGCGGCCGCGGACCATATGTTCTGAGCCGCGGGACGGAATAATACAAATGAATGTTTAAGTTGACATGTTTGATTGAAAATTCGGACACGTTCTATTCGGACACAGTGGCTGAATTGACACTTTTTATTTTTAATGTTTTTACTGTAAATTTGGACATCATCGATTTTTGAGTCAAATTAAAAATTTCTTTCGGGTTTATAAAAAAAATAACCACGAAGGCTAAGGCGGGAGCAGAGCTCCCGCCTTAGCCTTCTAACCTATATTCATCCGAGTCGATTTCCGCCTCCGATAGGCTTTTTTCATTCTGAAATATTTGCGACAACTTTGTTTTTTCACGATCCGGCCAAACGTGGATGACAAAATCGTGAAAAGTAGACGATTTAACGATCTGGCCAAATTGAGTTGGCCACATCATGAAATGCAACCATTTCACGAAATGATCGAGCATTTCATGAAGTGAGCAATTCAACGATATGGCCACGACAGTAACACACTGTAAAGCTTACATTACCTTTTACTTATTGTGCCCAAGTTCATAAATTACACAACTTGATTTTCAAAATTAATATTAAGTGACTAGAATATTTTGTCCACCTCTAAATTAATTTAAAATTGTTTCGGAATATTCCACGACATTGTCCTTTTTATAACATCAAGCTTATTTAAAAACGCGCCCAGACCACGAGTACCTAAATATATAAAACATCATATACTTCGCCATTTTTAATTCTAAATATAGGATAATCCATTAAACGGTAACCAAATCCTGGACTGCGTAAGATAGGCACTTACAATGCTATTTCATAAAATCTTAGTTAGGAAACGCTACGAGTGAGATGAGCACGCTTCTTTTATCCGGTTGATTATACGAAGGCACGTAGATCGGATTTGTCACAGATAATATGAAACTTAGTATTGAATTTTTGCTCAGGCATTAGACAGTTTGCTTTTGTTCTATAAATAATTTTAAGCTTGCTCAGACCACGGCTCAGACTGTTTGGATAATAAAATGTGGACACTTAATTTTAAAGAACTAAGTTTGCCTTTATTCCTTCTATATAATTTGTGGGTTTAAATGGAAAAGTATAGTAGCTTCACTTTTTATGATTCTAAGTAACCAAAGGAATATAACTGCCAAAAACTGAATTAATTTTCTCTTTGAAACGAAATCACTTTGATCGCCGCTGTACACAGCTGTATTTTTTACCCTTGAATAAAAATCTCATTCTATTATGGTTGTAATGATTTTTTGAAATCAGTAACAATAGTGTGATCCTCTGTGGCCGGACCACAATTTAGTACTCAAGTGCTATAGTTGGAAATAAATAAAGTTGATAAAGCTTCAGACGTCTTCTAAGTTCTATCGTATTTTTTAATATCTGATAGCGTCACGTTAAAACCTACAAAATCCCAACAACAATATCGGTATGGATGACCAACGCCAAACAACGCTGCGCAATTGAAACATGCGTTCTCTTTGTTGGAGCTAACCTTGCTTTTATTTCATCGCACACAGTTTTTATTACATTAAAATTCAAAGCATTATACGTGTACGCTACTTGTACGGTAGTACGTGCGGGGCTACGGATGCGTGCAATATAAAAATGTCGACGGAAAAAGCTTTTACGGCCGCTTATTTCTACTGGGAACTATAAGCGAGCGTACAATAGTATTCTACTCGTTATACAGTTCAGAATTAATGTTTACTGCTGAATAAAATTACTTGTTAGGTTTAGTCAGGATGTGGTAGCGGTTTATTATTTAGGTTTTGCATTTTTGTTTTGATAGCAGGTACTTTGCGATTGTTTACATGGTAAACTTTCTACATGGATATCTGTTTTGCATATTTTGTGAGAGAATTTGGAATTGCCATTTTATTACTACTGGAAACTAAAATGCGGAAACTCGCAACAATTATTTAAAAATAATGTTTGTTTTTGTGATAACACTGTGTGCTCCTGGTCTCTTTCTGATATTGTGACCATCTATCCTTTTACCATGAGACTAAGGAAGAGTATTTTTGCTCGTTAATTTCGTACACAAACCTTGAGATTAGTTGCTGTGGCTGGGAAGTGAGCATCTAATGAATAGGTTAATCATCATACCACTCCTTTGGTTTACTATTGTTTGACAAAAAACGTATGACAAACGATCATTTGACAAACAACGTTTGAAAAACTAATCATTTGACAAACTTTCATTTCGCAAACATATTACTTTAAAAACAATCATTTGACAAAATACAGGTTTCGCAAATGTTTTACTTAGAAAATTATTCAAATGTTAAAATTTTATTTAAAAAATTGTCACATGACTAAATAATTCGTTTGCCAAATTGATGATTGTACAAAAAGCAAGAAGATAACCTATTAGTTTTTAAAAATTACTATTTTTTAAACCAATACTTAACTGCGATCAAATTTTGAAAATAATAAATTGCATGGTTGCAATTTTCATCTTGGACAATATTTATAGGCAAGTTATAATTTTGTATTACGACTAATACTAATTCCATAGAAACTTAAGTCTTTAAAAAAATACACACTGCCTGAATTAAGGAAAATAAGTAGAATGCGGTTCTGGCGTTGTGGTCGCAGTTCTAACCTAACCTAACCAGCCATTTTTTCAGTTGACCCTACACATTATTTATTATGATTCCGTGCTTAAAGTAAAATATTCGACATAACGTGTACTTAAATATGTTATTTTTATATAGCAATGTATTTTGTCAAATGTTTTTATGCCTTACGTTGTTTTTCCAAGTAACATGTTTAAAAAATAATCAATTTGTAAATTAATGTTTTTGCATAATAAGTTTTTTTCTTTTAAATATATTGTCTAATGCGTAGTTTATCAAACAAAAGTTTATAAAATAATAAATTTATCAAGTATAATTTTGTCAAACGTTGTTTTTCAAATGAAAATTTGTCATTCGTTTTTTGTCATATGAACGGACACCCACTCCTTTGCTTCGTAAAGATTTACTATAGAAAGTGCTTCGATGCCCATACAGCTATATAGCCGTATGGCCATCGAAGCACTTTAGATTAGTGATAACGGAGTTCAGCCGTGTCCAAAAATACACTTTTCACAATTTTCCCTAACTACACTTCTATACCAATATGCTATTGTTCTAAGAATAAAACTCTCAGTTTTCCAAATAAAACATTAATCCAATGGGAGAAAATAAAGCTTAACGTGCTTCAAGGCAGTGGCGTGATGTAAGGCGCATCCCTAGCGAGTAGCGAGCGTCGGACCCACTATGGACCGTGGACCGCATAAATAGTTAAATCTACTACTCTAATACAATTTGTAGTAAACCATGATCCCGACGCTAAGGTCGCATTATCGGATTGGAAAAAACTGTTACTAAACAATTACGGACAAAAGAAAATGAAACTTAAAGCTGACGCAGCTAAGTCTGAATTTGTTTGTGTGCTTCTACGTGAGTGCGAGGCGAGTTTTACAATGTTCATGTGACGGCAGGACCTTTTTGTTGGGCCTTTTGTGCGGAGAATCCGCGATGCCCCCGGGGTCGTGGGGCACGATTTCCATTACACGAGAGAGTTTTTCGAGTAGTCTTTCTGTTTTTGAAAAAAATTTACTAAGCATTCAATTAGATTTTTGCTCTAATCTGTCTTAATCTGCTTTAGTAACTTTTTCTTTCACTATATTTTAATTAAGTTCTAATGAAAAGTGAAGTGTCGGATACTTTTTATATAATTAACTAAAAATAATCCTCTAACTGCCGTCAGTACTTCAGATCCTATTATTTATTTATTATTAAAACAATAACCATCTCTTGCAACATGCTAGCTCGGTAGTTTATCCTGAACCATTGACTCTCACTTCCTTTGACCAACGAAACATTATGGGAGACAATTTCGCAACGTGTCAAATGATGTGATGTAACAGAAAGAAAATAATTTTGTGCACAATCGAAAACTATCGAGTTAATTCCAACGTTTCTTTTTATACATGTCACTATGCATATATGTTAACTTAATTTACGGTTGCTAAATGTTGTTTGGCATTTTACATAATATATTGAGTGATCGTAACATAAGGAGCTACTTGAGAATAGCACAGTGGAGCGACGATGTTCACTATGAATATCTGAAAATGAATAGACATAATTTACCCTTCAATTTTTTTTTTTGGCCTGGAATAACACCAATGGTGCCCCTGACTTCTGTCCAACCAAAATTTAAAGATAAGAGAATTGTTTCCATGATACATAAACTGCAGATACCTTAGCTATGCAAGTATGCAGTCGGAGATCGCAGCGTGTCCAGATGTGGTACAAATGATGCAATATCGGCGAGTCACGTCTGCCCAGTATTTTGGCGTGGGCTGAGATGCATACTGTTTGTAGGAGATTCGTGACTTGCTTTTGATCCATGTTGTTAATCACATTTTACGTTATAAAAATTTCACTGCTGTCAAAATGCGGTTGTTACATTAAACAACGAAACTCTAAAATTCAGTGCGAGAAAATCTTAACAAAATAAACATTTTAAAAAATCATGTGTTTAGGTAAATAGATGTAAACTTCCAATTTATTGTGTACTTCATATACCTAATTAAAAATTAAATTAAATAAAAATTGTTTGACATGATTCTTCTCCTGTATTAAACTTGTTTATCTGTCTTTATATTGTGTAAATATTTGATATAACTAACTGTATTTAATTTGTAGATAGTCTGACTTTATGTTTTGAATAATTGATAAATAATATTCCTAAAAAAATGTAGCGTTTTTTAAACAAGTTACTAAGCGATATGAATTAACAACAATACATTACACGCATAGATAGTGGGCATAAAAGGAAAAATCACACTGCCAAGAATGTTCGAATGTAACAAGGATACATGACTTACCCGGGGACAAAAGTCACGCCGAACATCTGTTAACCAACTTCTTAAACTTTTGTGTAAGAACAAAGTGGTATGTGTCCTCAGGGCTGGGGCAGGCGACGGTGCACGAAACTTTCAATATAAACCTCACTCAATATAGGGACAGACTTTGTTTTGTTTCAGCGGGGTAACCACAGCCAGTTTGAATTGAAAACATACGGGTTTTTCAGTGAATCGGTACACAGAATGTTTTCATATATTTTATTGACTGCGTCTGTGGTGAAATTGTTCGGTTTGTTGGCTTATAAAGGATTTATTAATTTTCTCCATCTGTTTAAATAGAATTTGTTGTTTCAGTAGAATGTGATATTGTTAATTTATGTCATCCATACATGACATATGTATGATTAAAAATGAACGGCTTTACTCAATGTTATATGAGACAAAAAAATTAAGTAATATTATCCTGCCATTTTGTTAACAAAATGTGAATTGTTTGGTTATTGTTTGAGACACATATGAGTACAGGCACAGGGCAGGTATATGTATTGTTACCCCAAAAACATAATGTTTTATGACGTACAAGTGGTTGCAATTAGGGAATTGGTAAATATATTTGAAATAATAAAGTTTTTATATCACTTCAGCTCAACGTAAAGAGATGTGTCTGCGGTATGAAAATGAATCCTAGTAGTAGTGTACTAGTTTGAGCTACTTACTATCAATTGGACTATCATATACCAATCTGTCTACCAATTTTTGTATCAAAAAATACATTACACATTTAAAGTCCCGATACGACGACACCATAAACCGAGTAGCCCTACGCAATTCACGTTACAATTGTTACAATTGGACAACCGTTGCATTTTCATTATCATTGCTTTTAATTTATCTCGATGATCAATTACTGGCCGTATCGGCCGCATTGCGCCGACGCGACGCCGGCCTGTCGAGTGCGACATTACGGCTATTCTGACAATCGTAATTGCAGAAGTTATTATGTCTGGTGGCAGTACAAATGGGCCCATCTGATGGAAATATTTTCGGTGGGGTAATGCCAGGTGATTCCAGGGCGGCCCCGCCGACAATGCAGTAAAAACGCCCCGCCGTAATTACTATCATTTTACTTCCATTTCATTAACATGGATGCTGATCGGCGATCCGGTTTTAATGGTCCACGATGTAACTTGTCATTTAATTTAATACACATTAGATTTATATTGCGCGTTTAAAATAAAATACTTTTGTAGCGGATACTATATTTGAATCTGACTTTACGAAGTTAAGTCCGTATGAAATTGGTACTCCGTAGGTTAGAATAGAGTTATAATCTTGTTTGAATGAAATTCGGAACAATCTGCATGGAAGTTATCAGTATGGGTAAAATGTATTTTTTAGTTAAGAACAAAAGAACTGGACGCGGTGGAATTAGCAACTTATTAAAATAAATATTGAAATAACCATTAAGACGGTCTAAGGTACTCTCTTCACCAAACAAAGCCTTATAGCAAAGTTACTCCTCATACATTGGTGTTTTTGAGGAGGTGGTACTTACTCGGTCAGGCCTGCCCATTTCGACTGATAAAAAGAAACTGTCTGCAGCATGTCTCGTCCACAAAAAAATGGTTACCCAACGCTTCGATTACTTCGCAGTGTTTGACGTTTGCCGACCGTTTGATCGCTTTGCAGAGATCGAAACAATAAATCGTGCTGCAACGTACCCGAAACGTCACGTCCAACTTTTTTGCAGGAATTTTAAATCCTCGAGCCTTTTTAATTTTATTTCATTTCTTAATATTCATTGCCAAAAAAAATTATAACCAGAGTAAATATTAATCAGGTTAGTAAAAGGATTAGCCGGGCGGGAGGGGCGCGGGCAGCCACGTGTGGAACCAGGGTAGGAGTAAATTTGCCGCTCCGCCGCCCCGCGAGATGAAGACAGTCTGGAAAACTAACGCGCACTAAAAGGTTCCATGGCGTGTCCACTAAAATGTCCGCCGGGGGCTTCAGGAGCTTTGATGCAATATTGCAATACTGACAGGAAAAATATTTGTGCGGAACTGGAATGTCTGTTATGGGAAAAATGCATCACAATAACGTAAGAGTTAAAATTTTATATACTAAAAAAGAAGTATTACTATTAGTATTATTTATTATCTGTGGTATTACTCTTTAATAGGCTATTAGCCCATTTAGCATCTTTCCAAATTACGTAATCGTTAGAAGGGAGACCTCCCATTAACAGTGAGCTGCATGTACCCCATATTTATTACATCCTATTCATAACATACGTGCAGGTTCTCATCTTCCTTTTTTCTCTTTTCTAATATTTATTTTGGTAATAAAAAAATAGTTTTTATTGCTACCTAAATACCATTTAAAATATTACTCGATGACCCATCATATGTACATACCGAAGAGTCTCCTATACTACGAAGAAATTTTTCCTTTCGAACCCCGCGTGATGAACAATTTTAGAAAGTGACGTGAACTTTTAAAATGTCCGCACTGCGGCCACAAAGAATGCCACTTTGAGTTTGAAAGTTACCGTAACGAAGTAAGTGCAGGTCACACTGGGAACGAAGCAAAACGGAGTTATCTACGTTTTGCTTCTTTCCCGTAGCTGAATGAACTTATGTTCATTTTGCTTACTTCATGGACTAAAACGAGGCTGTACTTCACTGTTTCAACAGAAATACAAAAATACGGTGCGTAGAGGCTATGGTAGGTAATCAAGTAACTTTTGAGTTGGTCCAACTACTCTTATTTCTTCGAGCGTTTTTTCCCGATATTATCAGGGTACGCTTACTCCAGGATTTGGCAAGTCAAGTTATAAGTTGTGGCTTGATTGTGGCGTCTACCACCTAAAACCTTAACAGGGGAACTAGATCTAAAAATAAACAACAAATTGGTCCACCTACAGACTTTCAAATACATTTTTCCCCTAGACCTAATTAAATATGTATAATATTTTACTGCAAAAGAAAATCCACTGAAAAGTGTTTACAAATTAATATCACAACACTGAAAACATAACTTCCATTATTTAACTCTTTCGTTCCCTCCGCACGAATAAATAACGAATACAAAAAAGCTCGCAACTACCATGGGCAAAGTGTAATTCATAATACTTTCATGTGGGCAAAACCCTTTAAGTGTACGTATAACATACAATTGGATATTACGACATCCATCTTACAGGAAGATACCTTCCTCAAACGCACGTTTCAAATTCTCAACGCGCTTTCACCGACGCACAACGAATTTCGCAGCCATAGTTTATTACCTATTCAGCGGACTGGCACAAATAAAATTGTATAATGCATAAGCGAATGGCGAGTTTGATTTACGAGGCAGCGGCGCTCCGGCGGCCGGTCACGCGTTGAATAACTAACATAGGGCTATTCAAATGCCGTGTTGCGTTGCGTATCAGCCCGACTCGGCTAAACGATGTTACTGCGACTGCCTAAGGTGAATTTAAAAAAGGATTTGTTAAATTATCGCAGTGCTTGTTGTTATTCAAATATTTCTTTTTTATGTACCAGCTAGGTAAAGCTTAGTTATTACATAATTGTTTGTACGTTATTTATTGCTTCTTGTTTCTGCAGGCCTAGAACTTAATGGACTACCTATGTATCGTTTTTTTTGAAGGGGCAATGCTTTATTTTCCCAATTTCCCTTTCACACAAGAAAAGGCGGTGCCTGTCTTGTGGCGATAGATCGACCAACGGACGGAGTATGTTCCTGGGGTAATGGGGCGGTGCGGGAGGGGTTACGTTTTTGTTACGTCAAATACACAAGACTTCAGAGTTAAGACCTGGAGAGTTGTCTTCATCGTTCACCACTTTACTACCGACAGGAACCTATTCTACTAAGAAGCATACGCATAACTACACCAAGTACACGTTATCTATAAACATAGCTTATTTATTTTTTATTTTTACTATAATTTCTTTTCCCTTATAATACAACAGACATTACAAATATAATATAAGAACAAATATTAATAATTATATAAAATAAATAACTGTAAAGTTAAAAAATGATAATATAGCTGATGGCGCATTTAGGGGTTCAGACGTGTGTCTGACGAACCGTGTGGTTCGATGCTCGTTTGACTTTTGCATTCGTTTTGTATCTTGTACTCTATACTCAACTTTTATCTAAGTATGTATACATATTCGTCGTTATTTAGTAGATAAAAGTACCCTGACATTAAAATTAAATTACGTAACCGATAACATAATCTCTATTACGGTATATTTTCAACCAATTTAAAACATTTAAACTAACACTTAAAAGATGGTGTTTTTTACCTTTTAGATAAGAAATCTTATATAAGTAAAAGCAATAAATACGTCCTGTCCTGCTAATGTTATTTTATAATTAATAATAATTCTAACATTGTTTAAGGATACACTAATATGAATTTAATCATTATGTTTCGCTTACTAGTAATATATGTATCACAGTTACCTACAACGAAAACTAGTGTTAGTTTAACGGTAGAATTCATGTAGGTGTATGTAATGAAGTAATTAAATTAAACAATATACATATTAGCACAACAAAACAAATTGATCAAAACAATCAGATTTAGTCCTCGAAGTGTGTCGTGTTAAATTTGAAATGCTTGTATATGGCCAAACCTTTCATTTGACCCTTACGATGTGGTCACGGAAAATCCCCAAAGGATTGCGCTACATGGTTTCGCTTTCAACAAAATGTTTATTAGAAAATTTTAGTTCGGAACTTAACACGACTTAGCTATACTCATTTTGTCTCGTGTGAGGAAAAAACATAACATTTTGTTCTAAAAATAACGAAGGATACATTTTTCTTTTTATAGTTAACTTGTGAAAGGATTTTGAACACGTTTAGTTATTATTTATCGGTTATACCTAATATTTGCAGGAAAAAGCAGAGGGACAGAGTGGCAAAGATTTAATGATATTTTTCTGTCATCTTACCTTTATAAAATCAGATTTGTTTTCTTTTTTGCCTTTAATAAGTTTTTCGCAATATGTAAGCTTTCACGCATTATATAAACCAAATATAATATGATTTATTATTTTAACTTTGTCAATATATAAGTAGATATTCTATACAAATATACTAATGTCGACAATTAACGTAATACAAATGAAGTCTTTATGATAAATGTATATCATTAAGCAA
The DNA here is from genome assembly GCA_949319885.1 of Mecyna flavalis. Taxonomy (NCBI): domain Eukaryota; kingdom Metazoa; phylum Arthropoda; class Insecta; order Lepidoptera; family Crambidae; genus Mecyna; species Mecyna flavalis. The sequence continues at coordinate 11,544,860 of OX439431.1, read as the reverse complement.
ATAACACTCGGTAGGAAAACATACTTGTCTATCTATATAGTTTGCGCAGCAAGTTACGAAGTTATTGCCATATTAGCCTGATCGGAAAGAAAGCTCAGCTAATAGCTTTAACTCAAAGGTGTTATGTTAAGAAACTTACAATCAAGAGCCATGTTGATTATACCCAGTAGATATGATTTAAAAACTAGTAAAAATTTGTTTCGTGTTATCAAGATTTTAAAGATAAATAACCACAAAAATTTATAATTTATGGAGAACTGAAATAAATAATCGGATGGTTACAAATGCCACTACATATGTGTGAGGTCGACGGTTCGAATCTCAGCGCGCACCCATGGTGGATTATTCCCGACTGCCCCTACCAAATCTGCCCCCAGTAGGGGCAGTCGAATCTTTTTAGTCGCGTCTGCCCCTACTGGGCAGATTTGGTAGGGGCAGTCGGGAATAATCCCCTATGGTTTTATTTCTATGTATTACGTATTTTCCATTAAGTTGGCGGTGACGGAAAACATCGTGAGAAAACCTGCACAGTCAAAACGACAGCCATAATCTAATTCTAAATGGTCTAGTTTCCATGTTCAAGGTAGGCAAAACTCTTGGAGAGTGAAAAATGGCATAGTTTATTATACATCTAGAAGTTGTACGTCTCTAATTATAGTATTCCTAAATGATATTAATTATATTAAATGGTTAGCATTATTTTATATTTGTCCATTTATTCTCTGATATAATAAACATTTAGAGAAAATAACTAAACGCTGAAACGGAAACTTCGATTCGCACCCGACTTCCTAAGTCATCAACTAGGAAATTCCTTTTCCCAGCTCCCAGGTTAATCTACTCGCCTTGGGATTTAAATATAAAATACGATAAAGCAATAAATGCGGCTTTTACTGATTGCATTATTTAGGTGCCAGGTATATTTTCCTCTGAAGCGGCGTCAAGTTCCTAAGTGCGCATAAAAACGTAAGCAATCAAGGAGCCAGATGTTTTTGCCAAGCACATAAACCGAGCGGCGTAAATTGACAATTAAGCTCCAGTTTCGATACCTTCAAAATATATGCAGTAAAATTTATACGGCGCGCTCGAAACAATAACGTGAAAGTGTATAAACCGAATCAGGAGCGTTTTCATGACCGGTAAGGTACCGGGAAGTGCTATTGTTTTGAATGTTGGCGTGGACATTTTGTGGCACTGTGAAAAAATTCGGAAGCGGAAAAATGGTGTTTGTTGAAGCTTGTAAGCAGTGTTTACAGAACGACCCCCGTGGTAACCTGATTGGTGTACTTATTTGATAAAAATTCAGATATTAGACCATATTGAGTCGCGGGTTTGATAACCGCACGGTATAAACAATTGTTTGTGTCAGTATATCTTGTATTACTCCTGGTGTATGTATTAAAAAATATATTATGTAGTAATGTTTATCCGTTGTCTGGCACCTATATTGTACAAGTAATTAGTTCAGTTTGGGGCTAGATGGCGTTGAATAAATAATTTGTACAGATATTATCACGGATATTTAAATGACGTAGCTGGCTGAAGCCACGAATTTACTTAAATCAATAATAATAACTAAAGTACATAAATAATACAAGTATAAGGTAAAATATCTTCGGAAATGACAATACTGGCTATTATACAGGCGCATTGTAGATGCAAAATAGAAAAAAAAAAGGAAATAAATTAAGATATTTAAAATTAGAGCCCTCGACTCTTCTGCAAAATTTTTGAAAAGGGTTCATTACGAGTAGAACGCTCATTCAAGCATTAGCGCGAAGGTTTCATTTTTTTACAGACTTATAAAATTGATAATTTATGTATTGTTGAACTGAAATGGGATAGTTTTTTTTTTCTTGGGCTCTGCACGGTTTGTGCTCAAGCAATGGAATGAGTGGTAGCATGTGTGGACCCACACGTATCCGAGCCTGGCCGAGCAAGCGACATCCCGCGCCGCAAGCCCGCTTGCAACCGATTGATGCAGCTCGACCGAAACTTTGCGAGAAAATGCTGGACGATTCGACACAGCTAGGAGTCGAGAGCGTATCAATACCCCTTATACATTGCTTCAGTTACTTCCCTTGGAATCAGATCAATGTTTGTGAAAATATCTAAAATATATCTGAAGTAGCAAGATAAAAGAGATATATTATTATTATGATACATAACTTATAAAGCTTTCCCACTTTTGCCCCTATTGTACTTAATTAACTTGTCGAAATGAGAAAAAGGGATTTTGAGGCTATGTTAGACTAATTAGTCTGGTCGCCTTAGTTATCTGACTTCAGTCGCTCTAATGTAATAACTCTACTTGTCTGATCCTGAATGATTTTTTTAAGTATATCTACCATAACTAGATTTATAAAAGTCTACTTATGTTACGGTTTAATTTTTTGATAATGTTTGAAGTAAAATATAAGATATTTTGAATGATTTAGGTATGTACATAACCTCAATTGATTGGTTGAATACTATCTTAGGAATCGCATTCCGTTCCACTGAATGACTATAGTTAAATAGACCTTATCAGTACGTCAGCACCAAATTAGGCCAGCGAAGCGTGGTCTAAACGCTACTGAATTGGTACTAATTAACTCCTTTTGACTAATGATTCCGATGTTCCTAGAAACTATAATGGGTGTGAATTTTATTAGCACTACGTCTTTTTAAAAAAAATTATGAACGCGCACTACCTACAAGTTTCCCCTTTCAGGAAGTGAAGTAATCATACGTACCTTTAATCATTACTAAAATTACATGTTCATATTACTTGATAATTCTAAAATAATTAATTTGAAGATCCTTTTTAACCCATATCTTCCCAAGATAAGAAGGACATAAAAAATCTAATATTTTTTTACTGATAACTAAAATTGGGTACCTAAAATAGAGTAAAAACAAATTTTAATTTTTTTTTCAGTCATGATTACTGAATTACAGGACCGCACCTTAAATGGGGCGCTGGGAGTATATGCCCATGGGTTTTGTATGGAGAAATATAATGACCAGAATGTTTTTTAAATAGTTTTAATATTATTTTAGCTTTATGAATTCATAATATGTGATAAAACTTTACATATCATATTAATGTAACGATAAAAATTAACTATTTTAGAAATAAAAATTAAGATAAGAAGCCTTTTTGGTGTTTTGGAAAGTTTGAAAGCTGGATTGATGCAAACCAATTTTACATTTTTTGCTGCACTAACACATAAAATTTTTGTGGCACTCGTGGCATCGAACCTGAGATTCATTACAAACAATGTAAATATCATTTTATTTTGATTCTTATCTAATCAGGAAGGTTTTGTTTGGGAACCATAAGCAAATTCCATTCAGGATTTTTTGAAAGATAAAAAAACGCCTTAGCAAGGATCAAAATGTCTGAAATACTTATGTATTTGGTAAAAGACAGAAAGTCGTAAGTCTTCAGGCTAGGCTGCTGCAGGTGAAAAGTATAACTGATTTGCGTTATTATCAAAAACCTTTATAGGGGACATAAGAGTTGTGGTAGCTTAGTTGCATGAAACTCTAACATTCTAGTCTCTTCCACAAGTATATCTACTGAAATTATAGAGTGGTTTTTCTGTAAATATGATAGAATTTCATGTACATTCGATCTAAAAAGAGAAACGACGTTTAAAATTCAAAATAATAAATTTTGGTGAAATTCCATGAACAAAATCTTAACGGGGTCTTCTGTTCCCAGCGCACCTCAAAAGGGGCGTTGAACAAAACTTAAAAAATATTAGACTAAAATATAAATTAATGCTAGCTGATAAATATTTTCTAAAAGACTAGGAACCTAAGCATATAAAAACCATATCAATTATATTTTATAAATACATTTACTTATTAAATTACACACCCTTTTCTGAAACTTAGTACTAACGAAATTCACTTGTTTTCGCCGAATTTTAAAAAATTAATAACGTCTGTAAAAAAATATTAATTGCTGATATAACATTTGTAATGTCATTAAGTTAAAGATACTTTTTGAGTTTTACCCGCAAATATCATTTTTGTAAAGATTTGACGCAAAACATTATGGGGCGTTCGGTTGATATGGGTTAAATTCAATAAATCAGCAATATTCTCTAAATAGGTGATATCTAATGCTAAGTATATTATGTCCTATACAGCGTGTTAGGTAACCCGAGGGACATATTTAAGGAAAGTGTTCAGAATCCGATTTAGAGTCCAATTTGCTATACCTAAAAAATATATCCTTAATTTTTTGCATAATTATCCTAATAAATTATGTCGGCGGGTGGGTATTTCTTCGCTGTTATTATCGGCCATATTTATGAAGCAATGTGGGCGTTCTAGCGGTAAATGTTGGTTCAAATCATAAACACTAAAGTTGATCACTGATTTTTATTTTGAGTCTATGAACTGAGAATAACTTCATACACACACTACACAGTAAGCAAATAACAACTTCAAATAAGCAAAAGCATAGTAACGGTACGCGACAGTTTCTAGACGTGTTTACTGCTTGGCGGTCCGGAGCGAAGTGAGCGTTGCGCCGCGCCCCGCCACGTCGTAGACTCTGTCAACGCCACTGGGTGGGGCGCTGGCGTCCCGCTGCTATACGCGTTGTCTATAATAGCCGCTTGGTGGCGCTGTCGTCGCGAGTATTGCGACATGCATGAACTGCCTAAAAATTCCGTGTGCCGGCCGATTACGCCCCAAACTCAAATTGTACGCGAGTACAATTTGAGTCGTACTTGAACGAGTGCACGAAATACTGTGAAGGGCCCTTCCCTGCAAGTTACGCGGATTTTCAGGAAAATTTTGACTAAGATTATTGACAGATATTTACCAGAGTTTTTACTGGTTTTTTTATTTTGTTATATGAAAGCATGAACTATTTGGGGTTTAAATATGTCCCTCGCATTTCCTGTCATACTGTATAAAGGCGAAGTGTGTGTGACTTTAAAATACACATGCCCTCTTACGAGTATTTAAAAAAAAGATATGTTTTAAAATAAACATCCGTACAATGAAGTCACAATGTTACTGTACTGTTACAATTGAGAGGATTTTTCGGGGCTTTCGCCAGGAAAATGTTCATGTTTAAAATGGAACTTTTTGGTTACGCACTAAATGTTGAGTGTACTTCCAAATCATTTTGCTTGCTCAGCTGTCACGTAGCAATTTAAACATCCAGTTTGATTCAACCAAATATTTGTCAATTCATTGGACAGCATTTATATAACGGGCGTCGGGAATTACAACCGATGTAACATTATTGTCGACGTAGCTGTTAAACTTTATTGCCGATTTATATTTCTTTGACATCAGAGATTTCGCAATGTTTGTCTTTTTATGAGCTTGTGAACAGTTTGTGTAATCGCTCTTTGATAGCGGCTATTTATTTCGGCGTCACATAGGGATGTCAAAGGGCGAAAAGTAAAATATATATATAGCTAAAATATAAAAGGAAAATGGTTGTTGGCAGGTGTCCAAACTAATCATACACCAAAATGGTTGTATTTTGAATTTTCATGCAGGTAGATGATAATTATAATTATGATTTTCATATAAACGTTATGAACGAAAAAGTTTTTGACGGGAAAAGATGGCTGTATGGTTAACATTAATCTAAATGCACTAATATTTTCCCATTTTTCAACTCTGTAGTACCAAGTCACATTAACGGATTGCTAACACAAGCCAATTTAATATTTTAATAATAATTAATTTAAAAAAACATTTTTCTTTTCAAATTAATATTAGTATCTGGCGTCCCTAGTCCCACGCTGAAACAGCGATAAAGCGTAATGACGGCGCCAGAGCAAATGTATTAAAGTGCTTTTGTTTGTCACTAACGTGTCCTAGCCTACTTTCATTTAAATGGAACTTTGGAGATGTGTTTAGTTATAAAATTATGATTGCACGCTGTTTGTTCCTACTGTGGGAATTACAAATCATCGCGTTTTGATTGTATTATTTTATTTTATAAAATGTACAGCCCTGCTTACGTAAATGAAGTCGATGAACTTAACATTGATAAATAATGTCACATTGATATGAATACATAATTATAATATAAAGAATCTTAATGTTAGCATATATCATACTCAATTTAGTTGAGTTATTCCGGTTGGATCATTTAGTTCACAAATTCCGAAACTTAAAATTATAGCTTCCTTTTTTTTAATTGGAGAAAAAAATCTTTGTTAACTATAAAAAATAATGCAGTAAAGGTGTATGGTTGATATATAAAATAAAATATATATTGTAACTGTTATTGACAAACTAGTTTTCTATTTCCTATATAAGTTAACAGCAGCCTTATTTAAGAAAGAAAGTTCGTAGTCAACTCTTTTTATCGAAATAAACATTCTTAATACAAAAATATAACATTCAACTGTAAAACTCTTATGTAGGTAGATACAAAAGTCCGCGGGAGCAGATGCTAACTCGCTTCCAAAGAAAAAAGGGCAACATTGTGCTAACGATACTCCAAGGAAGATACAAATACTGTAAGAAATATTTATGGAGGTTTTTTGGAATGGAATCCCTCGGGTTAGCGGGACGAGACGCTTGGCCTCTGGAAATAGGGGAAAACACGTCTCAAATCCCCCGCCACGCATAACTCTTAATACTGGGATTATAGAATAGCTTCTTAAGTCTTGGGTGCCAAAAGAAAGATAACAAGCAATTAGGATACAGCTATAAAAATCCAACATGTTTCCGGGAAAAGCTTTTGTGGTTTTAGAATTCCAGGAGAATATTTTATGTATATTTATGCGTCGGTATTATACGGTGCAGTGGCTTTGTTATAAAAAGGAGAATGCAAAACTTGCTATTGTTCTTGGGCCCAAAAAAATTAAGTTAATAATTTGCAGAGATGAGATGTATTTTACGTGAAAGACCACACACACACCATCAACTTTTATTATGATGACACCATAATCGGTCCCAGGGGGAAAAATTTATCGTCCATAATAATTTATTCTTTTTATATAAACATAAATAATTAACATAATTAACATATTTTTTTTTTCACCAGGACCAATTTTGTCGACGCCATAATAAAATTAAAGGTGTTTATTGGATCTACTTCGTAGTCTATGTCCCAAATCTGCACAACATGTTTTTTTGGGCCCAGTCCTTTGCATTGTCCTTTGAGCTCAGATAGATATTTATCAATAACTCGCGCTTCTATTACTATATGTATATAAGGCAATAATGCTTCGTTAAAATAAGAAAGCATCTGTTGTGAGCAATACCATCTTTAATTAAGTTTGTACGTATCTTGAATATAATCTTGCTTTACCTATTTACTGGTGATCTAATATGTAAAACACATTCATGTTTAGATGAAGTGTGTAACTGATTTGACTAATGAACGTTCAAGACAAACATAATGATGAATTCATGCAAAAACTGTGCCTAATGAGCTTTTCACCGTCTATTTTCGTTCACCTGATCCCCGTAAATATTGCGTGCGACCATAAAATGCATTAGTAAAGTCTGCCTCTGAATAATGCCACCCTCAATTTCGTAAGGTGGAAATGTTACTCGAAATTTGGGCGTAGCACCAATAAAAAATATATATAAGGTAACTAAAAACTAACAAAAAAAGTTTTATAGGGCAGTACTAGGGCAGATTGTCATCGTATTAATTAAAATAAAATGTGTTGACAATTAGAATTGATAAAAGCATTAGAAAATCATGGTCACGGTTTGAACGATATTTTGTTTAAACGATAATGCTATTGAATATTGTACTGATAATATGGAAAATTATGTTTTTTATATGAAACACAGAGTGGTTCAAACACGTAGCTTGCGTTACTTGCCTCAAACTCGATCCAAGATTTGACAAATTACATTGCAAATAAAAATATCTATAGAAGCGACCGAGATTCCGTTGGCCGTTGGTTTTCACTTTTACCTTTATAAAACAAGAAGGGTAGACAACAGAATATTGAAGTTAGACTTCGCAGACAGACTAGCTCATGTCGCACCGCGAACACGAGTTTGAAACCAAATGAATACACCTGATGCTAATTAAGTAATGGAGCCCGCGGGACGTCGTGAAGGGTTTCGCTAATTAATTAATGACCATTCATCCCTCCGATAACTTGGAAACGTCGAGTTTTAACTCCGCTTTGAACACTATCTCGATTGGCCGATATGCGTGAGGTTAATTAAATTGAACTGTATACGTTAATTAGCGGGTAGTAGGTTACAAAACATGAATGCTTAGTATTTGTATAAATATCAATAAGAGACCACTATACTTATAGTCGCTGCAGTCTATCATCTACATTTATAGGTAGGAGAAAAACTCTTTCTCAGAGAACTAGTTTTATTTTCAACCTGCGAATTTGTCTGAGAGCAATATAGAACTAGCATGAGAATAATCTTACGTGATTAGTTATCTAATGTTCAATTTCATCATCTACTTTATTGTACAAGTTTGGGAGTCGTAGTATCCAGCTGCATGTACCTTGATGTAAATGTAATAATACGAGTATGTTAGACCAAAGAGAGCATTCGCAACTATAAGTAATTGCCTACCTCAGTATCCCCTCCATTATTTTCTTAAAGGCGGTTATCACTTACCATCAAGTGTTATTTCTTACTAATTTGCCTCTATCTTCCTTAAATAAATAAAACATACTATGGTTTTGGTACATGATTATGACGGAGATGTCATCATCCCAACAATATTAGCAGATACAAAAAAATGCAAGAAGTAATTTGTCGACTGCTTACGAGCCAGGAAAATTAAACTTATGCATTGTTGTTAACTCTGAACCTTCAATTGTTTCGAGCCTTCAGGAATGGTAACGAATTAATTCCCAGTACTGCGGCTTTCGGGATAAAGCGGTGATTGTGTTACGATGAGAGTAATTACATGGCTCGTAAAGTGACTAGTAAACACGGCGGGCGGCGACGGGACCTTGGCGACAGAATCGCAAGAAATTAATCCGTGACGCGACACCCCTAAACAAGCCCTACACTCAAAGCCCATTCATATTTCAGTTATGTACAAATAATTTGAATAGCCGAATTAACATCACAAAAAAGGTTTCGGCATGAGGAAATTAATTTCATTAAAAAAATTTGTAAAAACTTTCATTAGAAATAATAGTTTTGTGAAATTCTTAGTATTCATCGGTCCATCAACATCAAACATTTTTTACCTTGCAACATGTTCTTTCACTAGTTTTAAGACAGATATTTACAAGACGAACTCATGCATGAGTGTGAAACGTTTGAAGCCCAGAGTGCTTTCATCTCCCTTACTCTAACAGGTATGTTAATGTACAGTCAAAAGCACGTCAGACGTAACACTTTGGACTTTGTACCGCTCTTATGTCGGGGGCATAAGCGCTATTATCGAACTGCAAGTGTATACCGTGATGTGCTGTTGACTGTACTTAGGTACACCACTTATTTAGTACGATTACCGTTAAAAATACAACATGTTGTACTCAGTGCGAAACCCTCGCTGAAATGGATGTGTAAACGTCATGACTCGTCACTTTTTGGGAACATCGACTATCAATCAAGATGATATCTGTATACCATGTCATTCTTCGAAAATGCTTTAAAAATATATGTGAAGGGAATTGCAATGTCCATATTGAACAAATGTGAAAGAACTCTTAAATGATTTTTTCAAAGTATACCTACTGTCGCCATAAATACGAAACCGTACCTACTATCTTGACAAAAATTTGCCAATGACAATTGAAAACAAACTTTCTATTTTTATAAAATTAATTTGTAATGTAAAAATATGTCACATTTTAATTGAGATATTACTAGACACGTAGCCTAACAGCGAGTATTATCGTGGGTAATACAACTGTAAAGCATAAAAGTAATACGATTCTATTAGATATCTTGCATTTTTAGCTTTCTATTAGGTACATGGATTCCTGTATTTATTATTTTTAATCTACACTTCACTTCTAATGTAAACCAGCACATGTTCTCAGATCATAATTTTTATTTAAATCTTAATCAATCAATTAAGTGTATTCAGAAGAACACCAGACTGCAGACTAACACTTTATAAAAAGCCTACAACAACGCCGTGAATAATAAATCTAAAAATGCAAGCAGCCTCTTCACAATAAACCGGCGATCGTTCCCGCATTAACATTTGATCGACGAAGCATTATCAATGATCCCACATTACCATGATTCAATATCCCTTAGGTTAGCCCCTGAATTTTTGTTACTCATCCACTAACCTGCCGGCTGTCCACTTAACTTGAATAATGATGTGAGAGGCAAAGGGCGGCGCGGGCGCTAGGTGAACCGGCAAAATGCCAGCCGGCCCGTCTCGGCCTGCCCGATAGGAAATGTGGACGGTACGGAAAAACGGGGGTCCAATATATTCTGCACTGCATTAGATATTACAGGAAAGATTTCTCGCTGGAATTTGTAACAAAATCGCGAAGAGTTTTGTTAGTTTTCAATGAATCTTGGATTTTTAGTGTTTCCTATTATTTAAATTCGTATAAGATGTATATCTAAATAAATAAATAAGGGTAAAATATATGAGAAAGTATTTTCTCATATATTTTACGCTTATTTATTTATTTAATATGCTTTAATATTTACTTAACATTATTATTATAACTAAAGAGAAAAGAAATAAGTAATCAACTTACTAGAAGCCTGTATTGTTGTAACACAATTAAAATGTTATTAAATAAGTTATGTACATATTTGTAACATTCAACCAGTTTACTAAATAAATCAACTGGGGAGATTACAATCTTCAACAAATAAGAAAAATGTTATTACTGTTAAAGTCAGAGAGTAAAGTCAACATTTTAGCAAAACCGCCACTTCAAGATTTGTGCCTTACTGAACCAAGTGAGGAGCGTCGGAACAAAAACCGATATGTCGCATTTATGCCATTATTTTTTTTTATTTTTTTTCCGTTGCAAAATGTTGTATTACATACCCATACATACACATCAGGAAAGAAATCTATTCAAAAACAGACATTTCCAGCTTTAAAAAAATATCACAAAACAGTGGTCTGATCAAAACCCGACACATACATATCTAAGGAGGTTCAGTTTCTAGTTGTCGTATCAAAAACCGATAATTCCTTTAACTTTTTTCTAATTTGTGTAAAATAAGGTAACTTGGATATATCGTTTTTTGTTCCGATGCTCCTCAAGTGCTACATAATTAGATAAAATAACACATACCATAAAACGTGAATGGGACTAATAATAAATGTGGCGGATAAGGCTGTAGTTGCGGTGCGTAACCCCGTGGTAGGGAAACGGCTTTCTTTACGAGCTATTCCGCTGAGCCAATATTTCTCCGCGACAGTGCGCGCCATCATAAAATAAAACGAAAAATTCCAACGTACTGCTTCGAGCCGCCATGAAAATCATAAGAGGCGAGATTTTACGGCCATCTAGCTCCACGTCAGGTGATTAATAACATAAACAATAAATACGATGAGAGAGGTACGGTGTGAGTAGAATAACTTGCATGAAAAAGGAAAATCACTTTTTTAACCTGTTTTTTTGTTATTTGTGTTTTTTGTAAATTGGTTTCACTTGATTTCTGTAGTATTTTTTAATATGATACGAATCCTTTTATTAATTTAAGTTTAATGAGGATTTTTCTATTAAATATAAATATGTGTATGACATTAATTTTTTTTAATCATTTTCTACTCACTCGCGTGGAAAATTCCTTTGGAAAATTGGATATATTGAAATTTAAATAAAGGTATAACAGCATTTGAAAAAGTAATATGGATAACACGAGGGATTTTCATTGAGTATTATATAATACAATACAGATAAGGCTAATCCGAAATCATTTCTCAATGAGATTTAATAAGGAAAGCACAATACTTAGACGTGACCTCGTTCGAGCCGGTAAAAACGTAAACATTTGTTTGCGTCCACATGCAAAGAACCCTCTTACCGAAGAGTGTATGGAGTGCACTTATTTTATCGTGCGCTCGAGGCTGTACGACAAATGCTTGACAAAATACTCTGCCAATTGTGTCGCAGTACCGCCCTCAATTGTTCGAGATGAAAAATGGCCTATTTGGATTGTTCACGAACAAATGCGTGCCGTCCGGGTCATTACGCTTTGTTTTAGGAATAAGTACGACAAAAAATACCCTGTGAAAAGCTGAATTTCTCTTTTTCGCCCCCTTGAGTTGTGAGTAAGCAGTGTTTAAACTACGGCCAATTGTTTAACGATGGAAAAATATTTCACGCCCTCCTCTCAACTCTGAACGAAGTTCAAGTAATATATTATGAGCAGTCAGATGTGGGAGTATTTATGCATATGATTTTATTTGTGTTAACCTAACATAAAATTTAGTTTTGGGGCATCTTTCTAACATGCTCATAGTTTTTAATTATGTAGGTATAATTAGTTTAGTTTTTAACTCCTTATGTACATATTGACACGTGAAATTAAAAAAAGTAAAAAATATTTGATTTGATTTTACTTATGTACTCGTATAAAATAACGAAAAAAGTTGTTGTTACAAAGCAAGCTCCCTAAGATCGTCAAAATTTATCTATGGAGATGAAAATAGGTCGGAAATCATAACAGCTGAGATTTTACTGGCCGGCATCCGATTGGAACGCGAATGCCAGAGATTGTTTCAGAGGCGCCGGATTGAGGCGATAATAACAATGTCGTCACTTCCTCAATCTAACTTCTTCAATATTCCCTCACGGACCGATACGCAATAATATTTTATTCGTCTGACGAAAAATGGGGGAGCATTTTTACGGGAGTTACACTACTGACTTCATCTTCACTGATTGAGATGAATGTAAATCTACATCATTGAAAATGTGACTTTTTAGACTGAATTAGTATTATCAGACTGACTTGTGCAAAAACCATTCATACATCAGTACCTGCTACTTTTCATTCACAATTTTTGGATTGGTATTATTTGAGTAAATCACAAACATGCCTAATGTCGTGGTTTATAAATTTACTCTTAAAATTAAATCAATATTATTTGTATTTTGGCTCACAAATACTTTTTTGGCTCGCAAATACAAAACACTATCTTTACTCTTATGAACCAGGAGAAAACATTATTATTATTTTGTACCAATAAACGAGCAGACCCATATCCCTAAGTGTAGTTGATAGCCGCAATATAGGATTTCCTCGGCTTCCGACATTTACGTAATGTTTTCCCTCTGAAAGATGACCCGTACAAACGAAAAGTGATCACATAATTAGCACTAATGAGTGTATAAATGACCTAGATTATTATTACCTGCAAAACCGTCGGGCCGACATTATTGGGAAAATATTTTCTAAGAATAAATGTCTAGCTGGGCATATAATAATAATAATATATCGTTTATTTCAGGCAACAGAATTACATGAATTACAGGCCCATATTATAAATACCTTACAGACTAACATACATACAATATAAATAAAAAATTAATGTAATATTGCCGCCTGAAGGCGGCTTGAGTCAGCTGGGAGCCGTCCTCGAAACCTCCGATAGACGACACCATGCGGCCAGAAGTCCTCCTTCATAAAAGTCTCCAGGTGATGGGACGGCTCTCTCACCACAAAGGAACCGAAGTTGACTTTATGGCGAGAATCCACCCTTAGAGAGTGAGAGCATAATTTATCTATTATCTTGCTAATGTATTAATAAAATTACTGTACTTGCCTATGAATGCTTTCCATGTCCTAGACATTTTGACTGTGTGACATGACACCAGTGATCATTTTTGACGTTAAACTTAAATCTTACTCGTAAATAATTTTTTGCCTAAAATCAACTACAGTTTAATGATTTACTGAGAAAAGGCAGATCTTTAAGATGTTGTACGGGGTTCCGCTTAGTTGACCACGAAGCTCCGTACAGGAATAGATGTAGTACTTAGTTGAAGTTGGATGTAGATGTTGTCTGGCACGTAGTTGACGGTGGCAGACACAGTTAGTTGTTGAATGGAGATGGAGGAAAAGAGTTGGCACTTTCACTAGTTTATTAAAGTTAAAGACAGAGTTAAGGGCTGAAAGCGTCTTTCCTCGATTGCAGCTGTTTGCGATCTCAATGAGTTATAATTAATTATAATAAACGTAAACAAACAAATGCTGACGTGCGACCTAAATAAGTTCGCTGCAGCCAAATGTGCGGTGTAAGACCGTACATGCTCCCAACGGCAAGGATGAAGCTAATCGAGAAAAGAATGCCATCATCACAAAGCAAAGAATAAAATGTTGTAAAGTATAAAAGTATAAACAAAATTTATGTATATTAAAAATATTAATCAAAATTAAACGCGACGTTATCCGAAGAATGAGTGGTTATCTTCGAGTCCGTTGTGGTTGGTCGGATCTCTTGCATCTCGATGTCCTCCGGCTGTCGATCGTGCCTTCGTGGAGCACTGCGCCTAGCGCCACGGCAGCGGTTCCTCCACACCCACACGAACGCGACGATTAGGGCTGACACCAGTAATATATAGGATATTGAATACTGATGTATGTCGTGACTTGATAAAGATAAATCTCGGTTTTCTTGTTGTTTTTGTATCAACAGCCTCTGGTCTATCTCTTTGTACTGTGATGAGTTGACAGATTTGTATAGATCGGATATATTGTGAATGGCTAAATCCACGACCTTGTTGATCGATGTCTCAAATGCAGGTATTCTTACGTCGGGATCTATTTTTACTTTGCTATTGAATTGATTGTGAGAGTAAATGGTCAATTCTTCAGCTTGAAGTAGACAGCCCTGCGCCATTGTTATGATACTGGATGCATATCGTTGACTGGATGCCATAATCGTATACGTTGTTACGTCACTATCGCATATCATTCTGATAACGCATTTATGACAACATATGATCAACCACATGTTCGACGTGTGCAATTTGATCCAGGTGTCACAGGTACTGTTCAGATGACCAAGAAAAATCTGCATACTTTGAGTTCCATCCCAATATGTAGTTAAGTTATAATACATCAATAATATCCATTCATCGTGTATTAGTTGTATTTTTCCATTGAGGTCATAATAGATCGGTCGTTGTTCGAGGCTTGTAATTTGAGCGCTTGTTTCCGACGCGTTGACTTGCGATCCAGTTAGTATTGTTAATACTGTTAATATGCTGAATAAAATTGAGAAACAGCCTTTCATTCCTTTATTTTTTCCGGGACTGGGAGTACTCGTATTATCATTTTTCAATTCTTTCTGAATGTATGTTAGTTGCTGGTGTAAAACTTTTTGATTTTCAGTTTCAACAGGCAATCGCGACAATTTGGTGATAGGTCGCTTGATGAACCCAGTTTTAGTTTTTAGGGTTGTCACTCTGACATGACCATCGCTGCCAGGATGAAGTTCTGCTACACGTCCTAATGCCCATTTTCCTGGCGGAAGGTTTTCTTCTTTAATTAGGACGACGTCACCTTCTCGGATGTTGGGCGTTGGTTTTTGCCACTTGCTTCGAATTTGCAATTGGTGTAAATAGTCGGTTGACCAAGTCTTCCAGAAGCGTTGTAGCATGTGGCAAGTTAGCTGCCAGCGTTTTCTAATGTCAATGTTTCTGACGTCACTGCTATCAGATTGCGGTAAAGATAAGATTGGTCCGCCTGTTAGGAAATGGCCCGGAGTCAAGCAGTTGTAGAACTCCTCCGGATCCTCAGTTAGTGGGCACAGAGGCCTAGAGTTCAGGCATCCCTCTATTTCAGTAAGCAGTGTGTGGAGCTCCTCGTAGGTAAGTTTCTGATCACCTAAAGTTCGTTTCAGGTGGTGTTTCATAGACTTAACGGCTCCCTCCCGTAGGCCACCTGCGCTAGGCCAAGCGGGTGCGTTGAAGTGCCATTTTACTTGCAGCTTGTTAACTTCATCAAAGAACTCTGGATTTAGTAGTTGTGTAAACATCTTGAAATCTTCTTTCATGACCTTTGAGGCGCCGACAAAGTTAGTTCCATTGTCGGAATAGACGTGCTCTGGCGTTCCACGTCTTCCACACATCCTCTTGAAGGCCGCAATGAAGGTCTCCGTACTTAGATCTGATGTTAGTTCTATATGTACGGCTTTAGTCACCATACATACAAAGATAACAATGTATCCTTTTGAGGTACGAACACCTCGGCCCTTGTTGATCTTGACGTCGATGGACCCGGTGAAGTCCATCCCGGTGTGAGTAAAAGGCCTTGAAGGAGTAATTCGTTGTTTCGGCAGATCACCCATCATCTGATGTTGTTCGTTAGCCTTGTAGCGATGGCATGTCACGCAGTTGCGTAATTTCGTTTTCACAGCGTTGTTCCCGCCGATAATCCAGTACTGCTGTCGTACTTGGGCTAAGGTCAGGCGTGCTCCTCCATGCAACGTGACTGTGTGAGCCTGTTCTATGACCAACTCAGTCATCCTTCCAGCATGAGGTAAGATAATCGGATTCTTCATGTTACTAGGTAAGATTGAGTTTTTAAGCCGACCTCCAACTCTAATGACGTGATTTTCGTCTAGATATGGGTTCAGCTTGTAGATGTTGCTTTTACTTGAAACCATTTTATTTTTCTGTAATTGTCTTATTTCTTCACCAAATTCTTGTTGTTGTGTAAATTGAGTGACGAACACAGCTGATTTATTAAGTTCATATGTAGTTAGGTAATTATAAGCGGTTTCAGGTTGCTTTCTGCGGCGCATCGCTGCGACGACACGTGACACCCATGCAATTACTCGGTACACGCGTGTCAATGAACTTAATTTATTAAGTAATAAGTTGATAAAGTTGTCGTTTGTATAATCTTTCTGAACGGTATAAGACTGGCCTTGTTCTTCAATACCGAGATCTGTGACGTACAGACAATTCTTGGTGTTTTGTTCAAGATCTTTGAATGTGTGTAGAAACGATGGCCCTTGCCACCATAATTCGTAGTTCATGAGTTTTGATGGTAACATCCCTCGTGACGCGCAATCCGCAGGGTTGACACTAGTGTGTACATAATTCCACCTGTCGGCAGGAATGGTCTTGATTATCTTCCCGACTGTTTGACACGAATTTTTCCCATTTTTGTTGGTTTCCTTGTATCCATGCCAATACGACTTTGGAGTCACACCATGCATGTATTGTTAGTGTGGTGTCTTGCAGGGCACCAGTTATCTTGGCTATTAGCTGTGAAAGTAACAAGGCTCCACAAAGTTCAAGTTTTGGAAGTGAAATGCCTTGTGATAAGGGTGCAACTTTAGTTTTTGCTGCGAATAGTGTTACGATCGGATGGTCACCCTTGTTTATTACTCTACAGTACACGACGCAGGCGTATGCTTTTTCGCTTGCGTCACAGAAGCCATGAAGTTCAATGTTTTGTTTGTTACAGCCAATCCATCTGTTTATTTTAATTTCTTTTATGGAAGGTAGTTCGCTTCTTAGTTTCAGCCATTTTTTCTCAATTTCATCCGGTAATGAGTCGTCCCATGCAATCTTACTTGTCCAGACATCTTGAAATAGCAATTTCGCTGATACTGTGATTGGTGCGAGCCAGCCCAAAGGATCATAGAGAGTAGAAATCTCAGAAAGAAATAGTCTTTTTGTTTGACGTTTGTTAGAGTTGTTGGTTTTCCAGTTGAACATAAATGTATCCGTTTTCGGATCCCATGCGATTCCTAACGTTTTTTGCGAGGTTTCGTCTTTGAAGTCAAATGTTGTAGTTTTTGCTATTTGATCTGGTGATAAATCCTCTAGCAATTCAGGTTTGTTACTCGACCATTTTCGAAGGTTCATTCCTCCCCCCTTCAGCAAGTTAATTAATGAGTGCTGTAGTTCTTTGGCCTCTTGCAATGTATGATGCCCGCTTATGACGTCATCAACATAACATTCGTTTAGCAATGTTTTAGCTGCCTCGGGGTACATGTGTCCATCATCAAGGGCTAGTTGTTTTAGAGTTCTCATCGATAACCACGGGGCACATTTAGTCCCATAGGTAACCGTGCACAGTAACATTTCTTGGAGTTTGTCATAAGGCGAGTCTCGCCATAGTATCTTTAGAAGATGTCGCTGTTCAGCGTCCAACATCATACAGCGAAACATCTTCTCGATATCTGCAGTGAATACGAATTCGTAACTTCGCCATTTTAGGATTAAGGTTTGTATATCCTTTTGTAGGCTAGGCCCTTTCTCCATAAGATCGTTGAGGCTGTATCCGGAGCTAGTTTTCTGGGATGCGTTATATACAACACGAAGCTTGGTTGTACTGGAGCTTTCCCTTAATACATGATGATGCGGAATGTAACATTGGACCTGGGCCTGAGTTGTGGCAGGCTCCATGTGTCCTAGATCAATATATTCGTTAATGAAATCCTTGTACATCAATTTCAATGTAGGATTCCGAGGATTTTTTCTTGTTGAAGAAATTGAGAAATAGCAATGTGTTTTGATTTTCCCAGTTTTTCTTCAAAGTTCTCGCATAGCGGCATTTTTACAGTGTATTTTCCGTCAGAATCTCGCTTAGTAGTTTTTTGATAATATATTTCGCAGTAATCATCAGGGTCGATGTCGTCAGTTGTTTTTAGGATGTCTTCCGTGTCCCAGAACCTGGTAAGTTCGTTAAGGTTAGTTAGCGTTACGCAGCAGTTAAGAGTGCTTATGCTGCCGCAGAGTATCCAGCCCAGCTGTGTTTGTTGCGCGGTTGGCAACCGATGATCAGGTTTCAGGACCCCTTCCATGATGATATCTGAATAAATATCAGCGCCGAGTAGGATGTCCACACGACGTGATACATAAAATTCAGGGTCAGCCAGTTTCAAGTTCTGTATGTGCTTCCAGTTAGGGGCCCGGAAGGATTGATTAGGTAAGTTATTAATAAGTTTCTTCATAATTAAAGTTTTCGATTGGAATTCATAATCGGAATGTATTGACTTGCATTCGAGGTTAACGTATCCCGTGCAATCTCCTGAGACGGAACCGACGCCAGAGATTGATGCGTTCATCCTCTTCCTGGGTAAGCCAAGCAGTTGTGCAGCGTTCTCGCTTATAAGGTTAACTTGGGAGCCTTGGTCCAACAAAGCTCGGAGAATGACGTAGGTTCCATCCGATGCCTTCACCAGTAGTTGAGCGGTAGTAAGAAGAATCTCTGTGCTGTCATCCGATAAATGATTTGTTTGTTGAGAAGAAGTTGATGGCTGAGATTCGGAGTTAATTTTAGCGTTAGTATTCGTAGGTTTTTTCATATTATTATTATGCAATAACGTGTGGTGAGGCATATTGCATTCTTTGCATGTTTTCGCTGACTTGCATCGTTCGTGGCCATGACTGTACAGACAGTTTCGGCAAACACGTAATTTTGTTACAGTGGCGATTTTCTGTTCAACGTTCATATCGATGAATTTAGGACATTGCATCAGCACGTGAATTCCATTGCAAAGTGGACACTTTGCCGTACTTGTATTTGTCGTATAATATGTTTTAGGTATTTCACGTTTAAATGGATAATTAACTTTCTTGACTGGTAGATAAATCTTGTTGGTATTAGGTTTCTGTGTATTTAATATTTCTCTAGGTTGGCTTCGCATAGTTTCGAATGCCATAAACTTGTTTTCCAGAAAAGTTGTGAATTCGCTCAAGTTGGGAATCTCTCGTGGTTCTCGTAGCTCCTTCATGTATTCATTGAATGTTATTACGTCAAGTTTTAGCGACATAATATGTACGATGATAGGATCCCAAGACAGAGTATCTATCCCCATATTGGCGAGACCATTCAGGGTTTCAGTTATGATATCATGCATTTTCTTTAAGTTTTGTGCGTTTGGCTGATGTATAGTAGGTAAGTTAAGAAGGTTGTTCATGAAAGTTGTGAATAGCAGACGACGATTGTCGTACCGCTGATTTAGTATTTCCCAGCAAGATTCATAATTATCGGCACTTATTTGAAGATGCTGCACTAGCCTCTCGGGCTCGCCTTTCAACTTGGACTTTAAGTGTTGCATCTTCTGGGCGTTAGATATTGTTGGGTTTTTATGCACCGTTTCTACAAATAAGTCCTTGAAAGTGACCCACTGGGTATAATTACCAGTAAATTCTGGTATGCTTACTTTGGGAGCTGCTTGGTGATAGTGCGAGTTAGACCAAATCTTGGCGTTAATATCCTTCTTTAGCTGGTCATATTGACGTTCAATGTGGTTGAACAGGTTCATATAACTTTGTTCTGATGTTTGCTGTAATGTTTCCAGTTCCCAATGTAGTTTGTCGATCGCTTTCCACTTGGATCTTAAAATGCTAAGGTGATCTTCTAAATCCCACTTGTTTTGAGTCTCTTCTAAGTTGATCTTCAACATTGCTCGCTTAATAGCTTTAAAGTTAGACTCCTGGCGCTGAAGTAGCTCCTTGTTGGAAGCGCTTAGCTTTGATTCGTCCTCCGGGAGGACTAATTTAGGAAGTTGCTCTTCTTTGTTAGAACTGGTGCCGGTGGCTGCCAGCATATTCCTTAAAATGTCATTTTTAGTGACGTTGTATAGTTCTTCAGTTTTTTCGTAAATGTTGTCCATGAAGTAATCAATGGTTTTATCTTCTAAAGTAGTTAGTAGAACTTGATGTCTTTGGGAAAAGTCGTTCCATTGACTCTCTAGTGAAATCAATCGTTTAGTTAAGTATTCTGGCGTCTTCCTTGAAGCGCCGTCTTTCTTATAGTTTGAACACAAAGTCTTGATGGATTCAAACACTTGAGACTGAATTGCTAGCTCCGACATGATGATCGTAGTACGTAACGTTAATACGCAGCTCAGGGATCTGACACGTAGTTGACGGCGCCAGACGTAGAGCGTTGCGCTAGTTCGGCTCGGTGGCCTTATGTCCTTTCTTACGCTATGTGCGACTTCTCAACTTAACCGGTGAGACCCGCTTCTGGGAGGCCGGCTAAACCGATTCGCTAACGCAATCAAGGATAGTAAGACTCACCAAGCTTTTACTCGAAGGACCAAAATGTACGGGGTTCCGCTTAGTTGACCACAAAGCTCCGTACAGGAATAGATGTAGTACTTAGTTGAAGTTGGATGTAGATGTTGTTTGGCACGTAGTTGACGGTGGCAGACACAGTTAGTTGTTGAATGGAGATGGAGGAAAAGAGTTGGCACTTTCACTAGTTTATTAAAGTTAAAGACAGAGTTAAGGGCTGAAAGCGTCTTTCCTCGATTGCAGCTGTTTGCGATCTCAATGAGTTATAATTAATTATAATAAACGTAAACAAACAAATGCTGACGTGCGACCTAAATAAGTTCGCTGCAGCCAAATGTGCGGTGTAAGACCGTACAGATGTGATGCGTTGAAAAGATTTAGAGGATATTACAACCCGTGTTCATTCTGGCATTGGTGATATGGGTTAAATTAGACAATGGTAGAATCCCATGTAACGCCCGGTTTACACATGATCCGTTTTACTGTTCCGGTTTATCGTGTACGTCTTTTTTCGTCGATGGCGTAGGTATTACTGTACATACAGAATACTGTGCCATGTGTGAAGTCGCTTATACAAAAAAACGTATACGATAAAACGGAACAGTAAAACGGACCATGTGTGAACCGGGCGTTACCCAGCCCTATCCACAAATAAGTGTGTTTTATTTATCATCATCATGAAATGTGTCAGTTATATTCGAAATCAAAGAAGTTGACTGCATGAATTGCATGTTAATGTGTACTAAGCGCTGTCGCGGCATTGTTGTAACCAATGACGTGGCAGCTCAAGTTGAGGCGGATCCAATTGGCCATCTTTTTTTTTCTGTTATGTATACTTATTGTTTATCTGTATGTTTTATCTGCATGTAGCTATTTGTGTTGTAACAGTCATGCCAAATAAGATGGCTAATAAATGTTTCTTTCTTTTTATTAAATACACTTTAGGTCGAAAAATAATTGTTAGAAAGTCACTTTAATATTATGTACGAGTATGAATAGTATTATGAAAGCATCAATGTCATTGAAATCACAAACAAACACGACTCAGTTTTATTTTTAACACTCATTCATAAACGCAGTCGTGTGTTTGCAATTTAATTTAAAATATTCCTGTAAGTTCTTAACCTGTGCGTTGAATTTTCAAGTAGTACGAGTACAGAAAATTAACCCACAGTGCTCTCGTAAGCAGTAAACGTCGCTTAGCATTTTTGTTTGCTATTAATTAATTCTATAAAAATATAATGATTAAAGAAGTGCCTTGTTATATTGTTTATATAAATAGTGCACATAAAAACAGCCAAGATCACTTCAAATAAATCATGTTTATAGACACAAATGTTTGAATCGTGCACGGATTAAGCACATGTTCTCTCGCGTAGGGGCTGAATTTTCAACCGCTACACATCGCTTAGACTAGTTTGCATCCAAACTCCATCATTATATCCACTTGTTCAATCGGAATGTAAATAACGTAGGTATAATGATCGGTCGAGTTAGTTCAACAGTTGCGCTGCTTAGAGCCGGAGCTGCTCTCCAACTATCTCGTTTCGGCAACTTTTAATTCAGTCACCAACTTATAACTGCTTGAACTCGACTTGCAATCGCTGCAACCTGATGTATAGTTCGAATTGATACCGATAAATTCGGTTCCACTGCGAAGGTTTATTCGTTTACGTAAACTTTGAGATTGCCTCTAACAAGGCTGAGAAGCGGAGAGCGCGCCGGTGATTTCTACTCTTAAAATCCAATTTAAATGCATTCCTCTGTGCCACAGGAGGGCCCGCCGATACGCTCTCGGGGCCAATTAACTTATTCATCCTTAACATTTAATTGCTCAACTTAGTTACTACTTCCGCAGTTTATCTTGCACGTTGCCTATTTTTTGTGATTGACTTCGGTAACGACAACACGTTTCTTTGTTTATCTTAAGAAATCTGTAACGCAGGAAGTACGAGCGTAAGCGTACTTGTGGTGCTGTCCGTGTATAATACAAACGGATGAGGTCCGTCGTAACTCAAATTCAATAGGAATTATATTGTTGTAAATATTTTAGTTTTAAAGCTTGCCATATAATTTCCACATTAAAGTACATAGTTTTGGTCTTCTAACACGTATTTGAATAAAATATAAATGACAAAAATATTTTATGAGCTATTTAAACGTATAATATTGCAACCTATTTAACAAACAAAAAATGGTAACGGTCATTTGCACACCTTAATCCATTCGTATGCGCTGCCGTGTCAGGCCTATCTCCGTTATCTCAAAAAACCTAGTGTAACGTTGTACAAATTCTCCTATTCATATTTTTTTCCATGTATGGCAATATTGGCAATTCAACCAATCACAGCGCCCGTTCGATCAAAATTGCAAGTCTCATGTTCAGTGTGGCAAGTGCAATAACAAGTTTGTTGTTAGTGTACAATTTGCTGAGTATGTGACGCATGGTTGAGAGTCGAATAAAATTCATATTTATATTTTTCACAGGTTTATTAGTTTCATTATATTTTTAATCGTTTTAGAAGTCAATATTCTTCAAAAGTAAACTAGTTCTTTTATTTTCTAAATTGATTCTGACTTTTAGTAAACGTTTTGTTTAGTAGAATTAGGATCGGCTGGTAGCTGTCGGAATTTGAGTTGGTCACACTGTCTACCGGTTACTTTCACTTTTTTCGAAGATGGGCCCGAGAAGGGCGTTATAAATTAAATCTTTATATTTGCTTGCCTAAATGGCAGATCCAGTGGTTTTGTGATTGTCCACATACTCCTGGTAAGTGGTTCGAAGGATTTTATTAATTCGGCGATTTCTGTTTGGTTGAAAATGGCGTTCCTCTTATGAACCGACATCTTTCAGGTTGCCGTGATGGTATTTCTTGGGTGGCGGGAAGCCGCATATCTTCGTCGCGAGGAGTTCCGAATGGAATCCCGGGACTAAGCTGGTAAGACCCCTTCCTTTACATGTTTCATGGTGTCCACGTATTCTCCTGGTTTTGTTTCCGCCGCTAACCCTGGAATTGTTTCTTTTCAGCGGTGGGATTCATTTTATTCACAATATTATTTATTATATTCAAAATATTTAATTGCGTAAGGCCGGTTCTGACGGCGTCCGTGGGACAGACGTCGGACCAGAAAAGCTGTACCTATGTATTTATAAACAAGGAATGATCTGGTAATAGCCAGGAGTAGCAGGTCGGTGCAACATTTCAATAGTATTTTTTTTACAACACATAATTAATAATATTCATGGTGGTATTCCCGTATTAGTGGTTATCTTTTAGCCCCAAATTATCTTTGCAACACCCCAAAGTTAGAACCTATTTTTACGACCCCTGTCGAATGAGCTAGAATTTTCTAGAATTTTTAATTGTATTTATTTGTACTACCCTCAGTGTGTGTGGGAGAATTAAACATATTTGTTCAACTGCATCTCCTCTTTTATTTCTTTTTTTAACTCCCCCAGCACGAGGGTCACAACCAAATTTTTATATATTTTTGTCCATGGGCCTCTCGGGCACATAGATAGGAGGTTTCCATGTGACACTAGTTTTGAGTAAACGACTCCTAAAGTTTTTTTTGCATTTATTGCCATTATATCTATGTTTCAAGAGATTTTTCCAAACTTATTTCATATCATAAGAATTGTAAAGATGTACATATTATTGTGATGTAATTATCTCTTTTGTTTTATCTTTATTTTCCATGTTTTTTTCCAAAAACGGAGATAGGCGTGATAGGAATTTCATACAAATCTTGTTACGCGAAGGGCCGTATCTTAAGATACATGACTTAGCCGTGACAATTTGAGTAAGAATTATTTAGCCATACATGCATTTCTGCATTATTTTGTTTAGAGAGGTAGAATAAAAGTAGGTTTTAATAAGAATCTTAATTTTAATCAGTCATATTTTAATTAGGAACATAGGTGTAATCAAATAACAAGTATATTATGACAAAACTGGAAATGGTATTCAAATAAACTAAAATGTATTTCTTTTTCATATATCAACAAAAACATTACCTACCGGTCTACTAAATCAGTCTAAATATTATGTAGTTGCATAAGTCTTAGTAATTACCCCATAACAGTATAATATATAAGTAAACTACGTATCTATCGTGGCTAAGTCATGTATTTTAGTAGACACTTAACTGAGTTTGCCATAGTCGCGTCTTGTCGACTCGTCAAGCGTTGTCTGTAACTTAAGATACAGTATTTAACCATAATATCGTAGTCAATCGTAATTTCTTCTAGAGCATTTTTTGGGATAACGGTAAGAGATAATTAAATAATATTTTATACACGGGATAGAAGACCCATAAAAACCACGAAAAACACTTGTTACGCGTAACTCATGTATCTTAAGTTAACTGACATTCGCCTGACACGGCAGTGCGTAAGTCTACAATGTTAATCCAAAATATAATCTTTTTTATTTTATACCATTGCTTTAATGTACTTTTTTTTATTTAAATATTATATTTATACGTATATTGGAGTACGTCCATTTTTTTGTTCTATTGGGAAACAAACCTGACACATAACTTCCATAACAATAACTTCATAAACTCATAGACTGCTCCGTGAAATTGAGAAAAGATATTCTTCTAAAGTAACATCTAAAATGCAATTTGAACACCCTAATAGAAACGTTCTCACTAAGAATTGTTGCAA
Source organism: Mecyna flavalis (assembly GCA_949319885.1). Taxonomy (NCBI): domain Eukaryota; kingdom Metazoa; phylum Arthropoda; class Insecta; order Lepidoptera; family Crambidae; genus Mecyna; species Mecyna flavalis. The sequence goes on along the minus strand of OX439431.1, from coordinate 11,519,282 downwards.
AGTGTAATGGGTTCAGGTGAAATTAACGCAGAAAAATAGGAAAAGTTAGAACGAGTTTCCGCGGGGGTTTTTTTGCCGTCGCCAAGTAGCGCTGTGATTGTAAACTGCTGAATTTATAATGCCATTTTCGAACTCCACTTCATCGGGAAGTTTTAAACCGGTTCGTAATTTAACTCAAGTAGGACCTACCCGCCATTCATTGAAGGTAAATTCAATAATATGACAGTTGTGTCGCCTCAACGAATTCTTAAGATGAATATTTCAACTCTCTTTTGCTTACTTCATCGTGGTTAAGTACCTAGCGAAAAGTTGAAATGGATCCAACTTTTCAGTTTCTTTTCTTGTTTTGCATGCTAGATGTAGACAAACTGATATTTTTGAAAATATTTTGTTATCCTACTAATATTATAAATGCAAAAGTCTGGATGTTTGATACTCAATCGCGCCTAAACGGCTGGAACGGATTTAAATGAAATTTGGCACACGTATAGTTTATAACCCGGATTAGGACATAGGTGTAATCGGTCAGGAAAAATAATAACTCCTTTCAGCGATAATCAACTTTTATTCCGTCTTCTTCACAACACTTATAGAACACAAGTGAACAGCACGGCTTCCAGTGAGCGACTGACCCGAGACACGGCAACCATCTTGCTTTTATAATAGCGATTTGACAGCAGACGTCAAATAGTGTTGCCGTGTGTTGGGATAACAGTTAAATTAATATTAAATAATTATTTCTGACAATGTTATTTAAATATATTATATATTATTGCATACCTGCGTATATAACTATAATAACTATTACAACTCGGCCATCCTTGTTTGTAACGAGACCCTTCGTTACATTACAGAAATGTGTTCCATAGAATCTAACCATCTTTTATATACATTAGTTATTAATTAAATATTTCAAATGAAACACAGTATATTCATATTATGTTAAAAAAATAATGAATTATAACTTTTTTTAACAACAATACTTGGAATTTAAATACTTTCATGCTAACTTGAGATTATGTACACTGTTATATTGCTCATCCTGAAAATCATGAGCATATCTTAAATTGCTTACTACGTATCAATCACATGATAGTCTTATTCATATCAAATCTACTACAATTTGGACATATCAATCACATGAAAGTCCTATGTATATCAGTTATTATCAATTTGAACGTATCAATCACATGATAGTCCTATAAATATCAAATCTACTACGATTTAGACATATCAATCACATGAGTCTTATGTATATCAAAGTTATTAACAATTTAGACGTATCAATCACATGATAGTCCTATAAATATCAAATCTACTACAATTTAGACATATCAATAACATGATAGTCTTATGTATATCAGTTATTAACAGTTTGGACGTATCAATCACATGATAGTCTTATTTATATCAAATCTACTACAATTTAGACATATCAATAACATGACAGTCTTATGTATATCAAAGTTATTAACAATTTGGACGTATCAATCACATGATAGTCCTATTCATATCAAATCTACTACAATTCAGACATATCAATCACATGACAGTCTTATGTACATCAGTTATTAACAATTTGGACGTATCAATCACATGATAGTCCTATTCATATCAAATCTACTACAATTTAGACATATCAATCACATGACAGTCTTATGTACATCAGTTATTAACAATTTGGAATTTTGGACGTATCAATCACATGATAGTCCTATTCATATCAAATCTACTACAATTGAGACATATCAATCACATGAAAGTCTTTTTTGGCATGCCCAACAGTCGATGTGAAACTACTAGATCGGTTACCTGTTCTTTGTTTACAAAATTAAGAACCCTCGATCTCATCGACTGTTGACCGGGCAGTGTACACCCTGAATATTATGTACACTCTTATAATCAGGTTGATTTGAGATTTTTTGGCATGCCCAACAGTCGATGTGAAACTACTAGATCGGTTACCTGTTCTTTGTTTTAAAAAATTAAGAACCCTCGATCTCATCGACTGTTGACCGGGCAGTGTACACCCTGAATATTATGTACACTCTTATAATCAGGTTTACTTGAGATATTTTTAATGCCCAACAGTCGATGTGAAACTACTAGATCGGTTACCTGTTCTTTGTTTTAAAAAATTAAGAACCCTCGATCTCATCGACTGTTGACCGGGCAGTGTACACCCTGAATATTATGTACACTCTTATAATCAGGTTGATTTGAGATTTTTTTGGCATGCCCAACAGTCGATGTGAAACTACTAGATCGGTTACCTGTTCTTTGTTTACAAAATTAAGAACCCTCGATCTCATCGACTGTTGACCGGGCAGTGTACACCCTGAATATTGCTCATCCTGAAAATCATGAGCATATCTTAAATTGCTCACTCTGAATAATATGAGCACAACTTAAATGGCTCACCCTGAATATCATGAGCACGACTTAATAATGTACACTTTAAACATCTGCACTTCATCATTACTGTTGTTAGAAATGTTTTCAGTATCACTTGAGCTGTCACTATCGTCATGAGTGTCGCTAAAACATTAACCATGGGTCAAAATCAAATCAAATCAAAAATATTCTTTATTCATGTAGGCCTCAGAAATGAACTTATGAGTCGTCAATCATCAAGGCAACACAGCGACTCTACCACCGGATTCGGAATGGTGTTATCTAACAAGAAGAACCGACAAGACACTCGCTAGTCACTTCCTTGAATCGCCAAAGTTTTACAACAATTATATCAATACAATCTCTACCACCCCATACCCACCAAGTCATAAAGCTTTCTGTAATAAAAACAAAACAAGAAAACCCAAATACAAATTAGAATAGAAAATCTCAACTTTAGGACTAGGTGTATAATAACCAATAATATAACATGACATAGTAGTCATACCTATTAATTGAAATCACAAACTTAAAACACCAAGTTATCATTTAAATAATCGGTTTTCGAATCTTTCATCACCAAAACCTTTGATGTAGCTCTTAAACCATGTGGCAAATCTAATATTTCGCTTGGAATCCTATTACAGCATAAACACTTTGCCCCACGAAAGAACGAGACGCTCTACGCAGCCGGAAACATGGCAGTGCGATTTTGTTTTGGTTCCTTTTATTTCTATTGTGAATTTCAGATTTATTCGAAAATATGAATATTTGATGAACATACATGATATGATAGTTCTCTTAAAGACGTCCTAGCACTGAGTTTGTAAACTAATATATCTTGTAGCTCTTGTTTTTAGAACTGTTCCGAATGAAAAAGCCCATCAGTAACAAAGTGCGCCAGCAACTGCCGACATAATGATCCTCTCAAAAACTTTACTAATAGAATGTAGTATAGAAAAAGGTCAAAAATCATTGGGGTCATGACCGCTCCCAGACCTGAACAAAGGCAAGACCCTACTGTGCTTCATCATAATTTTCAGGAAAGACTCCCTCGCCAACACAATCATCTAAAGTGTCAGCCAAACAAGAGCAATCCCATTCAAAATTCAACCAATAAACTCAACTTATATACCAAACAAGTCACCAGTACTTTCATGTTGAGAGACTCAAAGGCCTTCAATATACCAGCTGAATAATATTTAAAACCAAACGATAACAGATGTAGCCATCTATGGCCACAAGCGCCTCTGGAGCGGCCCGCGCCGGCACCGCGTGAACGCGCGCGCTCTCGCTCCGCGGAACGCGCCGCGTCTCCACAGTGAGAGAGAGCGCCCTGCGCCAGCACCGCGTGGACGCGCGCGCTTCCGCTCCGTGGAACGTCGCGTCTCCACAGCGAAAGAGCGCCCCTTCGCCATACTGCGCGATCGCGCGCGCTCGCTCGTTCCTCTCGGACGACGCGTCACGGGGTTTGAAATATAATGCAACATGATTAATTTGTATATTTTAAATAAAATTATAAGTAAGGTAAAAAAAAAAAAACCTCCAGAGAGTAGCCCTGGCGAGGTCAGGATATAGGATTTTCGAGAAGGAATTACACATAACATGCATAAGGCGTATATTTTAATATATTTACTTTTAACGGAAACTATTAAAATGCATTTAATAAACGTTTCCGAATAATAAATGTCTTAAAAGTACTATAACTGGATCATTAATTTTGCGGCCTTTAAGCAGGGACCAAAATGAATATTTTGATAAAAGAAACAAACTTTATTTTTTTAAAGTAAGAGAAAAAAACAATAAATTAGAATGTACTTACACTTTGTAGGCAGATTCATCCCACTTCTGAGATGTAATCGGTCAGGAAAAATAATAACTCCTTTCAGCGATAATCAACTTTTATTCCGTCTTCTTCACAACACTTATAGAACACAAGTGAACAGCACGGCTTCCAGTGAGCGACTGACCCGAGACACGGCAACCATCTTGCTTTTATAATAGCGATTTGACAGCAGACGTCAAATAGTGTTGCCGTGTGTTGGGTTAACAGTTAAATTAATATTAAATAAGTATTTCTGACAATGTTATTTAAATATATTATTATATATTATTGCATACCTGCGTATATAACTATAATAACTATTACATAGGCTATAAAATTCCTACGGGAAACGTCTCATTCCCGCGGGATATTTAAAAAAAGAAATTACGCGCGGGTGAAACCGCGGCACGGCGGTCCCGCGTTCTAGGCGGAGCGGTCATAATCCCCTAGATTCTTATTGGGCTATTATATCTTATTGGAAATGGTGCAGAGCTTTAATAAAAGTTGTTTTACAATTAGAAAAGTATTTATTTAATGAAAATACGAAGTTATTTTTACAAAATACAGCCCAGAATCGTCTAAAATATTAAATAAAAATGTAATAAAATTGTCCCCCGTTTTGAAATGCTTTTTACTATTATAGTGTAAGCTTTTCATATTGGGATGTATACTCTAGATTGTGAAAATGAATTTCACAGTCGTGATTGTATTTAAAAAAAGTAAACATGATAATTATGTACAATATTTACATGCAAAAATTCTCACGTTTTTTCATTTTGAATTTCCTTAGGTATAATAAATAGCTTACAAAACAAATAACATTAAAATTATCCTACACCATTATTATACTCTTATATTAAATACTACCTTTACTCTAACTATACTTTTAATAAATCTAGGACTTCTTTCCTTAATAAGCCTTTTTTCTTTCTGGGGAGTTTCTGAAGACCAGTGATGAAGGGGTCTGAACATAACAAGAGTCTATTAAGTAAGTCGGTATTAGTGATTTCTCGTGTGAATTTTCGCGTATGATCTCGCCTAAAAGTTTTTAGATTTTTATTGTTTGATTCCGCTGCCTCCTCGGAAAGCTCCCCGATAGATAATAAGGCGTGTTCTGAAATATCAGACCCGTGGACAAGTATCTTGTGAACGGAAGCGGGAAGATTGTACCACGGATATTCCTGAACTAACTGAACCCAAATCTCAAAATAATGCCTTCTTGAAAAGGAACATTTCACAAAAGTACCTAAAAAGAAAAAAAACAAACTTAATAGAACAGTTCGTAGTATCGCTACCATTGCGACTACGAAGGCGTAGCAGATATCTAGGGGGTGCATTGGGTAAGCTTGGACAAAATTTCAACATGTATTTGATAAAAGACAGATATACCTTCATTTTTAAATAAGTAAGAACAGGTGCAATTGGGTGCAATTTTTTAAAATACTAGCTAAAGTCAAACTACGAGTAATATTATTTTTTTAAATCTGTCAACGTAGCATCTCGATTATATAAAAACTACGATAAATACATGCAAAAATTATAATGAAAATAAAAAAACTTACCAGTTTCTTGGATATCCATCATACAAACAGTTTAACAAACAAACAATTTCCGAGATATCACTAATGACAAATACCGTGCGGATGAGTCACCGTTAACAGCGATTGCAACAATTGCGATGCTTTCACTTTCGAGGTCAAACAGGTAGTGGTAATTGAAGTAAATGGGTCACATATTTATACCCCCAGGTAGCTTGTTTATTAGTCATTGATAATGTGTCGGTTAACTAGCGATTTTCGAACTTGAGGTTCAGGGGGTTTTGGCCTATGGCGGGACCACCGTGCGCGGGCGGAAAGCTAGTTGTATATAAAACATCAGTATCGTTAATAAATTCATTCATTCAACATCACATAGGTTCATTGATCTGACTTTAAAGTAGTTAAGCTTAAATACTTGTGTTTTGGATATCAGACATAATAAAGGTATCACAATAAATTAGGTTCTTAAATACAAATAAACATCCAGACACACAACAAAGCCAATTTCATTGTCAATGTCATGTAATGTATGTCCTGGGTGGGATTGAACCCCACGACACCCGCCGCTCAGGACAGCTGTTAATAAAAATGCCATATCTTGATATTCTGCTATCTTGGATTCCCGAAGATCGTATTATGAAAAAATAAACGATATTTTTTCGGACCCTATTTATTTTAAAAGGATGCGATGACTCAAGCAGATTTGCAAGATATCTGTACGCCTTCTGTGGATTACCTTGCAAGTCTTTTATACGAGAGGCGGGGACCAGTATCATCACTACTTAAGGATATTAAAATCCCTTCTATTTGTGTAAGAAGCTTGTTTTCTCGCTGACGGCGGGGCGTTTATCGAATAATCCAGATAAAGCAGAGTGAATTGAGCTTGTACAAGCGACTCATCTTCTGGTGTTGTGAGCAAAAGATTTACTAGTGTAGTGCGATGTTATGAAATCATGTCAAGTTAATATTACCGTACTCGATTTTGCCTAGTAAAATATCGTCTCTTCTCGATTGGAATCCTTCATAAAATCGATTGTTATTACTTGACGAGGAATAAAAGCTTCGTACATGTAAACTTTTATAAATAAAGCGTGACAATGTTTTCTTAGTCGTAATTTTTTTTAAATATCGCTCGTCCTTTGTTTTCATGTCATGAGTGAAAATTTACCATTTTCACTCTCGATTTACAATTTATTTTTATTCTTATATATTTTTTAGTTTTAAGCTATTTAGTTATCCATGTTTACCCTATGTAGCCATACGGCGTCTAATTATACCTATTTTACCCCCCGGAATAGTACAAGCGCTGGCAGACTGGCACGTCTACAAACATCTCATTCTCTTCTTAATTTAACAAACCTAACTGGTCACGTTTATTACAGTGTGTTGTTGTTGAAATTAAGATTTATTGACGAACCCATAATTTAGAAAACAACCTTGATCTTAGGGCAAGTCAAAAGTTATATAAATTGCCCTGATTATGTTATCTTAGAGCGGCTAGAATATTGTTCAGTCAGTGCAAATATTTGAGCTCGCCTGATCGCCACACGAGAGAATTAATTCTAAAAGAAATATTTTTTTCCTTAATAAGGTAAATAATTATTGATAAATTGCCTTCTTAACGAGCTTAGTGTAGTGAGAAAAAATGTCTTTAACTTTTAATTCGAAAATTATTGTTCTATAAAGATACAATTACTTTTCGTTGTATAAATATCCGGAAATTAGTCTATAACGGGTTTAGCCGGAAATTGGCTTTCTATTTTATTCATAAAAAAACCCATCATTGTTTTGTGATCTTAGTGTAAAATACTAAAAAATATCACATCAATAAAAGTTCCTAATTCAATCAACATTTTCTTCAAAATTATGTGTAAGCCGTCCTTTTCCTCTTACATTTTTATAATATAGTAAATAACTTGTCTAAATTTAACATGTTAAATGAAATTACTTATTATATATATTTTCAGGTAAAAACTTCATAAAAATGAACAAATTAATTCTCCTTCTTCTCGCCATGACTGCTATACTAGCAATTGTCGACGCCAGATCTTCTTGTCGGTCAAGGTAAGATCATTTTAAGTCAATTCATTGCAAGATCATTTGCACCCAAAACCAGAATAATCAATTGCTTACTAATCTTTGGATTTCTCATTTTAAAGAATATTGAGGAAACTTTACTTTTTATTTCTTCAAATTATAATTATAAGAATAACTAAAAGACCAAAAAGAAGCCATTCATATTTTTCTTGTAGGTTCCTATGTTCACTTTGAAACTACTGAGATTTTTGGCAATGACATAGTCACACTAAAGAATGCTTCATTATAAATCATTCTATTCATTGTGTGAATATTGTAGACATGTTTCATAGAAAAGCTTGAAAACAAAACATTTTGTTGCAGTGTATGCAGTTGCAAATTTTTGTTGCACATTAAAGGTTTATAGAAATAACCGGATTAAACGTAAGACGTATTTGAACCGCAATATACTGAGCCGTTAAAAATGTAGGACCGAATGTTCATAGTATACATACACCTTATCTGTGACGATACCTTAGTCACGTTATAGTATCTATCTTATGCACATGTTAAACATGTGCGTGATTAAAATGTTTACATTAAGACGAGGTCCAAGCACGATTCCAAATTCGTTTTTCACCCGCGCGTCTCGTTGTAGGCGGAGCGCAACCGCCAATCAGAGAGCGCAGCGCGAACACAGTATACGCAAAACAAGCAGACAATTCACCTCCAAACAAAAACTGGTAGTTTTAATATTTTGAGTAGGTACCTACTCACTAATATCAAAACTTTTTACTACTGTTTACGAGGTCTGGACATCATACTAAATTTTAAATATCAATATTTGTTTTAAGGCAGTTTTTATTTTATTTTTATTTATGATTTAAGCAGGTTAATTGGGTTATTTTGCAGGCTAACTCATAAATTCTAGAGAAACTTAAATTTCGTTGGCAAAATAGCTAAAATAATAGGCTATGTAGGTGTTCATATATGGCGTTACATGTCAATTAAGTCGCGGTATCGCTTAGTTTTTCTGTGGCTACATATACATATTATAATGACTAACGCGAAGTCTTAAAGTAGTTTCGCTAAATCTTTACTTATATTTATTAATATACGAATATGATATTTGATCAGTTTACATGTCACAGTATCAAATAGCTTGTTCCTATTCTGCAAAATTAAATTTTATGCATATAAATCATTTTCTTAAATCTTTCTTTAATACCTTATAAATGATTAAAACGAGTGTTAATTTATTGTTTAATTCACAAAGTAAGAGCGTTGCTAATTTTAAGGGTGAGTATAGACTACAACATTTACTTATATCAGAACATCGAGCGATCGCCATTTTGTTACAGCCTTTTTTTTAACCCTTTCACGCTCAAGGGAAATATTTTTCCCTTCTACAAAAATCGTTATCGGTTGTTCATTTATTATTGGATCGATACTTTTTTTACTGAATTTCAAAATAAAACGTATGTCCAAGGCACCAAATGTGTTTCTGAATGATTATAAAAGAAACAACTGTCAAACTTTATTTCGCCAAAACCAAAACATTCGCGGGCTGAACTAATATTATCTTGAAAGTGTTCTGGACTTGAGAAAATAAAATAACTGTATTTTGTCACGTGTTTTATATTATTTGGTAAGTATAATTTTATATAATAAAACAGTAAACTGTAGAATATTAGCACAAGTACCCAAAAATTGCAAATCATCTAAAGGGAAATATTTTTCCCTCTGGTCCATATCTGCTGTATTCATTGTAGTATTATTATATGTAGTACTATATGATAATGTATGGTTTTCTTTTACTTTTATATAATTTACCTTCATGTTTTATTACAGAAATGGCCTAAAGAGGGTGCAAAGAATTTCATATTCAAGATGAAGAAATATTGCAGTTACTTATACAGAAGTGCTATACCGCCATGTTCGTGATATAGCTGACAAGAGGGTTGCCTAAGGTGGTACGGGCACGTTTTACGGAAACCGGCTAACTAAGTGGGAAACAAATGTCTAGCTATGCCGCCTCCGCCTGGCCCCGGCAGGAGAGGAAGACCCGAGAAGTGCTGGCTTTGCATCTTGTCGGAAGACGTCATGCGTGTCAATGGGCTCACCACAGGGGATGCACAAGACCTACCGAAGTGGAGGAGTAAGAGCAGGAAAGCGGACCCCGGGCCTCGCAAGGGGCAAACGGGATAACGCTGGGATGATGATGACTAATCCTATTTTCAACTGGGGAAATAACTCATACGCTCCTCACACATTCAATGAAAATAGCGAGGCCTAATAAATAATTTTACATGTAGACAGCGATCAACACCCACTTTAGCCTCCGCTGTAACGCTACGCATTGGACATAAATGCAATTTGCCAGCGCACAACATGGAAAAAGCAGAAAAACTGAAGCGATGCGTAAATTATGCAAAACGACGTATAGAAAATAGGACACATTATAAATGTGTTATGTGCAATGTCCACTTGTGCTTCACAAGTAAACGAAATTGTTTCGTAGAATACCATAACTATTTTTTTTTACTTTTCTGATATTTTTTATAATGTTTTTTTGTATTACAAAGCAATAAATAAAATACTGATATAATAAACCTAACACTTCGTTTGTTTACTGTTATGGTCCAGAGGGAAAAATATTTCCCATGAAATTATAAGAAATCTATACACCCTGCTATGTTATTCTGGTGATATTCTCTTATTTTACACCCACAATAGCTGAAATATTGTGTTGTATTGGAGTTTTTAGTCTTGGACATCTTATGGTCCTGTAAGGGTTAAACATTTAATCGAGCCTTTGCACGAGCGCGGGCGATGCGCGGGTGCGGGGTGACGCGGAGGAAGTGGGACGAACATTTCAAAGAAGAATGAACGCAGGTACAACGAAATGTTACGGGTAAATGCACACTCGCTGTAAGCATTTACCCGTAACACAATGCCGATCATTCGCACGAACGTTACATTACATGGACACGCTCGAGGAAATGTTGTTGTCTATACTCACCTTATGGCTACAAAATGACAAATGACAAATATATTATTAACTTCTAAATTATTGTACTTCTACTTATAGAAAATGCTGCAGCAGCAGAAGAAATGAACTAGACAGCGATGAGGTAAGTGACAAAAAATATTAACTCATATTTTATTGTAATATAATAAAATTATCGTTTGAATAAATTCTAGGCAGCTTAACAAACATACTGTTTTGAACGCTTAGAGCGTAGATATAAAACATTCTTATAATTACTATCATTGTTAGCTCACCATTTTTAACTTTAGAGCTTTTAATTTTAATAATATTTGCTGCCATATTGATATAGTTCTCAAATGAGATCTTCGCTTAATATTTCCTGTGCGATTACTTGAAAAATCATACATTCTTTCAAGTTAACTTCATATCCAACCATACTCGTATAAGGTTGGCAGAGAGTAGTAACCACCAGCACAAAAGAAAAAATATTTACAGAGGGACCACTCCCTCCATTATCTAAAATACTTACCTTAACCACAGAACCTTAATTTGACAAACTTTATTTATGCGGCAATTGTTTAAACTCTTTGTAAGTAAATTATTATTGCTGTTTGTCATTGCAACACTTGAGAAAGCTAGTAAACGTAACGTCAAGTTGTAGGTACGTGTGTTTTGGGTAGTCTTTCTGGGGTTATTCACCCACTGGACACACGAGACTGGACACACATTTGCTTAAGCGCGGCACGCTAATGTTTAATATTTAAATTATAACGTTACATTGTCTTTAACAAACGGGGTGGTCAGGGTCACTACCAAATAGGCCAATTTATAAAATAACTTGTTGTAATTTTTTCCTTTATCGTCTCTAAAACATTATTTTGCTAAAGATAATAACTTCATAGAACATAATTATTAACTCAGATTTAACAGGATCATGTGTCAGTCAATTACTCAACATTATCAAAGTTTCACTAAAATATACTAATTGATGATAAGCAACCTCACTAGAAGTTCTGAATAATAACATAATACAGAATTTAGAACACAGATCAGAGGTTAAGAGTTATTATCATAGCTAGTTTGCCCGAACTACGCATCTAAATATGTGCGTAACATTGTAATTTTATTTTTATTTTCGCAAGGGCAACAAAGCGAAATTTATTTTAACCTTGCTATATAACGTATGTAATTGCGACAATGGAACATATAGGTATACTACATTAAACTTCTATACTATATTTTGTATTTTATACAGTGTTTGTGTATCGACTGTTTTTTTTTTGGCGATCTTGACGACACCAAAATACCTGATAGTTTAAACTTGTGCAATTGAAACGACGATCAAATTCACTTTATCTATAATATTACCTTTACAAGTTCTGCGGCCACAATCGTCATTCTAATGATCATTTTGTTAGAATTTATAGCTCCAAATGCTGCCACAATGTAGAGTTCATTGATTTTAAGCAAATAGTATAAAATGTAACTGACTTCCCTGAATATCGTCGGAACTGCCATGTGATAAAAAATAACCACGATCTTAGGCTGCCTGTGCACTGAAGCGGAGCGAGGCAGCAAAGCGGAGAAACGGTGAAATATTAACCAATAAGATTACACAAAATCTCCGTTCAGACAGGGAGTTGCAATCCTATTGGTTAATATTTCTTTGTTTCTCCGCTCCGCTGCCTCGCTCCGCTTCAGTGGACAGGCAGCTTTAACCTTCAATTCTTGACTAATTTTGAAAAATTCTCAGTGAAGAAGAGAAACATCCTGATTCGTGTGAACATTTATTGCAGAGTCGTGAATGCGGACATCGTCGTTCTTCAGGCTCGTCGTCATCATCATCGTCTTCTTCGTCATCATCAGAGGAAGACTCCTGCAGAGGAAGAAGATGTGGAGTAAGTACTTTTTAATTATGAAACCATTCTATCCATACTTCAATAGTAATACTAAAAAAAATTCACTATCTGTGACTCTTTCACTCTTAACATAAGAAATTGTTTGGATTAAATTTAATACATTACCTATATAGTTTTAATTTATTTATAACCCAGTATAAGTTACATGGGATAACATACCATTTTAGCCGTAAAATCAAAAACCGTAGTGATATACGGATTCTGGAGTAGAGACATTGTCAAATGGACCACCAAGCTAGTCAGGACATAGTGAAAAGTCACAATTCTACAAAAATACTTTTTAATAAAAAAAATTGTGGTACTTTGACAAATTGTATTATGCAGTCGTTAAAAACTTTAAAGGCATAGCATGTTGAACGCAGCAAAGCCCTCCAATTTGTTTGCGAATGTTAGCGGGTTCCTTCAAGCGAGTCTCGATTGCGGCTTTAATGAGCAATAATGATGAAACCGTTCCCTTAACTTTACCTCTCAGTGTAATAATATTTTCACCTTTTTACCAATTTCATGTTTCGTTATGAAGTCGGCTAGATAATTAAAAGTTAAATAAAGCAACATGATATTGTATTAGATATTGTTTTTAACCAAGATTCAATATTAAGATAAACTGACACATATGTAATAGTAAAGAAATAACTAGTCTTCCGATTGTGGCGTTGCCCGTGTCAACTTCACGTTATCCCAAAGAAATATGATATTATTTCGAGATTAAAAGCAGCCTATCCACACACCTACAGGGCCTTAAGCCCACACTTGAGAATTGCACGGGGATTCGGTCCGTACCCCACGTGGAAACTAGACCGGACACAAGCCAATGGTAGCAAGGAGACACTGGAAGTACTAATTTAAGTTTGTATATACTATGTCAATGCCAAAATGCCAATGAACAATTTTAATTCAAAATTCCAGAGACGCGGTGGGTCCTCCTCTTCGTCGTCGTCATCATCATCTTCATCATCTGAAGAAGACGACAATTGCGTACGTAACCGTTGCCACAGAAAACCGACCTTCACAAAGAAAATCACCCAGTACATCCCCTGGTTTAAGGTGACCACATTCAACACAACGCGACTCAATCTCGACGACCTACGGAATACAGTAAACCAAGTCCAATATACTCAAGACTAGACTGTTATACTCACGAATGCACTCACCAATATTTATACCATGGAAACCACATTTGCCTGTTTATATTAAAGTTAATCATTACAAATTACAACATATTGGCTTGTTTTTTACTACCGACACCTTTTCCACTTTACATCAGAACGAGTAACTAACTGATCGATTCAAACCAATTTAAGAAAAATCGAAACCTTTTCTTTTACCATTCTTTAAAAAGTTTAATAATTATAAAATTATTTAAACAGAAAACAAACCATCACCCTATAAAACGTTAGGTGAAGGTTCAATGGCTGTTTATTATCATAAATGCCGACATTGCCAGGAAACCATTGAGGATATGGGAAAGTAATTTTAACTATGAGCAACTAATTTCTGTCTGTTAATATAATTGAGTTCCTATAGATATTGGCACATATATATGTAGAAATATTGTGTTAGTCTAGTGGTTTGACGGTTTGTGAGTGACTCTTGATACTACGATGGTATAAGCTCAATTCTACATTTGCTTCATTGTTAAGGATCTACGAAAATTTTAAAAATAATAATGAAAAATATATTTTTATTCGTTTTTATTTTAAATGTATTTGGGTAAAAAACATATAAAACATTCACAGAATTTTGCTCTGGTGTACACTGCAGGCACTTAACAGCACAATTACAGGTACCTAAGTTTTCTCAAACACGACGTCGAGACAACAAGCAGACAAATAAATTGGTACAAAAGTAACACCAGATAAGGTAAAGGTATTTTTACAAACGTTTTCATACATATCACTTACATTTTCCATGATACATAAAAACAATTTATGTAAAACATGTTCAACAATCTCACAATCAATCATGAAACAAAATAATTTGTATATTAATAAAAAGCAAATCAAATTGAACTAACACAAGTTACATACTAAACAAACTGGTATACATCAAGCGTAGATTTAGTAGCAAGAAAATAAAAAAAATGAAATTTTAATGGTCATATGATTGAATTCCATTGAAGACAGGACTAAATATAATCATTTTTTATTCGTCTTAACATTTTATATCCATATAATGAATATTGTAAATAATAACTTGGTGATGTGCATTTTTATTAATAAGTAACATCACTATTATCGTGGAATATTGTGAAAGCAAGTATTAAAAAAATTCAGTTGAGGTAACTAAGACATAAAATGCCATAACCATAAGTTTTGTCATACATCAAAAGCTTAGTTTTTTTAAAGGGTTGTTGAGCTCTCGTGTGCTGTGATAAAATGTTTTTATTTGAAATGGCTTCGACTGTACGATTGTATAAAATTCTCTTATGATACGGTAAACTCTAGTAGTTGCCCTGTTCACTTGAATCATGTCAAGATATTTGATATAAGCAAATTTTAAACATTTAACTGCATTTTTCATTACAGGAAAGTACGCCCCGTTGTGATTAGGCAATATACAAAAGATTGAGATGAAGACAACTCGCGTCTGATAAAAGACAAATTACGTAACCAATCATTCTACTAGTATTGTTCGTTTCATCTATGTATTTTCATGAAAAAGACGTTCATAGAAATGCTTAGGTTCAATGGTTAAATAAATGTTTTGCTTTTAAATTGAGTTTTTATTTATTATTGTTTACAAATTCGATACTTTCACGACAGGGTCATTGTTTACACCTGAATACTGCGCATTATGATTAAATGTTTATAGGAGACTAGCGGCCGCCTCTGCGGTTTCACTCGCGCGTAATTTCTTTTTCAAATGTCCTTTCCCTTCCCCCCACATTTCCGGGATAAAAAGTACCCTATGTCGCCCGAGAATAGTTTAGCTTTCCAACCATGAAAGAATTTTTCAAATCGGTTCAGTAGTTTCGATGACCAAATATATTTTATTCTGTTCGACTATTAAAATACTAATATTTTAGTAGTCGATTATAATTTTTTTGTATCTCATTATCATTCTTTTCAAATAACATGCAACCTTTTTTGGATGATTAAAAACGCTAGCAGCATAATTTCCATTTTGACAGTAATAAAAAGAAAATAATTGTTTCTTTTTCCTTTAAAGGCGTTAAAAATTTTTTTCCGAAGAATCAAGCCAGTATCAAATGAAAAATTTGCATAATAACCTGCTTGTTTTTTTTTAATGTAACTGGCATGAGTTACTACCTATTTATTTGACAGCAATAAAAAGCAAATCTTCTTTTTAAAGCATAGATTTAGTATATTTTTTATTTTAAAGGAATATCAAAAAGTTCTTAAAAGACGTTAAACTTCTTTATTTTAAAGAGGCACTGGCAACAATGCTTCTGAAATTTGACAACAATAAAAAGTAAATTAAATATTTTTTTTCTTTAATGGCGTATAGATTTTTTCCATGGAATTAATATTATCTATTTTTCTGAATAATTTAGCCAGCATTAAATTTTTAAAAACTTATACTAACCTGCTTGGTTATTAATTTGATGTAACCTTCATGGTTATTTTGTTATTTTAAAGTAGCACTGGCAATAGTGCCACAAAAGTTTAACAGTAATAAAGAGTAAATTAAAGGTTTTGTTTTGCTTTTACTTAAGTAGCGTTTCGAAGTTTTCTGAAGGTTTTTTCCTAGCGTTTTCTGTGACACTGCCGGCTAGGTATTATTTGGAAAGGTCGTTGCTATTACGTTTCTTCATTCATCTTGACTATCTATTTACGCAGTCTTAGTTAAAGTTATCAAGTAGATAATTGGATATGTATCCCCACGTATGCCTTCCACAGGACTGGCCAATATGCCGTGACATCCCGTAAGAGAGGCAAATAATAATCACACTAAAATATACTGAATGTTTGAACGAAATCAATTCACTTTTGACGTGTGGCGACACGACACAGACAATTTAATCCATCTTTCTTTACATACCCTGAAATCTGAATACCTACATACCCTGAATAATATAACTAAATACTTGGTACGTTATTTAGCTATCAGTAACACTGTTACAGGAACGTGTCTACTCTTTGATCTCGCCGACACACGAAAAATGTCCAAAACAGAGCGTATGCCAGCGAGGTATTTTGTGATTAAAATACCTCAACCAGTACCTACAATATTTAATTAATACAACCTATGTTAACAATTGTTTTATAATTATGTTTTCATCATATTAGCATGCCAAAAAAGATTAGAGATAGAATACGATTTTTGTTAAGAATTTAATACGGTATCTTGGTAAAAATACAAATCAAAAAGCTCTGATGATAAATAAACATAAAAAGTGTAAAACACATTAAAGAGTAGGAGCCCTTTAATGTGTTTTACATTGAAGTGAAGGAGAATAAGAAAAATTACCTATTAAAAAATATATACTAAAATTAAACCGACTTCAAAAAAAAAACAAAAAAAAAATTCCTAAAAGCACTGAAAAGCAAAAAATAATTTTAATAAGACATTCATCAAATGCGCTTATTGTCTAAGCCTATTAATAACATTAAATTGTATTTATGTGCTAGGTAGGTACCTACTAATCTGTTTGAAGTCGGTGCCAAGCCAAATAGTAGGTACCCAGACTACGTACCTACGTCCGCGGATTATTTGTAACCCTGTATAATACATAAATTATTAGGTATGTATCATTTTTCATTACCTTTGGCTTGGCAGCGACTTCAAACAGATTAGTAGGTACCTACCTAGCACATAAATACAATTTAATGTTATTAATAGGCTTAGACAATAAGCGCATTTGATGAATGTCTTATTAAAATTATTTTTTGCTTTTCAGTGTTTTTAGGAATTTTTTTTTTGTTTTTTTTTTGAAGTCGGTTTAATTTTTTTTTTAAAAAGTTTGTTTATTTTTCTATTTTTAGTGTGAATAATACGTAGGAGTGAGTAAAACTCTCTCATAATATTGATAACGAAAATACGAGTAAAATAGTAGAATTGTATTATTTGACAATATTAGGTATTCATTAAGTGTTCAGCACCATTCAGTAGACCAACTAAAGATGCAGCCCGCAAGAGGGACATAAGAGTTAAGAAGTCGTACCCTTTAGCTTCCATCATCATAGTTGTACTTTCCATCATCAGCTTAGCTGCAAAAGTACATGAAATACAACTAACGGTCCACATATTCCTACAACACTGAAATAATTATCCCCTAACTCCTAACCGTTAAGGAGTTGTACCTTCCATCATCAGCTTAGCTGCAAAAGTACATGAAATACAACTAACGGTCCACATATTCCTACAACACTGAAATAATTATCCCCTAACTCCTAACCGTTAAGGAGTTGTACCTTCCATCATCAGCTTAGCTGCAAAAGTACATGAAATACAAATAACGGTCCACATATTCTTACAATACTGAAAGAATTATCCCCTAACTCCTAACCGTTAAGGAGTTGTACCTTCCATCATCAGCTCATCAACATAAAGTGATGTCTATAGGACGCAAACACTTAAATGGCTTCAGAAAAAACAAGTAACGCGTAGTGTGCGCCTATAAAATTTGAGGTTTGCCCTTGATTTTCCCGGGATCCCATCATCAGATCCTGACATGGTGACAATGGGACCACCTCGGAACTATGCTCTTTCAAATAAAAAAAGAATTATTTAAATCGGTCCACAATTGACGGAGAAATCGACGGACATACATAAAAAAAAAAAAAAAAAAAAATACATACAGTCGAACATAGAACCTCCTCCTTTTTTGAAGTCGGTTAAAAAGTAGCCGCTAACAACTGAAAAAACTATTACTATTGGAGTATAAATATATACATTTTCATGCAAATATTAGTAGGTTTCTATTAATTATTTCATTTTGATAATTTTTCTATTTAGTACCTACTTCCGAATCCCACCCACGACAAACATTTAAAAAAAACTTTTTTATGCTCATCCGAGCATATCTGTTCGTTATGTGATCGGATATTAATTTATAGTAATATCTAGTAATATATTTTGGTACAGTCGTTGATTTTTTTAATCATCACAGCACAAGTGATTAGGGTAAGTAGCTTTATGTCAAACTATCGGTATAATATTTCATACCCAATGATATTATAATTATAATATCATTGTTCATACCCCGTAGTTCTAATATTTAAAGCACTATAGTGCAGCACATCAAATCATTAGCAAACAATAAATATTTAATGTACTTCGCTTCTTCGCTGTCTAAATTCACTTTAACAATTTATCTTAAGGTCCAATCAGTGGAGTTATTTTGCGAAAATTAGGTATCCTTTCCCTAACCGAATGAAATCACTGAAGCGGCGTTGTATTGCGAAGCCAACTAACGAGAAATTCACAACGATGAACTTTAAGGGTCCTTTATCATTATAACAACGGAAATGTTTTTCTACTAATTTAGAATGTAACTGCATTTATCTATATTTTAAATCCCAGTACAGTAGTGTAGAGAATTTAAATAACGAGTTGCTTGTTTGTTTATTGCTCACTGGGTATTAGGTAAATTATAGTTTTAATAATGTTTGAAAATTTATAGTAATAAATAATTGTATAATTATTTTCTCACAATGAGACAATGCCTTTAAATCTGATGTGACATGAAATCTTTAAAAAACATAATTATGTCGGGATAAAGAATAGAGGGATGAACTAAAAGGTAAAAAAATTGGTCTTCGGTATTTTAGTTCCACTCGTGGCCTCCAGGTAGAATATGCTTCTTAGTTTGTATAGAATTTAAGAAAATATTTGCTGTAATGGTTGAAAAATTTGCTATTACACTAGAGGTCGCCGCTCTATATACCAGTACATTGCTGTTTGTATTATTCTGGGTGTTTCCTAAATACAAATTGTTTATTTTTACAAAAAAATATCTCAAAGCATATTTATTTGCTGACTAGAGATATATTATAGTAGAAGCTGCGCTTAGTTTGGGGTCAGATAGCGTTGTGTGTAAATTGTTCAAGTGTATACATAAATGTGTATTTTTTATTCCATGTTTTTCTATGTTTTATCTGAAAAGTGAAAACCTTAATGCATCAAAACACAAGTAAGTATGAAGATGTTCGTATATACATCTATTCCTCTAACAATGTTAATAGACAGACCGATAGAAGTCAATTGATACAATAAGTTCAACTATTGTCAATTTAACAAGAGGCATTAAGGTTCGCAACGACATCGTTTGATGTTATTCTTAGTGCTGCAATCATATCAAACTCGACTCTCTGCTTTTAATACCATGTTTACAATACAATTTTTATTCTTAACGTATTGCATCTGTAAAGTCACAAGTCAGGTGCTCATGCCCAAAAGTTTCAACGATTATTACTTATCATTAAAACAACTCAGTTCGGAACCAGTGATCAACTATATTGATAAGAGTGAATACAATCATGCATCTGGTAACTATTTGTATAAAGTTCTTTCTCCAAAAAAGGAAGAGTATGATGGAGCTGAGGATCAAAATACTCGTCTAAATAATTACGTTGTAAAATCAAAACCACAACCTTTTGACCTAGGTCCATATGACCTAATTCAAAGGCTAGACGAAATTAAATATATGGTGTTGTGGCTAAACTTATACTGTAGCTTACGTCCTGACTGTGATAAGATTAAGCTGAATGAAGAACTTAAGAAAGTAAGTACCTACCAACTTCAACTTCCCAATTATTTACGCAAATAATTCTAATGAATTATGTCTGACACAAATAAATTATTATTACGTTGTAAATATTCATTTTTGTACACACTCGATAACAGAATACACTGTGTTCCTACTGGACACTGTCGGTATGATGATAAGCTAACTACACAGCGATAGTGCGAGAACTTGAAGAATGACGCCTCTGTCCATACAAATAGTGGCAATCAGTATTGTGGTTTATTTATTGGTTTCTGCCAGTCCTGCACCACATGGTAACACGTTCGACATATTTAGGGATCCTGTGAAAGATTTCCTTAATTCACTTGGCCACAATTCGCTATCGCAAACCACCAAACCGCCAGATACGTCCACACATCCTATAAGAACAATTCAAGATTCTTCGATGATTATTGTGCCCTTGAATTTTGAGGACGGCGAAGTTTGCAAGAGAAACAACACGGAAATGGACGTTAACGGAATGTGTAGACAAATTTGGAATTAAAGTTGTCACCGCAAGTGTCTTGTTTAGTGCCGCGGCGTAGTACGTTCTGTTTATTTCGCCAAAATGGACGCAAAGTTTGTGATTTTTATAACAGTAACATTGTTATGTGCGTGTTCTGTCTCATGCGATTTGATAATATTTAATTTTCGCGATAAAATACGTTCAGCAACATCAACCACACCTCCTGAGACTAAATATTCAAGCAAAATTATTGCAGTACCTGATTTGAAATGTAAAGATGGATACAGACGGGACAGTATAGGCGAATGTAGAAAGTTGTTTTAAGGTACGATTTATGTATAGGAGCCATATTATTACATATTAACTTACAAGTATATTTTGCTCATAACTTATAAATATGCAAAAAAGTGTTATGCCATACACCTTGTTATTTTGTACTATTATTTTAAATAGTTTCGAGACAAATAATTACTTTATAAAAATTTTTTCCAGAGTTCATAATACCTAATATTCTTTAAAAACAAACTAGTACAAATATTTTTCTAATAAAATAGTCATAGCGGTTATAACATTTGGGTTAAAATAAGTATTAGTGGTTATAACATTCATGATTCAAATATTATTAATAATCGCCGCATTATAAGTAACAAACTTCTTTTACCAATTTTACTTTTTCAATAAAGAACATTTTACTTTTTCCAGATGGTGTCTACAGTCGTCTTGCAAAACTAAATAAGAATGTATGAGTGACTAGTACCGAACAACATTAATCAAATAAGCACGAAACTCACTTATCTAGCTACAATACGATTGACATGATGACATAAGGTCAAAAGGCCAAACTTATCAGCGAGATGGATAGCTCTTGCATAGCTTCATAATTCAGTTAGAGAAATATATCAGAAGAGGTAAGAAAAAGTAAATTTAAAATGAAGTTCATGTCAATTTTACTGTGTTGTACCATTTTGACGTTTGAAAATAGTTTGGGACAAAAAACAAACTTAATGCAAGACTTCATCGGCAGACTGCATGATGCTGGAGAAAAAGTGAAAGAAGATATCCATACATTCTCAGAGAAAATAAAATCTGACTTTCAGAAAATAGTGCAACCAAATCTGGAGAAGAGGAATAACAATGTTAAATTGGATAGTCATGAAGGCCTTATCTTTGTCACAAGCAGTACCGTTAGACCTACAACAGCTGAAAACAGAGCAGAGGATAGAATGATTTTCCCAACAGAAGAACCAGAAGCTATTCCTACGCCAGCTAAGCCAATGACACCTGAAGTTACTACACCCAAGACTACAACAGGTAACTCAACAAACGGCGAAGGGAAAGAAAATTTCGCAGGTGGTTGTCTTGAAGGATTCAAACGCACTTCTGATGGGAGGTGTATGGAAGTATATTAAATAAATATATTCGGAAAGCGATAGATATGTTTTTATCATTAAGGACTAATATTTTGTTTAATTTTAAAAATAATAATGGCCAAATATAAGATTAATTGCTAGTGTAAATGTAACATGTATTTTATTTAGGTAGGTACTTTATATTCGTGACGAATCGTAATTAAAATATTGTAATTTGATGGTTTTGGTTATTTTATACCTTTATACCGAGCTTTCTAACTTAACTCTCTAAATTAATTATTTCAGTTTGTAAGCATTTATAAAAAACTTTTGTATAAATGTTTGTATTTTATAAGAACAAAGCAAAGTTATTAAAACTAATTTTATAATTCTAATACTAAAATTATTCCGATTGAAAATATTGATAACACGAAATTGTGGATCATCTTTATACTCTTCTATATTCTAAACATTTTATATACTCTAATTTTCAATATATTACAGATTAGTATATTCATTGGAACAAGTACATATAGGTACTTTTGATCCCTAGAAGTATAATTTTCAAACATCGTCGACCCACAATAAACTGTGTCCACATCTCCTTATGTTTTCGGATTCAATTTTCCAAACACAATATTTTTAAATTGTATCACATGGCACTAGTTTGACGACTAGCGACTTTCAAAAATAGACCCATTGGGTTAATAATGTTCCTTTCATTTGTAAAGTAGGGTCCTAACTGATATCGCAGCATTTGGTCCTCCGCATGCAAAGTGAAAGGTAAAAGCCAGACAGAGAGCGGCGACAATCTCATTCGGCAATAAACTGTGTCCACATCTCCTTATGTTTTCGGATTCAATTTTCCAAACACAATATTTTTAAATTGTATCACATGGCACTAGTTTGACGACTAGCGACTTTCAAAAATAGACCCATTGGGTTAATAATGTTCCTTTCATTTGTAAAGTAGGGTCCTAACTGATATCGCAGCATTTGGTCCTCCGCATGCAAAGTGAAAGGTAAAAGCCAGACAGAGAGCGGCGACAATCTCATTCGGCGCGACAAATTGAGAACACCTTCCGGCGCCGGAGCGGCACCGCACCGGCCGCACTCCGGCAAATAGCTATTTATTGCGGCCCACGGAGAGACACCTGTCCTTGCGTAGAGGACCGAGGGGTTATGTGGTATACTTGGTATAATTTTAAAATACAAATACTGAATGAGAATTCAATACTACTATATAATACCAGGCAACGGTTTGTATCAATAGAATATATATTTAGGTAGGAATACAACCCAAGCAAAACCTCTTTTCTTTGATATAAAATAAAGTGATAAATGAAAGAAGATAAACAAAAAAACATAAAGTACACTAATTCCTCTAAACACTTGTCTTTGCGTACAGAGGAGGGAGGGGATAAATGGCTTTCAAATGAAACCATGATAATATTATAAATTATCGATGTAACTAATTGTAAACCACTAGCATAACACATATCAATTAGTAAAAGAAATTTTACCTGTAACATTTTGACTTAATAACAATTAAGGCAGGTATGCAAAAGTAAGCAATGAAAAAAACATCAATCAGAAACTAGGTACATATATAATATGAAATAAAATGTGACCGTTATTTGTAACATAATATGTGTATACAATAATAATTAATGTAATTTGGTAAATTGTAGTTGAAGCATTGGTTCTGATAGGTCATAAATTCTGCTCAGACAACGTTATTTATGTCCGGTACTTACACAGTAATTTGCGTCCATAAAATTAAAAGCAAAAATTGGAAGTTTCTTTATTGAAACCAGAAATGGGCGCTTTAATCAAACTAATATTAAAACAAATAACATGCTATAATAAAACAAAATACAAATTATAGACATATTTAGGTGATATAAACCAATTCAATTTCAAACGATAAAATCATTTTATATATTAGAAGTATAACAAATAAACCAGCAGTTAAATTACAAGCCTAACCTGTAATTCAATTTAATAAATCGCCGATGATACTTACTTTTATTTATACAGTTTAAAAGTTTTTAATAAAAAATAATATTCTTAAGAAATGATAAATATTTCGGTTTAGAGCCTAATTTAGCCGCGCTCACTCAAATGTGTCCGACTGCAAACCGTTCTAAGCCCGCCGTCGTTTACGCTTGACATCGTAATAACATCCTTAAATTATAAAAAAATAAACAATAATTAATATCAAAAATAAGGTAGGTACTCTGCAATTTATTCAAGAAAAACACTTAGAACTTTTTTATTTTATGCACGCTGTAGCATCTGAGAATATCTTCTTTTGGATAATTTTATGGTTTTTATTTTATGTATGGTTAAATATTCAAGTTTACCAGCGTCAATGACTTTTACTTATCGCAGTCAGAGTTTGACTAAAAAAGACATAATATGTCATTAAACTGGAAAATAAAATTAGAGACTTTAGAAAAGTTTTTAAATAAAACTTTCGATAACTCTATATGACGACGTACGAACTCCGCGTCTCCTAGTGCGTCAACTAGAATGGAGTCTCGTTAATAAATCTAGAAGATGCATTATACGAATCTTGTGCAATTCTAAACTTATGTTTGATTTAGCGCCTTTGAGATGAAGACGACACGCTTTGACTGCGCGCTAAATTCGCAACAATCCGAACTCAGGCGGAAAACTATCGGAGTCCGGACAAAATGAACGTGAAGTTTTGACAGGAGCCAAAGATCGGCTGCAGACGACGAACTGCTGCTACCAAATCCAGCTGTCTGGACCCGGTTTGACTTTGAATTTAGAATACTGATTCACTCACGGTAAGAAAGATTAATCGTCTGTAAGTGCGGTAGAATCATGATACTTTTAATTTTGTACTCATGTTTTATGAAAGAGTGAGACAAACGAGCAGTATGACTCCTGATGATAAGTGATGGGCAAGCGCGCTCCATCGTAGACCGCATAGTGGTTTAACATCAGGCTTTGTAGGCTAACTTAGTATCAGTTAAAACAAGCTCTCTGTCGTCCATGAAGACCTGCGTCTTTGAGAAAAGAATATGGATGGAGTGGGAAGGAAACGGACTATGGGTATTGGGATAGAGGGGTTTGAGGCAAAGAGGAGGCAAGGGCTTCCAGGACTCTCGCTCACCAAATAGAGCGCAATAGCAAAGACGTCATATACGTCATATACGTCGATCATCTGTAAGAGCGAGTAGTACTTCCCCAAGATAAAAGTTTCTGTCGTAAAGTAAGTATATTTCTCTTGTACATATTTTTCGTATTGTAGCATTTTCTTTAATTTTTTAGTCTATTTTGAAGTTCATTCTTTTGGTGTTTAAACGATATTTGTTTTTGTTTGTTCCAAGTGGCACTAAAATCTTGTTCGAAATGTGCTTCTATCTATATTCATAAGTCAATATAATTATTTAACAAAATCAGAACATAGCTTAAAAAGAGTACTGAATAATTTCTGAAAATCACAATCATGGGATTTTAATATTAATAAACAGAGTACCATCTGTTCAAAATTCTTTGTAAACACTAAACATAATAGCTTTCTTGAAAACTTACTTAAAGTTACTTACTCAAATTAATGTTAATTTCTGTATATTTATATATCTACCTACAAGAAATCAACAAAATCAGTAAATTAATCTACCCGGTCACATCGCGAATAATAAAAACAAGATTAAGTATTTTGGTATACCTACATGAAAGACCAACATTTTTGTTTCCTTTTCCACATGATGCCTTCGTATACAGCGCTACCTATTTCGTTGCTAGCATGAAAGGTGAAGATATTCTCCGGGAACCCATGTGTTATCCCGGTCGTTTGTTAAGCTCTCGAATTATGTGGCGCCCCGGGGAGCTCTGTGGTGGGAAACACAAAACAAGTTTCGCTTTTTTGTTCTGAAAATGTTGGTTTTGTCTACCTGACCAGTGATGGAAACTATACTGGGAAAGCGAGATAGGGGCCGCATCGTAAATTTTATCTTTGGAAATAAAATCCATTTTGTTTGAAAATTGATTCCAAGTATTTTTAAAGAAGTTTTCAATATTGTTTCTTTCAATTCATTTTCTGTAGTAGACGCTTATAACCAGGTAAGCTGCATTTATTTGCCTAAAAAATAGAAATTGTGACTGAAATAAAATTCAAAAAAGAATGGGAAGAATGTAATAACAATCAAACGACGGGAGTCATGCGCAACAACGCAAAATTACCTCTATGATCGTTTTGGGATTTTTCAGCGCCATACAAAAAGGATTGCAAGGTACGCAACCAATTTAGAACGTGACGTTGTATGGATACGCGTACAGATGACTCGTCCATTTGTCGTCGGGCGGACACATCGGGCCGGTTTAATTGAGCTATTTGTGTTAGTCCGCCGTGACACCGCCGCAACGTAACTTTATATCGGCTGTTGTTTATGTATGTTTGATAAACGCGACGCGTGTCCACCCTCGCTCGCCGTCATGCCAACGGTAGACGACGGAAAAAAGTTAAGATTTTACTTGATGTCGAACAATTTTGTTCAACAGTAATCAAAGATTTTTTTTATCTACAACTTAATCGAATGTTGGTTGTTTGGCAAAAAATATAATATAATTATTTACTTAAAGCTTAGAGTTCTATGGTGCATTTGAACATAGTGTTATCCTCCTATGGTCGGTCGGATCACACCCAGAACCAATATTCGCGTGATAATAGATAATTACTCAAGAAACCAGTTAGTACGTACAACGTTTTGTACCATTCAGAACAGGGAAAATAAGTATCGTTATTTTGATCACTAATCCAATTATTGGTATGTATGTAATTGTAACAATAACATAATTTTTTTTTTTTTTGGTCGTAGGTATAGTGATCTGCTATGACATAGACTCTGTAATTGATCCGGTGCATAAAAAGGTAGGTATAGTTTTGTAAACGTTCCTCACAGTCACAAAACTTTTGTACTTACACCAGAAACCACGAGTTGAATTGTCTGAATATCAAATAAAATTCAAACATTTTCTGCAGGTTTATTACGAAATTAAAAAGTGATTTCAGCTATGATGCTGATATTGACTGCATTTCATTTAAGAAAACGAGTATCGTTCAGTTGTTTGTGCTCCAGAAACTGGCTTTTATAAATCAAAAAGTCAATAAGCTCTCTCGATTTTATTCGCAGAACTGAAGCTGGAAAAGTTTCCTCGCAATACTAGAGCCGCCTAATTGGCTAGAGTTTTCGCTTAATATTTACTAGTTAAAGCAAATGCCTTTGAAATGTATTCGAGAGTTGCTAGTAATGCATGGAGTTTAGATTTCTTAGCGACTTACGGCCCGACTGTCTCAGTGGAATTTCTTACAATGAAAGTTAACAGGTTTTGTACAAGATTATTTTAGACTGGTAAAGTTGCCCGACAAATTGTATTAGACATGCTTCGAGAATATTACATTAAATGATAATATATATATACTGGAACATTTTGCAACGCCATTTACAGTCAGGGTCCTGGATTTGCCACTAGGTAGATCTACAAAATCTTTGATTATGTAATTCTCCATTCATGTTATATTGTTGTTCCATCTGCTTCCCTTACAGAGACAGCAAAATAGAGTTTCCATTTCTGCATGCACAGTCACTTCTGTCCCGCGTTGGTAATTTATTTTAATAAAATTGTCAATCTGTCAAGTTCCTTGAAATAACCATATAAGTATAATTTTATCAAAGATTAATCGCTAAAATGTTAGTAATGACTAAAACATACATGCACTAACTACCCGCATTTAGTTTGAAACTGTGTGGCAACACTGTGTGTCAGCGTTTTATGTTAAGTAATTTAATCACACCGCCAGCCGTCTGGCGCGACGTGTCTTAACATAATTTAATAAAATAATGCTGGCACCCCACATCCTACTCGAAGGAAGGATATTTATTGTTTCATATCCATAGAAAAGCGACTCGAGCGAATACACGCGCTCATAGAATTTTCAGTGCGATATAAAAACACAGTTCACATCGAAGGGCTTACGAAATGGTGCGTTACATTCGAAAAACAATATCGTCTTCGATGTTTCAGTCTATCAGTCGAGTCAATGCTGGGCTTCGCAAAACTGTCACGTAATATGTAAATCGTCCAGGTCGCGTTGTGCCCCGAATGTCAAACGCATTCGGCGGTATCGAAGATCTTCGGACGATTTTTTCTCAATGATGACTTCACTTTCAGTGAGATGAGGGGTGAATGTTTTCCTACAATGGGTAACGAAAGTTTTTCCATTGTGGAGTTTGATTTGGCATTTGCGTCTCTTTTTAGTAGCAATATCGAGAACAATGGAGACTGAGTTTGATATTTACCTTTATTTGTTTGCATGTTTGCGCGCTGTAGTGTTTTTTAATACATCCTCTTTTCATGCTATCTAAGTGAAGTTTTAAGTGGGACAGGTCACTTAAAACTTCACTTAGCATGGAATAATATTAAAAATCGCTTTTGATTATAAAGTATACTTTAATTCAAATGATCTTCAAGATTTTTGGTCATTTCCACAATATTCTTCTGGATATCCCAAAATGTCTTTTGAAAAAATGCCTTAAATAAGATTCGTTGTTTAGAATTTGGTAGAGATTTTTGGTAAACAATGCTTTGGGATATTAATTGACATCTCGAAATAGTTTTTGAGGCATTACTTTAGTGAATTACGATTATTTTACTACTACTTTAGTTGGTCTGCCTGATTGTTAGGCAGCTTTACACATTTAAGAATAAATACTTTTATTCATAATTTCAGTTTTGAGTGACGCATGATTTCCAACATTGAACCTAAACCCCGAGATCATCTTCTTTGACCACCTTTACCTTCATTAATCTTTTAGATTCCCACAACTTTTCACCCTAACGTCTATCGCATATATTTCTATTTCCATTGAGACAATCAGACAGATTAGGGTGAGTTAATGTGCTCCTTACTGTACTTAAACCAGAAGACCAAGGAGGTATTGAAAATCATATTAAGTATTCAAATTAAAGTTGAAATTGAGTCGTGAGCGCGTGGCGTTTTCATCAGGAGTAACGTTTTAAAAGGCACAACAATTTGAGTCGAATCTCGCGACGCGACGCCTTTGTTTAAATATGCATCATGTCACCACCGGTGACGTACTCAAAATATTACAACGCCCGCCCGTTAGCATAATAAAACGAGCATCGCTGCAGGCGCCGCATTAAACTGCACTAACGAGGTGTGCTGGGAAATCAAATGTCATTCTCGTTATTTGTTTTCTAGTCCGTGCCCAGGACGACGCGAGACACTGCTAAATATTGCTTTTACGTGCTTTTAAGCGTAATTAAATGGCGTAAACACGTCAGTTGAGGCGTTGACAACACAACAATTTGTTCTGTAGCTAATGCCGAACTTAGCAGCTATATCACTAATTTTATGCCTGAATTTGAAACATGAGACGGGTACTATTATCCTTTTTATGAAAAAAAAAATACAATTATGATTTTGTATACATCAATGAATCCTAACACTCAATAATATAGTCACGAAGTTATGGCCAAATATCACATTGTTTATGAATGATAATGGAGGCGCTTTTTGTTTTTGGTTGGGTCCAATAGTATTAATATTAATATAGACAAGATGATTTTATTCTTTCTGTAGATTAATGAAAAAAACTTACTAAAACTAAACTTAAGGCAGGAATCGTATCCACAATGTATTAAACTATTTTAACTGAGTTTACACAATTGACGATGTCATAATATTGTGTACTAACACTGAAAAATTACAAAATAACTTTAGAACATAGCCCGTCGATCACTTTCAGAAATGAGAAAAAGTAATAAAATAAAGAAATAGGTCGGATAAGTAGGCAATCGGATATTCGCAAGATGAACTTCCTTAGTCGGCTAGGTGCAGAGTTAAGGCAATTCCATTTGGCTGCAGCAGGGCGCTGCTCTCTCTTGCAGAGAACTTAATTCTGAATGAACTTTGAATTGGAAAATAAATTCAGAGCATGTTGCTTTACTTTCATTATTATTGCAGCCGGCGCCCTGAATGTATTGATGCGATGTGCCGCGTGCCGCGTCGTAAAAATTCAGCCTTTATTATTCCCGATAAAACAATGAAAAAATGTGGATTACACAGATTCAATTAAAAAGAGAAGTTTCCAAAAAAGTCAACCTTTAAAAAGTTTATTTCGGGAAAATGGTCAATTTGGATTGTATCCTTGAACTCAGTTACAAAGAGAAAATTTCAATCGATTTTTTTTGGCTTTATTTTTCATTTCAGAGAAAATATGGCCTTTAATAATATTAAATGTTTACAAAATTAAAGATTTCATTAGTAGTTCTAGAACACAAACACTTTTTATAAGAATCTTCATGTACTCGTATGTTGTGTACTGAAAGTGGAAATAAAATCTTTCATAATGCTTTAAAGGCAACTATTACCTCTGTGAAATAAATTTCCTGTAATTTACTTGCCACAAAGGTGAAACTGGGCTTAATCATCTAGTGGTTTGGTTAATGCTATTGTTAATGCTAGGGCATACCTCGATTGAACAGATCATCCTGGCAGCAATAGGATTGAGCTTTCAGTCTGTTAGAACATATTGAAGAAAATAAATATAAGTAAAAGTAACCCGGGTAAATGCGATAAAATTTCCAAGGTATACAGACAACGGACGGCGCGGATTACTACGCGTCCAGGCGAGATTACGCGGCGCGCGTAACCGTGAGTTATCGCCGCCTTCCTCCTGCTCGATCTTGTTCAACGCTATGAGGATATACTGCAGCACACCGCGAGGGTGCTAAGCAAACGATGTGCTGCACGAGCGAATAAAGCTGCTTTAGTCAGTGGGAGCAGAACATTAGTTGAGGGTTTGGTTAGCGAAGACGTTTGGATTAAGCGCTTTGTCTGACTTGCTGATGCAGGTTCACATATTGCATTGTTTTCTTCTAACGTATTTTACGTCAACTAGTTGAACTTTGATTACATACCTCTTCCATGTCAATCACAACAGCGCTAATTGAGGAGCCTGGTACCTAGTGTCATGACATTCACGATGGCTTAAATAGCGAAGTGACTAAAAAAGCAGATCTTACGAGTATAAAAATGTCTGCTTCAAGACTTAAGAAGTTGCCCATTTTTTGTAGATTTTAACTCTTTGTTAGTTAAACACTATTAGTTTGTCATGCGTTAAGTACTTTATAGCAAAACTAAGTTTGTAATTTTAGAACAAAAACGCTATATGACCCTGATTCTTTATGTTTATCTCGAAAAATTTAAATATTGTTGTAGTTTTACTTTCCCTCTCTCAACCCATTCTATTTAGGCTATACTGTATTTTTAATGATTTTCGGGTAATATTATGGATGTTATTAATTAGAGTATTTCAGTTTTAAAAAGTTAGTAAATATACCGAATTTTTACACTTACATAATATTTTAATATCGTATCGAAGAAAGGCGAATTTGTAAAATGTAAATAAACATGAATAAATTGATCCTCGGTGACGATATTAATAAACTGAGGAATAATAGCGACATCAAGGAAATTCTGAATAGCCCGTTTCATTTATTGACTAAAAGGGAAGTAAAAGGTCTTTGGTAAGCATTCTTTATTATTCTCATTTCTATAGACAAAAAGTCTTCACAAGATGCCTACTTAGAAAATACTCTCAATATTTCACAACAGTCTGGCTAGTAAAGTTAAGGAATATAAGAAATTTTTTATTGTGATCAAAGAATCTTATAATCAAAAGCGAGAGCAAAGTTTTATACTTTTTCTGTCATTTGTTAAGAACTGTAAAAAAACTCTTATTATGTTATTGGTGATATTTTTAAACAAAATAGTCTAGAAATGCTAAAATTATAAAATATACAGACAAATTCTCACAGCGCATCTGCCCCAAACATAGCATAGCTTGTCATCTGCTACACAACGAATGGATATTATGTACTTTTTTCTAATACATACAGCAAAGGAACACAGACCGAGAAATAAATATTGGAAAAAATCAAGAAAACATGTTGACCTATGGCGCAGACTTAAGTATTACAGTCAGCGCCAAAATGATCTGAGCGTTCAAACCTACCAAAAATATCTTTTAATATAATCAAATAAATTTATGATTACAGACAGTTTCTGTTTAAAACAATGAAAACTACAAAAGACGAGACAGCTCTGTCTCGAGAAGATTGTAATATAGGCACTTAGACGTATGGCGACACGGCGACACGGAGATGAAAACACAGCTTAAACTAATTAATGTGACGAAAATGTCACAGGGTTCAGTAACTTTAGAAAGTTTGTACAAGGAGGAACGTGAGACATTGTGTTTTAAGTAGGTATATTTTTTGTATCCGCGTTTGATAAAACTGAACAAAAAAGATTGTTTTGAAAGTACAAATTATTCAAATGTCTGTTTATTTAGTCAAAAATAAAATTGACAATTTTTTTTATCACATTTTGTACTTAAATATTTAAAAGAATAGGAGGTACTTCTACTGATTTAGTACTTAATAAAAATTATCATAACTAACTGCCACATTTGAGTACACATCGCGTCACTCATCGGTAGGAGTAGTCAAGACAATGGTTTAAAAGTACCTATTCATGGGGATGTCGTCATCACTATTTTAGCTGTCAAATGAGGTGTCATTTGACATCTAAAATAGTGACGCGGTAATAGAGCTGTGCAGGAGGGGTGCCTCCTGCACAGCTCTGCGAAAACATAATATGTATAATAAATAAAGACTTAAAAAGTTTTTATAACGTTTTTATTTGTGCAGAAAAATCATTTTTAACAGTGTTACAAATTCACTATGTCATTGTAGGGAAAAACAACCCAGTTTAAGTATGCTATGCATTTAACCAAGTAAAACAAAGACCAAGGCAAGCAAAATTCATAATACGGTCTCCTTTGTGTCGCAGTATCTCCTTCGTCACATCAATTGATCAGTCTTCCTTTAAAAAAGTTTCCGTTCAGACACAGGGAACGGAAATTTACATTTTATTGAATTTTTATACCCTTGTTAAAACGACTTAATATAGCTAGCTTTATTTATGCTCAAGTTGTGTCAAAATGTGAGTGGCTCAGTCAATCGTTTAGTATTTTGGTACAGTTTCTTTCAATTCTTGGGATTGGATTAAAATGCAGTAATCACGGAATATGGTTATGGTTGAGTTTAAAGATTTTAAGTGATTTCTAGGGAAACACCACCCTCTGACAGAAAATCAATCGCATGAGTGTAGCTTTGCTATGGCTTCGATTTATGAGTTACAGTGCCGAAGGCCAAAACTGCCGAAGGTGCCTTTATCTGAGACACTTACACGTTTAGATTTTACGATTTTATGTTTAGATAACGATTATATGGCGCTTTGTGAACAATGTCCAAGGACATTTATATATCAGATATTTTCTAGCATAGTGATCTCAATGAAGGTCAATTCACGCATAAATTGAAAGTATCTCGCCACTCAAGCTATGGTATTGTAGCACACGCAACTAACTGCACATTCAATTTAGATCCGTGCATAATGCATAGTAGCGGGCACGAGACCCTCTGAGCATTTGCTGTATCTAATTACGTATTATGCTTTGCTGTGTAGACGTCTGCCGATGAATATTAGATCACGGACCGGCCTACAATGGCCGATATTGCAACCGATGCGTTGCCCTAATTGCTTCGATCGACCATCGCTTGTCTCGTTACGGCCTTTTTGCCAGCCTGTAGTGACGTTCAGCTTATTGGTTCTCCCAGCGTTTGGTCTTTTGACATGTTTTAAAAATCTAGACGTCTTAATATTGGATGGATTATCTAAAAAATATCGCTTCAAGACTGATGATTTCCAAATTTATTATTGAATATTTGACTACCGATTTTAACAATATAAAAACATAAAATAACTTCTATATTACACACATTGGATTAATTTTATTAGACCATAATATGTTTTTATATTAATCTCAAATACATAATATACTCGTACTTAAAATGTGTTATGATCATAACTACTCCTTCCAGACTCTCTTAAATGCCAAGTTTTATCGTTTCAAATAAAACACACTATCTAGTTTCATTTCAAAAATTAAAACTAAAAATTAAATCTTAACATGTAGACAGATACTCGTATTGTAGACGTCTTTATTTTCCCCGCGTTTTAATTTCATACGCTAAAAGTATCTCTGATGGTACTGTTGTTAAGCAGAGGCGACGCACGACGCATAATGAGCATGTTAGGACCGAGTCACATTGCGATCGTCTGGATTCTTACCATAGATGTATATATTGTTATAAATTACCATGTGTTTGATTAAACAAAAATATAATACCTCGCGTTAGTCTCCTTTTTAGAGTAGGTACATAATATGTCAATATTTTCCGAGTCCATAATATAATAATGAATATATCCCACAGATTTCAAGACGCTTTTAAATAGTTAATCGGTAGTTTGTGTAATCACCAATTCATTCAATTTCCAGTCCAGACACCGATCACAATACTGTGTAACAAAATGTTTAAAACTCTTAGATATGTATATGTTACAGTCAAAACCCTTAACCAGTTAAAAGCCTTATTGACCGGTAAAATTAGTTGATCGAGGGTGTCGGTTAAAGGTTACTTTTAACTTCAAAAATGGGTTCGAATCTCACGGGGAGCATCCCTTTTTGTCATGTTAGGTTCGGTTAAAACTGCGACCACAAAACGCACGAGCCGAGCGAGCTCTATTATACAAAAAGAAGGCAAACGAGCATATGGATAACATGATGGTAAGTAAGTGATCGCTGTCGCCCATAGATATTTGCAAAACCAGAGGCATCGCCACGGGCATCGAATATACATTGCCGTCCCATTAGTATGGAATATGCTCTTGTCGCGAGAACCGTGATAGGTATTGTATACAACCAAGTATCGGGATGATTTAGGTGAAGGAACTTAATGGTCTGTCTCAAAATACGGTGTTAAAATTTAAAATCAGGAGTAAGTCTGAACAACTTATCAGAGCACTGCCCATAATAAAGGCGAGATATAGTCTCATTATTCATAAAGTACAAAATAAATGTAAAAGATGACTAAAATATCAAGAATTTCCTAAAGGCTGGCACTAATTACAAGTCACCAATTGTTTTCTATCTTTGTCAACCAAACAAAATTAAATTAGCCCTGGGGCAGAAACGCTGACTCAACGGTGTCGCCCGGTGCGAGGCTAGATAAAATTAACAATTATTTTATTTGTCTGTTTTTACTCCATTCACAAACACTGCACCGGAGTGCCACTTCGATTTATTTAATAACAACTTCATATAAGTATGAATTTGTTGCACCTGGTCTACTCGTATTTAATTTTCTAGTCTGAGATCTCTTAATTAGAACTAAAAAGGCAAGATGTTATTTTAACAAAGAAACGACTTTCAACATTGTCGTAATCTTCTTAATGGTTCTTCGTTACAATTTCATCATGGATATTAATATTCTCGGATTTTATAGGTGAATTGGCAAGGTCGACACTATATACTTGTAATATTAGCTGTAACTCAACTAAATACAACGATATTATTGCAATGTTGTAGGATTATATTTAGCTCATGCAAAGAGTCTATTTTAGTGAAACACAGAATCATAAATTTTACTAAACATGATTAGGTATTGTGTCAAAAGAAAAAAAACGGATAAAATAAATAAATACAATGTCACGTTTGAGTTATTATATTACGGGGTAGTACATTTCACAATGATAATACAAGCTTTTACGTTTATTTTTACAGCCCTTTCAAATCATCGTAATTTAAAACGTGACTAGAGTGGCCAGTACATTTTCTCTAATGAAAGTTTTATAGGTCATGGTTGCAAGCTTAACTTTGGGCAATCATAGTGTCGACCCTCTACAATCTCTGTGCTGAAACTGTCGTATTTCCTCATAAGGGTGGAGAAAATGCCGTCATAACTCACGGTTAGCCAGCTCCCGGGCGTACTGTAAAGATGCCCTTAACACTAGTCTTCATTTTCTAGTGGGAACGGTGCATTTGGTCCTGCTTTAGATTTTTACAATCGCAATAAAAGCTTACTCTTTTGCTTGGAGAAGGCCAGCTTTAAACTAATTAAGGAGTTTTAAGTAGACAAATGTCTTAAGCAACTGCCTTTTACTTGTGCGAAGAAGATTGAAACGAAAATGTTAGTAGCTCTGCAAAAATGCACCTACAGGCATCTGTTGACAATTTCAGAAAAATGTCGTTTATTCGCAATACAAGAAATATAACCGGAAAAGATATGTATTTCTTTATCACTTTTTATTTAACAAAAATATATAAACCTTGAAAAACAATAAATGTGAGTAGGTACTCCTCATTACATAGTGGCATCCATTAACAAATGCATAAATTATTCAACCATAATTTTTTTAGCCTTCCTTTTTTATCTTTAGATCGTCCTCCTTGAACCAATCTGATTTTCGACGGTACCATTCCTTGTATTTTCATTTTGGGTCCGGCCGTTATGCCCCCATTCCGGTTTGCCCCCGGCCGGTATGCCCCCACGGTTTAACGGCAAACTGGAACAAATTTACTTAAAATTGTGGGGGCATACCGGCCGGGGGCAAACCGGAATGGGGGCATAACGGCCGGACCCTTCATTTTATTCCCCTTTCACCCGGCAATAAAGTATAATTTACATTTCCACCATCAAAACGACTGATCGTCTACAAATTGCATTCACGCGGTTTTGCAACTCCACCGAGTGTATCAAACAGAATCTTTTCACACCGGGAAAGGAGAGCTGCAATTGCTGCTCTTTAAAAAAAATGTTGCTAATGGAGCATCCGAAACGGCACGGTCGTTACAGCTCACGTGGCGACGGTGCCTAATCGCCCTCACTATTCCTCTACTCACTATTTAGCAGGTGCCTGTTTTCCCACGTTTCAACCCCCTAAAGGTTATTGGGCCTGCTTTCACGCTTTTTATTGCTCCAACGCAGTTTGAACTCAATTATTTTTATGGTCGAGCAAATTGCTATTTTGTTGCTTTATCACGATTATCAAGACGAAATTAGTTTCGCGATTGATACCGCTTTTATCGGTCCGCCATTTTAAGTTTCGTGTAGGTAGTGCTTCTCAACTTTTTGTTACAGTTTTATTTTTTCGATTCTAGGTCAAGTTTAAAGTTTTAAGAGGTCAAGCATAGAAAGAAATGTTTCTTGTTCTGTGAGGTCAAGGTTGCAATTACATATAATTTGCACTTTGGGAAAACGACATAAAAAGAAAAATTCTCAACTTCAAAAAAGACGATGTCTTAATAATAAGATAATTATTATTAAGACAACGTTGTTTGATGGTTCTAAACAAAAATGGAAAATGTTGCATATGCAATTTTAATCACAAAGGTAACCGACAACTACCCCCCTTGATGATACGTTCTGATGGATCATCTATAACGTCTAATCATGCAATTAGGTTTAGACACTTATTTGTGAATAAATATCTAGTAATTTTATTAAGAACAGTGAAATGGCGGTTGCGTAGTACAATAAAAACATATTATCAGCTCAACCAGATTATGTCATCACTTAAATCATACACACATCTGGAAATATAGCTTCTAGAAATTCTCCTATGTAGTATTCAGTGTAGAGCGGTACAAGATAGCTCGAAATAACGACGGCAGGTAAAATGCATTAAGCATTTCTATTTCGGAATAAAAGTTCCGTCACTAATGTTTTGTACAAAGAAACATGCAGAATCTGGCGTTTGCTTCAGAAAGGTTGCCTTCCCCGGCGGACATGTAAAAGGGGCGCACGGTTAGAGTTTTAAAATCGTTTGCAGCGCGCTTTGATACCACGCTCGGTGTCATAGCACAATCAGGCGCACGCTAGGTACCTACACACCTTTGTATTTGTTGGTTTTGAAGGCGCGCACGACGGATGATTTTGATGCCTTAGGCAAATTGTTGTGTAACGATGTACGCAACCTTTATGGTATTAACTTCAAAGAGTAATAGCAATTATTTTTAACTGAACAGGAATTAATTATTGGGTATGTTTACCGGTTTGAGTCAATAATGAAAATCGTTTCAGCTGGCTAATGAAGGATGTATCATTATATCCGGTCGTTTAAAACTTTTCGTTATTAAAAATACTGTTTAAATGTGTTTTTTTATTTATAATGAATGTTTATTTTTGTTTTGCTTTATTGCTGGTTACATCATTGGGGTTTAAGCATAGGTACCTAATGATGAATTTGAACTAAATAATAACGACCAAAGGCAATATTTAATTATTGTCAAAAGTTTCAGTTGAAAGATTACTTTTATGTATAAAATATTTTTACCGTAGCGATGTCGCTACGGTAAAAGTATTTTTCCATTTGGTAATGATGGCGTATTACGCGCTGAGATTCAAGTTATTCCTGTATCCGAGAGTTTGCCAATGTAGCTTAATAATCTCACACCATCCTTCTTGGATTACAACGGATAAGCGCATTCGTTTTCACAAAATACAAGAGAAAAGCTTAATCGCCTTTTAATTAGGTAACAAAACATTTAATTTTGTGTCCTATTTGTCTTCACCGCTAAAAATATTATATTTGTTTATTTTTTTTTGTCCCGTCCGCATTCATTTTCGTCAAGAAAGCAAACTTTGTTCTAGCGCTTCCATTTCTATGTATTTTAAATGATTTAATTTACTATTTCAATAAGTTTTATCAATCGATAACGGTATAAAACAATTAAAACATTCCTGAAAAAAATATTGAATTTGATTTGTGGTAAAAAAATCTGTTTTCTCATTTTTTTATGTATTAAGAGGATACAAACATAGGCATTTCTTTTTCTAGTACTAAAAATAATATGTGAAATCAATTCTTAAAATATGCTTTTTATTTTTTAACGGTGCTCCAAGCTAGGGATGCGCCGATCCGATCCGATCCTCTGAAAGATCGGATCGGCAGGCATACGATCCGGCGATTTTCGGATCGGATCGAGGTCATACGATTTTTGGCCGGATCGATACAAAAGTTGAAAGATCGGATCGCTTTGATCGTATGAATTAAAACGCGGTTTGTTTACTATAAATTGGGTACTTACTTAGGTTTATTTGTTACGAACTTTATCTTTGTTTACATTTTGAACTTGGCGGCATCCTTTACGGGTAGATGTTAATCTTAAACATTATAATATTATAAACGAATGCTGTGGGTAGGTAAGCATAAAATCTGTGGATTTACTAGTTTTTTTGTTACCCTCCCTCACTTGTTACTAAGTCTAACCCTCAAAGCACTTGTTTACAAGTTTTACATTATGGCAATAGGGCATTGGGTCCTGTTTACAAGTTTTAAATATTATTTTGAGGGGTTTACCTAATAAAGATCTAAAATTATTTGTGTCTCACCTATTTGCATCCGATCCGGATCGATTTCTTGAAGATCGGATCGACGGCATGCGATCCG
This sequence comes from Mecyna flavalis, assembly GCA_949319885.1. Classification (NCBI taxonomy): domain Eukaryota; kingdom Metazoa; phylum Arthropoda; class Insecta; order Lepidoptera; family Crambidae; genus Mecyna; species Mecyna flavalis. The sequence continues at coordinate 11,479,674 of OX439431.1, read as the reverse complement.
ATCCGCGGATCGGATCGTGGCATTACGATCCATTACGATCTGAAAAATCGGATCGACGACCCGGATCGCGCATCCCTACTCCAAGCTTATTTTCGTGGACCAAAAGAGGATGGCCGTCAATTGAGCATTTAACGAAATCGGTCACGCAAAAAATCCAAATCAAATAAAATCACTGTTTTCGCCCGCGCTTAGAAACCATTACCTGCTGAAAAAACCCGTACAATGAGTAAATTAAACGTCACTAAACGTATTTCGAGGAGCGGCGAGAATTGAATTTTCAGAGACAGAGGGAAAAAACGAAACAGTTTTATTTAAACGACTGATTTGAGAGCAAACACCTACCGAGAGGGAGGCTCCCGCATCTCAATATATGGGGAGATCTCTCTGAATGCACTCGGAGAAAATTTAAGACTTCACTCGCATTTAGTGCCGACTTAAACACTGTTTTATATAGGAGAGATGGTATAAATGGAGGACGCTAACGATGTACGTATATTATGTAAGTTAATTTTTAAAGAAAGTTGTATATGGGCTTATGTAAGTAAATAAGCAACTAGAAGTTGTATATTTTAAATGTAATTATGATTTAATTTAGCAAACTGTAAAAGGAAAACGAATGCAGTTATGTTCTTGTTAGAATTGTAATTCTAAATATTTGTAAGATACTTATATAACGATATTTAATTTTATCGTTTTATCGCTACCCAACAGTACTAATAATTATATAAAGACAAAAAAATATTCATCAGCTAAAAAAATTAATTGTAACGTAAGCTGGTGACAGTTATAATTAATTAAAGATTCGCACTGAACGAAAGAAAGTACACCCGACGACATCTACATAATATGTACTTCAAAGGTGACTGACTGACATTGTGATCTATCAACGCACAGCCCAAACCACTGGACGGATCGCATCCGCTAAGAAAGGATTTTGATCAATTCCCACGGGAACGGGAACCACGCTTGTGAAACCGCGGGCGGCCGCTAGTTCAAATATAATACCTTAAAAAACAAAGCTGTCAAGAACTTGATGGCTCGATTTACGTGCATGAGTAACTAAGCCGCGTTACTTTTATTACTGCCTCCGCCGGGAACGGCGCAATTTAGTCACGGCCGAGTCACCTGCGCCGCGCACTTGCCGCCAGCCGGCGCACTGATGCCGGTAATCAGAGAAAACGCGCTAATTAACTGCCCTGCCTGCCGAATATTTCTGGGTGACGAGTCTCAAGCCCTGTTGTACATGCTACTTTACATAAGTATGATTTAACTAATCTATTGGTACAATTGGAATTGGACGCAAAATACATACTCATAAACTACAGCTATACCTGTAATTTAGGGTGGCCCTGTAGGAGTTTGTGTGAGAGAGAGTATATGTTTCATGTTGTAGGCTTTGTCAGGGGTGACAAGGGCAATAATTATAAATAAATAACAGAGAACAATAGAGATTTAACCCCAAAGGTAGTATCGTAAGCACTTGAGTTATGGATATCAGTATCAGCGAAGGTTAGTTGTTTTATACTTATAAACATCCAGAGGCAAGACATACAAATGTTTAAATTCATCTGTGGGTGGGATTCGATGTCTCAACCCCTGGCTCGCAAGGCAGTTTTTTGTTAATTCACCTTTTAGTTTATTTGTAAATTATTATTTTCTATGCAACATACCATTTTACATTGTATTGAAATATCTGTTGATCACCATAGATTTTCCTTAGGGGTCGCCACCTCGCTTAAGTTAAGTAAATCAATTTCCGTAATTCGTTTGATGGTTGATGTAATAAAATCAGCGATTATCTAATTTCCACCTGTCCTCAGACCTTGCTTACATCACAGAGCGAAGCGAATTACAAGCGAAACAACATTTACTGGAACTAAATGAAATAAGCCGGAGCAGAGTTTGATTAAAAAATTCAGCAAGGTTGCAATATTATTGCACTGAAGTAGACATAAGTCTAGTGGGTGATAAATGGTAAGCTAATAAAAATATGATGAAATTGTTTTTCTCATATTATAAAAACTAGACACAAAATAAGAACAATTAATGTTATCCAGTAAAATCTTTATAAATCATTACATTTTTCCTGTCTTATAATGAGAATTACATTCTTGTCAATGAGGGCAATATGTGAAATAGAATGAAACCTAAATGAAAAACATAAAACGAAGAACCTGAATGGCAACATCGTATTCTAAAATTGTCAAAGGTAGGTAGCATTTTGTATTGTGTCACACCTTATTAACTTAATAAACTTTCTGTTAAATAATGGTTTTCATCTCCTCTTGTCGACGAAACAAATTGCTTCATTTTTGGCTCGGAAGCATTAACAATGAAATTTATCACCTGTGTATGGGGTGTCTCTTGTTTACAAGGTACCTTAAAATTAAAGTAAACTTTTATTATCCTTTTTACAAAAAATGTGTTAATGTTCATTATAAATCAAAAGATGCTTTGAAAGCCTTAGTTTTTTTTTTTTAGATCATCAAGTTTTATGCATGAAAAGAAAGACTTTATTGATAAACAAGCAAAACAATATAATTTTAAAAGCGTATTTAAGCAACACAGACAAACCGTCAATACAGATTCTAAAACCTTTGTTTATGTTGTTCGATAAGATTAATCACGAAATAATTAAAAAAAGAACTAACAAAGGTAATTAACACAATCGCTAACACAGAACACTGAAGAACTTTAACTCGTATAATTGCCTATCTACTTTTCTAATCTTCTCGAACAGATACATTTAAGTTAGTCGCGCAACCTATACCAGTAGTTAACAAGAAATCCAAAGGTACGAACATTAGGTCCATTACCGGGCAGTCCGGCCTCGGGCCACGTGACAGATGGCCAGACTGGACTCAGATAATTAACACGTTTCTTTTCCTCGGCCGCGGCTCCGTAACAAAACTTTATTAATACCGGTGGGGCTTAAGCTTTGAGAGTAGCAAACTTTTCTAATGAAGTCGCCCTGCGGAATAACTATGGTGTACTTTTAATTTGTTTATTTTGCAAAGAAGGAATTAAAAGTTTACGTTATTTTGGTGCAATGTTTACTTGAGTTATGCGGTTTGTGTTTTAAACTCTAAGTGAGTCGGGCGTTACAGAACTTTTTGAAATCACGTATAATACTAGACTAAAAATTAATAAAAGTAGATCAGTATTTACAACTATTTTAGTTATAAATACTGATCTGATTCGAAAAGATTAATTATGAAGGTTAGTTATTTAATAAAAACTTGCTAAAATTCAGACGGTTTACAATTTTGGGATAAACTGAGTTAAAATATATATATTAAATGCGGCTCTTTCAATAAAGAGAATATTTATTGTGGGGTATTGTCCAATGTAATACTCAAACCACTATGGGCTCAATATATCTTCAAGACTTTTACTTCAAGTAAGTGTTGTGTACATGATGAAGCACTAATATTTGTTGCAAACTATTTAAAATCAAACCGTGTAAAATTAATGAGCATGTAAAATTAATATTTTAGCTCGAAGAACAAAACAGTCGTTACATATCACGATGAGATGGTAATTCCTTAGCGCCCCGTAATATTCATGTCAGACATTTCAAATGTCAAGCATAGTAGGGTGTCAAAATCTAAGTAAACGTGTTTATGTAAATTATCATCTCCATTAACAGCGAGTTCGCTGCGATTCCGGCATGTTTGCACACGTTGTATAAATATATTATGACGTTTACGACGCAAATATGTCCCGCTGTCGAGCCTTTTAGCTATTCATAATTTGATGTTAGAACGCTGAAGATGGATCTAGAAGTTAGATTTTAGAATAAGAACATTTGCGTTTTATGTTGTGATTCAAAAAGTAAAGTGCATATTTTATCAGCCTATTAATATACCACAGTGACTATCCGGTACTCCGTGCGACGTTAAAAAAGGCCAAACAAAAACACTTTTATTAAGGTTTTACCATGGGTACTAAACATTATCCCGGGATAAAATAGTATACAGTGCTCCGGAAATAAAAAGCGAAGAATCTCGAAAATCGAAGATCAGAGGAGCCTACAACAGCCCGATCTTAAGCTAAACAAAAGGTCTCCCTTCAGGTATTCAAAAAACAATGCTAAGAAAACGTCCCTTCACCCCAACGCGTGATAACAAGTCCGTTTGTTATCGCAGCCGGACTGTCCCAAAGATTATCTTTGGATCAACAAATCACGAAGGCGACAGAAGACGTACGCAAGTGAGCCATAGAAGTCACGTAACCCATTTTGCGAGGACATAAAGCTTCCTAATGCGGGGAAAACTGTCCAACTCTAGCCATTCCCTCCACAAACTGGGCATACCTATTTCTAAACTGGTTCCATTAAAATGAATTGCTCGTACTAGGACAGTAAATTCATTAAGTACTGAAAGAGTTTTCTTTTCGCTGCCCCTGTTTGTTGTACTTTATGTTTGTTTGGGATAGTTTAGGCCTTGATTTCTGAGTGCATATCTTTTAATTCTTCCAGTTATGATTTGTAATAATTACTTTTTAGAAAATATTTTTCATGGTTGATGCTTTGTTACAAAGACGCGTTGGAAAGTTGAAGTTTATTCGCTTTGCTGGAATAGGCACCCTTATATACAAATCTTCTTGGCAATTTTCGGCCTGCGTGGGTTTTGTAAGCCTTTTCTTGCTCCGTGTGAGATGCTACAAAATTTCTAAGTATGAAAAAGAAATAATAAATGGAAAACAATAATGCTGTCTTCTTATATGAAAATTACGAAAAGACAACATCTAAAAGTTATGTGACAAATTATAACGAACTTATTCGTCATTCATGAAACTGACTCTTGCCTATAAATATATACCATCTCTGAGAAATTAAAAATTACCTTTAGGCCACACATTAAGAAAAAAATGTTGCATAAAGTGTCAAAGCAGTTATTCCAGCAACAATTCGCAGAATCGTCCTCGTGCGAGCGGCATAGCTGGAACAGGCGCGTGCGGCGCGTCAAGTCTGCATCGCGCGCATGCCTTGCGGTCGCCTCGCTGACCGCCCGGGCTATGCTGGACATCTCGGCAGGCATTCACTTAGCTTCGTCTGCGTTCTTGGCTATAAATACAATTATGACGGGAGGATTGTATTACATATGCTAACTATTAAAAAAAGACGTTGAAAAATTGTATTCGTTGTCTTTTGATTAGTTCAACTGATACACGAACTGAATCGTGATTGTGTGAACACGGAAAATGAAAATGTATAGCCGCCCATACAAATCAAAATAACGATTCGTCATTGACGGATCAGTATTCTTTTTTTAAATCTCTCATTATAATTTTAGAAGTTCCGTTGGTGATTTGTTAAAAAAGTCTCAATGAAAATGACGTACACTCTGGTGTTCTGATTTATAACGAAGTCTTGATTTCAATTATTTATTAGCCTTTTGCTCCACTGCATCGTGGATTTTACGGGGATAGTTTGGGAGCTATAAAGTGATATAGACTGAATGACCAGTTAACTAATAAATTCTCATTTAATTAAGGTGAAATGGCATTAAGCGTCGTAACAATGTCATTACTCTTTCAGCACTGTAACAGCCTCGCATTTGGCTCTACGATCGAACCGTGAGTGCAATGACCAACTTAACTCATGTGTATCATAAAGTACTACTACGTGCTCGCCACACAAACTAGCCTGTAGGTTTTTCAAAGGGTTTTATTTCTTTCTTTCTGACAGATAGAAGCACTTTTTAATAAATATTTGTAAAAAATATAAATAGTGAATAGATACTTCGTTTTTTATTTTAGAACTGTCGTTTATTACGAGATCAAGACCGCTGGAAGAGGCAAAGAGTTAAATTATTCCAGCCTAAATTTGTTTAAACTGGAACATTAACTACTTGTAAGTAGGTATAAGCAGTATACCTTCACATTTTATTTGATTTTCGTACCCAAACGTATTAAAATAAATAATAATGTTTTTTTTATTTCTTTTATAAAATCCGCATTTTTCGTTCACAGAGCCGTTTTGAATTTGGATATAGATAATAATATAATATATGTATAATAACCATATTTGATACTTTTACAGTATTTGAATTCATTCTATTTTCACTTTTCCAATTTACCGGCTTTTTTTAATTTTTTTTTTTAATTTCTGAAGAGATTACGTTTATTTTTAGCCGATTTGATAACAACCTTTTTCAAGTCGCTTTGAAAACTGCATTTCGTTTATTCATAATAAAGGCAATTCTGAGTTTGTCCCATGGTTGATTCCGAAGCAAGCGGCGCGTCCCGCGGGCCGGGAAAGCGTGAAGGCGTGCGACCAAGCGCCGTTTCGCCGAGACGTGACGCTGTTGCTAACGCCTCGGTCGACTTCGCCTGCACCTGAGAGACTTACTCCGCAATTTCATTATACAGTGCTGTGATTAACTTTTGAGTCACTTAATGTTACGCTTTTACAGATTGAAAATTCTGTGAATACCGTACTAGAATCAAACCCGCATAGAAAACATGATGTCAAATGTTTTCTGCTTAGATCACGTATTTTCTTCTTGTCTTTATTTTATGTCATTCGAGAAACTACTAGTTTTGAGGTCGCTTAGCTACTGCTTTTTGTTAATTCATAATAAATTTCTAACTACAAAAACATTTCAGTGTTTTACAATGATTTTGTTCCAGGGTTGACTCCGAAGCAAGCGGCGCGTCCCGCGGGCCGGGGAAGCGCGAAGGCGTGCGACCAAGCGCCGTTTCGCCGAGACGTGACGCTGCCTGTTGCTAACGCCCGGTCGACTTCGCCTGCACCTGAGAGACTTACTCCGCAATGTCATTATCTTGTGCTGTGATTAACTTTTTCGAGTCACTTCGATTGTAATGTCTCGGTTATCCAGTTTTAAAAAAGTATCGTTAATACCGTGTTTAAATACTGCATACTATGACATACTATGTATATTGACAACTCATGACGAGCCCTTCTTTCCCTTCTCTCCTCACCATCCCCATTTCCCATAGCCTTTCCCTCTCTTTTTATATTCTTTCAAAGACGGACAACGCATATTAGACTCGACCTCAGGTGTCCATGGGCAGTAGTTATAACTTACCATCACGTTTTTAACAACCACGTTTGCCGCCCTCTTTCATAAAAAAAATTATATAGCTTAAATGTTTAAATCGCACATACACGAATTAATCCGTTTAAACTAGTTTTATTTCAACGAGTAGCAGTCGCGTAAATATCAGAAAACAATAGTAAGGTGGTTACAAATTCTGTTTATTAGATTAGATCTGTTCGATACGATCGCTCTGGACGGTAATTCCGTAAAAGGGAATATAATACAAGGTGCAGGTTACATTGGCGGAGTGCAATCGCAAAGCCGGAACGATTGTGGGGATTTATCAATATGTGCTAGAGATTCGCCTTTGCTACGGAATAGTGTAGCGGGACGACCAGACGTTTGTGGGGGTTTTATCTCTTTGAAAAACATCGCAATATTGGGAAAGAAAAGGAAAATTCACGTTTACATAATAAGAAAGGTGTAAGAGTTGATTGAACTCTACAATCTATAAAAATTGCTTTTAATTTTTGATAAAATATATATGTTACAGTCAAAGTGATCAATTAGCTATTATATATAATGACTGGTCATTATATATAATAACCAAATTGACTAGACAATGTGATAAATTGATCACTTTATCCAGCTATTATTTATAATAGCTGGTCCTAGTTAGCCAAAGTGATCAATACGTACGTTCCTGACATAATAAAGTGTATAAATAGTTGTACAAACTATGTATATGTTACGCTCAAAGATCAAAAACGCTCATTGAGCGGAAAAATAGCTTACAACGCATTGCGGTCACAGTAAAACATCCAACGTAACTGACACACAGAGGAGACTATCTTTTGAACAAAAACAACTTCGGAGGCGAAAATCGACTCTGATGGATATAGGTTAGAAGGCTAAGGCGGGAGCGGAGCGAAGCGGAGCTCCCGCCTTGGCCTTCGTGGTTATTTTTTTTTAAACCTGAAAAAAACTTTTGTGACCACAACGCCTTGTGAGCTATTTTTCCGCTCAATGAGCGTTTTCGATCTTTGAGCGTAACATATAGACCATTTGATGATTAATAGTAAATAAACAAAATACTATCTCTCTGCCCTGACGAAGTAACATGGGTAGAATTCGGTTCTGGCACTCGCCGGCCGCTGCCGCGGCACGCTCGCTTCGCTCGCTCGGCTCGTGCATTTGGGGTCGCAGTTCTAACCTAACCTAACACAAATCTATCCATTCCTTTAAATTAATAATATAATTTCTTTAAAAAATTACCAGTCAGGCATTGATTTATTACATTGACCAAGTCTATGAAGATATTATATATAATGGCTGGTTAAAGTGATCAATTCTGTGTTATTTATCACTTTGACCAAATTGAGTAGATATTATATATAATGGCTAGTCATTATATATAATATCCAGATTGATCACTTTGGCTGTAACATATACATTTCAAGATTGCGACAAGAACAAAGATTTTTTTCTTTTTTTGCAATTTCTCAATTTACATTAAATTCTAAATACTTAACTAGTTATAACCACTAAAAATATGTAAAATTTATTTTAAATCTGATCTAAACTGGGATTTACCTTTATTCTATAACTTAAGATTTGTTGTGAGCATTAAAAAAATAAATACACGTATAACATACTTTTTAAAGTCAATCCACGTTAACGTCATGACTGGAATATAATATTACGGTAAGGCGAGTTCTAGTTTTTTAATAAAATATAGGTACATCACAATATATGTCCCAGCTTTATTCTTTTACTTTCCTCAAAGACAACATAAATCAAAATAAAATACTCGTAAATCATCCCATAAAGTTCTAAACAAAATACGGATATGTTGTAGTAGGGACTGGTGGATTTTTACGATACGCTGAATTTACAATCGCCTACGAAAGCACAGTCTTGAGCAATCCCTTGGTTTGTTCTATTCAAATCCGATGCTAATACGTTCGCGGAATCAAAGTGAACGGATTTTCTTCTGTGCCCGTAGAATACAGAAATTTGAATTGAATCGAATCGTGTATTACATTGCCCGGTAAATTTTATTACATAGTTTTCTGTAGAACTTAATATGCTCTATAAGTTTATTAGGACTTCTAAGAGTAACATTTCATCGGTGTGAGCTTTCTTTATTTACAACGATCTGATTTCCCGTTGCTAGTTGGGATATAAAAAATGTATAAAGCAAAATCAGTAAGGGTCGTTTAATGTATAGTGAGCAGCACATTAACCAGCACGTCAACCTACTTGTACCTAAATGTCAAAAAGTCTCAATCGAAATAGTAACGACGAATATGCGACGGACATAAAGCTGCAAATAGGGTGCAGAAATTTGTCAGATTAGGGTAGGTTGATGTGCTACAGACTGTACTGGCATTAAATTGATAAACATATTTTTCTATCATAAGTCCATAAAAACGCATATAATAAGGTTTAAACTGGCATGGCATTTAGTGTTAACACCAAGAGTGCCTATTTCTACATAGCATGCATTAATGCGTGGAGTGTCCATTCCATTACCGACCGCTCGCGTAGGAGCCACATCGATAATGTCTGCGGCAATCGGAGGACACCGCATTACTGGCCCACTAATGACGGTACACCCGAAAAGTTACCAACTTGTGGAATCTATCGACGACCGCACCACATCTTTATGAGCCGCCATTATCATCACTTCTGCGTTTTCCGATAAAACGTGTTCCCCTCACTTTTAACAGCCACTTTCGGAAAGTTTGAAGAGCCTATAAAATCTATTATAATCAATTTTCTCTTTGAAAAATACCCGTGAACACGTCAAGCACAATTTGCTGTGGAAAGTGTTAAAGTGAACATTATTTACACCACTAAACTGTTCATAAATAAAAGTAAAACTGAGACCGCTAACTTTCCACTTAACTTCTCTGAAGTGTTGGCTTCCTGTTTTTAAAAGTGCTGCTTTTTTTTTGCTCGAGCGAAAGAAGGCGCTTAGGATTGTAAGTTCAAAACAGCTTTTAACGCTCTAACACAAAGTTTGTGCATTCTTACCCCCGAGCAGTTTCCATTCAGGTGCATCTTCTGTTCTGACAAATGTGTTACTTTATGTCTTTTGAAATGGAAGTAAGAATAACGCGCAGACACAAAACGAAACTGTATTTGGAACTTAAGCTAATATTTCGATTACTTTGTGTATTCCACAAGACATACTTTTTAAGTTTCGGAGAGATGAAAAGTTCATTGTACTTTTGCAATATAGAAAAGTTATTTATTATTGATGTTAAAATTATATCACATTGTATTGATATTTGTTATATGTGCTCGCTTATCGGTTAAAGTAAAGGGTTTGCCGGCTTGTTCCAAATAAGTGATAATAATTATGATAAGTAATCTCACCTAAACTTACTCGTCCTACTGTAGGCAAGGCGGCTTGTCAACGTACGATAATGGTCCGATGTTCGTTGAAAAGATAATTAAATGCAATTCGATTGTGGATTCCGATCTAGGTCTATGCCCCAAGAGCAGACGTGTGCTGAATAGTGTTGTAGTTATTTGGCAGTCAGCCCACCTGGTATTAAACAGCCATTACGGCCTATTAAATAAAAAATAAGCAAAAAGATTTGCTCAGCCTCAGCCTTTCAGTTCCGTACGAACACATTCAAAGCTTTTATTACAAAAAAAACTCACCTGTAGCTAGCCAGTTGGACTTTAACATAGGTACTCCTATCACCATCCAGGACCAAGGAGGTAAGCGAATTGATGACACCTTCTAGTTTAAAATAAGTTGCCTGCTGTTTCATCGAAATTATATCCTAAATATATTATGTATATACACTAAGAGTAGATACGTAGACTACAAGCAAATAAGCTGCATTTATTTTGAAGCTAAGAGTGATAACAACACAGTTGTAGTTGATAACTCATAAAATCATACGCTTTTACTTAATTAAAATTACAGTTTCCACTTATTTAAAGTTCACAACTTCTAAACCTTATCAAAAAATACAAAGGGCACAACTAAGATACAAAGGTACAACTAAGAGCATTATCATAATTAAGTGATAACAGCCAATACCCATAATTTTAGGGATGTATACGACTCAGCACCGCTTAAAAAGACATAATATTAAGTTAATTACATAATGGGTAGTAGGGTTGCAGCTATGGGGTTTATCGCTGTTTCCTACAGCGATAGTAATCATGATGCGATAATCTCGCTTAAGCCTCGTGTGGGGTTGAGTCGCCCACTGTAGTCAGCCATTAATTGACGTTAATTAATTAAATAATTACCTGCCATTGTAGCGATGAATTGATTTGGATGGATGAAATTATGGCGTTTGTCCTTTTATGATATATTTATTAATAAAGAGACTGGAATTTTTTACTAGAGCCTAACCTATGTACCTCTTTATGAACGTGTTTGCCACTAGCTTGGCGATGGCTGAAAACATGTTAAAGCAACTTGCACAGATGAATAGCTGTGTAGTTTCTTAGTTATAAGTAACAAAGGTCAGATGTCCTTAGCTGCTGCAAGTGTACCCTGACTAAAACAGGACTAAACATAATAAGCAGAAAGATGTTTTAGGAACAATCATCTATTTCTCAAAAAAAAAGGATTTATAAACAAAAAGCTGACTGATGGAAGTATTTTTTTTTATATACAACGTCAGTTGGCAGACAGGCACGCAGCCCACCTGATGGTAAGCGGTCACTGCGGCCTATTCTATCGAGGGACACTTTTCGAAGAAGTGCTGCTCAATGTGCTGCCAGACTGTAGGCTCATCTGATCTTCGAGACCTTAGATTTCAAGTGTACTAGTTTAACCAAACATTTATTATTTTATTGATAAATATGAAAATAGCTATTTTAATCGTCTACCAAAATGTTCTAGAAGGGCGATAATAATTGCGATAATGTCTCCCTAAGCCGACGTGTGGGTTAAACTCGGCTCAACCTGCGGGCGGTTTGTAAACAGATCACGCGCCCGGCGCCACTACACATAATCCTTATTATTTAATTACCTGACTATTAGACGCCACTTATCAGTTCGTTAAATAAATAATCAGGACTTAAATCAAGTATTTAATGCTTTAAGAAGCGGTCAAACTCTCGTTTTGAATGATGACACAAGACAGTGCGCCCTTGTTAGTCATTGATATTTTGTATTAATTCCAGCCCTATATACTGTTATAAGGGTAAATATTGTTGTCTCTAGCATTCAAATGCGTAAAATTTAATGATTCTGTTAATCGAAAGAATCTATTAAAAATCTACTCAAGTATACTACTGTGTTAACATAAATACTACTAACTGTGTTTGTATTTTCGACAATTTAGCGTTTTGTGTTTGCTCAAGGTGGCGCGGATGACAAGCAAGATCTCAGTATAGATCGTCTACCCTTTCACCGTTCCATTCTCATTTTCCATGTATCTCTCTACACAATTGACAGTGGCAGATTCACCGAATTGCACAAACATACGGGATCCAGTCCATAACATATACGTGGTACTGAAAACATACGTGCAGTTGTATTATATTCACGACCCTACATTGTTCATTTTCTTTAAACAACAATGAAGCATGGAAGCCTTTTAAAAAATCAAATGAATCACAAAGTTATCAACCAACTCTTTTCCCGAGAGCCGTGAAAAAGACTTATTGAAATAAATTTCTATTTCGATTAGAAAACTAAAGAATCTCCGTTTCCTCGGCGTTCAATAAAAAAACTTTGTAAAATGCATAAACGTGTTCGAGCTCGATTGGCCGCTGGCAGAAGGAAATCGTTCTCTCGATGTTCTTTTAACTTTTATTACCTTGCATTTTTTCTATTAACCTTAAGAAATGAAGCTTATTTTAAAGTAAATGTATGCACTTTTGATTTCCAGCTTTTTTTTTCAATCTTACTTAATTTATTTTTCTTTTTTTGGTAAAAACAATTTATTTATTTAAAAAAGCACACTTTTTACGAATGACACTGCCAATAACTGAAATATCCTGAACTAATTTGTTTCAATCTGCTATAATTACACAACTTATTTTCTTTAATTTCCAGCTCACTATAATAATGTTATTGTTGCTCAATAACTTAGTTGATATGCTAAATAATGCACTCCATATTAGCTTGTGACCAATTGCACAGATGATAAAAAAGTTCAAATTGCTTTATGCAGGTCAGAATGAAAGCATAATCCCATAATTTATCGGGAAATTTCTCACATAATAATGAATAATTACCTTAATTTTTGATAACTAAAAATAGTATAGGTACTAGATGTATACCAAATGATGTTCTTAAACAGATTTCCGTTAACCATTGAACTACAATTACTAGTACTTGTTACTCAATGACGTTAACTTACTTTAATTTAACACATAAGTTTCAATCCACGGCCATGCCATAAGTTATCATAGATGAAATCAATACCAGCAATTTAACAGTACAATTAGCCGGGAATGCAGTTCTCCGGTGCAGTACATAATCCGACGTCAATTACTCGCACTTACACGGCAGACAATGCGCGAGCCTATCGCATGAATCTGTTGGGTACACCTGCCGCAGTGACATGCGGATTCTCTTTGTACGCCCACCGCCATTGCCAGCTTCTAAAGACCATTATGCTCTAGGACAGACAATCTACCTCGAATCCGATTCTTGATACGTACACAAATCGACAACTCGATTTCAAAGCGAACTAATATCTCGAAAATGCTTTCAAACAGTTTGATCGCAAACAATTAGATAATACAAATATTTACAATCAGTTTCTCTATCTAATAGACGTTTTAGATAACTAATACAGAAACGCTGTGTAAAAGACAGTATAAACAGTGCGAACGAAAGGCAAATGTATTACTGTCAGCAGCGCGAATAAGTTTACACTTAGTTAATTAAAAGATTACACACGAATGGGTAATTAACAGGGGATTTGTTCTCTCATCTGTTACGCAGTCTCATCGGGTGGGATAAACCTCGTAGAAGGTAATTTTACATGTGCGTGGGTTTAGCTCGCCTCGAACACACGTTGGAGTTAATTCTTGTTTGCTTAAAGACTTTTCTATTTGCTTTGTTAGCGTGTAGCTTGTATTTTCGAAGTTAAGGTGAATATTTATATTTAAAATAATTATTATACAAAGCGGATAGACAGCTCGTTTTGTGTAGTAGTCGTAGTTGAATTAACATGAATTGTTCAGTTTATTTTTTCCTTTAAACCAATGAGAACATTTTTTTTTATAAGCATATTATTAAAATGTTTATTTAAAACAAATTATTCTTATAACGCTAAAAACAACACATTTCAATAAGGAAAGTTTTGTGTGCCATAAAATAAATTTGGTACTCATTACAAGTTTCGGGCATATTCTTTATATGTTCTTTCTTATTCTTTATATGTTCTTTCTTATTCTTTATATGTTCTTTCCCGTTCTTCCAAAAAGTTTTCTGGAGGCAAGCCGTGAAAAAACATCTTGCGGGTCAGAATGGCGCATCGTGACGTGATGTCAACGGATGGAGGGACTCAAGATTTTAGTCCACTGAAAAAGGGACCTGCGATCAATTTTAGTTATGAAAATGTTTCATTCAGTTATGCAATGCAATATGTAAAATATTACAATGTAGGTAATGAGCATGTTTTTACTTTCTACAAACATACATACAAATAAGGTAAAAAAAAGTCTGTCAATACAACGTAAGTAAATAAAACTCTCAAAGAATCACTCACAATGCTATCTTAGAATTCAACATCGGAAATGTTCCAAAAAATCCACAAATGAAACTCCGGATAAATTTCTTTTAAAGGAGTCACACGGCTGTGATGGAATTAATGTTTTGATAATAAATACGGCGCGGTGTGTGAGCGCCCTTGCTCTCCGAGAAATTAGAATAGATCAAAGGATGCGAAAAATCGATAGCGTAAAGAGCCGGAAACATTCAATTGATCGCTTGCAAAAAGGATTTGAGGGTTTTGTTGGATTTTAATTTAAACTTCACGTTCAACGTTTGAACATTTCTGCTTTTCTAAATCAATATAATCATCATTTATTTTCGTAATGTTTGCTAATGTTTAATATAAACAATGAGAGGGATTTTTATATTGTTTTATTTTCAAAGGCGGTTTCAGATTCCCCTCAAGGGGTCGAATGAACGAATATAAATGAATGTTATATTTATGATACTTTTTTCGTAGCCTCTGTTCTTGGTAGCATTTTATTGCTCGTGAAAGGGTACGAATTGTTTTGCTGACAGATTTACGAGGAAAGATTCGGCGTTTATTTTATCTGTGACTTTTCTTCTGAGTTTGAGAAAGGCAACTTTGGATTTGCCGCCGTTGATTTTATTTTTAGCTGGATGCTGCTAGTCAGTAAATACTTTTTATTTTCTTTGAACTTCAGCTATTTCAACAAAACAAAAAGAAAAAACTAAAATATCAAAAGAAAGTAATGCATTTTGCAAACTTTTAAAAGTAACCTCACATGAATTTAATTATCACAAACATATTTTTTTTATTTTAAAGATATTCAATAAAATAGTCTGCAATTATATACAATTACCTGTCACTTATTATTTGCCGAGCCATTTGGTGTAATGATTGAGAAGTCGACTAACAACAGAAACAAAAAGAAAAATAATAGAAATGAAAAGAGATTTTCGAAATAGCTATAATTGCATAGCAATAGAAATAAATTGCCGATTACATTTCTACTGTAGTTCAATATGTTCTGTTCTCGTGTATGTCCTCGAAACTATTGTTGCACTTTTAAGGTGTACCTATGTGCGTTGATCTGCATTCACTTGGGAAAGTAACAAAATATTTATCCAAATTGTAGGGCATAACACAACGCATACTATAGCTAAAGTTGAATACAAAAGCTTTACTAAATATTCAACATAATATTTTTCCCTAAGGAAAATGAAGTAAAAATAACTTTAAAATGATGAAAGGAAAAATGTTATCATTTTCCCTTTCATCATTTCAAATAAGCGAAACGAATAGTTAAAACACCCTCAATATCTAAAGGGTAGTTACATAAAGTCCTCCAGCGCCATTATCCTAAGGGTATTTATTCATAAGTAGTGATTCGCTAATAATTCGTCCCGGCAACACAGAGTGCGCCTGCAGCGAGGCTTGAAGGCTGCTAACTCGATAACAAGACACAACAGCTTTCCTAATTGCAATTTATTGCAGGTACTACAAACAAGACTGTTTCACTCAACGCGCACGTATTTTAAATTAATTTGCGAATTTCGACAAGCAATTAGATCTTGCACAGTGAATGCCTTCAGCAAACTCCGCCGAATGGAACGTTTCTATTAGATTTAAGAATTCCAGTTTCGTTGTGTGAATCATTCCGGCACGGGAGTTATGTTTATTATTTTTGCATTATTTGCAAGGTTGCAATACCTTCAATATTTCTTATTACTATGAACTGTGTTGTTTATAAATATTGGATCCTAATTAACAAATTTTTTAAATAGAATTATATTGCTTATCGCGATACCAGCAAATCCCCATGCCTAGATAATTTTTCAGCTTAATACATTTTAAAAGAACAGGCAGGCAGTTTATAAGAATACGAGTGCTTCCATTTGAATTTTTTTTTATTTATTTTTATTTGTGTTTGTTTTAAGAAAATTCCCTTCTTTTCTTACTTTCTTTGTTTCTTTCTTTCTTAATAAAACAAAATATTTATTTTTGATAATATGTACCTATTTGGCAATTTTGTGACATTTTCTCTAGGTAGATCAAGTTACAGTGATCTTACAATTATGAGGACAGGACAAAATAAAGTCTCAGACTAATAGGAGATTTTCAATTTATTTTTTTCTAAGATTTTCTTTATTTATAAAGGAATCCCCTGCGACGCCGGTACTTCATTACACCGATATATTGAATAATTCACTGTGCGGCAAATATTCAAAGACCTGTTTATATTGCGATAAAGCAATTAATTTAAATTCAACAATAGAAAAGTTCCCCGTTTTGAAGCATTGTGTTCCGCTTAGCCGTTTGCTTTCTTGAACCGGCTTATTCAATGATTTCCTTTATTAGCTGTTTGGAAACGAGACTACCCTACCACTGTTTGCTGGATTTTGTTCAGAAAATGTACTGAAGTTTGCTTTAAACAGCGCCCGAAGTTTGCTCGTATCTCTAGGCAATCTTACATCTGATTTAACTATTGAAAGTATAATTATCTTGTGAAAGTTCAAAAACTAAATTGTATTTACGAGAGTTCCAATGTTTGAGTAACAAGATATGTTTAGTTTAAAGGAGTGAACCGTTGTATGAACTAGTTTTCGTGACCGATTTAATTATTGATATTATGTAGAAAATTTTATTTTAGGTTTCCTTTATTATAAAAGGAATTTGTATACTAGGGACTATTTATGAATAAAAATGATCTTAGTACAAAAGAGTTTACTACTAAACACGCAAAAAAATTGATCTCATTAATCGCAGAAGTATTCTGCTTAAAATATCTACTTCTGCAATTAATCACTTTAATATTTTATTAATTCAATATCATCTTATTTTATGATAATATAATATTAGTTTCCACCAGTAGAAACCTATATGTTTCAGAAATCAGTTCAAGAATATACGTCAACGAGTCAATAAACATCCATCCATTCTTCCTCATAAACGTTTGCATCTAACACTAGTAAGACACAAACTTCAATAAACTTAACCATCTTTTGTTTTATACTATATAGAATCAACAGTTGACATAATAAGAGAGCAACTCAACCTTTAAACAATTCCAAACTAAAATAAACCCGGATCAAATTCAAAGCAAACAAATCACGTTATAGCACTAGTTAATTGATTAAACTTATTACTAGCGAAAGGCTGTTAAAGAGCGGGTAATAGCACAATAGGGAAGAGGATTAATTTGTTGACAGTAAATTGGATCCTAATGAAGCAAAGGCTCTTTAGGTAAACAAGGCGATCGTCTTGCCCCTGTTTACATGATCCGTCGGTTCGTTAGCTTTGTTTCAAATCCAATCGGCCGCTCTAGCCAGCGCGTAGTTCGGCGAGCTATACAGGTGGAGGGGAATGCCAGTGAGGAATTCGTTAGTAAGCTCCCAAAATATTTACGCATGAATATACGTTGTGACTACCGTAAAAAAATATTATTGTCTAATAACATACACAAAGCAAATAAATACTAAGAAGAGCTGGTCCATGAAATCTAGCTTATCTTTATTTAATGTGATATTTCAGTCGTCATAATTAATAATACTTGTGGTACAAATAAAATACAGAAAAACATATGGTTTTGCGATATAAAGTTTAAATACAAGTAAAATATATTTTTATTTTGAACTAGCGGCCGCCTCCGCACCCGCGCGTAATTTCTTTTTTCAAATATCCGCTCATTCCCCTCATATTTACGGGATAAAAAGTAAACCCTATGTCACTCGGGGATAGTGTAGGTCTCCAACAGAAAAAGAATTTTTTAAATCGGTTTAGACGTTTCGGAGCCTATTCAATACAAACAATCAACTCTTTCCTGTTTATATTATTAGGTGTAGATTTGCTCATACATTACTGGTATATCTAGTATACTGTCCCAAGGTCTTACTGTCCCGTGCACGATTAGTATCGAGTCTCGTGGTCTTAAATTACGTTATACTAATGCTATTTTATTTGGCAATGTTGTTTTTTTTATCTCATACTACTAATATGAAATATTTTTGTTTTATGAAAATTATGATATGTTTGATATAAAACAACTACCTACAACTTATGCTCTAATAAATGTGATTGAAACACTGATCACCAGTTATAAATTTATTGACATCTACAGATACAGATAACTTACGATGAACCCATCTGCGGTGAAACTGGGCCTAAAGTTATATATACCTTAATTCTATGAATGATAAGTAAGGATGACTTAATATTATTATCTTTACAATAAGGTAAATAAGTTCACTGACCTGACATGTACCAAGACATAATGCCATTAGTCATACATACAATAACACTTATGACGTGTGCATTAATGTGCATAATTATATCGTCCTAATTAACAGAAATTTGATTGCAGTAGGCAAATTAGACTTCTATTGACGCTGCCAGCCACTCCAATTGGCGTCGCTTGTCGCATAAACACATTTGCATATAAATCAGTACCTGTAAATTACACCTACCTGATTTCAGAATACGGTCATTAGACATAATTTACACTTGGATTACGCGTGTTCCGATAATAACGCTTTCTGATCTTATGTAAATAAAATCTACTATGCCTGAAAAAAAAATTAAAATTATCATCTTGATTTGAAGATGTCACAGACGCAATTTTAGGCGCTATAGACGAATATAGGTTGTAAACAATTTGAATAAGTACCTACTACAGTATATTTGCATTTACACACGCCATATTATAATGATCCCAAAATAGTTTTTAGAAAGTTTGCAATTAATTTTTTTTTAAATAAGCGCTAGGCTTAAGATAATTTTGAAATCAGTGAAATTCGGTACATTTATTTCTAATTAATATTTTTGTACGTTGATTTCGGTCAAAAGTAACCTTTTCTTAATAACGATTTTGGTTCAGGAATCAAACCCAGGCCTCCAAGGTTATGGTCAAATATTGAAACCTAGGTAGATAAAAAGCGTTTAATCGATGAAAGACATTGTTGCATTCGGTACTAGCAAAACTTTTCGTGCCATTTCCATTCGCACGCTATCTTTGGCCGTAGTCTCACATAATAAGCTAACATGAAGTCATGCTAACTTTAAAACTAGTTTAGACATTATAGCACTTAATACAAAATTCAACACGTTTCCGTGATAAAGAAGGTTTTCCGTGGAATTAGAACCGAACGGAATACAAGATTGTGTACGTATTTGCACAGCGTTAGTTGGAACTAACTTTTCGACTCGGCGCTGACTGTAAACGCGATCCAACACTGTTTGCCGTACAGTACCTAGGCCAACATAAACGGCGACTACAACTCTCTATTATACTTGCTTGCCTTCTTATTTTGCTTCGTAAATTTGTTACTAACAAAAGCATACGAAGTTTCGAGTTGATGTTTCAAGAAAAGCCGGCATATTTATAACAGTCGGCGTTGTTATTTGGAAGACGTTTCGCTCAGTTTTCACTACAGCGACTGCTAGACGTTAGCTCTTTTGATACTTGCTCCTATCGCCTGCCTCCTAGCTAATTGAAATAGTTTATAAATTAACTGGCGTAAATGTACACTACCTGCCTTATAAAAGGTACTCTGTGCTTTAATAATATAATTACTCAAATGCAGCACATCTTACCCCTTCTGAGAAAACTACTTATTCTACCAATGTGCATCTGAATCCTAATGACGTTAAACTTCGTTCTGGAGATCGCGAATATAAACATCTAGAATCCAGATAGTACTTCCGAGGAGTTAAATAGTGTGACAGAAAACCCCAAGACTGCTTTTTACTTCTTCTTAAAAATCGAACTATTGAAACCGAATAAAAAACTCGGATCTATTGATTTAAATATAGGATATATTTTTAAAAATCCCGAGTTTTATATAAAAATTGTTGACAATGCGAAGGTTTTTTATTTTTGCATCCCTATACTCGTATTAATAACTAAATTCTATTCATAAATAATTATTAATAAATAGAATTTGGTTTGGGTTATACATAAATTATTTTGAGAGTTTCTTAAAATGTCAACATGTATTTTTGCCTAAAGATATAATATAACATACTTGTATTATAATAATACAATTTTTTGATAAATTTGCCGTGATTTATTTCATCAGCTTTTGATGCTTAAGCCCAAATTAGCTAACTGCAATCTTACAACTTAAAAGTTTCCTTTTGAAAAAGTGCAATAACAATAAATAACCGTATCGTTATAGCAATCTTCTTTTAGATAGTTTCCAAAATCGTCTTAAATCCACCGAAGTTATTGCGTTGCGGGGCTTACAAATGTCGGTTTTAAAATCATGTCCCCGTTAAAACTTTCCTCATGAATAATTTACGAAATTTCTTCTGAGATATGGTCTTGCCGGAGAAGATAAGAATTAAATTACGCGAAATTAAATTTTTATTATAACATCTGAGTAAAAATATAAAGGGAGCAATTTGAATAATTATCGGGGGATACCCCACTGTTTTACTTGGTTTTGGCTGACTTCCCACAATTTTTCTTCAGTTTTTCTAAATTATATTCATGGTTGGACAAAGGAAGATTAGGGAAAATAAAACATTATTTAATGCAATTTTATGAAACTTATTTGAGTTTAACAATTAGGAAGAAAATGTCACATATAAATGCTGAGTTAACCTTAATTTCTTTTTTGTACTTAAAGCCAATAATATAATTATTATGTGTAGTAAGATGAGACTGGATTATTGAGCGTCATAATAGGAAACATGCAGATAATAATTTGCGTTCAAACCTTTGGGAGTGGCAGGTGGAGAGGTCTTTCCGTAATTTTCTCGAGTGCACCCTCTAAAACGAGTGAGAGCACTTATATTCTGAATTTATAATATTACTGCTCCAAATATACCAAGAATTATTCCGTTCAAATGTAAGTGCCGAATTGCTTTAAGAGATAATTTATTGACGAAATTTTTGTAGGTTTCCTTATTTCCTTAAATAAAGAAAATGCACTTAAAGTGGCTATCAATCAATAATGTGTTATTTCATTTAACTAGATTGAATACCAGAAAGTAAAACATTTTTAATATTTTTTTTCAGTTTAACCTGGTCCCAAAAGTGCTTATAAATAGGTATCGCTGGTATTGGATACCAGAATTAACGATAAAAACAGAATAAGATATTTAGACATTTTTTCATGTAAAATGTTGCCAAGACGAGACCTTAGGACTTGTAATGTCAAAAAGTTCATAGATCTCATGTAGAGCCAAGCTTCTAACTCTACACGCCCGCCTAACTTCACAAACTCTACACCATAGTAAAAATATGTGCATATAAGGGTTCAAAAAAAACGACGAAGGGCTTCGAGAAAATGTAGGTAGTGCCGTTGCGCTTCGCTTGGTTCGTCTTGGCGAGGGCACTGGCCCCCAGATTTACTTAAACATACATATATAAACATACTTCTTATCCGCGCCTATTCCAGCATTCAGCGCATAGCTGCGACAATACAAAATGCAAGCAATTGTATTTTCTCTAAACAAATGCCCAAAATTGATACTCGAAGGCAAATTGCCTTATTCAAAACATCGCAAAGTTATATCAAAATTTAATTAAATTCCTTATAGCATTCATCAGGTCGGTCAACGGAGCACCCAAATGAAGTAGACATGCAAGAGCGTTGTTAATTAAAGACAAGGTGTACTAATGAGCGCTGCATAAGACAGGAATGTTGATTAGCTACTAAAAATACGCGGCATGTCGGCAGAATGCAAACCGCAGGCGTCGGCCAACTCGCGGCACTTCGTTAGTATTTATTGTGCATTCTCACGGTTCACAGATTACCTTTTGTCTGGAAGCTTATGGGGAGCGCGAGAAGATCCACGCGCGCTATGGTCGAGAGGTTCTGTATCAAAACATATTCATAGACGACCTGTGTTTCTATGTACGACTATGTATAGATTTACAAATAAAGTCTCTAATTATTTTTTATTCCTTATCTGGCACCTATAAAACAATGATTCAAGCTATGCTTAATTAGCGACCAAAAGGAGCTGTTTTAATAATGCCCAAGGAGATTTATTTAATTTATTTGTTCATATTAATTAAGCTCGCAACAAAACAAAAAGTTTAAACGTAGATGTCCATGGAGATGCTAAAAGAGTTTAAGTAAGGTCTAAACTTGAGAATTACTCTTTTGTGACACATGCAAATATTGCAAATAGACGTTTCTTTTCTTAGTTTCGT
Organism: Mecyna flavalis; assembly: GCA_949319885.1. Classification (NCBI taxonomy): domain Eukaryota; kingdom Metazoa; phylum Arthropoda; class Insecta; order Lepidoptera; family Crambidae; genus Mecyna; species Mecyna flavalis. The sequence goes on along the minus strand of OX439431.1, from coordinate 11,456,830 downwards.
AACTAAACTTCTGTTGTTGCAATTCACATCAAATAATATCAGGTATTATGTAAACATCAATTAAGGAGAATATTTTGCTTTCCTTATAAAATAGAACAGTATAAAAACCGCTATACTTGTTCTACTACATTTTGTAGCTGAATTTTACAATTTATTGCGAAGTATATCCCATTTTCATTATATTTTTCCAATCTGGTCTCGTTATCGCGACTAAATCAATTTAACTATGCAGCTCATAAAGCTGCGAGTTAACATGGCGATGTGCCCAGCCAAAATTGGTAATGAACGCGAGACGTGCGGTCGCGCACGGATCGAGCCAAAAACCAATTTGCAACATACATCTTCATAATATTAACGCTTGATTTTATAATGCGTGCTAGACTATCGATACCTTGACACAGCACTTTATTATAAGATCATATTATTTTATTATGATTTATTGGCAAACGTTCGTGTAATACCACCTACTATTAGTATGACTTTTTTAGTTTCACAATAAATTGACAATGTTGCGAACAAAAAAATTAAATGTGAGTTTATATGTTTTATCATCATAATATTTATAAGATTATGATTCCCATTTGTTTGAATATCGTGATCGATAACCTAACGGCCCTCTTTAAATAAATGTTGACTTTAGAAAAATAAATGAGGTATTAGTGATATTTTAATGGACATGATAATTTTGTTCTCGATCTACGACGTAGAATACACACACGTCAGAATATTATAACATACAAAAAAATATATGACGAAAACGTCACGACACTTGCAAGTTTCGTTATTTTATCCAAACTTTTGTGCAAAAAAATAGTATAACTTGTGATAAGGAAATCGCACAACAACCTAATGATTCCTTATTCATTTTTTTCATTTAATACCAATAATTAAAGAGACAAAACCCCACTAATTTGCGGAAAACTCCTTGGTAATTATTTCCACAGCCACATTTTCAATCGAGTCTAATTAAACAGTTTTTTAGTTAGAGATGATCAGAACAAAAACTTTGCCAGGCCAGAGAACAACGATAGAAATACACCTGGGCTTTTGAACGCATATAAAAGTTTTCCAATTTACAGGGGCTGATTGGAAAATTTTCGGCAGTTTGGGTGTTAATCGAACCTTGACTTGCCCTAGTCTTCGGGATCAAATTAAAGGTAGCCAGCACGTTCAATATTGGATGTGTAGTTGGACTAATGCAACTGATGGTTATTTAATCTTGACCTGAGAGAATTAATCTTACCACAGATTATTAAATAGTTGCTAACGTAACCTTTACGTTTTTAATTACCCAAACAATAGGTATAAATTATAATTTCACGTTCACCAACAAGTGACCCGGTAAATGAAAAAGTTTTTTTTTGTGAGAGATGAAAATTTCTCATTTATCTTAAGATGATTATTATGTGCAAAAACTAAAGTTGTATTACTAGCATTAAAAATTAAAAACAAAATATTAAAACACATAAATAATTCAAACATTCAACTGCCTCCGTGATAAATTAGCAGGTCGCACTTTAATGTGACAACCTGGCAAAATCCTGGGCGAGGACTCCTATGTTCAAATCCCAGATCGGACTATAAACTTGTGATTGGGTTTTCGTTCTGGAAATTGCCGTTATTAAACACCCATCATGTCATGGTTCGAAAAGCAATAAAGCCTTGCAATGTACCCTGTGCAATAAGAAATGACTACTATTGTGTTTCGTCTGGTTTGTGAGAGTGCCGGAAGCCCACACCCCTCTTTAAAAGGCCGGCAACGCATCAGCGATCCCTCTGGTATTGCAGATGTCTATGTGCGGCGGTGATTGCTTACCATCAGGCGACACGATGGCTCGTTTGCAGCCTCTGACATAAAAAAAATGAAAGTGAGAGAATAAGGAGTGCTCATGTGCTTGCCCACTCACTAGTGCACTGTAAGTATCTTGCGTAGTTGATTGATCGTAAAGATTTACTGACGCAGTCAAAAAACTTGGATTGAAAAATAATTTGACAAATATTTTATTAAATACCGTTAGTATAATTTTGAAACCCTTGAAAATACTAAATCATTGTTCCTATTTTAACTAAAATTAGTCCGATTCCATTTCATTTAATTTGTCTACGCAGAGCGTCTAGACAGGGTTGTAACATTATCTTTAACAGTATTATTAGTGAATATCTTAATAAGAGGCACCTTATTTAGATAGATGATAGTTTAATACTCAATTAAACCGTAATCCTCATATTGTGTAACAGCCTAATTGTGTACCAGTGAATGCCAATTATGAAATATAAGCTTTCCATACATTTGGGCATTAGTAACGTTGAACAAATATATTAGAACTGATTGAAATTGCAAGCAAGAGATTCATTTACCCTAAAATTTCCATGAGTAATAAGTGTCCTAAAATAGCCTTTAGAGTGGTTCTTGTTTTTCAAACACTGAAAAAACTTTTTCAGGGATCAGAAGAATTCTCACCCATTTTCACGGAAAAATTTGATACTAGTTTAACTGAATGATAAATCTACTAAACGATTTATTTTCCATTATAAGAAATATTACGATTTTTGCAAATGAAATGTACGGCTTGCTTATCATTTGCCGAGCCCGGAAAAAGTTTGGTATGTTTTTAGAGCCAATCGTTATTCTTTAATAGTATGTTATAATAATATTTCTTAGGGTTAGAAGTTCATATTTTAGTTCAATGTTTTTACAAGTTTTACGTTTACATATACTGACGATAAGTTATAAGTGTTTTTTTTTACTGCCGGTTCAAAGCCCGGGTCGGACCAAATTGTGATTGGGTTATTCTGTTCAGAAAATACTCAGTCATAGCCCGGAGTCTGGTCTCTCTTCAGTGGTGTTAGACTGTTGCCACACCGTGTTATGAGGGTAAGGGGAATAGAGAGTGCTCCTGTGCTTGCGCACTCACTCGTGCATTATATCCTGCGAAGTTAGACTAAATAAATAATGCTTATCTGATGTCTGTCACCAATTGCTTTGCTTAATAATGTCAAATGATATTATTATCTCTTCGTATCTTATAACCGAAATTCTTAGCATATTTGGTTTATTGATATTGTAGAAAAAGAAAAAAATACTATGACGTCCCTATTACACGGAGGTGTTGGCTTTGCCGCTTCATAAAACCTGCCAAATCCGAAGAGGTTATTTATTTAAAAAATCTGCACACGCGCCGACAGACCAAGTGAGGCGTAAAATAAAATTAACGAGGGCTTTCCCGGAAGGGGACACAGGAAGCGCCGCGTCACCGTCGAGTAACTTATCTGTATCTTGCGTAAGAATCTTCAACTTTTCGCGATAAATCGCCCTTGTACCGACTCCAATGATGCAAAGCGAATTACCAACTCAAGTATCCAACTCGAAACCCACATTATTATTATTCAAATAGGCTTTACCGGCGTTCATAAATTTGGGACAGTTTCTAGAGCTCGTATTTGTCCTCATTGAGATCTTTTGTCTATCATTCTGAGAATTTTAGAATTTAGTATTTATAATGTACCATGCAAACCATTTTGAACAAATTATAAAAATTTTATAAAATAAATTATCAAAATCTACTCAGCAAAATTGACTATATTTTTTTATAGTACATCCATATATTTGTGTCTCTGTTATAATTCTAAAGTTAAATTCAATCTAAAAAGTGACAGATATAGATGAATATAAAATGAAATTAGATTTCAACCGGGTAATTCCAAGAAAATCCAAGTCCATCATCTTTACTAAAGAGTTAAAATTCTATTCTAATACCATTCCTGAATTAAGATGAAGGTTATCTTAAATATCTTAGAATAAAACCATATCTTAAGATTTCACCTAGTATCAATGACGTTCAATAAACAATTGAACGTCATTGCCTAGTATAAAGAAATAGAAATAAGCATAACAGCGACGTCTTATTACTGTATACACGGGACCAATTCAGTTAACTTCGTTTGAGAATTAAGAAAGCTTAAAACTTTGTGAACTACTGCTACTTCAAATTTTATTCATTAACTAGAAACGATGTGTTTTTTCCATTGTACCAAAATGAAGCTTTGCAGAATAGTTACAATTAAAAGATTTCTACGGATTCTCAGTTTCTTAGTCCCTTTTACTTAAATTCTGCCAAAAAAAAAAGTATAATTGTATCGAGAATAATCTCTACACAGAACATTGACCTGGTATTTCCCCAGGGAGGGCCGGCGCGGCGCGAAATCACTGTCGTATAATCGTCTTGAAGAAAATGGCTTCGGTGCATTTCATCGGTCGCTCTAAAGAATTTCTCTTTTTAATATGAGCATCGATTCCAATTACAAAAGATCAAAGAATCGCCGCTCGGCCCACTTCGTCTTTGTTCAAACGAAAGATGAATTATTCAGAGAGCTGGAAACGTTTCAATTGGCCAGCTATAAAAAAGGAGACGCTTCGTTGCTTTTTCCACTGAATTAAAATTTCACTTTATTTTTATTTTACGAGATGATTTTGGACGTTTTTGATTTGTGAATATTATCTAATGAACTAGTTATTTCATACTTTCAAGTTGAAATATTAAATTCCCTGCCTGTTAAGAACGTTTTTGAAGCTCTAAGTATTTTTAACAGGACAAAAATACTCTTGCATCCAATTCGTGACCGCAGAAAATAAGAAATAATAATACGGTAAAAGTTAAAGTAATAGTAAAAAATATTACACAATCTGTATGAAACCTCCACAAATTCAATATCATTAACATAAAAATGCTTTTCCAAATGCTATTTGTAGGTACTTAATTGATTGACTGAACTATTCAAATTCATATCAAATCAATGGAGCGCGTAGGATAATTATTAAAAAAGTAAAAACTTTCTCACAACTCTTTACAATAGCAATAAAAATTAACTATGCAAGTAACAGGAATCCTTGTAATTTTTAACAAGGGCGAATTTATGGTGGCGACACCTGGCGGCGCGAGTCAGTGATTGAGAGAGCAGGCCCGTACGCGAAAATATTAAAGCGTAATTTATGCTCGCAATTTGTACGTAACTTGAATTCGTTTCTTGTGTCATTCATCACGGCGCTGGGGGAACGATTAATTTCAACAATCATCAGCTGTAAAAACCCATGTAACGAGAGAGCCGTGCGGCCGGAATGTAATGTAGGTGCCAGTCATACGTTATATCCGCAGAAGTGTGACAATTTTTTCAATTGGATTTAGAACCAATATCTTATGATTAATCGTATGTCCTTATCTTTTTACAGTAAACGGGATTCCTTATTAAATGTCAAAAAAACACATTTTTGCTTCTTTAAAGCAATTATTAATGAACTCGTAAAATTATAATTATATCACATAATAATACTGTATCAAGTACAAATGTGAAGTGATCCAGTCCGTAAAAAAAATTATAACTACTATATTAACAAAATTTATCATTAAAAAGAGAAACGCTTTTTTTCCCTTCAAAATACCTAAGTTATCAAACTTTTACAAAACACATATTGTTTAAAAAAAATTTTTTTAATTCAAGTTACGCGAATGGAATTTCCGTTGGTCAAGCTCACGTATACTCGTTATACCTGAAGTTTGCCTAGAATTTTTCACTAGGTAGACCGCTAAGCTTATCCCCCTTGCGGGAAGGTGTAATGGCCTCGGAACATTAACTATTATGTTTGCACGAAGTTTACGGCTTGTCCACGAAGGAAATCCACAAGCAAAGGATGTTTTACAAAGAGATTGCTTAGATGCAATGATGTTGGGCGAAAATCTATGAACGAGACAAAGTTAATCTTCAATTATGATAGCACGAATATAAAACGCTAATGAATCTACAAGTTAAGTGAGTTAACTTGGAGTTATATGGCGTGACTGAGACACATCTTCATAAAAGTCCAATTGAATATCATTTAAAGGAGTAAAGATAGTGTTTACAAATACGCAAGGATTTTAGAACTATCCTCAAGTCTTTTCACGGTCAAGTCATTACAAAACAAATTGTTCTACTATTTTGAACGAAATGTTCATAGAGTAATAATAGTGACATGTATCCACAGTATTAAAAAAAATCTTTTAGCGAGACCAAATATTCCTTAATCAAAATGAGAACGATAAAATCACAAACATATAAAATTGCACTTGTCCAGTAATATCAGAACAGTGTTTACTGGAATTACTTGGGCAACTCTATCAATAAGACAGAAACTTGCGCAATATCATCAGCAATCGATTATATAATAGAGGGGAGATTCTGCCTGCCGCTGAGAGTTGTTCCAGTGTTTGTCTGAGAAACGGCTTCTAACTTGCTGGTTTTATGCTCACGGCGTAATAATAAGCGCGATTAACTTCTCTTGTTTAGTAAATAATTGATATTAATAGTTATCTGACGAATAATTTATGTATTTTAATAATGTCACAAAAGTAACTCACAACGGTTACATACGTATTCTGTGAATATAACTTGACACTTTTTTATAACTTTACTTGAGTTTTTTTTTTTCATTAAAGAACCTTAAAATATTTACACGTCACATATGTATATTTCAGTATTTGCCTGCTCGATTTCAAGGTGAAACATTTTTCTAAGTACTCCTATGTGTACCTATACATAACAATATGCATGGTTACGTTAAAGCACATATGAAATAACTTAAACAAAACGACACAACATTAATAACTACAGCTTGTTTAACCTGTAGTTAAATAATTTTCTCACCAACAAGTTGAAACTTGAATTCACAAGTCCACTGTATAAATTCAACTCATTTCAACTTCATGAGACTAGCCCGTAAAAGTTTAAAATTTAATCCCGGCATGGGTAAGAGACCAGAAAAGTTAACCATCCAAAACTTCGACTTACTGTACAAATATCTATCGTTCTCTCCACAGTTGGAGAAATCTTCATATTATGTATATTTTATTCTTGCTTATGCTTTGATTACTCCTCTTGTGAAAACCAAACAAAAAACATTAAAATAGTTTTCATTGCATACAATTTAATTGCAATTACATTATTGTTATCATAATTGGGCTAAACTTTAATCAAATAGTGATATTCCAAGAGGTTAAAGGTGCGGGGGTACCACAACCTGCATTGCACGAATCTTTGTCACATTCAGAAGAAAATGGTCCAGTACTCATTCATTGCCGATGACGAGACTTATGAATGTGCTATTATGTGGTAAAAGTCGATCACAAGCTAGCTTTTATAGTAACCACCACATTTTACGAATCTATAAATCAGGGTTAAAAGACTATGAAGCAATTTTATAAAATACTAGCCTTCCGCCCGCGGTTTCACCCGCGCGCCCCTTTCCCCCACATTTTCGGGATCAAAAGTATCCCTATGTTCACCGGGGATAGTGTAGCTTTCCAACAGTGAAAAAATGATTGAAATCGGTTCAGTAGTTTCGGAGCCTAATCAATACAAACAAACAATCAAATCTTTCCTCTTTATAATATTATATAAAACACGACACTTGTAGTTAAAATCCAATTCTATTAGCATTCATGTCCGTTTATCTGACCATGCAGCGGCTGCCCGACTGTTATGAATATTAAACTGACTTATAGTGATTAATTATTTCTATCCCCTCTGGAAAATCTAACCTCAAAGGCATAGATACTGCTAACTTGTACCTCAGGCTATCAGTTAGGTATTAAAGTGGCTGCAAATCGGTCACGAATTTTGAAACATCTATTTTAACCTCTGCACTTTAGTACACTTCTAATTAAAGTTCAATAACCGAAAGGAACCAGTTAATAGGGCGCTCTGGTTGGTAGTTTAGAAGTGAAATAAATGTACAATAGTAGGTACTGTATATACTGATCGAGCATTAACGTCTTCCCCTTCTCACGGGTAAAATTTAGCAACGTGACATTACAACACATTACTAAATCAAACTGATAAATCCTTAAGATGAGTAGAGAAATACCAAGATGAAACTCCCACCCAAGGTGATTGTTGATTGTGCATTAAGCGCAAAAGATAATGGCAAACCGTTCCATAAAACTCCCAAGAGAGTCGTTGGGTTTCACCCCACGAACCTCGATCATGAACCATACGGCCAAAAAGAATTTCCGATAACTTTTAAACTCGTCCCGGTTTGGAATCTACTCACGTTTTTATCATTCTCACATAACAAATGAAAAACGTTTGCAACAAGAAGTTAAAGAACTCTCCATGTAGACGTGTTGGATGGGTCCGGTCGAGCTCTCGTACGAGACCGGCGGGCTGGGGGATTAACAAACGTATTCGGCGATTTCGACTTTGCCGATACATTTGAAATTCGTGCTACTGAATTTGTGAAACCTATTTCGTCTTAAAAATAAAAAGAAAGCAAATGCTTTAGATACATTTTGTATTTTCTAAGTGGACTAAACTAGATAAATATAAGTCTAGTCACGATACACCTTAAAACATATTATTTTTAAATTTTTAACCGACTTTGGACTAAAACGTCTTGTGTTAACCCTAATAAGTGTATTTAACTTACTCCTACTTTGATGATATTCTCACTGAATACTCGTCGATGTGATAAGAATGTCTCATGATTGTCTGTGAGCAGTGCAAAAGAATTAACTCCAAACAAAAAAATTACTTGTACATTAAATTACCTACATAGAAAGGTTATTTTTTCAAATACTTTATCGTGTCGGTGTATTGTGTTATTCAATACCAGCTGATTGTGCTAATTATTTTAATTTCACATCTTAAACTATGAGCTGTCAAAGTTAGTATTCCTTATTCAAAATATTTTGTTTCGCAACTTCTTGTTAGTGGCAATAATAAGCAGCGACCTCTAACATTCGACGCTTGTTCGACGCGCTACAAGAGCCGGTAAAGTTAAAGCAAATGTTATCATGCGCAAAACATCGCTCTACAATAGGTAAGATACATTCCTTTGAATCTGTAGTTGCTACGAGTACCTATTCTAATCATAAAGATAAGATGTTTAGGTCGGGACAAGAAAATCCCTCTGGGGATTATAAATTCGTAACATTATCTCGGTCTTTAGGGTAGAACTTGACAAGTTGAAATTATTGAAATAAGCTCTTAAATATGCTTGACTCATTGTAGCTACTACGTTTTATCGTAAAGGCCTTTAAAAAACGTAAAAATTCTCAACGCAACATTTGGAATAGTAAAGAGAATGTGTAGTTTTTTATCGCCTTCTTTATTTTGTCGGAATATTTACTTAGACTATCTAGAATGATTATCTTAAGTAGAACAGTATTAAGGTCACTCTGGAAGACGGTGGATAGAATTCACAACTTTGGTCTGCCAATCAGATTAAAGTAGAACACATATAATTGCAGATATTATAATCAGTAAATCTTGAAATAAAAGACTTGAGGATTAAAAGAGGCTTACCAGCGCTTCAGCAAGATAGACTGTCTGTCAAATGATATTGTATAAATTAAATTAAAATTCATTTATTTCAGGTCAAGAATCCATATAAAAACAATCAAAAAATACTGTATAGGTACCTTAATAAAAAGAGACCACTAGTTTTTTACTAAGTCTCCGAAGCAGAAAATGAAATTACAAAGTCAAGAGTTATTAAGAGCGGCATTGAGTTTATATACTAACAGGTAAACGTATCATATTAACGATCCGGTGATCCCATTAGCTGGCATCCACATCATCTAATTTCCAATTCTGTTGGATATCAGGAGCTGTCAAGAGGCATGCCGATGTTAGGCAATATCACTTAGTAACTAATAGGTAAATAATAGGTAGCACCTCGATCTATGACACTGCAGGTAGATCCTGAATGTTAGATTAGCTCGGCGTATGCGGGCGTGTGACAAAGACATAGCAGTGTATACGCGTGCTATCCACTATAAATATTTAGTGCATTCTACAAATACTAAGTAGCATAATGAATTTCACGCGTGTCCTAGTGCTTAGCTGCTGTATTTCATTGGAAGTAGAGCATTTCTTTAAGCAAACAGCATTTACTTAACATATTTCTCTGAAGTTATGTCATCACATACACGATTGTTAACTTTGAAAATTGCTTAACTTACAAAATAATAGTTAAATAAAAAAAAACTATATTTTATGACCTTTTTAAATGCTGTAAATCAATCATGATCTTATTTAATGAGTAAACATCGCGTTGATATCGGATACCACTATACAGTATGACAGGAAATGCGAGGGACATATTTAAACCCCAAATAGTTCATGCTTCCATATAACAAAATAAGTATAAATCAATAAAAACTCTGGTAAATATCTGTCAATAACTTTAGTCGAAACCTGAAAATCCGCGTAACGTGCGGGCACTATTCCCTTCACAGTATCTATTTCGTGCACTCGTTCATTACTCAAATTATTGTACTCGCGTACAATTTGAGTTTGGGGCATAACCGGCCGCTCAGCACACGGGATTTTAGGTAGTTCATGCATACATAAATTATTAGGATAATTATGAAAAAAATTAAGGATATATTTTTTATAGCGAATTGGACTCTAAATCGGATTCTGAACACTCTCCTTAAATGGGTGGATCTCCAGAAAAGTGCTCTCCGCGTAATTTCCACGGCATTTTTGAAATCGCTTAATTATGGTGAATTGCACAAATATTCCGAAAGCTTGTGCAAATTTAAACAACATATCAAAATTCGCCACGTACGGGATCTATACTTTTGCTAAAAAAAAATGGAGAAAATTGGCGGCCCATGGAAATTACAATAAAGGCCATGGAAATTACCCAGCAGATAAAATTTAGCTAAACACCATGTCAAATATGAAATTAAGCTATCATATTAATTAGTTAGGGTAGTATAAAGATCTACATTGTATTAAAACAATATTTAGCAAAAATAGTAGCTTTATTTCAAAACTTACATGATACTCAAAGTAGGAACATGAAAGTGATAAAACTGTTATTAATTAACTTTCTTATACATTAGAATTGTTCCCATAACATTATACTTATGGATAAACATAATAGTGACCATATAAAAATAACAAATTGAATTTTTATAAAATAAGTCTTTTCATCAATGAGTTTCAGTCTTTAATTTAATTGTTGAAATTCTTTAAAAGCGTTGCTTAGCTTGAACTATGAGAAACTCTTTGATTCAATCGAGACCTAGGCAGTGCTGCAGTCTCTAAAAAGGTGGCAAGTGGACTACATGTATATCGACGTATTGAGGTACTTAAATACCAAAACGCTGCATATCGGTTCAATTGCAAAACCAGAGCTCAAATCCTATCCAACTAGAGCGGGGTGACAGGGTGACGTGATTTCTAAACTGTTCACTGCTGTGCTGGAGGATATTTTCAAGCCTCTGGATTGGCAAGGATTCTGTTTTAACATCAATGGTAAGTACCTTACACAGCTACGTTTTGACGACGATGTTGTTCTCTCTCATGGCCGAGACCATGGTGGATCTGAACACAATGCTCGAAGATCTTAGTAACGTTTCCTTAAGAGTTGGTCTTAAAATGAATATGGAACCGACGAAAATTATGTCGAACGTCCATATTGCACCCGCTCCAGTTAGCATTGGAAACGTTACGCTTGAAGTTGTTGACCATTATGTTTACCTGGACAGGGAGTTCAGTTAGGTAAGTCCAACTTCGAGAAAGAGATCTCTTGACGAATCCAGCTCGAATGGGCAGCGTTCGGGAAGCTACGGAACAAATTCGCATCCAACATACCTCAGTGCCTCAAGACGAAAGTCTTTGAACAGTGTGTGTTGCCAGTGATAACCATATGAAACCGAAATGTGGTCATTCACTATAGGTCTCATAAGAAGGCTTAAGGTGCGCAATCGAGAGAGCTATGCATGGTGTTTCTTTGTGCAATAGAGTCAAAAATGAGGAGATTTGCAGAAGAATGGAGGCAATCGAAGAGTTGCTAAGTTAAAGTGATATTGGGCGGGACACATATCCCGCAGAACCGATGGCCGTTGGGGTGAAAAGGTTCTGCAATGGTGTTTTCCAGTGCGACCGCGCACTGGAAGACGTTCAGTGGGAAGGCCCCTTACTAGCTGGACTGACGACCTTGCCAAGGCCGCCGGAAACCACGGGATGCGCGTGGCGCAAGGACCGATCAGTGTGGAGATCCTTGGGGGAGGCCTAATACCCAGCAGTGGGCGTCGTATGGCTGATGATGATGAACTTAAAAGAAACAAGGTAATTTCCATGGGTCTTTCGTAATTTCCATGGTGTTTTATCCATGGAAATTACACCATGGAAATTACAAAAAAACATATATTTTGAAATAACTTTTCACTGAAAAGATATAACCAGCCAGTTTTTTACTGTTCATCTACATTTAAGAGCTAGGTATTTCACCTCAAAACCCATTTACTAAAAGTAGTACAATTACATTGAAAAAATGTGACACGGGAATGCCGGAAAACAGTGAACCAAAATTTTTAAAATTGAAGAACTGACTCTAGCACCGAAAACACGGGAACCAGCGACATGGCCACCTCAACTGCTAACTGCGGGGTAACTGACGATTCGAAAACACTAATCAGGGTTCGCCTACGCCTGGCCAGCCCTGAGCAGTGCCCCTCGAAAGGCGCGCCGCGAAAATCTTGCTAAGCGTGTGACATATAAACTTATGACCATAAAATCAAAAGTTTGTTTCTAAATTAATGTATAATTTTCCCAGTATGTAAACTGATTTATCTATTTTAAATCTGTGTAGAAAACTGGTTAAAAACGTGGGTGGTTTTAAAAATATCTGCGATTGTTCGGAAGTCGGCGCTCGTGTGACACGTAAAAAACGTGCAAAATTCACCGGATTTGAGGTGTTGATGGTGAATTACTCCGACCTTCTTAGTTTTTAATCAAAGAAATCTATATGACACGATGCTTAATGAAATGAAGAAACGTTGTAATAGTAGTTTTTGTCGTAATAATTTATTTTAATAGGAGATATGAGTCTGTGACACTTTGAAAATGCTCTTCCAAGAAGTAGCCAAATATGTACCTCGGGTTACCTAACACGCTGTATAGAAAGAATGTTTAAACACAAGATACCTTACATGTATTTATTTGAGAAATTGGTGGTGTATTTTAAATTCTATATACGGACCTAAAAATATGTCTATTATGAAAAATTATTTTTACATATTTTCATTGAAAGAAAAATTCTCTAAAAAGCGTATTTTTATAAGTATTGTTCAAGGATAAGTAAAGTCAACGAAATACGTTATTTCTTACCGCCTACGCTTATCAGCCGTCAGACCTACTCATGAATTCACTCCTCTTACACCAATATCGTTCTTTTATAATTTTGTGCAATAAAGAGTATATCTACCTATCTATCTATCTATTCAAAACTCTTTTTTCTTTTTTCCGGTTTTACTTTAATTTTAGTGTCACTCCCTTCATTTTATATTCATAACTATTATAAACACAACCGTCCTCTTCCCATTATAGGTACCTAAATAGTAAATTTGGATGAAGTTAAATTGTATTCCTTCAATTGTATAGCCTTCCTCACTTACCTTGGGTTGTGTGCTGCGTCTATCAATAAGAAAAAGTAAAGTCTTAATTAAGGATTTTAATATTTATCACTAGCCTTCCACACGCGGCTTCGCCCGCGTGAAGTATAGGACGTTGTCCCGCGGGAATCTCACACAATATCTTTATAAATTGTAGCTTATGTGTTATTCTGATGTATAAGCTATATTATTGTAAAGTTTCATTAAAATCCATTCAGTAGTTTTCACGTGAAAGAGTAACAAACATCCATCCATCCATACTTACAAACTTTCTCATTTATATTATATGTAAGATTTTTCTTAAATGATTATAGTCTTGTTACGACGACGCACATTGGTTTGCGGGCGGCAAAAAGTCCAATTTTAGAGTAGATCTCTTTAGAGAAGTTTTATATTTTATCATATAGAAGACACCTATTACAACGTATTACAGCATGGATTAACCATGTAACTATTTTGAGTACTGCGTAAACGATACAGAAAAGAACATTAAACGATAATAGTTCTTTTTAAGCGAATTTTTGTTTTTCTTTGATCGTGACATACTCAAAACCTATATGATTTTGTTTTAATTCCGGTATTTTTTACCCTTTTTCATACCTTTGTTAATATGAAAACAATATTCTAACACAATTTTATTTAGATTTTATATTTATTTGAATTTGTTACATTCTGTACGATTTTTTTTCACTTTTTATGTCTTTCAACGTTCATAACTATCTAGCTCCCGGCTACTCCCGGCTAATTTATACATTGTATTAAAGGTACAAGTCTCCTCAAGAAATAAACACCAAATCCAGCTGCCACCATCTGCCCCCTTATGATTATGACAACATTTACTAGCCTAACGCAAAAAAGACAAGAAATTGGGGTATTGGTAATAAGTTATGAAATCGTTATTTAATGAGACGATTGTTATTTAAATGCATAAGGAATCATTTATTAAGGTGTTTTGTATTATTTAAATATTAAAAAATCATATAAGTAGTGTCTTTTTATATTTTAAAAGAAAAATAATTAAACAAATATTGTCTTTAAATTTATTCATTAGCTACCCTTAATGAATAGGTGTCTTATGGTAACTATGATCTATAAATCTAACAGATATGATATTTAGTCTCGTTAACCTTTTTGGACCTGAGAAAGTAACTACAAACCATGTCAACCGTAACATTGTTATATTTGGAAATAGCCAAAATCGCGTCTTGCAATAAAGACCCAAAAAGTGTAATACTTAAAAAGTTAATACTTTTACATAACTGAGTTTGCTCTTGAGAACCTCTAAAACAGAGCTGAAGAAAAATTTTATCCCAAGATTGGCTCAAAAGTGTCAAGCAGCTAATCGTACCAAAATCCGTTTCCTTATTAATATTATAAAGAATGGTTGGCATTAAGTCTACAAGTGCTTCTATTATAAGTGATGATGACGATGACAATAATTCACCAGGGCCTTCCAGAGGATCACAAGCACAACTAACTAACAGGACGACCAAAAAAAGCCATTTCAGGAGTGTTTTTCCCGCATAAGACGCTATAAGATAAGAAGGGAGAAAGAGAGAGGATTTAAATATGACTGCTGCAGAAAAACTAAATTCATTTTATAAGTAGCCTACTAGCCAAGACAAAGAACACACTGTCTCTTCATAAAGATGTGCTAGCTTGTTAGTTAGTAACAATAATTGGTTATTTTAATTTTTTGTTGTCACTTTTAACTGTACTTTTACATTTTTAAATTTAGTATGACTTATGTTCATAAAAAACAAGTATTTGATAAAAAAATTAGTAGGAAATACATTGTACTAATTTTATTTCTTTGAAAACGTTGTTTAAATATATAATATATGTTTAGTACATAAATATTACCAATATGCTTAAAGAACATTCAATATTAAACAATAATATTATGATAAAGTAGACATTAGATCACATATCTACTCAAAAAATAATATTTTCCGCCCGTCCATACAAAGCGTCCCACTGTGCGACGTGTTAAATAGATTTTGTAAATCGAATCGATTGTAACCACGATATTCGTATCATAACAAGTCCGTGGGTACCTACCTCTAGGGGTGCGCCTATCAATTATCTAATGAAAACACTTTCGCGTGATAACGTTTAGTTATCCTACGTCCGGTAGGTGTTAATAGCGCAGCACTATCTGGGTATTGAACACAAGATTTCATTACGCGTAGTGGCCGGTATCGTCTTTATAGTGTCATAAAGGGGGAAATAACATTAAGGGGAGACGTAAAAACGACGACCTGTGGCACTGCATTCCTGCCTTAAAGCTCGTATAGCGACGCTGTTTCATTCTACCTAGATGCTACAAAGATGACAGTTTTCCTACAGTAAATATTAAATTTAATCTTGAAATATAAGGCGTTTACCAATATTAGAATTTTATTAGAGCTAAATTTTAGCTCTCGTAGCCGAATGGTTTTGAACGTCGCTTTGTACGAAGTCGAAGGTTCAAATCCCGGCAGACCCAATATTGTATGTGCGTTTTTACCAGTAGCTCGGTGGTGACGGATAACATCGTACCTAGCACAGTAGTACCTATGCTATGTTGTAGCCATGATCCATTTGGTCTATTTCACCTGTTAAGGTTACGGGGAGCAGTTGGCAATCGCTCCAATGTTGGACTGACTTTTTTTAGCATTGCCATCCGCGAACGGATACAAAGTGGCGAGTGAAGAACTTATATTGAGAGAGAGTGTATTAGTATAACGTACTAAGGAAGTAGAGAAATGTAATGCGTGTTTTTTTTTATGTAAGAGGGAGGCAACGATCATGCGGGTCACCTGATGGTAAGCAATCATCGCCGCCAATAAATACGCGCAACACCAGAGGAGTCACAAGTACGTTCCAGGCCTTTAAGAAAGAGATATGCCCGTTTCTTGAAGATTGCCATGTCATATCGGTCCGGAAATACCGCTGCAGGAAGCTGGTTCCACAGTTTGGTCGTGCGAGGTATAAAGTTTCGAGTGAATCGTACGGAAGTAGATTGCCACTCGTCAAGGTGATGAAAGTGAAACTTCAGTTTGTGACGTGTTGTACGGTGATGAAACCCTACAGCAGGTATAAGACCAAACAATTCCTCCGAACACTCCCCATGGTACATGCGGTATATGTAGGTTTTGAAAAAAAGAGTTTTGTGGAGATATAGAATGAGATATAATAAGTGGAGATATAAGTAAAGTAGAATATAAATACATATATAAAGGCTTAAAAGATACCAGCATTGTAGACTAAGTACTATTTAATCCCACTACCTACTAAACTCCTTACATTCAAAGGTTTTCCTTACATTCAAAGAGGGACGAACCGCTGGCCGCCTAATGGCGATTTACCAGCCCAAATGGTACTTAAATCACTAGACCATTTTAAATACATAGTTTATTTTAATTATAATGTAATTATTATGATCATTGGAAACTTTCAGCTTTGATCTTACCCCGTACCTACTCTGTAAATCCGTTCAAGATACATGTCTTTTATTTGAAACAATCACAAATTCTACTACCTACTTACCTACTAACAATATATTATTTTTATTACTTAAGTTGTACTCAAACTTTATCACCTTCACCGTAAAAGATCTTCGCCATATGATACAACTCTTGTTTTCTCTTTCTCTCTTATACAAAGCTTGTTAAGTATATTTAGCGAAGTTTGCAAGTAATACACGTGCTAGATACATTGCGTCGACCGTACACCGCACAAAGCGGTCCGCGTAGAAGCATTAAAATTAACTCGCCAGTTAATTGATGTAAACAACACTGGGTAGCTACTAATGGAAGAGGTATCACTCCATTTAATTGCCCATACATGTGTTGAGGTTACCTCGTTAATTGGAACTAATAACGTTGCCAGCACATTCGAACTGCGACCCTAAATTGCTTTATGGCAGTTAATTCAATCTAGTCTTTGTTAAAACAAAGCGAGGCATTTTGATTTCCTGACGTTTGTTATTGCGTGTTTGTTTGTAGCTCTTGTATGTTATTAGAATACCGTGAATGGAGTCTTCAAGGTTCTTAGTTGTTATGCTGTCGGAAACTTAAAAGAAAGATACCAGAGAAATATGCTTAGGTCATGATTTGACAACGTTGATGATTATTATTAATTTTAACTGTAGCTACAAACACTGTGTAATATTTTTATTCTTCTTCAAAAGATATTTAATTATTTAGAAAAAACTGATCAAATAAGAAAATATTTATTTGAGAAGTGTAAACACCAAAACAGAGCAGGAAGTAAGACAATAAAACACAAATCTTGTTTCCACTGCACTCTGAATGCATACAAGAACGGTTACAACAACAGACTTAAAACTTGCTCTTCCGTACTAAAGTGGGCATAGAACTGTAACGTGAAGTGGCGTAAAGTACAAGTGGGTACGTTAGTAAGGTAGCTAATATGTTACTCAGCGGAACAAAGTGCCTCGTTTGCACCAAGACCAATAGTCGGACAGTGCATTAGTTAAATGGATACGCCTAGCTCCACAGTTCTGTCTAAGTTACTCCACAATCCGACCAGTAACTTAGATTACCACTGTTTGGAATCGAATTGCAAACAATGTCTGATGTTGCCAAATGAAATGTCCGGGTTTGCACAGAAACCCTCAATAACATAAAATTGTGGCCTGTACATAATGTAACTAAAGATTATTGGTAAGTTAGCAAAGTAAACAATGTCAGGCAAAATCAGATTTCTTTAATCCTTCCCATACTATGTTATTGTAACACATATGTATGCATGTACAATTACATACAGTTATCCTAAACAGAACTCAAAATGTTTCGTTCAGGGTACTAATTGCTATACTTTTATGGTGCGTCTATGCTTACGAAGCGAACACGAGCGGCGCACGAGCGGAGCACGAGCCGATCCAAAATTCGTGTACTGTGGACGGACTTGGAGCCTCGAACGAGCGCGCTTCGAGCATTCGTTTCGTGCTCGACTGTGCTCCGCCCGTAGACAGAGAAAACTATAGACGAATTGCATACAAATTGATAGTATCTATCGCATTCACACAAGAAAAAGAGGGCGATACGGATAGACCACGTAAAAGAAAGAGATAGAACTACACAATTTTTTGTCTCGCACCGCGTGCCGGTTTTTCGATATTTAGGCTGAAACTATGTTCGAGGAGAGATCGTCGTAGGCTCGTGGCAGGCTCGTAAGTGCGTCCACACTTGTCACGCGAGCAGAACGGTTCGACTCGTGCTCCGCTCGTGCGCCGCTCGTGTTCGCTTCGTAAGCATAGACGCACCATTAGAATCCACAGGCACCGCTTTTTGTAAATTTTGTACAAAAATTCGCGGAAAATTAGGTGATTCTATATAGCATGTCGCGTTTACTAACTGCAAATTAGCAGAAACACCAGTCATATTTTTGTGAATCTTTTTAAAAAATGCAATGGTAAACTCCGCTTAAGGGGAGGGAGTGTCTAAATGCAATATTCAAAGCGACTCCGGTATGGCCCACGCGGGACGCAGCAGACACAAGTATGTGTTGCTGATTGCTTTGAGAATAGTACCCCGGGCATGAATCTGCGATGCTAGCTCTAGCTCGCAAGATAAAAACCATTATTTACGTACGAATGTTTATTTTTACTGTGCAACGTTGGGACAGAGATTCGTTTATGCAGATGGGTTTGATAAAATTGCTTTGAGTTTGTCTTTTGTAATGTGTGTACACTTGGTTTAATGTTACGTTTCTGCCGTTGGCACTGTCAAATAGCAGTGATAATTATTCTGCATAAAGTATAAACGAGCAACTATGTTAGGATGGACGGACATCTGTTACATTTGAACATAATTATATACTTCTAAACGTACTACAAAAATATATTATAGTACAGGTATAAGAATAACACACAGACTACAATAAAATTTATACCGAAGCCGCTGGCGAAAAGTAAAGATAATAATAAAATCCCAGGACTATTCTAATTAAAAAATAATATAAACTTACCTGAAGAAATCCCAGCCATAATATTTTCATGACACAGTAGGTATGAGTTACACTGGCACTTATAATGTAACAAGAATCAAACGTTTCCAAAAACACTAATCTCTAATAACTATAGGCAAAATGCTTAATCACTTGCATGTTTGTAGGTACTGTCTGGATTTATAACCTTAAACTATTTGCACAATACTACAAGATATAATTGCTGAATTTGTAAGTAAAACAAAAACCGGTCCATTATCTTATTTTACTATTTTCAAAGAGTAATAAATTTGAAAAGCACCTTAACAAACACTAGCACTTTAATACAAACAAACTGTTAAACAGTTTCCACCACACTGATTTATGCACGAACGTTTGACGTTTTGTGTTAACGTCTAATCTTTATCTGACATCAAATGTAATTTTTTTCAGTGTATTACTTGTTAATGTAGTAAATCACTACTAGTAAAAACAACTAGGTATGTACTAATACCTGTAAATTATACTCGATACTAAACCTAAAGAGAAATGAAATTTTATCTTAGAGTTTGTAAGTAATTTGGAGCTTTGCTTGAAACCTATTTTAATACCTGTAACTTAAAGGGTTTGCTCTTATGACGTTCATCTTTGAGCTGAAATAACATCGTAGATATTCGAAAAAGAAATGAGAAATGATTTTTTCTTCAGCCAGATGGTTATTGGCAAAGGTCGCGTGTTGTCAACCGTACATATTTGTTCACACAGGGCAAGGCATGCATGAAATCCTATTTTACGGCTCGTATCCTTCCGTTTAGAGCACCTTTTGAATGGGCCGTGTCTCAGCTCAGGCGAATATCTTAACCCATATGCCTTCAGACAGTCACTGGAGAATATGGGCCAATTTTTAAAGCATTTTGTTTTCTTTGACGTTTTGATTTTTCGGGTGGATGGAAGAAGTTAATAGTGTGGTATTTCTGGAATTTTCTTTTTGTTTTAGAAGCTTATAGCTAGGTATCTGACCGGACTTCGTTTGGGCGTAATTTGTAAATTAATTTCCCTTGAAACAAAAACTCAATATCATATCAAAAGGGAAGTAATCATTTATACTCATGACCACATAAGACTGTCGTAAAATAAACCGAAAGTTGATGGTTTCTGAAACCGCAAGTTCGTCCATAAACTTAATTTTATTTTACGAATTAATCGGGTTTATTTCTCACTCTCCCTTCCCGATGCTATTCATAACCTAGCACTACCTTTCAGCACAATAAGAATCCTAAATTCCACTTTTCCATAAGGCTCGGAAGTTTTATCACGTATGGTAATGATTGGGCGGGCCGCAGAGTCGTAGATATACCGAACACGGGCTGGGCGTCGTCGAGCGTGCACCGAGCTCGCTGCAACGTATTATAAATTAACCCATTAACTGCGACCAAGGTCTTATTAGCCACCTTGCTGTCAATGTGCTTGGAATTTCGTTATTTAGCCTTTTTAATAATATTCGGCTTTTGTTCTGAAGTCAAAAATTGTAGGTTATGTAGTAAGTAGGCTCGAATGTTGTTGAGATTTGTTGATTTTCTACATAATTGTTGTTTTGACCGCCTCCGTGGAACAGTGGCTAAGCCGCTCGGGTAAAAAAACACGGAGGTCGTGGGTTCGATTCCCGCCTGGGGTGTGGTTGGTGGTAGGGCTTTTTCAGAGTCCGACTGGCTAGCTACTACCCCCATAGGTGAAATCTGACGCCATAATAGCTCTGGCTGTGTTCCGGCAATATCAATGTGGGAGCCAGTACTCTTGAAATCAGAGGCTCGAAGATCAGATGAGTCTGGCAGCACATTAAGTGACGCTTCCAGGCGAAGTGACCCTCAGTGAAATAGGCCGCAGTGGCCGCTTACCATCAGGTGGGCTGCGTCTGTCTGCCAACTGATTTAGTATAAAAAAGGTAAGTTATCAACAAAAGATCAAATATCAAGTTTCAATCGATAAATATCACTCATCACATCAACCCAACCCAACGTTAGATCAAACTCGTTTGCAGCATTCCTATAAACAATGAATAGGAAACAACAGATTGAAACGCGGTTAAACTCGAGTCACAAAAGGTCCCGCGGCGAGCGTTTATTGTCCGACGCATTTTAATGATCCCGACGTCGCCGATGAATCCCAATGAAGGGCCAGCTTGACCCCGCGCCGGTGATATGTTTTACAAATGTAAATAACATGGGATGGTTCTAGTTGAATATGTTTGTTGTACCGACACTTTATGTGGAAACAGATTCAGTCACGCTTTGATTGTAAATTCCTACTCTTAATTTCCAAAGTAACTGGCTAATAATTTACTAATACTGCCTTCGTTTCTACTTGCGGTAAGAAATTAAATCATCTTTAGCAACAGATAATATATATTAGTGGATGATAAATATATAATAGATCAATACATACCACTTTTAATTATTTTTCTAAGTTTAAAGATGTTTTTCACGGCAAATTATCTAGGTACGCACATAAAATAATTCTGAGTGAAACAATATTGCGACACGGCGCGGTCCGTGTCCAAACAGTTTTTAATTTAGCCCCAGCTAATCTGCATAAAAAGAACAAAAAACCAGATCGAAGTTTGTCAGTGAAACACCTCGTTGAACCGTTTATGGGCCTTTTGCATTTTAACAAAGGACTGATCGTGAGCGATGACGATAAAAACGCTCCCAATCTCAAATCTGCGCCTTCTCGTGAGAAAATTAGATCTCGTCGACAAAAGGTGAACAGTTTTTCTCTCACTATGCTGTAAATTACGTGACGTTCGGCGGTAAATCACTTCCCTGTGAGCATAATAATTTCAACGCGATGCCGTAAGACGAATAACGGGGAGCGGACAATGAAAAATAATTAAAAGTAATAAATCTCCCGGCAGGTAACAAAAAGGTGAAGAGCTTAATAAACGTCGCATGTCTGCGGCGGGCCGTGGGAACGCGCGCACGCGGCGCTCTCTGTTGCAACCTATTCGGCAATGCTCGCCTTCAATATTCGATGCAGAACTCCCACCTATGTACCTACTAGATTAAGATTGAACTGTGCGAAATATGTGCAGGGAACTCAGCCTACCTTTCAATGTGCTTGACGCGATACATCTGAATTGGCAATGCGAGAGTAGATAGATGTCACTTGAGACACTTGGAAATTCAATATTTGAAGGTATATGATACTCTGTATCTTCTAAATAGTCTGTGGGTATATTATATACAATCGTAATATCTATTATCAATTCTTTGAAATAACTTACTAAATTATCCGTTTAACAGTTAACTGTAACATCACTCGTACTATATCCGTAAATATAACGATCACAGCTATACATAAACTCACTCTTCACTCTTTTCACGACTTAGTCATAGAAGTAGATAATTTAATTTAATAATACTTTTGCTCTTTAATCCTCAGATTGTAGGTAATATTGCTCCTGTTTACATTTTTCATTTAATATCAGTTTGTAGAGAAACACAGAATCCATCTGAGTATAAGCCACTACTTCGACTCAGCATCGCTTAACGTAAGCATACTAAAACTTAACCTAAAACTTAAAAGTAGACGAATCCCCTTCAAAAATAATAATAATAACTGCTCCTTCCTCTTGTGACACCGGTATCGCTTCCGCTTCAGCAGCTTTTAAAATGCACAGTCAACTTCCCGAGAGCTAGAGCCGTCACTGTCAGCCGTGAAAGTAATTCGACGTGCGCCCGCGACGTGGGCCGTCTCCAGAGGCCGCGGCGGGACACCGAGAGATTTACCGAGTGCAGTGGGCCCGGAGTGCGGCTGTCTAGAATACGGCGTCGTCCTGCTGCTTTGGTGTTAGATAAAGACGAACAGCTAAAACCAACGTTTACAATTAATTTCTTTAAAATAAATAATTATCCTTGGACATTATTCACATAACGCCATGTAGCTCCAAACTAACCACAGCTTGTACTAGGAGTGCCATAATATAACTGATAAAAATACATGTTTGTTTTTAATAAACACATAAAGCACTTTAATTTTTTTATTGTACGAAATAAAATCTGCGAAACTCATTTCGCTCAGTTGACTCTCAAGTCAACTTCCTTGTAGCTATCACTGTCAATCGTGACAGCAGTTCGACGTGCGCCCGCGACGTGAGCCGTCTCCGGAGACCGCGGCGGGACACCGAGAGATTTACCGAGTGGAGTGGGCCCGGAGGGCGGCTGTTCAGAATACGGCGTCGTCCTGCTGCTTTATTGTGCTTGTTAGATGAGGACGGATATCGAAAACCGATTGCGCTTAGTTCCTTTTTATTTCTGATTGAATCGATTATGTTGCAGAGTTTTAAATAATATAATCATTTTCCTTGGACATTATACACACAGTGCCATTAGCCCGTAACTAAGCACAGCTTATGCCACAGATTATTAAATAGTTACTTGGTTGCCATATTACGAATAAAAATTACTGAAACTTGCATAAAAATTAGTACACATTTTAATTCACACTTTTTTTATATGTGCGAAGTAAAGTCCGAGATCTCCAGTCACCTCCAGTGTAGGAAGTTCAAGTTCTCTACCATGACACCAAATCGTTAAAGGACAGTCAAAGTAAAAGTGATTCGACGTGCGCGCGCGACGTGGACCGTCTCCGGAGACCGCGGCGGGACACCGGTAGATTTACCGAGTGGAGTGGGAGTGCGGCCGATTGGAATACGGATTGGTCGCACTACCGCTTCTCAATATTAGATCATCACATCTGAAACTGGCGCTTTACTTAGTTGGTTTTAATTGTTAACATAGTTTTGGTTTTATAATATAAGAATAATTTCTTTACTATATTCCGTTATGACTTACGAGTACCTGTACCGTACCAAAAAGCGAGTTCTTTTTGAGCATTTTTGTTACTCGAACTTCAAAGTGAGTAATATAGGTAAATAAAAGTAACCAAATTTCTAGGTATCCAGATGGATAGTAACATGTCATGGATTTCACATTCAAAGGACGTCTGCAAGAAAATGTACAAGTTTTCATATGCATTGTATAAACTTGCTAAAATAGCAAACCGTAATACAGTTATAACAGCATATCACGCATTTGTATCATCTACCCTGCGCTATGGCATTATATTTTGGGGATATTCTACTTATAGAGAAGTGCTATTCCGTGCTCAAAAAAAATGCATAAGAGCTATTTGTGGGCTTAAGCCGACAGATAGCTGCCAGCCTTACTTTAAAACATTAAAATTATTAACACTACCATGCCTTTACATACTGGAATGTTGTGTTTTTGTGAAATGTAATCCAAATCTTTTCGAACTGAAAGTAGCACCAGACAGAAACCTTCGCCCGAGGAAACCTACCATCCGTACTAATTTATGTAAAACTGCACTTATGAAAAAGAGTGTGATTGAGATGGCACCAAAATTGTTTAATAAATTACCGGAATCTATAACAAACTGTACGTTCCAAAAATTTAAGGCCAATTTGACCACACTACTTATAGATAAATGTTATTATAATGTTAATGAATACCTTATGGACACAACTATCTAATTACTAATTTAATTTTATCGACATTGTTTATGTTTATTTATATTTAAATGTTAGTATTGTGTATAAAAATTCTAGTATTAACAATAATTCAAAATGTATTGTATAATTATAAATTTCATATTAATTTGATACATAATGTTTAATCTTAATATAATAATAATAATCTTAGTCAATCTTATTCCAACTAAATTTTTCGTCTGTCTTATAAGATACATCATGGAGATACATTGTATAAACCTGTACCAACTTCATTTACCTGTGATGACGAATAAAAGTATATTCTATTCTATTCTATTCTAGGATAAATGTAAGGCTTACACCCTTACAAATTCTTTTTTTTTTTGTAAAATATACCTGTACGTACCTGTAGTGTACGAGTGTACGTACGAGACCAAAAACAGACAAACCTATTTTCGTTAAAGTTCAGGCAAAAAAGAGATATTCCTACATCTTTTTCTGCTTTATTTTGCAACGTATGATAGGTATAATGATAAATCCCTGAACTTAAAGTAAAATTCGGCCTCAAAAAGTTAAATTTATTGTCCGCCGACAGGCAAAGGCGTTGCCGCGCAGTGCCGTGCCTGTACCACTTTCTTGCAACAATAATGGGGTAAGGTGTTATATTTATGGCCGAGACTGGATAAAATTATGTAGCATCAAGCTAATATTGCCGAGACGATACACAGCGTGTGGCTCGGTTCCCACGACCGTAGCGAGGCTCGTAGCGCCGTAGCAAGTACGTAGCTGTTCGTAGCGGTTCGTAGCTCCCAACGTTATTAGCCATCGCATAATGCACCTTGCTATACTCTTTGAGTCATTACGCCGTAAAGACTGTTTATGGTGTTGATTTTATGAAGTTCAGTAAAATAGCCTATTGCCGTTGCGGTTCTTAAGGGTGTCTTTTAGGGTCTTTGCGAGAAGTGTTGGCGTCTAGAGTGGAGCTCTTTGATGAAACATTTCCATTTAATTGACATTTTCCTAATTGGTTATGCATTTACTGAAAACTGTTGATATATAAATAATATAAATAATATTCTTCTTAACAGTCAATAAAGGAACAGATATACCTTTTCTCGCTCTCGGTTGCCATAATACGACTCACATAGAATTACGAGTATTTGAAAATACATTTACGTTATTTGAACATAGCTGTAACAATACAGTTGACTTTAGTATAGTTTCACAAAATAAGCCCTTTACCAGAATCTCTATTCTTTCTCTTTTATTACGAGTTTTTTTTTTCATTTACTTAAGGCAACAAACAGTATAACTTTGGTTGCCAACACGGCCGAAAGGATTTTTTTACATAAATAGTAAAATGTAATGTGAGTATATCTAAAGACATATAGTGCCTATAACGTTTAACGTTAGTATTAACCTTTGTGAGCATTTTGAGTCATAACAATTATAGAGAATTTAGTAAATACATAATACCCTTTACAAACTACCATAATTATACTGTAACAGAAATATATAATAGTCTTTCACGTACCCAATATCGCAAATAGTGTTCCTAAAAGTTAGTGACGTAGCGACTTGGGGGAAACTTGTTCAAATATCATCGAACGAGTTCAAGTTGTATCTCAGTCGACGACTATCACGGGCGAAAGAATATTCTGACAGGTAACTTTTCAGATTGGCTCGAAGTATCTTCTTGTTGGCAAGTCAACTAGGTGTTTATGTACCTATGTATAGAGTTCTCGTGATTTAACTTACGAACAGAAAACGAAAAGTCGAAATTACTAGTCTTAGTGGATGTTTTGGTATGAAATATATAGTTGGAGAAATTAAAATACATATGAATGCTGCAACATATGTATTTTAATTTCTCCAACTATGTGGACGGGTAAAGAAACACTGTTGTTAATGATTGTAGTAAAAAATAATAAATTTTACTAAGGCTATGCTTAGTATGGGCAGTGTGAATAAATTTTAGTAATTTATTTATTTAATCCAATAATTACGTTTTACTAGTATATAATGTTTGTACGTTAGTAAAATACAGAAAAATCTTAACTTTTATGTTCAAAGTTACGAGGGTAAGTTTCAAGGTCCCAGATTTAGTTTAACGCAGGAAAGACTTGATGAAGTACTTTACAATCAAAACGAGTGCGTACCCTAACATTAAGCGGAACTTTATAAACTTCCTAGTTTTTACTTATGAAAAGAAATCGCCTTTCATGCGTCGGCGAACTCTTTATTTGTGCGGGCGATCCCCCGAGACGAAAGTTAAAAACAGCTTTCACCGGCTGACGCGTTTGAATAAGTTCCGTCCAAGTTTTATTGAAGTTGTAACCTTCGGCCGTTTGATATATGTAGCCAGCCTGCGGGTACAAGCCCGCGGGCCAAGTTACTGCACTCGTAAATTATTCACCCCATATATACCGCGGCCCACTCTGTTCCGCTAACAATGTCATATGTGCGATATTTCACCGCTGAGCAACACGTGCTCGCAACTTTCGAACAAAGATTGAAATCCTAAATAACTCCTACGTTAGGCTAACTGGATTAGCATTCTTAATCAACGAAACTTTGAATATGACATTGGCTATTGATATACATAAATAAAACAAAATAAAAAATGTTCATCAAGCTTCTAAAGTAATTCACGATTTTGATGAAGTTGATTAAAGTAACATGTACTTGCACATGTTAAATAAAATTGTTATAGGTACAAAAATGTTTAATACAAAAACAGTAGTAATTTATGACAGTTTATTAATATAATAATAAATATAAAATAAAGTTTAAAAAATTTAAGTATTGCAATTCATTTAGTAAATAATATTTATTAGTCCGTTATAACAAAAACGACTAACAAAGTTAATAACTAAAATCTATTTTTCTAGTGCAAAGAACACAAATACGTTGCGTAGAAGATCAAGCCGAAACTGGCACGGGACCCTAGGCCCCGCGGCAGCTAATTTGGGTCGGAAAGTTTCAAGCGACATTCGGCGTGGGTCGCATTCGGACTTTTATGCAAATGCGCGTGCAGTCTGTAACCCCGCCGCGCCCCGGGAGCTGTTGGCGGCATACGGATTTAGTGCGTAAACTCTGTACATGGGCATTGACAAACACGCTGATAGATTGAAGATCGATAAGCACGGCAAAGTAGGTTACACTAAGTTACATTAGTGAATACTTCTTTTGTATCTCTTTTATCAAATGTCATATTTTATAAATAATTAATATTCGTGTTTTAAACAATTATAGATTCAATATATGATATTTGCCAACTACTAGCTTCTCTTCTTCTTCTTAAATCTTTGTTAGCAAGTTTTAGTATAACCAATTACTGAATTAATCATTGTCAAAAACTGTTTTCAATCGACATAAAAAAGAGGTGGAAGAAATATGATTAAACACACGCACCAATAACTACATGAAACTTTAAGGGCTCTAAGTCCTGTGTTATAAGGTGTAAGATGTATGTAGATCAAAGGATAGAAATATTTTAATTCATCATTGTAGGGAAGAGGACTAAATATTAAAAGTATATTTTGATTGCAACTAATTCTTCCAAATAATCGAATGATCAGCCCCTAGCAACGCCAATACGAACATGAGGACGCATCAAGTTTCATGCGACAGTCTGCGTCTGCTGCAAACCGACTTTTATGCAAATGTGCGTGCAGTGTGCAACTGCACCGCACCTCGGGGGCTGTTAGCGAAATACAGATTTAGTGCTTAAACTCTGTACACGGACTAACATGCTGTTATTTGTAAGCAGTAAAATAAGTTTACGTCGATTTACTATCACATTTAAATGAAGGCAAGCTATTGACAATGGAACAATGTCACCGAACAGAGGTTGTCTGAAAGAAAACCAATTACAATTTTGTGTAACTGTTTATTTGCTGTGTAACAATTGTTAATATCAGAGGCTGTTCAAAAAAAGTGTTGAATTAAATGGTATTAAAAATACGCCTCGTTTTGGTCTAGTGTTTTGCCTGTGCGTGATTTTGGGGTCCTGGGTTCAATTCGGGTCCGGGAAAATATGTGTTGTTTTTTGCGGCACCAAAAACAACAATCCGCATTTGACAAGAGTGGTCATTAAACCAGTAACTATCATTGTAATGATGACTTGATTTCAACGATGGAGGCCTTTGCCCTGCAGAAGGACAACAAAAGAGTGATACTGCCACTAGGTATAACTGAAAAATAATTAACACTCGATAATCATATTTATTATAGTATCACAACAAGTTATAAAAATAAAATACTTAAAAGTTTGGCAAAGCGATAATTAGAGTACAAATTGCGGCCGTTTTAACTTTTCATAAAATTATTTCCGAAACTAAGTGTAGCTGTTTGTAAACAGAAGAACAAATTTGCGTGTTAACTATATACGTTCTAACTAAAGGAATCGTGTTTCTTGTTAACAAGAGTCTAAATAATCTCATTCTTAAAATCTCACCAAGTCGGCTTCCAAGTTCGCGTGCTGATAGGTGCTGTGATACTGGAAATAATGGCTAATTTGCTACCATTTTAGAATTACAAACGTAAAATCAACTTCAAGTTTCTTTCTCTATATTCTGGTTGGCCGAGTATTACGTAGAAGTTACTGGTAAAGCAACAATTATTGTACATTAAACAACAATTGCATTATTCATATTTTTTAACTGTAAGTATTTGCTACTTTGTCGAAAATTGCAGGAGTTAGGCGGTCATCCCACTGCCCCGCACTCTATAGTAGATCACGCGGCCGCATAGTAAAAATCCGCACACGAGAGCGTTTTTAGTGTGTGATCCTAGGTGTGTTTTTGTCTATACAAATTGAGGTACTCGTATACAATATTATAATCTGCAGCCACGCGCACCGTGACGGAGCGCAGGCGCCGTGGGATACTCGCCTTACTTGTGTTGCAGTATTAAGTAAATTGTAGTAAAAATTGTGTTATTATATACAAAAAATTCCTTTACATTTCTAAAATTATACAGCAATGCATATAATAATTTGATCTCAAAGATAATGTTTTTTCGCAGAAATGTGAGCGTATACCACCTACGAGCGCTCGAAATATCGGAGAAGTCAATAATGTTGTATATGGCCTTTAACGAAGATTCTAAGAAAAATACTCACATTTCTTGAAACCTCAAGAACGTATCGGTTTAGAAATATGAAAGATCCTTATTGACATTTTTCTTGATTTTATTAATTCTTCACATATTATATAACAAGTTACTTACGTAACAAATGCTTTTTTTATCGTAATGTTTAACTGGGTTAATAAGAACACCGCCGGATTACGAGATAATAACAGCAAACGCCAGCAAAAATACACAAAGAAAAGGTTCACGACGTTTATTGAACATTGTCTCTGAATAAACTAGATAAAACACTAAAACACTTATGATCGATTCCATTCCTATCTCCCCTATAAAGAACATGCAGGGTTATAAAAGAGGCTCCTAAGAAACGCTACGTCAAATCTCTGTCACCCTTTGAATAGAAAGCAAATAAACTCGAGTTCAGTGCGAGAGGAGCGCTCACACTCGAAGTCGAGGACACACTCGGCTCCACTCGTTAAGTGTTTAGCAGACTGTGTAAACACCCCCGTATTCATAACACGGGAATTGATTTGACGAAAAATATTTTCATTGGAAACGAAGACTGTGTGGGAGAAGTAATAGAAAGTTTGTCTAAACAGAAGCTATCAAGTTGGCTCCTTCACCGTTGTTGATATAAATCTAAAAATGATAACAATCTGCACGAATTATTAATTTATTCCTAACTTTACGTTTTGGTAACTACGTATTTCTAAAATAGTTGTGACACAAGAAAACGAAATTTCCATTACGATATTACTACAAAAAACGATATCCATAAACAATATTTTAATTAGTTTAATTATCTTGCAATCACTTTCAACAGTCATCAAAGTCATTACAAGCCAATAAAGCTCGGTATACATTCCCAAGTTTTGTTATAGAGGTCAATGAATATTTTTCCGCCCTTCATTATATTAATTCATAATGCCAGGTTTTTGTTTGCACAAAATTGTTTTATTTTTATACCTCACAATGAAGCAATAAAGTACAAAAAGCCTTGACTATATGAATAACATTTGAAGTTGTTTTCAATAAATGAACGTGCGAACAATCACCCGCTGTTATAAGAGCTCCTATGCAGAATTCCCTGTGTAGCGTTAAACGGCGGAACGTAGCAAAAACGAATAAACAACTTTCCTAACGCTCAACTTGATTTTATTCGCTCCCCAATGCTCCGGGGACGTCCCGCCCGACGATAGTGGGTCTTACTAGGTACATTTCCATTTGTTTTTCTGCCTTATAATCCACGTGATGTCATCAAATTGCAATTACCTTATGCTTAGTTAAATACTGATTGGGAGACGAAAATATATTGAACTTTTTTTATTGAGCAATCAACTTAAAACACATTTTTAGAAAACTCTACAATAATGGATAGAATGAAAAAAAAAACATCGTTTTACCAATGTCATCGATATAGTCATAATTTTTGTTTTCAGAGGTTCACTTAGAAAATTATTCTGAAGGGGTTCATACATTTTGTTGTTTTACTCTCCAATTTCACAATAATAGAATGTTGCTCACTTGTTTGGTAAATTGATTTTTTTACGACAAAGTAAACTCCATGTAGGTAAGTTTATCAAGTAGTAAGTGATAAGTTTATCAATGTATTCATTATTTGTTTAACTGGCAATATTTCATTTTTAAAATTGTAATTAATTAAATTTATTGTTAATCTTTGGCAAACAATATTTTTTACGTAAATACGATTGCAAAATGCAATCAAACTATATTTTTAACTTTGTGCGTACTGAATACTAATGTTCACGGCAATTTTCGCGTTTCATTTATTTTATTTTCCGTAATGAACTCAATTTGTGTAAGTCTATTAACGTAGCCCGAGTCAAACTTTTCCAATAACGTCGAGTCTAGTTCCTGCACGGGAAATCAAGCGATTTATTTCACGATATCTTTATCTGTACCTATAGTTCATTCAGTGGGAACATTTAGTGTTGTTTACAATTCGTAATATTCAAGCAATGGTTAAGGATGTTTAAAAACATTCCATTAGACAAATAAGTAGTAAAGCCACTTACAAAATTTTGATACTGGTTTCACTGCTTATTCGCTGTTTTGCGGCATAAATAGACAGTCCAAAAAATCTTTTTTTAGATATTATAATTTTTTAATTTAAGTCTTCTGTAATTGTACTAGGCATAATGACGCGCCACTGTTGCGTATCTCAAGGTCTTGACATTAAGTGACGCAGTGCAGTCTCCTACCTTGCGTTGGGTCACCAATACCTTATAGCACCACTAGAAATTGTATATTACTAGTCAGTCAATTATCTAAGTCGCTAATAGAAAAACTATTATGGACGTGCCAAGAACATCACGCGCGACGAATTAGGTTACCCTTTACCAAAAATAATTTCATTTGCTATACTCGTGGAATTTATCATCACACCAAGAGTAAACTCCTATTCAAAGCGTTAGAGAAAAGTCTCGAAGAATTGATTTTGTTTTTCATCCCACCTTTGTTAAGTATAGCGCGACCTAATCTAAAGGTAAAAGACATTGTGATGAAACTCGATTAAATTAAGTTACTACAGCGAAAAAGAGAGCAATTTCGATTCTCATAGAATTCAAATGAGCTTTTTATTCAAACGGGATGGAGCAAATACTAAAACAGACGGCTCCACTCCATTGCGTTAGATAAACGCAAACGCATGGTTATGTTTTAACTTCCTATTTCCGAAATGGAATTTGGTGCCTGTAAGGGGTAGCACACACTGATTTACATCGTAGAGCATAAAATATTAGACTTGAAAATCAACTGCAAGGCAAGGATCATCATTGATATTGAGTCATTAATGATTAATTATGATGATTGTTATACTATATTAGTAGATATTGGTTGCTGCTTGTGTGGCTGCTTATATTATATTATATTTAGCATGTGGCCAAATTTCTTCGCTAATATAGCCATCTTTATTTAGACCTAACCTTGAACCGTTAGATAACTAAAGATTCGAAGTTAGGTCTAACTAAAGGCGTCTATTACAATCCTGATATGTTATCAAACGTTGCCTACAGATGTTAATAAATGGTACCGTTATCTGAAATGTTTGTTTACTTTATTTAAATCAACTTTCATAGTTTTAACTAGCTGTTAAAATGAGCCTGCAGTTCAAAGACGTATAAATATATTGTGTGATACTGATACGTATTATTTAGTACTTATGTGCGCCCCGTCACTCGGGGGAAATGTTAGTATTATTAATAGTATTTTCCGCGCACATTCCTCCTGATTGGATGCCTTTGCTTGACTGGCGCGACATCTTACTTCAATGTGGGGAATGCCTTTACCTCACGTCGTCGTGTTAATTAGAAGCACATATAATTTCTCCTATTATACACGACTACTAAGTACTTCTGACGACAGGGAGAAGCATTGTTAATTTTTTATTAACATCATCTTTGCCACTGTTTTTTAGACGCAATAACTGTTTTTTAAACATATGAATATTCAATTTAAATAGATATAATATGCACCAAATACTACATGTAATTATATAGATTTATGTATTTGTATATCAACAATTAACTGCCTTTAAGAAAATGTGCCTTACTTCAATCCTGATAGACGTATTTTTTCCAATGGTTTAAGAGTCCAGGAATTAAACCTGAACATCTCTATAATTGCGCCATTGAGATCAGTTATATTTATTGTTATTCACACCGTGCACATGTTCTATGCAAGCAAATGCAATAAAATAACATATTTAATTTAATCAAATTATAATTTATTTCTAATAGATCTTACATGAAGCCAGGCGATATACATACATTTCATGGTAATGAAATATATCTTACATTGTTAGCAAGGAAGTTTACACACCTAGTCGCTAAGGTAGTCGATATTAAAGCCATAGATGCCTTAGAGCAGTTAGTGTACATTACGAAGTACATTCACAAACAAATAAATCGTCCTAAGCTATGAATAATATATTGATATGATTCTGTTTTCTAAAATTGTAGCAAATAGAATTTCACATTTGGAATAATTATATTACAATTTCACGATATTTATCATCGGATATGTCTTCACCTCAATAAATAATTACATCTACGTTAGCTTTAAAACATCTTTATGTCATTATAAGAAACAAATAATTCGTTACATTAAGCCTAAGCAAAAGTATTTTCAGGTTACTATAATATTAACATGTAGTTATACCTTACTTATGGATACAAAACACTTTACACTAAAAACATTGTACACATTATAGCTACTTAATTTTCTCTATTTCGATATAGTTTACTACATCCTTATTTATAATTTGACCGATGTTGTTTTAACAATCTGTCCGAAAATATGTATGTATGTCCTACCTGTAGGCCGTTATAAAATATCAAATTCAACGGTTAACATTACAACAAAAAATGACTTAACTATCACATTATCTACCAAAAGCTACGCGTATATCCTATTAGGTATAAGTTAAATAGTACTCAAGATAGTTGTACTTGTCTATTTAACGTACTTTAGTACCGTTTTTAAGCATTTTTTATATAAACATTACTGTACAAAAGATATATACAATTGACTTACGTTCATTATGCATTTAACAGTACACAATTTGTATTATCTATACTTTCTACATTATAAATATTAAGTTTATACGAATGCCTACCGTCTTAGTCGTAGTATTTAGTATTGTGTCCAGGTTTTGGCTGAAACAAAATTCAAAGTCATTCAATACAATAACTTAAAAAAGTAGCACTTATTATCACATGAGTTAATCTTACACAATATATGACAAAATCTGTGTAGGTATCGCGTTGTATTGTTCCACGTTCTTCAGATCATGAGTAACAAGCAATATTGCAATTTAATTGAATAATTAGTCTTGAGATGAATTTGTTTTTAATATTTTAGTGACAACATCTATTATAAGAATAGGTACATACTATCAAAAATCATCACATCTCATTTTCTGCATTATTAAGTTACACACCAGGAGAAGCCGGAACGAAATTATATTACAAAATGCAAATCTGTAAGCAAACTTTAATTTAAAACATGCCAGTCACTTTAAAGAAACATACCTTTGTAATGCATGTCTCGGTGCATGCTGGGGCAAGTCTTCCCGGGATACTGAAATTTCAATATTAATGAGTAATGAAATATTTGTTAAAGGAAATTGTTCTTTGACTGTTGGTGGTAGGGTTGGTATTACCTTGCTGAGGTCGAAGTCGATGTTGGTTCTTACGGCGCGGTGGTGGAGCGGCTGCGGCGGCCTGAAGTTGTTCCCGAGGGGAGCCTTGGGGTGCCGCGAGTCGCCCTGCATCAGGCGCCGGAGGCCGTGCAACTACACCAAAGAGTTTGCGTGAACGACCTTTATTCAACTTAACAATACATACGTGTTGTATGACATTGACATTGCCTTTGCAGAATATGAATAGGATTTTTATTGTGTCTTTTTGTAGCAATTGCATGTATTGTAGGGAAAAAAAAGATTGACGTGCAAAAGTATTTTTTAAAATCTATTTGCAGAATAAATTATTTTATTTTATTTTATTTTATTGATTTGAATTATTCTAGCTGTTCATCCCCTGCTTTTTTTAAACTCTCGTTAAAAATATTCTGTCTCTAGAATGTGGCCAGTATGGATTACTATAAAATTAATCTACATTTTATAAAAGGCATTACTTCCTATCCGTCACAGAAAAGTTCCCTGTGCAAATGTGTATAAAATCTCAACTCTGATTACTGAATCTATGAAAAGAATTATAAAACAGTAGTCCCATTGGTCCCAACATTTGCAGTCAAATTAGAACAGCGTTTATTATATAATAATATTTTAAATAAAAATATTTTTTATTAATTATGTCACAAAAACTCTACATTAGAAATTTTAAGTGTCCACAAAGTGTAATACGCCATAATGAATTAAAATAACACAATCGTGCTACCGTCACGAATGTGCCCCCATTTTTACGGCACTGTAAACTCGCATCATGAGAGGTATTTTGGGTAAATTAGAATGTTTGCCTTTACCCATTCCTGTAGACGGATGAATTCAGACTCTTCTTAAAAATCCGATTGTGACTAGAATTCTTTGTGTAAATCTTCCTTTTTGGCGTTTGCACCAAAAAGTGCTCGAGGCTTTGCCCTGATAGAATTTGAGTACACTAATGATGAAGATGCTTAATATAATTATAGCATATAAAAATACCGTTTATGTAAATCCTCTATGTAAGTAGAATTATTATGAACATCGAAATATATTTATGAATTATTGTATATGCGAAATAAAATATTGATGTAGAATAGGTTAAAGTAGACTAGGATAATCCTTGTTTACTAAATATATTTTATCTACACTGAATACTTAAGTTTTCTATTTATAACTAATACAATTATTTCTAATGCCGTTTGTTGAGTATTAGCCAGGAATATACGCCTTAGTACAAAAATTGTGGCTACGTAATATTTATTATTTTGAGAGAGATAAAATGATATTTTAAAAATAAGTTACTTTGAAGCTAAACAAGCTAGACAAGTTTCTCTCAAGAAATATTTTTTATTTCAAACCGAAAGTATCTTGTAGCTACTAGACGTCAATGTTTTAGGAGGTCAAGGTCACGTTTTTGCGTAGCAGTCAAATTTATTTAAGGATCAGTTTACCGTTTTCAAAACTTAGTTAAAACTTTTCAAACTAATACTTGAGAATATTTTATAATAGGCTCTAAATTAATTAATTTTAGTAATGGAGGAGATGGAAACCTATTAATTATGAACTCCTAGAATCGTTTCGGGGTTGTTCACTCGCAATATTATGACAACTTTGTCTGAAGTCTTAACCCCCTCGGTTCTCCAATCATCATTGCTGCTTTGGCGCAACATGACTTTAAACATACTATAGATTGAGGTCCCAATTTTATAGCAGACGGCATTGCCTGATGCCAGCTATCTTTAGAAATTCTAGGTATCATTGATAATTTTCGCTGTACTACTGGTATAACATTATAGCAATATTAATATAGAATCCCGACGTTTGAAATACTCAGTTAATAGAGTAACCCTTTTTTCAGAACGGCAGTCACTGAGCGATGATGATAGACATCAACCTGCCCTTATCTGTCAACTTCCTACATCCAATATTCAGTTTAATTTCCATCGCATAGAATTTTGTTTTAATTGAGAGTTTTGGTAAATCGACGTATGGTAGCCACGGACAGAAAAAACCAGATGGTAGCGAACTTAGAGAACTTAAAGTTTCTTTGACCTATGTCGGGTACTTTTGTCTAAGCCACTGTAAACATACAAGCAGGTATTCCGAGTAAATTGAAATTTTTCCTTCTATGTTAGTGTTGACTGGTGTAGAACGGAGTGGTGCACGGCGGATTAACGGGCGTCCCTCACGCGACCGCTATCTCATTCCATCGCTGTTTACGCTATATTAAACAATTTGATTCTGATTATAGACCACGCCTTAACTTTGATTTTCCCTCACCGTAACAGTAATTTACTCTTTTTTACGGGCATTATTCGAAGCAAATGTGTTTACTGTTGTAATATACGGAATCGCGGTTAATGTATAAAATAACTGCCATGCTAGTCGGTTACGCCGAAATTGGAAAATTATCCGAGAATGCCTGAATTATGTTAGGAGTCTAACTTGTCAAGCCTGATAATAGGAGCTGGAATAAAAATATTATATCATGAAATGACATATTTTTTTGTAGAAATTGACTAAAGTTTAGTCGTTGTATTAAGATATTTAAAGTGTACCTACGTGAAATGTAAAGAATTTGTAAAATTTTAGAGATATCTACCTTTTTTCTTCTTTGCGAAAAAACAGATAGTAATAAACCGACTTCAAAAAAAAAAACAAAAAAAAAATTCCTAAAAACACTGAAAAGCAAAAAATAATTTTAATAAGACATTCATCAAATGCGCTTATTGTCTAAGCCTATTAATAACATTAAATTGTATTTACGTGCTAGGTAGGTACCTACTAATCTGTTTGAAGTCGGTGCCAAGCCAAATAGTAGGTACCCAGACTACGTACCTACGTCCGCGGATTATTTGTAACCCTGTATAATACATAAATTATTAGGTATGTATCATTTTTCATTACCTTTGGCTTGGCACCGACTTCAAACAGATTAGTAGGTACCTACCTAGCACGTAAATACAATTTAATGTTATTAATAGGCTTAGACAATAAGCGCATTTGATGAATGTCTTATTAAAATTATTTTTTGCTTTTCAGTGTTTTTAGGAATTTTTTTTTTGTTTTTTTTTTTGAAGTCGGTTTAATTTTTTTTTTTAAAAAGTTTGTTTATTTTTCTATTTTTAGTGTGAATAATACGTAGGAGTGAGTAAAACTCTCTCATAATATTGATAACGAAAATACGAGTAAAATAGTAGAATTGTATTATTTGACAATATTAGGTATTCATTAAGTGTTCAGCACCATTCAGTAGACCAACTAAAGATGCAGCCCGCAAGAGGGACATAAGAATTAAGAAGTCGTACCCTTTAGCTTCCATCATCATAGTTGTACCTTCCATCATCAGCTTAGCTGCAAAAGTACATGAAATACAACTAACGGTCCACATATTCCTACAACACTGAAATAATTATCCCCTAACTCCTAACCGTTAAGGAGTTGTACCTTCCATCATCAGCTTAGCTGCAAAAGTACATGAAATACAACTAACGGTCCACATATTCCTACAACACTGAAATAATTATCCCCTAACTCCTAACCGTTAAGGAGTTGTACCTTCCATCATCAGCTTAGCTGCAAAAGTACATGAAATACAAATAACGGTCCACATATTCTTACAATACTGAAAGAATTATCCCCTAACTCCTAACCGTTAAGGAGTTGTACCTTCCATCATCAGCTCATCAACATAAAGTGATGTCTATAGGACGCAAACACTTAAATGGCTTCAGAAAAAACAAGTAACGCGTAGTGTGCGCCTATAAAATTTGAGGTTTGCCCTTGATTTTCCCGGGATCCCATCATCAGATCCTGACATGGTGACAATGGGACCACCTCGGAACTATGCTCTTTCAAATAAAAAAAGAATTATTTAAATCGGTCCACAATAGGGAAGATGCATATATAATAATTATGAAAATTTTATGACTAAAATGTTAAAATATTATAAAAGAAAGGTCACTGCAACATTTTTATTTTACATAATGTTGTTTTTTAACTGTAATTACGAATTAAAAATAACTGAAACGAAACGTATTTTAAAACAGCAATCAACTTATTTGACGTTAGACCGACAAACTTATTTGTTCTGATGGCGGCGTCGCTATTGTCAGTATAGAACTGTCAATAATTAATATCGGTTTTGCATTGCATTTCACGTAGTTCCAATTTTGGCCACCGGAACACATAAGTTTGTCGGTCTATATGGTTGAAAAAGTAAATATTATTTTATCGGAATATTAATTGCGTTTTTGTAATAAATATGGAAGTTGGGTTCATCAAAGCAGACTCCAGGAATTTACCAAGAGTTAGTGTTGGCATGGTTCTAACTTTATTTGTCGAAAGTGCAGAGTTTTCAAGGGTAGAAATGAAAGGGACTAAATTACTACGGTATGTATAAATCAAAGTTGTTAAACTTTGTATTTTCGCAGCTTGAAACCACTTTTTTCTCAGTTTTGGGTCAGAAGGTCCTGTCAAAAACAATTAATTTGGAAACTTTGTTGAAATAGATGTGTGTTGACCGTGTTGACTCGTGTTTTATGCCAATGTCCACATTGGCATAAAACACGGTTTTTTTCGGAATATTAGTGGTATTGTTATGATCACCTGATGTTAATAGATAGTCCATTTTAATTTTTTTACAAAAAAATATTTCAAAACTCGAAAAAATATGCAAAAGTATGGAAGCCAGCGACGAACAAGTACAGTGAAGTACGACCACTCGACTAGTGAGGCAGTGACAAGACTTGAGTGACGTCATTCATGTCATCGGAACCATAGGTCCGTTTTCGCGCGAAAATTAAAACGGTCAATTTAAAACCGCATTTTTTCCGATAAATTACAATGTATTAATTTATTAATTTAACTGTGGTTTATTCTACATGGAATTCTTTAAAATGAAGACAAAAATAAAAATAGTGCATGTTCCCTATTGACGGAGAAATCGACGGACATACATAAAAAAAAAAAAAAAAAAAAAATACATACAGTCGAACATAGAACCTCCTCCTTTTTTGAAGTCGGTTAAAAATTAAATTATAATGGGCGATTTTCTGACAGGCCATTTAAAAAAAAAAAGGTTCCAAAAGCTTTACTAGATGGCGTTGAACCATGTATGATTTTCTTGCTATTTCTCTATGATTTCTTCCTCTGGTATTGTATCTATAATGACCTTTAATGCAGTAGTAATAAGGTTGCTGTTACAAGTGAAAAAACATAACGACCTGCATGCCCATATATATTATGGCATGTGTCATAGTGTTCGCTGACGTTTTGTTGTGATTGTTATTTTGTTCATTGTTTTTGATAAGTTTTTAAGTTTATAATTCGTTTTTGTTTCTCATCCATCAGTAGAAAAGTTACTTTTAGTCTTATACATAATTGTATTAATAGTTTCCTTTGGGTTTTTAAACAGTTACTTATTAATTTATATAAAATTCATGCCAAAAATGTCTCGCGATGACAATCGCAATATCACCAACTTCAATTATTATTATCCAATACAGTATGGCCAAATCAAAGTCCGTTAATGCGTGCCGAAATAGTCGTATTAAGTAGAGTCCAGAATCCAGTAAGCAAGCCAGGGTCAAACAGGATTCACCACACAAAACACAATACGAAACAAGTGTTGTGCGTTACTCTGGCGGAAAGCGCAAAATGTTAGCACGTCTAGAGATGAAACAATATAGAATAATTTGTGCATTATACGTACGAAATAAGTAAACAGTTTTCAGTTCAAAAAGTTGATTTATTTCGTCAATATCAGACGTAGGGTTATAACATTTTGTCAGAAGAACCTTGTATCATATAGGCATCATCAGCTACTTGATTGAGACATTCAGCGCCTATCGTAAGTAGTTCAAGAGGTAGAGGCTGTTTTCGTTTTTTAGAAAATCTTTTGTAAATCATTAACCATGTATTTCTTTGGAATAACTATGAAGGCACAAATTACAAGGCATCTTCTCACAAAAAATCATTTCTGTACGTCCAGCTGTTCTGAAGATATGGAAAATAAGCCAAACGTTACTGCAGCGGCATTTGCAATTACTCAAAAACTACGGGGGGCACAAATGCCGCTGCTTGGCTACTTTAGGGCACAAATTTAAGCTATCTTTTATGCTACTTAAAATTGCCCTAGGACCAATATTTAAAAATCGTTCCGCCAGGATAACGTTTTCAAGCGTTACGCTGGCGGAATCGTATTTTCATTAATATCTCAGAAACCCCACTAGGCACAAATTTTATATTTGGTGCACATTTACAGCTTATAATGCACAAATTATTCTAATTTGTTTCATCTCTAGACGTGCTAGCATGCCGCCAGAGTAACGCACATAAACAAGTGAGCGCATTCGACGAACCGAGGTAAGCTAATATGGCATGCATGAGAATTTTTCGGGAATGACAATGACATCTGACACCAAACATAAACAAAACGTTCCGTTTTATGAAACAAAACTCACTTCGAAGTCATTCGTTCCGTTCCTTGCATAGAAAAATTTTACTCGTTCGTTCCTTGTGGCTGCTTAACATTGACTTTTATCATAGATGGGGTGGCGCCATCTATTGATCAAATTTAGAACTAAAAAAACGAGCTGTCAGAAAATCGCCCATTGGAGGATAAGCTAAAAATACTATGAAATTATTTGTAAAAATAATAAATTCTTTCGTCATTAAATGTCAAATTTCTAACATTACGTCTTGTTACAGTAGAAAGGTCTTATTACTCGTAATGAATGCTTGAAAAGTGTAGCTGATTTTGCTGTTGAATAACTGTGACATAAGAAAACTGATACGTTGGAAAAGGTATAGGTTTTATTGTGTATCAAAAGCCTATTCCATTTTTTAATTCAACAGTAATGATTAAACGAATATACTCATAACAATAATTTTGACTTCTAGAATTTTCTGAAATATCACCGCTGAGACCGCGGTATCAAGCAACTAAAAGTCTCGCCGTAATTACCTCACCAGGTAAAGTTGTAAACTAACTGACCTGACACAGACGCGCCACATTGGATTGCGTTTCAGCCGCCGACCACATGGCGCTCACTCAAGTCCCCGCGAGATTGCAAGCAGTTTCCACTAGCACTTAATTTTCCCACCAACAAACGGAAAACATAAACAATGATTTATAATAACAGCCACACAACGCGCCACTTTCAGTTTACTTTTAACACGTACATAATTCACGGCGGAGTCTTTGTCTAAAGGCGAGGGACGTGAGTTGTTTATTTACGTGAGCACAAATGAAAATGTTATTACGCCGGCCTTCGCCGCGACTACTCGTGGAAATAGACAACTAGATATGACAAGTTCAATGACATACAATCTTTATGCTTTCAGCTGTCTACAGTTCACAACTTCTCTTCTGTCAACAAATAAATTCAGGCTACTGTTTCACAAAGATACTAGTGTATACTTAATGTAAAGTATAAACATAAAGAAAGCCTCGATCTCCAGTGTTAGAAAACATAAAAATATGACTATTACACATAATTATCTTCGCTTACTGCTAATCCTTACTCAATCATGATGATGGATTTGGTCTAAAGGTTGCTATTTATTAAACAAAAAAGGCGCCGATTAATTATATGTCAAATGCGAACTCACCCTTAAATTACCGTGTCTTATAGGTCCCATGAGGTCCTATTTCTAGGAAAATTATGCATTATCATATAAATACTAAAATAAAAGTAAGGACACATGCCTAAATTAACAATGCGGTGGAAAATACGTATAAGAAACGTTTGCTCTATATGCAAGATCTAGCGTGTGTGGCGATGGTCTATTTGAATAGCATTAGTTGCACGTTTCTTCGGCATATTCTCTACAAAGTCCGATGGATTGTTTCTTACGACACATCGGCTTACATTGCACGTTCTTGATACACGCAATCTCTGTCTCTTCAGCAAGAATGTTGCGATAGTTTACACACTGGGTTGCGACAACGCTTTCGAACATAAGAATAACTGCACGTCTCGGAGCTTTCACGGTCACTTGACTGAAAGTAGGAAATGAAATTCCTTTTCATAGTACAATCCGAATGATTAAGAACCTTGTTAGGTTATTAAGTAAATAATGTAATTATTATTAAAGCGTATACTACTTAACTCTTGTCCTGAAAAATTAAATAGACAGTCATTTGTTTGACCAGTTATAAAGAAGTCTCTAGACCTATGAAAGTTAAAACGAATAATTTGTGCATTTCGTCACTAATCGTTACATTATAATCGTATTTGTTTGGAAGTTATAAATCAATAAAAGCTCATTGTTTGATTATTACCAGCATGTCTGCTGCGAAACAGTAAGGCAAACAAGTTCGCTATGCAAATAGGGTGAACTTGATACTTGGACGGATGCGCCCCGACCGCTCATATCGATTACAGCTAACTTGGAAATTCTTGACTTTGACTAAGAGTTGTTGAACAATTCGTTTGCAAATCGTGCTCTGTGTAATAATGTTTAAGTTCCTGTATCCTTCAGTGGGTCGATTATGTTTTCTTTCACACAAATTGTAATAAACACATGTCTGAATTAGCAAAACTTATGTTTATCAATAAGGACACGGTTCACATGAATTGTGTGAATGTTTAGTATTTATAGTAAAATCACAAAAAAAAACGATCTTTTGTGACAATGTTTCTATCACATTTTGTATAAATTCTAACTTCCTAGGCAAAATTGAAAGATATCCCTTTTTTATCTTATTGACAATGTTTATAGTGACGCGACGAGTGACGTGACGCATTAATAAATCACGTTAAGTA
This sequence comes from Mecyna flavalis, assembly GCA_949319885.1. Lineage (NCBI taxonomy): Eukaryota > Metazoa > Arthropoda > Insecta > Lepidoptera > Crambidae > Mecyna > Mecyna flavalis. The sequence continues at coordinate 11,412,901 of OX439431.1, read as the reverse complement.
AAGTAGAGTCATTCTGCAGATAGATATATAGCATTAGCTACAATAGTAATTATATATATTATGTTGGTCTGCTGTGAGAGACTTTCCCAGCCCATTTTGACTGACAGACTGATAGGAACTGTCCGCAGCACGTCTCTACCACACATATACTTATAGTTTAAGCCTTATTTACCTGTTGCTTAGTGATGTAGATGGGTTTGTTGATGATGACCCAGGTGACGGTCTCGAAGCAGGCCGGCGCCGTGGTGGACCCATCGTACGTCATGTAGTAGTCCGTGTCGGGCAGCAGCCCTCGCACTGACAGTTTGTTCACAGGCATCTCCGCACCTTAGGAGAAATTAAACCTTAATATTAAAGCATTTAAGACTTTGTAAGTAAAGACTTTACAGAGAATTGACTTTTAAAAACTTCGTGTTCCGTCCTCAACATTTTTAGCACGGACATTATTGAAGTTTTGTTAGAATTTATCAAATATTACAAAAGTGTCAATAAACTTTTGCTATTTTAAAAAATGCTTCGATTAATCCTATTACTCGTACAAATACTTAACATTCTAAGGTTTTGAACAAGCTAATGTAATAAAAAGTCTGTACTTTTGTGTAATTGCAGAAAGGATTTATATAAACAGTAATACGAGTATAGCCTAAGACGTCAGTTTAACTGGCTCTAATTATAAACTTTCTTACTTTTCATGAACCAATCTCTAAATAACGACAATTTTATTGTTACACACAGGAAAATACGAGTTCATAAAAATACGAAAAGCATTTAATAATGACATTCGTTGTTATGATTAGATTGTAGATTTTATATAAAGTGCGCTGAAAACTTTAAAAGTAACTCCATTAAATAACTGTACAAGTTCACTATAATACCATAAAAGTTTAAACTTTCCGTTGCTTTTGCAGCTCAATATACTTCTAGAATAAAGCGGAACACTTAAAATTATTCTCCAGGGCTAAATCAGAGTTATGAGCAGCATCAACACAACCACGTCTTGCATCTACATAAGAATAATTTATATTTACATGTATGCTGTGTTAACAACTTTGAATTGCGACAATAATTTGTTTTGTTAATTATATATGAATATCCTTTTATTATGTAAGTTTTCAATTGGCTTAAAATATGCCCTATTATTAAAGTAAAAGTATAAAATTGCAAGCAAAAATAGTATTATTAACCTTACCTATAACTAATTTATGCTTTTAGTACCTATCACTCTGCTACTAAATATATGACTTAGTTAAAATTTAACTCAAAGAATGATTTTAAAAATATTTTACCTCCATATTTGATGTTCTCTAATTCCTCAGTCAAAATCCTTAGTTCCGGATTTGATAAGTCGCCGAGCTGCAAAAGAAATTATATATGAAAGGAAATAAAATATTTGTAATATCTATATCTTATAGAACCAGACATTGAGGATGTACATACATTTATGCCACCAAGCGAAAACTAAAAAATGGAATGATGTCATATTACATAAATAATGGTATCGATTTGTTTTTAAACCAAAAAGTTTTAAATGATATATCAAATAGATACGCCTTTGTTTAAATTTAAAGATGGTACTAACTCAAAATCTTATTACAACTCCAAATCTTTACGCAAAGTTATAAACTCCACTACATCGCATTATTTGTTGCCCCAAAAATGACTACGCGCTATAGTTTACGGCGTTCATTTAGTCAGTTCTTAATTTGAACTAATAGCTTTAGCGGCTAATCCAATGGCGAGCAGAAAATTCCAATTTCCTTAATTAACCGCTCAGTTCGGCGGAATAAGGTTAGTCTGAAAGGCGCGGCCGCGTTGATAACGCGTCTATAACATCAATTACTGGAAAGCGCGCCGCCAATATTTCAAAAAATGCAAATCACGGTAATGCAAAATACGCCGGCCGTACTTACTCAGATTACTGTTTGGACTATGTAGTAGGTAGGTACTGCACTTTCGAAACGAAAGTATTACATTAGAGACGCAACTGGCCGATGGCGCTTATAATATGGACCCTGTCCTACGTGCTAGGTCAATACTCGATCTAGGACAAACATTTGTGTTTTGCCAAGTTGTTTAGTTGTATTTTAATATATTTCTGATAAATTTGAGGTACCTGCATATATCTTGTATCCATAACACAAGTACCCACGCCAGTTACTTTGAGATCGAATAATCGATAATAATATGCTACCAATAAAAACTGTTGCAGAGCTTTATTTTATTGTAGACACTTGTTGGGATTGATTTTACTGTAGTATATAATATTAATTAAAATAAAGCTTTAAAGTAGCCAGGAAACTATGATATTACTTTGTATAATTTAACACTGTTACTCTGTTAAAAACAAATTACCTGTACAATGTTTACAATAAGTAAATAGGTAGTCCTTTTTTGTAAACGCTTTCGAAAACACAAAAAGTTTAGTTGGTGCCACCATGTCGCCTCAGTGCAAACTCGTTGTTACTAATGAACCAAGCGTTAGCCGAACTAAACGTGTTTTAGTTACCTGTAGCAGAAGCGATATCGACACGATGCCCTGCGCTTTGTGCAGAGCTTCGGAGAAATTTGAATAAAGCTGTGAATTGAAACCAAATATTTGTATCTGAAACAAAATAAAATATTGTTATTTGTAAGCTTGAGCATCTTCTAGCAGCATTTAAAATTAAATTCAAAGTCCTTAAAAAACTAAACTCTAACCACTAAGTACTCTAACTCTAACTACTATACTCATAAAAAAGTAACAATGAAAATAAATATTTATTATTTATGACTTTTCCCAGTAAGTCGATATGTAAATAGCTTTAAATATAAATAATTTCTAATAACGAAGCCTTACGTCTGTATTAGCATTCTTATGGGTAAACTAACAATATTAGCCATGTTGTCATATACTTTTTTCTCTGACGCGAACGCGTTTAAGTTTAGTACTCGTACCATAACAAAATATCGATAAAACTGGATAACGAAAGAATAAGCACATGATTCTTGTAACGCGAATGCGTGTGAATTTGTCACATAAATAAACAGAGGGACGCTTGAGTTGCTCGCAGTCGTTCGTCGGGATTACGTCTGGGATTTGAGCTCGTGACGGGGCGGTGCGTGCGAAAACATCTGTTACGCCTCCTTTACACACCCTTACCAGAATCACTGATAACATTTTGATGTATCCATTTACGCAATTGTAGGATATTTTTTTCGTTTGACTTTTTTGTGTCTCAATTTCGCAATATTACTTTTGGCGACGATTGTTTGGGTATGAATTGAACCTTCAACTTTAAGATTAGGTTTTATTTTCCGTTGTTTATTAGTTAATTTGAAATATTTGAACCTTTTTTGTGTGCTTTTTTAAATGGTTTTTTTTTTCATAATAATGACAGCTCTACCGCGATGTAATTGGCAATCATTACATGGGTGTGATTGTCGCAACAACTACACGGGAATAAGACTATTTAGATTATATCAGAACTTTTAAAACTTTTCATACTGGATTACCTAATTAATCGATTAAAAGTGAACTGAATCAATTTTCAAATATAATTAATTCATTGAAATCTAATTCCATTTGCCTATATGCTTGAAGCAGCAGAGCAGTAAATATTTTATCAATAAGTGATTGGTATTGGTATTTACTATTCATGAGTGCGTCTGCAAGCAATTAACAGTACACGTGAGAGGGTGTTTACACAGCACCGGAACTATACCTAATAACATAGCGAACAGCTTAACTAATTAGACGGGAGCACTGACACTGTGACCGCAGTTCCACGCGGTTCATGAAATTCAATGAACTAAAGTTATTCAAAACAATGAACAGAAACAGGAATCGGGTAGGGCTATAAATAGCCACTCAGCTCGTACTCAGAGCATCTTGTCTCGAACAAATCAGCGTGCGCTTGCACTTGCCAGGATTTGGCAGTCCAGTTATTGATTAATTATTCATGAATATTTCACAAACTCAAAAATAAAATAAAATACATTATTGAGTAAAGATTGACTCCTCACCGATTCGCACAAATATTTTATCTTTCTTGTTTCATATCGTAAAAAAGATTTGTATAAAAAACTTTTTTTGTTTTTTGAGAAAACTATATTTTAAAGAAGATTTTAATAAACGACGCATCGCACTTTACCTTTTCTTTTCATTAGTTAATTGGAAAATAACCAAAATAACAAAAGAGAGGGGAGTCGCTATTACCACATCAAATATTGTCGTGAAGCAAAACAACTGTTATAACCGAAATTCCTATGATGTCAAATATAACAAAAGTTCTAAGATGGAATTTATTTCACTTAATGGGCTACAGAAAGAACTTCTGACGCCCTCTGAAACGATACATTTTTGTTTGATGTTGAAAATACCTTCTTTTTTCTACAATTTTCAATAATAAATTGGAATGTTTTTACAATAAATTGGAGCCATTGTCAGGGTTCTATACAATAATACATTTCATTTTTATGTTCAGTGTGGCTTATAATACGTTATACACAACAGATTGTTGTACACAAAAATGTTTTTATACAATCAGATATGAATTATGAATTTTACAACTATTGTCCCATTGCGACATCGACCTCTTTCCGACGAAAGATTGAACCGATTTCTCTCGTATTTTTTAGAAAATTAAAAACATTGTCATTATATGTATAGACGCTAAGTATTTATCATCAGCCTATATATACGTTTCCACTGCTGAGACACAGGCCTTATCTCAATTGTGAGATAGTGTGGGCCATACTCCACCACGCTGGCCAAACCCGATTTCAATACAAACTACATTTGCCACAGACCGGTTCTGCGATTGGTGCCATTTATGACACCAATGACAGTGCTTTAGAAGAGATTTTTTTCGGATGAGAATGTTTTGGCGCCATAAACAAAGGCTAGCCTAGCGTGCGTGGGATACGGAATTAACGTCCCACTACCCACTAAACTCCCTCAGTTACTCCTTTCCAGCCGATTAGAACGAGAGTTCCAGCCTTGTGGCTATTAACCAGCGTGTTTTCAATAAGTAGTTATTATAAGTAAACGTACTCACCTCAGCAGGAAAAGAATATCCGTTAATAGCGTGCTCGGAGCCGAACTGGTCGTGGAGTCCATAGTGTATGTGGATCTCGTGGAACTGGTACTTGTAGGACAGCGGGCCCCCGGTGATGTTGATGTGGTGACGCGTTTCATTCTCCACTGTGAAGATCACGGAGTGGCCCGTGTTGCTTATCAGTCCGTTTATCTGGTAAATAAGGAATTAGTATATTAGACCAAAAGTAAATAGCTAAGCATTTCCGTTAAAGTTATCAAAAAGCATGAAGGTAACGCTAATATTTACTTCTCTTTAACGCAAATCTTTATCATTTGTATGTTTGTTCTGGGTGGGATTCGAACCCACGACTCTTGGCGCATAGGGTAGGAACACTACAAGTGCGCTGTAGAGTCAGTCAAGCCCTACTACCGTCATTGTTACAATAATGCTGACGTCCCAAAAAAAACATTAACATGAACGGATCCGTAAAATCAGTAAAAGATGCGTTTCTCTTTGCTGCTTTCGAATAATAATGTTTGTATTACTTAATATCGAAGAAAAAGTCAGAAACCTACCCTCATGAAGGCAAAACGAGAATAGTCTTTGCTAATCAGTGGATGGATTTATATTCCCAAGCCCGTTTATTTATTTATTTAAGCTTCATTGCACAAATCAAGTACAAAAGGCGGACTTAATGCCTCATGGCATTCTCTCCCAGTCAACCTTTAGGCCAAGCAGAAAGAAACAGTGGGTAGTGCCAATTAACCTAAAACTTAACAGAAAAAGAAATAAACGAAATAAAATATGATAAATAAATACTTATATTATATAAAATATAAAATTACAAAAAATAAAATAAGATATATATATATACTTATTACATGATATTAATATATAAAATATATACATAGTACATACGGTTAAAGACTGGGACAGGTGAGCGACGATGTAGAGGACTTCAGGAAAAAATATTTACGGAGTAGGAATTTAAATGCCATTCGACTCGGAGCTTGCCTAATGTTTTCGGGGAGAGCATTCCAAAGCCCAATAGCTGTTACACGAAAGGAACTTGAGACGAAACCGGAACGGTGAGAAGGAGTAGCCAAGACAGAATTGTGAGAAGAGCGGAGCTGGCGAGTATGTGTCGAACTAAGAAGACAGAACATGGACTTAAGGTAAATGGGAGCATGTGGATCGTTTAGGATGGAAAAAAGAGAAGTGAGAATTCTAACATTGCGACGAAGTGGGATAGGTAGCCATTTAAGCTGAAGGCGGTAAGAGGAAATGTGATCAAATTTACGGAGATTGAAAATAAACCGGATGCCACAGTTTACTAAACGATCCAATTTGTTAAGAAGGGTACTATTTAAATTGGAGGTACACACATCTGCGTAGTCTATCAAGGGTAGAATGAGTGATTGTACAAGAGTTATTTTAGTGGGGATAGGTAGAAAGTTTTTAAATCTATAGAGAGCGCGTAGAGTGGAGTTAACTTTGTGGCTGATTTCGTCAACATGCACAGACCAGCTAAGTGTATTGTCGATGTGTAGACCTAAGTCTTTGACGCTGCTACAGAAGGGAATTTGCACACCATCAAAAATAACTGTGGGAACAGCATCCAAATCTAACCTCCGCATGTGGTATTGGCTGCCCACGATTATGGCCTGACATTTATTAGGATTGACTGCCACACCAAAACGATCTGACCAATCAGCTATAGAACGCAAATCCTTGTTAAGCACTGCTATCGAGGTGTTAATATCTTCAATACGACATTGATGGTACAGCTGGAGATCGTCAGCATACAGATGATAAGAGGAGTCTAAGGAGGCAGTAATGGAGTTTATAAATATGGAGAATAGTAGCGGGGACAAAATACCACCCTGAGGAACACCGGTGTGAAGATCACACCAGCGAGAGACGGTCTGACCAATTTTCACCGCTTGTCGTCGATTATAAAGATAAGAGGCGAACCACTGCAAAGGCAGAGAGGACACGCACATGTGGGATAATAAGGATAGGAGGAGGTCGTGATCGACATTGTTGAAAGCGTTGGAGAAGTCAATGAGGACAAGCACAGTGACCATGCCCCCCTCCATACCATCTCTAATATCCTCAGTGACTTTGAGCAGTGCCGTGCTTGTGCTATGACCGGGGCGAAACCCGGACTGAAGTTGAGAAAGAAGACTATTTTGAAAAACAAATTTAGAAAGTTGGGAATGTACAACTGCCTCAAGAGTTTTGGAAAGAAAAGGTTCCGCCCGTTCCGTCAGTCGTTTCAAGCCAGGGTTGGCAGTACTCGTACTTCATAATTTTCGAAATATTTCAATCTTACCCTGTGCTTATCTATGTGCAAAAAGCGTAGGTTTGGATCGAAGAGCAGTTTCTCGGGCTCGAGGTTGACTGGCGACTGCCGCCGGCCCTTGTTGCACAGCGACCATTCTGGATTGATGAGACCCCAGAATGCAGGACCTGGGTAAAATATCAGACTTCAAATAAGTGTTGCTCTTTATTTTCTTAAATTTTAAATATTATTACTTAACTTCAACTCACTGTGCTGTGTACAAATAATATATACCTAATTTTCTTAACCTTTTCCAATGAATAGAATGACTATCTTACACTAAATTAACAGTGTCCTATAAGAGCAAAATCATTTCAAACCAAACCATGTCAGACAAAAGTATTCATTCTACCGATCCCAAAATAATTAAAACACATCGCTGCGATGCAAACAGAATTGAAACAGTCGCATTTGTAGAAATAATTTAGCTAAACAATAAACTTGTTTCCGTACACTTAATGAGGTTATCACTTACATGAATGTAACAGTTTTCAATTTTCATTATAAATAATTTTATACAGGGCGAATGAACATGCATCCCAATGAACATTCAATCGATCATATTCAAACACAATATTGCCAACGCGACATTAATTTGTATTAACATTAAACAGCTAAGTTACACGGTGCATTCGAAATATATAGCGGATTACGTGTTACCGACGCCAGTGCACACGTTCATTATATCAGATGGAACAGAAATTCCTGTTAATTATCGTTCTGACAATGGCCTTATTGTGCTGTACTCGGCGAACGTTTCACATAATAAAGTACACGTTTCGGTCAAGGATTAATTTCATTCAACGCTTTTGGAAAGTTAACTGTTTTTTTCCGCGTACATAGAGAGCATTGTTAACGTTGATTCCCCTTAAGTGTTTTCTTTTATGCAACAATTTACTTATGTTATTTTTATTTTGCAAAACAACTAAAATAAACTAGCGGTAACATTGTAGACAAGGGTTTTGATAAATAAAGTATTATTTAGTAAGCCCTTCAATAATTGTAAAGGAACGTTTTCTTGTTACTTTTATTTTCCTATTAGAATTCAATATTAAATACTAATACTATTAGATATTCCTTCTGTACTTTAATTTGGGTTTAAAATTAAAACATTAAAATAATTCATACAAAAAGTTTGGAACGAACTGGTTTTAGTTCCTCGTTGTATTTTTGTTTCTTGTGATTAAGCGAACTTTAAGCATTAAAAAACTCACACAAACCCACTAATGGTCTACATTTCATTTCACAAAACCCTCATTTAGCCACCTCGCAAAAATCCACAATCGTTAATCAAAAGAAGAATTTATAATAACCTAAGAATATACCACAAACACTTTTCTTTAACACGTGTTTTCATGTAAACTTAACTTCAGCGAATACGTCCCTGAATCATAGATCCGGAGCTAGCCATCGCTATCATAACAGTTTGTAGCGACGCGAGTTTGCCAGCAACGTTCGCTTTTCCGAGGTATTTCAATATAGGAGCGCCGTGTGAAAGTAGCCAAAGTGCTTTGGATCGCGCTCATGGTTTTATTATTTATGACCTTGAAAATTGCATGAGTAAGCCGGCGCAGCGGTTGCGGTTACGCCCACTTTATGGGCACGCGTTAAGCGAACTTTCCATTAATGCAAAGTACCTTTTTTGCTTTTGGCACTACCGCTCTTGGACTTTAGTAGTTGGAATTAGGTGAAATTGTCTCCCCTTTAGTTTTTATTTGTGAAAATAAGAAATAAATTGTGGCTGTAAACGAGTTCTTTTATTAAGCGTAGGAGTACAATAAACACGGTTCGCTCGAGGGTGCATTTAATAGTGTTATTATGCGCTTGGGATTTGGGTTCTATTTACAAAACATTTACAACTTTGCGATGGTTTTACTTCTGAATGTGTACCTAAATTATAATATTATAACTCAAAGGTGACTGACTGACTGAATCTATCTACGCACAGCCTAAACCACTGGACGGATCGGGCTGAAATTTGGCATGCCAGGTAGATAGATGTTTTGACGTAGGCATCCGCTAAGAAAGGATTTTGATCAATTCCTACGGGAACGGGAACCAAGGAGGTGAAACCGGCGGCTGCCGCTAGTTGTATATAAAGTAATGGTATTAAAAATATAGTTTATTTCTAAAAATATATTTTTTTGTTCGATCATGATTTTGTGATTTTGTGTTCACAAAATTGACAGATGTCAGATGTCATTTTTATATAGTTATATAAAAATTGTATATGTACATATTATGTAACTAGTGATTACTTCTCCATATTTGGCAAAAATACTTGCAACCTCAACATTCCAAAACCAACAATGCTATTTAATTAATTTATATAATTGCCTTTACTTATAACCTTGTTTGCTTCAATACGAGGTAGCAAATTGAAATAAGCAGTATTCTCCCTTCACTAATGAGATCACTAATACCCTTGAATATTGCAAGCCGCACCGCTGGCGGGCGCACGCAAACCTTACTGCTTCTATAACTTTCCCAGGCCAAACTAGGCTGATACATTTTTAACGAACACTCCTATGAAATACGCTGATTAGAAAAACACGTAGGTCGAAATGAAAATTCAATGAGAATTGGACAACTTATGGCTTCATTTACTCAAAGAAAATCTTCTAAATATAAGAATCCTTTACAGGTTTGATTTGGAATTAATATATTGGACTCGTTAACAAAATTAGTTAAACATTGAAAATGTTAAAGTGCCTGTACTTTTACCAAATACTGTAGCTGTACGAAGTAATGTTTCTTAAATATCAGTAGTTAAGGACGTATAATTTGTATATGGCATGTGAAATACTATTTTTTCTATTATGTACAGTACAGACGCGTTATATTAAAAGTTCATAACCTATCGTAGCAATGTGCGCGTGAGCAGATACAGAGTAAGCGCGCTACATGAGCTATAGTTCGTAGCACCTGCTACGAAGAATTCATTGTAACTGACCATCGAAACTATCCAACGTTTAGGCGGGAAAAACTAAAACTTTACCTCTTTTTGGATAAATGAAGAATAAAGAGTTTTTTTTTAATAAGTGTTCACTATCTATATTTGTGTAGGATAATCAACAATGTATTTCATAATATCCTGAAACTTTCTAGCGCATTAATCTTTATTTAATAATAACTATCATAGTGAAAGTCTAGAATATAAATAATATGAAATGACCTACCATTAAACCGATAAAGAAAAATCACGGGAAGAGTGAAATATAAGGAGAATGGCATGATAACGCACTGCCAATTTGCTGGTAAAGGTAACACGAATATGTGATAAATCGCTCGTATAAATTCGCCGTCACGTCAACTGGCAAAATGTTATCGGGGAAGAGGAGCTGATATCAAACGAACGGTTTGCGGCCCGCCGACGTCGATGCATCGGGTTTTTACACGCATTCTTATGCCTTTGTAGCCGGCGTATTTGTGAAAGTTCTCGGCAAAATAATCGTTCGGTAAAAGTTATAAAAGCCGTAAAAATAATAGCCCTTTTTAAATTTCAAGTGATGCTGATTTTGGCAATCGTATTTATAAAGGTGAGGGTGGTTAGTTTTGAAACCCGTGTATTATTTACATATACGTCAGATGATAATAGGTTTAAAAAAATACAATTGGTTTGGGACTGGATTAGAACTATTTTTTAAATTACGAACCCGAACCCAATGACGTTCAATTAGAACGTCATTGCCCGAACCATATAAATAAACGAATTAATGGTACAATAAGACACTTGGTGTATTCCAAAAATATGTTCAAACACAACTAAAAATTTCTTTTGTAGTATTTACTTGGAACACTCTTCATTTAACTAAGTTGTAATTCTAATACTATACCAACATTTAAACACTTATTTTCGGATCTGTGTGTGACGTTGTCTGACACTTATATGTTATGCTTATATGCAAAGCACTTATACATGCAAATAAGCCCTGACAATAGGGCATATCAAGTGCAACATCTTGCTATGTAGCATGATATCGGTGCTCGATGTAGCAATGGCAATCACTTAGACCACCCCGTCCATATTATACAGTCAGCGAGGTCAACCACAAATTGGTGCTGAGCTGAGCAATTACGTTCAAACTGCATTATTGCACTAACATAAACTGTATAGCCGTGCTCACCTGAAATCCCGTCGTAGGTCCACCATTCCTCCCAGCTGACGCCACTCACGGCTGCAATCAAACCGAATCTAATTAAGTCTGCACAGTTCTCATTATGAACATTTAGTACTCGTCAAGTCTACCTACGTATACATTGCTGTATTTAGTAGACACCACAAGTGAAGCGTGTATAATTTGGTAAAGAAATCTCGACAAAAAGCAACAAATGAAAATGATAATTTTTTTTGTTAGTTCTTGATGTTGTCTTATTACAAAGGAGTTCAAAGAACTGTTGAAAGTACTCATAAACTTACTTAAATTTCTTTTTTTGTACAAACACACACACAGATATAACACCTAGACTAAAATAAACAAACATGTTCAAGTGCATGCACAGAAATGTTTGTTCTGAGCGTGAATCGAAGCCGCGATAACATTTGGCCAACTTTTTAACCGTTACACCTTATAAGCCGTCAAATATTTTAGAAGCTTGTTAAAACTAATAAAATTTTATAACTAACTTCAGCTGTGTTGGAACGTCACTTCACATGTCCGAGCTTGAAGCTTGATGGTTCAAATTGCGCCGCACTATTTCGATTTTTTTATGTGCGTTCTTACCACTAGTTTGGCAGGGACGAAATACATCTTGGGTAAACCTGCACTGTCCAATGGCTGATCGGAGACATGATCTTATTAGTCCAGTTCCCCTTTTAAGGATAATTAAATTCAGATGGTAATCGCTCCAATATAATAAATAAATATTTCTGGACATTTTTACCTTCGCCATCTAGCCCCAAACTAAGCATCAGCTTGTATACTTTTTTATATACTTTTTTTGTAAATACATACATATTATACATAGAAACACCCACACTGATACAAACAGACATGTTCATGTACAGTCAACAGCACATCACGGTAAACACTTACAGTTCGATAATTAGCACTTATGCCCCCGACATAAGAGCGGTACAAAGTCCAAAGTGTTACGTCTGACGTGCTTTTGACTGTACACAAATGTTTGTACCGTGCGGGGATCGGACCCGCGCCCTCTGGTGTATTATTATTACTGAACTTGCCCAATCCTTGATCTTAGTGCAAGCGTACCCTGACTAGATTGGGACGAACAGAGAAAGAAGTGTTATAGTACGAGTATGAATCACTCTTTCATGTTTACGAACTGGCATCGAGATGCAAGCAAAGTGCATTAAATATCTGCAAACTTTTCAGGCAACGCGAAAATCCTTTGTAACAGTTTATGCTCGTAACGATGTTGAAACTTCGAAGTAATGCAATTATATGCACCTAGATGTAAGCCCAGTTTTTGATGATACACATTATAATTTGGCTGGTTTATTTATATCTTTTTAACTGCCATGCCCTATGTGTTATAAGACATGGTTTCGAATCTAACATCCTTCTTATAGCAATATACCTAACACTGTTATTTAAAAAAAGTTAAGTACCTATCGACATATTTATGTCCCCCACAGAGCAAAGACCACCATTGTAATCAAGTCAAACGCTACAATCACCACGCTTGCCAAAGTTAATTGGTAATCACAAACCCGTGAAGTGTCATAAAAAACGACAAAAATTTTGCTCGACCTGGGAATTGAACCTAGGATCCCGAGATCATGGACCTGTACTTAAACCACTAGTCCATCGAAGCGTTACGGTGACATTAAAATTTTGCTGCAGTATAAAATCGGAACTTTTCGAAACAATAATGAGTAGCTACGTTTAAAATAATATCTTGAGATTCTTTGAAAGGAAATTATTGTCTCTTTACGTTTATCTTTTTACACTCGTCAAGTCAACGGAATAGAATGAGTGAACCAATGAGTCGGAAGATCGCTATTCTTTGAAAGCACAATGTTGTTTACAATAGCTTTGACAAGGCCACATTTAGAATTTTCCTTTTGTTTGAATTTGATATTAAAATAAAGAATGAAGAAGTTAGCAATGACTAGACAATACATCAAAGAGTCTGCTTTTTGTTCTATAAATTATTCTTAGTATATGTATTATGTTTCCGCTTTTTGCCGGGATCTTGGGGTACTGTGTTAAATTCCTGCGTCGAAAAACATTGTTTTCTAACACTCGAGTTTGTGATCACTAAGGCAAGCGTTGTGTAATCAAGAACCAGTACCTACCAATGATTATAACGAGGACTTGATTTCAATGATTGTGACTTTTACCTTGCAGTGTGATATTATGGCCGTACCCACATCAAAAGTAAAAAAAAAACTTGTTTTTAACGGCTATCTATTCCTTATTTAATGCATAAACAACTATTTAAAAAATCCTTGTAGTTTTATTTTAAAATTCCTCGTTTAAAATTTGTGTTTATCGTTATACATATATGTATATAACTACGATTACTAACTTTGAAAATATGTACATCTAAAATAATTTCATGCATCTCCTTCTAAAGTAAAAGTTTTTTTTTTAATTTGGCTTGCACCAATCGATAGACAATGAAAAAATTCATTCATTATTTTTACAATCTTTTATTTCTTTTCAAAAACGTTATTTGAATACACCATTAATTTGTTGAATACATTTACACAAAAAGTCCGCTTCCTCCGTGCTACGTAAAGAACGTAGGATTATAAATATATTATAGATCTGACACCAAAGTAAACTTGGGCATTTGTGTTATGGGTGGGACTTGAACTCCTGACCTCTGTCGCATAGGGCAGGGTCACTGCAATAAAAAAGAATCGAAATTCTCTTGCCGCTTATTTGAAAATGACCTTTGACAAGTGTCTTTACAAATTGAACATAATATACATATGTATTAACAAAAATAATCAAAGATAAAATTAAATGTATTACCCGCGGTGCGGCCAAATTATTACTAAAAATAAAATAGCAATTACGAATTCGCTGAATAAATAACACCAACTGAATATTAAATTCCAATTAGTTAAATCAACTTATTTAAACAACTAATTAAGCTTAGTAAATATTTGCCAGTAGCCAGTTATATCTAAAATAATTTACTCAGATATCATAAAGTCTGGGCAAACATTATATTATAGAACTCAAATAGACGAACTAAAGTGCTTGTAACTTCATTAATTTCAGCAAAAACAGATTATAAAGATAACACAGTCAAAGAAATCCTGAGGATCAAATAATTTGATCTTCCGTAACCTCCCCTCCACTAATTAAATTACAGGATAATGGCTCTCTTAATATTTCAAGCAATTAATTCAGGAATACTTAAAAGATATTGTAACGGCATAATTATTTGCAGAGTAATCACCGATCTTGCAGCGTAAATGAGAGTTTTACTACAACAAGTTATTGATTTAAATCGTAGATGCGTCGAAAAATGATTACACCGGGCAGTGCATCATGACTTGATTACAGGGGAAAACGAATGTTTAATAGATATTCATGATGGATCTTTACTGCTTCCAACACACAAATTGTTGAAAAAAAATTATGGATGCATAATTTTGTTAAAAATATTGCTCTCAAATTAAAAATTCATGTCTGAATTTTATTGCAGTTAACTTCGTTGGACAAAATATTTATCATTTGTAAATCCTACTGTTACCTTTCCATGCTTGAGCTTATTTCTATAACCAAAACTCTATGAAAATACTTCGCTTTACGGAATCATAAACTGAAATGTCAATGCATTATTTGTATTTTTATCAAAACCAATACCTAACCAAATCAGGAACCAAAACAAACTACAATCATGATGCGGTCTCGCGAACAAACCAATATCAAACAAATCTAACTAGGACAATAGGAAGGAAAACATTAACCGAAGTGCAGGTAAAAGACAACTTCGGTCTGAATAAAACGATTGCTAATACGTTGTTTTCTCAGCTATCAATCTATGCCAAACGATAACATTTCGATATGAAATCGAATTAGGCATAAAATACTTTCGCATTTTATTATTTCTCAGTTTTAATTATGTACTATTTAAATAAATCTAACCAAAATGCCAATCTAAAGAGTCAAAAATCATTTCAAAATTGCCAGAATTATAAACTCACTACGTCACAACTGCATACAGTATTATTTACGTAATCAAAACTTAATAGTTAACGAATTCATTTGTATTAAAAGCGAAACCTAATCAAATCATTGGAAACAAAACAAACTACAATCATGATGCGGTCTCGCAAACAAACCAATATCAAACAAATCCAACTAGAACAATAGGAGGACGGAAAACTCGCAAACTGCAGCGACACCGACATTAACCGAAGTGCAGTTGAAACACAGCTCCGGTACACGCCGATCTGAAACTTACTCGATACACGCCTGATTTATGTTTTTAATTTAAATTTTTGCATTCGCCAGGCGAAGTTCCCCGCGAACGCGCCGCCTGCATCACAAATATTCGTTAGGGCTGCTTTATACATATTCGGCCGGCGCTAAGTTTATTCGCCTTGTCAATAAAACTTGTTTTTAAAATATGTTATCGTATTTTGCCAATCGACTGCGGCATAAATAATTTCCGTAATATTGTTTGGAATTAAAAATTAAGCAGTGTATGTAAGTTTTTTATTTTTTAAAAACATTACCTGTAGATGTGTGGTCTAATAAAATTTAATATTTTTTTTATGACAGCTCGGTTAAGAGACGCGCAACATACCAGCTATTTTAAGCATTGCAGCCTTCTTCAATACGCTGCTATAAATATAGGCTCCTCTGAAATTCGGTCCTTAAGATTTTAAGTGCACTTCTATACAAAAAGACGAAAAAAAATAATTAGCCTTTCAAAACTAAAATAACATAGTTAAAGTGTACATATATAACACGGTCATTGTAAAATGTTTTATTAATTTAATTTAAATTTATATAGGAAAACTTGTTAGTGCTACACTCCTAAACAGAAATATGGCTTTTTAGAACCCAACTGATTATTTTACTAGTTACCCACCCTAACAGGTAAATTGACGACTTTACTACTACGAGTATTCATTGCCTACTATAAACTATGAATATAATACATATAATATGAGATCTAGTTTGCTTGAAATAGAACGTTCGAATGTCAAAGCCACCTAGAGCATATCTACTTCACATTGACCGCCACTTCTATTTGAAGGGTCATTCAATGGAATAGTGCAATGATAACGTAGCATCAGGTGGACTGCGTACCAGATACAGATAGATAGCTTAAGTCAATAATAAACAAAATAGTTAAAGTGCTTATTAACAAAATTGTACAGAGCCTTATGATGTACCACAAAAGCGATGTCAAAAACTATCTCGAGAATTAAAATTATATACAAACTTACGTGTTATCTAAAGAGACATATTATAAGATACAAATACATTAAAACTTAGAAGTCTGTGCACCATAATACCCTGTGTAGTGCGTTATTATCAATTTGTGCATACTTCATTATTTAACTGGAATTAAACTGCTTTGGTTACACTGTATCCAAAATTCGGTTGGCAGCTGTTACTAAAGTACAAGTAGGTACTTTGTATAAGTTAAAGAGACAACTAATCCGAATATGTGCAACGCGGCCCTTACATAGCATGGCAAGTTCGGCAACGGCACCGATTCGATACGGCTTGAGCGAACTGTCGACTTTTAATCTTTTAATGCTACTCAGCGAACTTCAACGGTGTACGCTTCGGCTTATTTAAAATATCAAATGCGCTGAAACACAGATTATTTTCAATCTGAATTTGTATATTGGAATCATTTAAGTTATTTTTATTGTATTTAAAAAGTTAAGGTTTTTGTTGAAGCACTAATAGGGTCAATTTTACTTTTGTTTCGGAAGTATCCGGGGCACGGTAGTCACGGCACCTATCACCTATGTGAATGTAGCGAAATGGCCAAGCCACATATTTTGACTAAGGTGTAGAGTTTGTGAAGTTAGGCCTTGTAGAGATAGGGCGGGTAGAGTTAGAAGCTTGGCTCTACATGAGATCTGTTAACTTTTTAATAGTGCGATCAAATGGTCTCGTCTTGGCAACATTTTACATGGTGGGATTCTGATGTCTTAATTTTTATATTTGTACTGTTATTCAATCCCCGCACGGTACAATTACTGGTGTGCTAAATAAAATTTTTTGTTATTGCCTTTATGTTTACGTGTATGTGTATGTTTGTATTTATAAAAAAGTATTAGAAGTGTTTATCCGTTATTTAACACCCTTAACAATAAGCTTAATTTGTTTGTGATTAGATGACGCTCTATGAATACTGTCCAAGAATCTATCTTAAATCTGTGGGATTATCACGTTTATCGAGATACTAGCAGTCGCCTCCGTAGTTTCACCCGCGCGCACTTTCTTTTATCAATTATCCCCTCCCCCTTACCCCCACATTTCCGGGATCAAAAGTATGCCCTATGTCACCCGGGAATAATGTTGCTTTCCAGCAGTGAAACATTTTTCAAATTAGTTTAGTAGTTTCGGCGTCTATACAATACAAACAAACAATCAAATCTTACCTCTTATAATATTAGTTCTATAGTATAGTATCTTTACACCAAATTGTATAAAACAAAGTTACCTCTTATGAAGATTAGTTAAAAATATTGATTGAAAACAGCTACGAAACCAGCACATAATGACCAAAGCAGGACAGTTAGCACAATGTATAGCTCAGGCGGCTTAAGGCAACTTTACGGGCGCACACAACACCTGAGGTGCCAAGCGACCCAACTATGAATTACTGAACTTAGCAATCCTAGCCCTTGTATCATGATTAACCTGAAATACATTTTCGTCTCTGATTACACTTGTGCTTTATGCCATAACGTTAAGATTGCTATTGCGTGACAAAAATATTACGAGTTCATGGAACATGTTTGGTTTGAGGAACACGGTGGTTTTAACACAATCGATATGTAAAGTAACTGCCACCGTGATCCACCACTGTCAGATAAATTCTTGATTATTCTGTCAAATATCAATAAAATATTTACCATTGTGGACTGGAGACTTTTGTCGGTGGAATGTTTTCAGTCAGTGGAAGTATATTTGTTTCGCATAAGGAGACCATATTGAATTTATTAGACGCATTATTTATTTATGTACCCATGTTTGTTTTTTGATATTGTAGAAGACTAGATTGTGGTACGTTCAACAGCACGGTAAACACTTGCAGTTCGATAATAGCACTTATGCCGACCGACATAAGAGTGGTACAAAGTCCAAAGTGTATAGTCTGATATGCTTTTGACTGTACGTTAATAATATTACCGACATAATTTAATGAATAATTTTCAGGTCCAAGATTTATTTGAACCGGGTCTCATCAGTCGCCGGACAGTAAGTATGGCTCAGTGCGGCTTAGGGCAACTTTACAAGCCCGCAGCACCTGAGCCGCCGGGCGCGACGCCCAGTCTATTACACAATTTCTAAACTTTACCATTTTGCTCAACAAATATTATCCCATGTGATATGAATGAAATCAAAATGAATTTAATTAAGTCAAATTACATTATGTATCTTTTGTGTAATTTAATTAAACTATCATGTTTTTATTTCTGGTGCCACTGATGTAGTTAAGTCACTTCATCTAACCCTCTTTACTAGACATCAGTTTGCAATTTAACTGCAATCATGTATTACCATAATCAGTGTAATTTTAAAACATAAGATATTCAAAATCATCGAATTTAAAAAAAGTACTACATTTAAGACATAATCGTTAATAATAAAGACATCTGAGAATATATCATTATTAACTTATAAGTTTATAAAACAGAAGTTAAAAAAGATTTGCTGTTTTATTAAAATTTCTAGCAAAGTCATTTAATGAATCTCAATATCCATTATGATTTAATAATATATTATACAAAACAAGTGCATTTAAACTCGCATGGCATTGTACCTAAGCTTCGTATAAACCACGAATAGGAACAAACCATTTGATATATAAAGAACCTAATGTAAAAATAAGAATGCGAGATAATACCGAATAAAACCGAAATAGCATTTCTTAACTTACGTGGAAGTCTAGGAACATGACGGTGCATAAAACGTGTATATGGAAACAAACGTAAGATTGAATTTTATGCATTGTTGCATTCTGCAGACGCGATTTCAACTCTGAGAAGGGAAGTGCTCGTTCGAGACATACACGTCAGCGTCTGTTCCATACATTTAACCTTAGACTACAGTTTCCACCGCGAATAAACCAGTACCAGCATTCACGTCCGCCAATTCTCACTAACGATGAGTTAACGCATCAAGAAATCAAAATTAAATCGACGTGTAGCTTAACACAATCGACAACACTTCAAAGGTATTGATGTCGCAATCAAAATGTTGAAAACGTGAGCAATTCGATGCCGGCGAACTCCACAAAGAGCTTCAACCATGCATCGGAAATGAATCAGTTTCCGTTTTGAGTGAGGCAAATGATATATCTGTCGGTTCATGTGCAAGGAAAACAGGACTCTACAACTAATACAACAACGTTTAGTACGGAATAGATGAAGATATTTCAACAGGACGTAGTTGCACTTATGTTACTAAGCATTTAAGTGTAACTATATTCAGCGCGAAAAAATATTGTCCAATGATTCGTCTTTTAAAAACAGTTTGGTAGTTAAACGGAGATTTTCCATTAGAGTTGGTTTGAAACAAATGGATATGTCATCGGTATTTGAAATAAATAAATAAAATCACGTGGAAAATAGGCAATTTCACGGTGCATTGAGCGTTCTTTGCGTGGCGTGTGCAAGTGGTGCGCTCCGGACGCCCGCATCACAAAAGCTTCGTTCGCGCGAATAATTTTAATCGCGAGTACTCCTGCTTTTTCACTGCTCAGATATGTCGCGCGTATCGCCCATCGCCGTCAGCACTGCGACTATATTTTACGCTCCAATTGTTTTATTAAAATAACTTTAAAAGAGTTCAGCTCAAGACCTGACGATAGTGGCTGAATATTAATGTTTACGTAGTTTTAGTATGTCTAGTACTAAGATGAGAGTTGCCAGAATTGAACAAAATGACAAGCATTGGGAGAGGCTTTAGTCCAGCAGTGGAGTGCGACAGGCTGATGATAAGTTTTTAATTTCATTTAATTAGGTTCTTACCGTTTTAAAATTAAGCTGATAATTCTAGATAAAGTACGACATAGGTCATGAGCTCGTTAATTACATTTGATAACATAATTATTCGGTTGTCCCACAGTGCACTAAACCACATATCATTATTTAATTACAAGCCCACTTCAACTAACGTTGGTTTTCTTGAAATTCATAAACACGAGGGTTTAATCGATCCCTCGATTAATTTTCTAAAACAAATCTACATATTTGACTTTAGTTAATCGTTTTACTAAATTATTTTGGCACGATTACATTTTAACATGACATTGTTAGACAGCATAATTAAATGTTTCTAGTAAGCTAGTAATATGTAACGGATGATATGTTCATTGTACGATGTAATACAATTTAAAGCATTGCATGATTCGACAGGCCGATAAGCTTATTACCAATTAGGTACGGTTTTGATTTGCCCAAAGCATCGCATTGTGCACGAAAATATTAAATGCAGTTGCAGGTATAATCGAAATGTTAAATAAATTGTTGTATCATATAAATGTTTGTGTATTGTAATTAATCGTAATTTGACATTTTGGGAATATTATTTCTACAATAAAAAGAGACGTCAAAAGCTATTCGTGTGTTTTACAAATTCTGAACTCTGAAGTAGTCATACATGCACGTAGGATTCATGCCACTACTATTGGGAGGATTCAGTAGGGTTTACGACGTAATACTTTTTAGGAAAACTTTCTCAAAACCAACATCAGTTACTAAGGGCTAGTTTTTTTCGCTGTTAGATAAGTTTCTGATAATATTACCTGTCAATTATTAAGAACACTATTTTTTTTTTTACTGACAATAATATACAACTTTAACATCGGGGTAAAAGTCTTCAATTTCAAGTATATTAAGTGGGAGTGACACTGTAAGTCTTTGCTATAAAAGACTCGGCATTTTTACTTTTGTTATTGATAGGGTGTAAGCTACCAATAACTAATTACAGTAAGCTTTTAGTTTGAAAAAACTCGTGTCAAGCCAAGGTAGTTCATTACACTACTAGTAGAACTTTGAACTTCAGTGAACTGTATACTTCTAAGTTAGTATGATCTTTGTTTAATAACTGTACTGAACATTATGTGTAAATAAATTCTGTTCTATTCTAAGTAGATAATAATAGATATTCTTAATAGTCCATGTATATGAACGCATGTAACAAACTACGTAAACCTACTGGTTAAATAATTCTAACTTCCTTTAACATTTTGAACGCAAACAGTCGAAATCGAAAATCGACGATTAGCACAAATATTTTACTTTTTATTTAAGACAGTATAGTGAGCTGTTGATATCGAATAATAATACTCAGGTCGGCTGTCATCTAAACTAGTAAAAAAAATACTTATTCTGAGTTACCATCCTTATATCATTCGAGATAACAGTAGGACAAAGAAATATGACTTGTAGCTTATGAAACAGCGTTTTCGTATGATACGGTCACCGCATTGTTCCAGTTCGATTTTGAACTTTACGTTTGAGACAATAAGGATTTGCGATGTAAATGTGAATGTTGCCGCATGTAAGCTGATGCAGTCACGTTACGTATTCCGCTCGTACGCCATACGGGCGCAAGCGAACCCCTACCTATGCAAATTCCGAGCTATTGCATTTGAGCTCCCCGGTATCTTTAACGGCGGATGGCGGATAGATATATTTTATTTATTATTTTTAAAAAGTCAAATTAAATATTTTTGTTTTCGACTGGTGGCTGCAGGCAGAAGTGTAGATTTTACAGACTTGATTTTGACTGGAGATAATTTCTATACGGAGAAAAAACATTTTTGTGCAGGTTTGACAGAGTTGAGATTTTTGAAATAACACAACATAATTCAAACTTATTAAAAAAAAGAATACGTACTACACTATTTTTATTCGCATCAGCTACGAGTAGCCTGTCACTTTTTTGTACGCAAATCAACTTTCTCAACATCAACTTTGTGTTTTAACTAAGCCACATTATACCTTAAGCTGCTGAAATCAAATCAACGGCAAACGCAAATCTCCTTTCCTCTCAAGATAACATACTTTCCATTCCAGCAAAACTCCGCGAAACAAAAGCAAAGAAATATTAATAAACTCTCCTTCTTGTGAATTTACGAGAAACTAGACCGGGGTATATTATTTTAATGAAGTGCATAGGTTAGTCCAAAATCATAATTTAAGTTTTAGTGCAGCTAAGGACAATATTCAGTGGAGCAAAGTTAAATTAAAGTCGGCCGCGGATTTAGCGTAGCCGCCTGGGCTTTAGGCTAGCCGCCACCTGCGCCGTCCCGCCACCGAAAACACAATTTGCGGCGCGCCTTTTGTGCCCCTGTTTACATTAATTTCTGCAATTTATGTTTATATCTAACCTACGTTATTTTATAAAAATACTCCAGAGTGCTCGTTTAGTTTATTTTTTTACCATGAATGCTTATGCTATAGACACAAGAGTTTTACACAGAAACTTGGCAGAATACAAGTATTATGAATATTATGATATTCGCAGAATTGGAAAAAATCTTCTTATAATATGATTTCTCTGTTCGATTTCAGACAAGCTCATTGCGTAATTGATTGCAAAGAGCAAATATTATTAATAATTTAGGGACACTTCACCTAGCTTGCTCTTTATTTCAAGTGATACGAACTCTCACATTCCCACAATATTCTTGTCGGAATACAGAATCATCGTGGTTTAAAGAACTGCTAATGTTTTATTTCTTCTCAATTAATTTACCTTTTAACTTATTTATTATTCCACAATGTTAACATGAACGAACAAGGTGAAATAAACATACTCTTAATCTAGTCAGGAGACATAAATAAATACATGCATGCAGTATGAATCAAGAATATTATGACACAAACTAATTTGACAACTCCGTAAACACGCTTGTTCTCCCTACAACTTCTCGCGTCTTGTATTGCGGCATATCAAGATAAATTAGGATTAAATATGTGGACGGGTGGTTGTCGGTGGGCTATAATTTCGTCTAGGCTAAGTCCTACCACCTGTGCACTGACGGCCTCGGAAATACAATGTCTCACGCTCTTTGTTTATTTATAAAATTTAAATAATATTCATATTTCGCAATCGTGTCTGTGTGCAGCATGAAGTTTCCTCTTTTTAGAAGCTCTAAAGTGTAGATTACAGAAATGTCTGAAATTATATTTCTGGTTAGGTATATTCTTGGCACTAAAGGGGTTTGAAGATTTTTGTATGGAGGCTGGCTTACCTTGTGGTACGCCATTTTAAATTTTTTTCAAAATAGCGTTCACTTAAAATTCTATGCAAAATCGATACCTTACATTAATACAAACATAATATGTTATTAGACAAAAACCTGTAAAGTGTCACATTTAAAAGCTATAAGCAACTAAAGGTTTACTTCTTTATTTTAAGATTTTTTTGTGTCAAGTTATAGTTCACATAAAATTCCTTAAAAAATGGATACCTGACATCAATACAAACATAAAATGTCATTACACAAAAACCCGTGAAGTGTCACGTTTTAAAGATATAAGCAACTAAAGATTTTTTTTGAGTTTTTTTTTGTCTCAAGTTATTGTTCATATAAAATTCATTTAATAATGGATACCTGACATCAATAAAAACATAAAATGTTATTAGATGAAAACCCGTAAAGTGTCACGTTTTAAAGATATAATCAACTAAAGTCTTATTTCTTTATTTTAAGATTTTTTTGTGTCAAGACGACATAGTTCACATAAAATTCATTCAAAAATGGATACCTGACATCAATACAAACATAAAATGTCATAAGATGTCATTATTACTATAACCTGAGAAAAAAAACTCAAAATAAAGAAGTAAAACTTTAGTTGCTTATATCTTTAAAACGTGACACTTTACGAGTTTTTGTCTAATAACATTTTATGTTTGTATTGATGTCAGGTACCCATTTTTAAATGAATTTTATGTGAACTATAATTTGAGGCAAAAAAAACTCAAAATAAATCTTTAGTTGCATTATATCTTTAAAACGTGACACTTCACGAGTTTTCGTCTAATGACATTTTATGTTTGTATTGATATCAGGTATCTATTTTTGAATGAATTTTATGTGAACTATAACTTGAGAAAAAAAGAACTCAAAACAATGAAATTTTTCTTTGGTTGCTTATATCTTTAAAATGTGACACTTTACGGGTTTTTGTCTAATAACATATTATGTTTGTATTAATGTAAGGTATCGATTTTTCATAAAATTTTAAGTGAACGCTATTTTGAAAAAAAATCAAAATGGCGGACGCGTAGGAAGGCCAAAATCTTCAAACCCCTTTATGTAAGTAGATTTACGTTAAGAACTTACTCTACAAGAAACCTCAAGACATAACATATGCGTGCAAGTGATGCAATTTAGTATTCTGAAAAAGCGAGGTCATCTTTTTTGTGGCTTCGCATGGCATGTGCATTTAGCTCAAGGTAATTATATATAAATATTCTAGGTACAATCTGACAGTGACAGCTAACTTAATTCAGAAATTACATCGTGCGGCTTCGTGTTCTTCCGGGTGTCATAATTATTAGCGTAAAAACAGACAGGAATTTCAAGAAAAGTGAATAAATATGTAATATACCTAAAACATACAACTTACTGTACCTACATACATACAGAGTCACAGACATTTATGTAACTTGTACTGTTTTCAAAGTCTAAGTCTGAGTACCGTACAAACTAAGTTATTCACTGCATGCAAGCATCATGAAATACATTAGTTTACATTTTAACTTTATAAAACTTCAAAATTCAATAACATATTTGTTTTATATTACCAGTGTTACAAATGTTTTTTTTTTTTTAATATTCTAGTGATTTGCCAGAAATTCATTGTGATAAAGACACATTTTTTAAAGTTAATGGCGGTAGAGGTTCTGTAATGGATATTCTCTTTAATCAATTTATTCATTAAAAGTACGTAAGCTATTAGACTAAAGATTATTTGACCCGAGGAACAGCTAACTGATGTAACACAGCATGGGCATGGACGGGACGGACACATAGCACAAAAAACTAATGACAGATTAATTTTAAATGTAATTGGAGACATATCGATAAGAAGCGCAACGCGGCTTATATAATAAACTAACGCTACACCTTTGTAAACGCAAGGAACCTCAAAAAGGAAGGTGTGTTTGGCAGTGGAAAAAATTAGGCCTTGTATAAATAATAAAAAGTTGCGAAAATCACATTTTTAAGGAATTTCTAATAAACATCTAACTACCTACATAATAATATCATAATTTTTCATGGATCTTTGAATACCTTATTATTTATATTTTTTAAGTAATAAAATAAATCAACCATATACACAAAAAAGAATATTTTTTAGAAACTGTACATATAAATGCGACAATTGAATGTATAAAAAGCTTTGCAACGAAGCCAAGCTTTCCAAGACATTACCACCACAATAAAGTGTCTTGGGTTTAAAGGTGTGTAAATAAGGGAGTGTGAAACAATAGGAGAGCAAACAAGGTCATAAAGCACGTCACAGACGGGCCTATATATAATCAGCTTAGTGATAAATTGGCAAACAGCACGCGAACGACACAGCTGCTTCCGGCGAGCGATGCCGCCGTCTGACGCCTGTCTTACTCCTGCCGCCATTTTGTTTGGGGATAGTAAACAATGTAACACAATTTTCGTTAATTGATTGTCACTACCTTTGCTCGACTATTGTGTCAACTATATACTTGAACTCAAACATTGATTTTTTTATTAAAGAAGAAGGCAAACGAGCAAGTGTGATATGTAGATACCTGATGATAAGTTATCACCTATGCCCATAGACTGCAACTAGGTGTAAGGTACGTTACCCGAATTTAACGTAATACATATAGAAGGTAACGGGGGCGATGCACCTAGGCTACGGGTAATACTGCTAGGGAAGAATTTACACTAGAGTCATTTCACCTAACACTAGATAAGAAACAATTAAAATTGTACCCATTTTTTACGAGAGGAATTCGTTTAAAACTATAACCGCAGGCTAGTGATACCGTAGGACCGGTTAAATACCACAAGCCACGTCCTTTTGGAGTTAGTCCTGTGGTCGTAAATGGAACTCGGGACTGAAACCGTCCGTACCACTACCCACTAAACTCCTACGGGATTCAGTTTCAAAAATCAATAGGTAACGTAAATGAAAATCCAAATATAATTTGAAGACGATAAATATACTATAATAATGCCTATGATAATGTTACATGTTATTAAAAAGTTATTCAACATTAGGCTAAAAATAAAACGTAAAATGTTCAACTTAAATCCACAGAATAATTACAAAATATTTAATGTGAAAAACTCTGTCTTGTTAAACGATGCGTAGGTGTTATTCGAGTTTCGAAACCATTAACAAAAGATTTGAATAATCAATCTCTACCGAACGAATTCAAATATGAAGCCAATTAATAATTATGGACTACTTTTGCTCACGACTTCACTCGCGACTCGCGTGGAGATCGATATCACCAATGAAGGTGACTAAATATTATTTTGCCATAAATATCAAATACATTATTATAATAAATGTATCATGACTTTAGTAAAAATGTGAATGTCTTCTTATAGCAATGTCATAAACACATGCATGCGAAGTATTCGAGCTTTGTAGTAGCGAGGATTAAACTGATACACAACTGTGATGTCCGACTTTCACGCACTGAATGAAATAATAAATGGCTTCTGTCCGGCTTACAAAGTATTTCAACGTTCTTTAGGAACTTTGAGTCTCTACAAGTCTAGCGTTTACGTATACCGTATGTACAGACTGATCTTCACAACCAATTTCTATTCCAATCGAGACAGATTCGGGTCGGTTTATGTGCTGCTTACATTACAAAATGATTGACGTTTTAGGCGCTCATGTCTGACTTTCACGCACTGAATGAAAGTCATATGTCCCACTTAGAAATTATTTAGGACTTGTCAGTATATCCAAACAACTTCCAGTTTCACTATTCCCGCACCCTAAAGTGCGACCTACTAGCTACTGAACTGAAGCAGTCATTTAAAATATCTACTACAAAACTAGTACTTAGATTGACCTAACTGTCGCTCATTTTCGTCAATTATTTGTCGAATGAACTTAGATTAAATATCAAATACCATTTTTTCGGTTTAAATATGCATAATAATTTATTTAGTAACACCAATGCTTATGCTTTCCGTAGTGTGTTTTGTAATTTCAGTACATTTTGGACTCTATGAAGCTTCACCTTTGATGTCTACTCGAATGTAATTACCTTATCACACATGAAAAGGTTCATTGTGCAGTACATTTTTAAATATTGTTTCCCTCGTGAAATATAATAGAGAAAACATGGCTACTTTGATTAACGGATATTTTTATTAAAATTACACAATAGTCAAAGTTATTTTTAATTATGACATTAGAGAAACGAAAAGATTGCACTAAAATGACAACACCTCTTTTTTAAGAAGTTTTCCAATGGGAATGATCCAACTTATGAATTTAATCAAAGTTATCTCTTAATCGTACTGTACACGTACAGCAATAAAGCAAAAAGGACCATTTAAATGTTTATAAACATTTAAATGGTCCTTTTTGCTTTATTATTGTTGAAAAAGGGGCTTATGACATTGTAGATAAAAATGTACCTACTTCTACTATCGACTGCACTGACAGATTGTAAACGTTCACATATGAAATAAGGAGTATGGAATTTTACGACATCAACTAAAGAAGCAAATCCAAAGGATAGATTCCTTTGATTCATACCTGTGAAGGAGAATAATATCTGCAATAATGCCGACGCTATAGCCGCTCCGAGGAGGCTGTGCATTGTCTATGACACGCTCTCTCGCCCCGACATTTGATATTGTCTATGATACTTTAGTGCTCACAGTAACTTCTTTCTTTAGCTTTTTCATTGTTAATCTTGTAAGCCTATAATGAACAACGGCTTATTTTAGATAGGTCCTTAGTCCTCCACATTTTCATGTACCTGAAAAGAAAAATACATGTTAGAGAATGTAATTTTTATTAATAATTTTTATACTATTTCTTATCTCAATGAAAAATAATGTAATTTAAATTGATTTAATTTGAGTCTAAATTGATCAACGAACTGAATTATAAGTAAATATTAAATGTGAATTGATTAAGTATAAATTGACCCCGGTCTCATAGTAAATGTTGTAGTAAATGTCACCTGACTCCTGCGACACAAGCAATTTGCATTGCAGAAGTCGATATTAATTGTAAAACCGATTATGTATTTTTGAAAATAAAGAATTATTATTATTATTATTATAATTGTCAGTTTTAAACGTACCTAAGCGTGAAGTAGGTAAGTGTATAAATAGCGGGAGTCCGATTTCATATTTCAAGAGGGATATTTTAGGAAACATATAACCTGTTTAGAGTTAAAAATAAGAAACTTTAAATAATGTGGCGTTATAATAAAAATTTTATGGAATCTTTGATTTTCTTAATTAATGTATGGTGTAATAAAGGCCTCGATGGTCAATTGTTCAAATCAAATATGTGTGTCGGAATCATTGTGATAACAGCTATTGTCATCAACCAGTACCCATTATTGTGACGATTCAATGCATTTGCCTTGCATTGGACCATAATGGGCTGGCTTTGCTTGACTTTACTTTTTTTACGATAAACATACAAACTAAAACATTTCATTTATTATAGTTTGGTCTTTGTTCGACTCTCAGCCGAGCTAGTTTTATTACTGTAATGTAAATATTTAATCAAATATATTTGAAATCGCCTCCGCGGTTTCACCCGCGCGTAATATTTATTGTCCATTATTCCCCCTTCCCCCAACATTTCCAGAATCAAAAGTACCCTGTGTCACCCGGGGATAGTGTAGTTTCCCAACAGTGAAAGAATTTTTCAAATCGGTTCAGTAGTAGAGCCTCTTCAATACAAACAAACAAACAATCAAAACTTCCTCTTTATTATATTATTAATTAATATATTTCTTTCCAAACAGAAAGTAATACAGTACTTTCTAAAGACCTATAAAGTAAAGTAAAAAACTTTAACTTTCTTTTGAATAGAAAACTAAAAAAACAAGTGAGAAGATAAGGCACGATAGCTTGCGCATGAAACAATTGAAAAGTTTTCCCTGCCATTAAGGGCATTGTTTGCGCTACTAACTTACTGATAATGGAAATTTGATATGTCGCGGGCGATGTAACATTCGAATGTCGGTCTGGTTTGTTCGCCTCATCGTATAAATAAGCGTAAAGTGGTGTGGTATCACGCGAACCGGTCGTTAACCCTGCTCCATGGGGTACTAATGGAGAAGGGTGTCATTGCGACCGCCAGAACCACTTCAGCAGAACTGAATGTCAGCTCAGAAAGTATAATTAGCGTTGACTAACTTTTCTTTTGTGCGGCCTGCTTCGACAATGTGATAAACGTAGGGTTTTAATTGCCCACACAATACACGAGCTTACACGTTAAATGCGGCCTTGATTGATGGGTTCATAAAAGTTATCGGTTTTGTTTAATTTGAATTGACTTGAGTCCATCTACTCTTATTATTCCACTGCGTTAACACGTTTGCTGGTCAGTCAGTGCCAGAACTTTTTACAAGCGTTATTCTAATCTGCTCAAGCTACGCTTGCACCATGATCTAGGCTTTGGCAAGTCAGTTATTGCATTAGAGCGACTGCTATCTGATCTGCGTAATCCTTAACAAGGGAACAAGACGAATTGCAAAATGGCCATACAGATATTTAACTGTGCGGGTAACACTCGCATGTTCAGAAGTAACCTATATATAGTCACAGATTATAAAATAGTTAGTAGCGTATAACCTTAAAAAATATTTTTTATAGATACAAATTATGGAAGTAAAACATTCGTTTCGTTTTTCCAGATGAATCACCAAGATTATGTAAATAGAGTTGGAATATTTTCTAACAATTACTTACATCATTCAAGTGGATACTTTGAATTATTAACTTAATAACTTCTTCGTGTTGTGATAGGCAGTCAAAATATTATGATCGCTACGATAGTTGCTTATAAAGCTGTACTGGGCAGTAAAATTATCTTTAATTTATTTTTCACATGAGAAAACAAGGGACCTTACTGATTAGTATATTGGAAATATTTGATTGTTTAAAATAAAGTATAATAAAATTAATGTTAATAAATTATACTTATGCTATATACTAGTTTAATTTAGTGACTAACAAAACAGTAAAACTACAATAAACAAAGCTATTTGATTTCAAATTATGCGAATAAAATTGCGAATATTAATTAATTTCATTGAAAAACAAAATAAGAATCACGGTATACGTACGTGATATGTTGTATTCATTGTATCATTTGTGCCTTACTTTCTTATACATTAAATTGATTTGATTTCGATTGCCAATAATCTATCATAATTTGTGTACTAGTAACAACATTCACCCGTAATTTGTGGTTTTATAGTAATGCTGGATAATACGAGTAGAATAGACTGTAATAAAATTTAATTTCCTTAATCACTATGTTATGAGCATAGCCTGTTAATGTGTCAATTATTAAGCATTTAGTTGCATTGTTTAATCACAAAATATGATATTTATTTTGGGTACAAATTATTAAGTGAAATTAAGAGCTAAAACATACAAAGCTATCCTGTTATATAATTTTCTGACACAAACAATTTAATGACACATAAAACATAGTTCAATATAAAAATTATATCAGAAATCAGTAAAAGACACACAGTTATTTCATGTAGACATTTTATGGATAGGTATTCCTATTCCTTCCTTTACTATACGAGTAATATGATCATACGCTAAATATTAAAGGACTTTCACTCTTTCGGTAAGCGAATTAATATCGCCAATTTCAATATTTGAAAATGTATCTATAATAGTAATTAAATTTGTTCTAAAAACCCAATTACTCGTTCCGACAAACGAATTTGCACAAAATGCAACCTACGGGACCAACCAACATAAAAGAAATACTATAATAAATAAACATAAATTCAGACAAAACAGATAGCTCACTGAATCAAGGGAACACATGTTATACGTGTACCAGAATCAACGAGGCGGCCACAAAAACCAAGACAAATAAGATGTTTCATGAACACATATTTGTCTGCGGTGAATTGAATCCGGGACCCTTGCTTATCAAGCCATTAACAATATAATGTAGTAGATACGCTACATAGTAACCTTCACGTTTTATTTGTTACGAATGATTTTATTTTTGGGTACAAAATATGTAGCTTTCCGCCCGCGCCTCATTCACATATTATGCTGTAATTGTTGCGTTATTTTCTTTTCCACACAAACTTTTAACGCCTATTTAACCCCTGAAGGTTAAACTTTTAAATCTGTTCTTAGTGCTCATTAACAGTCAATAATGTTGAGTACATTTGTCAAATATTTAGAGGCTGATAGAGCTGTGCGTTAATTTATATTGATTCAGTCGGTAAGATGCTTGAAATAAGCTCATAAGCTTATTTATGAGTCAAATCAATGTATGTGACGTTTTTCTAATATTTTGCTTTCGATCGTAACTTATATTAGAAGATTTTTATAATTTTGTTAATATGCTTACTAGTAACTAAGCAAAACTAGTCGGTGTTAAAAAATTCTCCGCGATTATCGCAGCAACAAAATATCCTAATTTCTTTTTGAAGCCAAAGCAAAATATTTTTGGTGTCTTTTAAATGTTCATATTCTTACAGGTGACATTTAAGGTGAACTACTTGCGGTTTTACCCTTACACGTGACTTACACTCAGTTGCAAAAACGTCCATTAAAGTTAATGTTTCATTAAAGCTATTGCTGTCACTTATTATTTCATGACAACGAAAAGTGACAGCATTAGATTTAATGAAGCATTAACTTTAATGGAGCTTTCTGCAACAGGGCGTTAATCAGAAGATTTGCTTGCATGCTTTGTAATGTACGTTAAGCCTTTTGGTCTCAGATGTTAACTTTAAGATTGCATTTGATAAAACACGCCATGTCAGACACAATATTATGATGCTTAGAAAATTCTTAACCTAGATCAACCAACTAGATAATCAAACATAACAGAAAATTAAGCCGTGAAAGTGTTAAATTGGAAAAATACAAACACGAATAAATTCGTAACGTATAAACGCATTTTAGTTAGGACGACAAACTGTTAAGCTGGTTCAATTAATGCAGCCGCATAAAAATAAATTCTGTTTTAAATCCGTGGGTGTTTCAATAACGGTTAGCAGATTTATACAGTACGAACAATTTACATTTACAGTATGGCAACGTGAGATTTTTCTATTGGTTTTGAGAGTTCACAACATAACATGATAGATAATAAAAAGAGAAGCCGGTACGACGATTTCACGAGCTTATAAGCCAATCAATTTGTTTTTGACATTTATGCGAAAAATATTTTTACAAATAAAATATTTATTTGTTCAGTTTGAAATTAGAAAGAAGTTAACAAGAAAAAGAAAGACATTATTTTGTTTGTTAATTTCTCAGATGAACACCCGAGCATTATAATTAGGTGATCAAGAGGTGACTAAGACCCTAGAACCTCTTCAACTACGTAGAGACGTTGCCAGTCTTAGTGTTCTCTACCGTCTCTATAATGGGAAATGCTTTTAAGAGTTATTTCAACTCATCCCGTCCTCCCATTTCCACCACCGAACAACACGCGCCGGACTGTGTTGCCATCCCCAGACCATACAGACACTGGTGGCCCGTACCAAGAGGTATAATTCCTCTTTTTTGCCCCGTGCCATTAGGTCATGGAATGCCCTTCCGGCTCACGTGTTTCCTTCCTCCTATAAACCTGGGCTTTTTAGGCGGGGCGTGAAGCGGCATCTAAGCAGGCCTTCAGGGTGGGGGTGACTGGCTCAATGGGTACTATGTTCTATTGAGCCAGTCAACCTTATATTTGAACCTCACTTCCGCTTACCATCAGGTGGAGTGTGGTCATCCTGACTGCTTCCATATAAAAAAAAGTAACTTATAAAGTATAAATAAGATGTAGTTATTTCATAATACGTTTGTAGGACCTTACATAATGTAAAAAAGCTTGGTCCTGTTTTCATCAGGGTAGTAAAATATGTTTGGACCATAATCCAAGATCCAAGATTGTTAACTGTCGTGAAACCCTAAGGTCTCACGACAGTTAACAATCTTGTCTCCCTAATTTAATGGTTAGCCATTGACAGGGAAATCAGATCAATCGGATCTTATTAAGGACTGTGCAGATTTCCTCATGAAGCTCTACGTTACCACCGAGCCAGTGCTTGTAGTAAGTAATCTTTGCTAAACGTTGTTTTGATTGCTTTATTGATTTAGGTACATTTTATTACTAGTGTTTATAATAAAGAAGTACTAAATATATTGAGTAGATACTCGTTATAGATTAATTAATTATTTCTTTAATTTATTGGTAAATAGGAGTGTGGTAAAAACTTTCATTGAATATACCATTTGTTATGATTAGACGTAACTGTACGTGATATTCATAAAATAAAACCAGCGCTAGTGTCCATTATAGTGACATTAAAAGCGCCGATTTTTTAAACTATACAAAAAGATGAATGCAACGGCTCCCGGCATTGCGGAGTGGAATGTCAGGGAAATATTTTTTGAAAAGGTCCGCTTTTTCAAAGCTACGTCGTCGTCGTATTGAATGCGTTTTAATGAAAAAACATGCGCCGATTCGCAACAGTCGAGGGAATTAAAACCTACCCGTTGCCCGTGCCTCGCTACCAAATGCATCGGTCGGAATTTTCATTTGTCCGAATATTATTTTCGGCAAAGATTTCACTTGCATTTGTTTACTCTGATGTAAGCGTTTTCGTGTGAGTCTGGGGCGAGTGGTTTCATACTTACTTGAAACATGCAACTGGGGGACTATTAAATATATTGGCCTGTTTGTATGCTTTAATTAAAATTTTAAATCAAACTTTTCAACTCTATTTTAATACAGCGTACTTCAGTTTTGCTTCACCTTAGCGACTAGTAGAAGCGGCAAAACTGGATATTAATAACATGAGTAAGCCAATAGTTGTAGATGAACTAAATGGGTTTTTATTTTATGTTTTACTTTAGGTATTTAATACAAATTGGAATGAAAATCTCGGATTTTTTGTATATTTACTTAATGCATTTCTTGCTTTAATTGCTTATTTTACTTTTAAAATTTAAGGCTTTGTTTTAACAGTATTTTATCTATAATCAATTCATTTCCGTGCACACTAAGTACTTTGCACCCCAAATCGATTTAGTTTCGAACAAAGTATTATATCACGTATAAAATCAATGAATATTTATTATATTAAAGAGGTAACAAATGCTTCTGGCATATTTTTGTTAATATTCTAACTCTTATATAATGAAACATAAATACTCATGAAACACATATACCTACTTAATGATTTCTAATATTTACACGGTTACTACTCATTAAAATAAAACAACTTTAAACGGATGAAAACTCGCGTATATTCTACATTTTGAAATTTAAAACCCGACGTTTCGACTAATTTTCAGTATGTAGAATATACGCGAGTTTTCATCCGTTTAAAGTTGTTTTATTTTAATGACATATACCTACTTTTAGTCAGGCCATGTTATGTATTTTTTGTATATTTTAAATTAATCATATAAATACTTATCTTATAATACTTATCTATAATAACAGAAAGCAGTTTATAAGAACTTAATAACTAACTTTTATTTTCGAAGATTTTAAGTTAATAAATAAATTCGTTTCCAAAATATTTCTAAATTAATTCTTCAATAGTTAAAAAAAATCGAAAATGACTTTGTATCTAATTATGTATTTTATAACGTTTTCCTAATTAATAACAACGAAATTCGAATAAATGTTAAAATTTTTCTTTCTTGTCTTTATCGCCGTCTTTTCACTCAAATAAAGTATTTTCAAAAGAAACAAAAACCGAAAATGATCAAGAGGATAACTTTGAAAGTATCTTTTATTTTCCAAGATATTGTGATAAACCACTGTATGTTGATGGAATGTGAATAGTCAAGAAATAGATTTAAAAAAGAATATACATGATAAATTTTTAAAGTTTTATTAAAAATTAAGGTACATACTTGAAAATATCGCTGATTGTTCGCAATTTCAGAGTCTTGTCACTGCCTAAAACATTATTTTATCCGGAACAGTACTTAGTCATGCGTTAGATTATCAGAAAAAAACTTAAAAGTGATCTAGACCGGCGTTTCAATATTACGTGGTGAGTTACGAAAGTTAATCGGAAAGTTCCCGCCAGCCCGCGTAAACCTGAGCTCCGGAGGAGACCTCACGCCAGCATCTGCGCTGCGCGACTGACGCTACACACCGAGCTACACGCTCTTGCTTGCCTACCTTTCAAGTTTTCCACTACGCCCCCGGCCGAAACAACGCAACCCCCGTCCCCGCCCAAACGACCTTGAGCTTATCGCTGCATTGGCATAGAGCTCAAATTGTATCTCCAAATAAACTACATATCTTCAACATCCGTTGCAGGCCCAAAAACCTGCTTTCATGTAATTCCAATAGGCCATAAGTATACACTAACCTGCTACATCATTTTGAACGCTCTGGCGCTGGCTTTTCGATTTATTATCTGAAACGTAGAAGGAGCCCGAGCAGTATGAAAACGCGTGAATTTTTCCATGTGAGACAGGGACAGCTACAGTTTTTCGTGACAAAGGGAACGGCCTACGTGATCTGTATGGTGGGGATGATCTTAAAATGTTCTTAGAATCTGCGAGGATGGAAAAGTGTTTTATCCAAAAGCATTCATAGTAACTGTGGCTGTACAAACAAGTTCACTTATCGATGCGTAGCTTTACGATAACGTTTGCAAAAGGATAACAAAATTTAAACGGCTGCTGTATTGAAATACATCTCGTATTAGACTTAACTGCATAGTCTCATTCATAATACATTAGTACTGGGAGCAGCCTCTCAAAGGACCTAACTCGAGGCAAATGTTGTTTATTTTGTTAGGGAAGAAAGCTTGTACACAACGGAGGGAACGCCACATGTCAGAACATGAATAAAAGAAGAGCTATGCTTCAGACTTTCAAAAGTTCAAGCTAGAATTTTTCAAAGCGATACCAACATTTTTCATGATGTAAGTTGGTCGTTAACGCAATGTTGACTCAATAACATTTATTCTGCTTCCGTCGTATTGAACTAGATAATATATATTTTGCGTCTTAAAAATATCACCGACAGAATGCACTTTGCTATTATTTTTAAACGTTAGTCTTACATTTGGCTCTTAATATGAAACAACATAGAGTTTTGGGAAAATATACAGCAAAAGTAATAAATTGAATAATAAATTGAAAGGATTGCAAAACATCTTAAAACTTAAGTGATAAAGGGGTATGAGGCCTTGGTTCATTTTTGGAAATCTTTCAGATTTTTTAAATGCGTATTATATGTATGTGTACAGTCAAATAACTGTATAGGAAACGATCCTAATTAGTCAATGAAATTAAATAGTTCAGCCAAATGGCAAAAAGCTGCTCATTTGACTTTATTTCACAGTCCCCAAATAACTCTCTGTTGTCAACTGTGAAATTATTAAATAAAGTTGAAATGTATTTATTTGTAAAAATATGGTGAAGGATTATAATTAGTTTAATAGAATATTAAACACCATACTACATTAATTATATCAGTATCGAATAATGATGCAACTTCAAATGAAAACATTGTACGCTACAAAATGTACTTACAATAAATAAATAAATATGTATTTCTGGTCATATTCAAACAGCGCCGTCATGCCGAACAACTAATAAAAATCGTAGGTAATGTTTATCGGTTGGGCTGGTCAATAGCCACAAGGCTGGCACCGGTTCGTCCCAATCGGGTGTGAAGGGAAAACGGTGCATAAACGCATTCTCCTCTGAAAAAAAAAGGTAATGTTCATAGGTGAGGACAGAGGGATATATGAGAATATAAATAATATTCTTATTTTTTGTATTAAACATTACACTTGAGTGGGGTCGAATGCGCAACCTCAGGTGTAATACCAAACTTTTCAACCATTATACCAAATAGATCGTCAAACAAAAGCTTAAAGCTTTATTAAGTTACATAATAAATTTTAAATTTATTTCACACCTAGTAGACTTTTTGAATTCATTTATAATTTTATTACTATTCCAAGCTTTAAAACATACAATTCTAGCATTTACACACAAATGTAAATATTGAATAATGGTAGAAGCCTGGTTAACAACAGAACTCAAACGCCATAACAAAATTGTTATTATAGTGCTTGTTTATTTTTAATCATCTCTGTGAAAATATTTCTCCTAGCGAAATTCGTATCCAGAAGAAATCGAAACGATTAACAACCCATACAAGTCATAATATTATGGTTCCGATCAAACCGTCGTCGGCAGCTATAGGTAATTTATTTTCTTTACTAAAAATAACGTACTGAATAATTTATTCACAAAAAAAGTGCGCAAATGGAGGAGCAAGCCCTGCTATACTTTTCATAGTTTGTGTTATGTGATAGCAACTCGACACGATCGAAAAGGCATTTTGTATGAGTTTTTGCACACTTTCGTATAATTATTATTTGGCCGAATGTTTTGTATCGTAATTTACAACGGCTTACTTACTTAGCTTGAGTTTTATTTGCAAAATATGTATTTGTTACACTGTTTCGCAAAAATAACTATAAAATAAATGATAAATATCACCAAGTGAGTGATAAAGATCACTTATTACCTATATTAGGTTAAGGTTAGTACAAATTTTGAAGTTTTTTTTTTTCTTAGTTTTTATAACCGCACTCGTAAATAATTTTATACTTTTTCCACACATTTAATTGAAAAGAGTAACTGTATTAATGAGAACATAATAACTATTTTTGACCACACACTAAACTTGAATCTGACACTTAACACATGAAAATAATTTATTGACTGCAAATAAATATCAACTTAGCCACTAAAGGTTAGTTCAAATAATTTAGTAAAGCAATTTATGACTTGTGTTTGACCCTAAATTTGTGCAATAAATTATGGTTTACTTTGTCGTTTATGAGGGCGGGCGCAGACATAACCCTGCAGGAACATGTGTAACAGATTGCGGCAATAAGGGAAATTGTCTTTTTTATGAACGCTCGGCGACAACGTAAAGTATTCACGTGGAGAACAAGATGGCGCCACTTACGACCAACTTTTAATTTTCGTAGGCGCTGGGAAATTAGATGGCACTTGAGGGTTCCCGAAAAGTCAAGGAAAATTGAAATAAGACAAAGCAAAACAACAATATAATCAGATTAATTGCAGTTGTGTCACACTAATAATAAATCTGTAGTTTCGTCATAATTGCTAAAGGTGGATTAGGCTTTCGAAGTCACCAATTTGGGTCTCTGCCATCACTGCTTTTTCTACCAAAAAACAAAAATCGGTGACTAATTGACCCAATTGTCATGTATGTACCTACATACTTATTTACCGCCGAAAAAAAACTTAGCTTTCACCTTTCACGATTGTTGTAAAGAATACACGACCGTAACCCGACTGAACTCCGGAATTTCCTCAATTTTGTAGTAAATAACAAACTAATTCTAATTTCAAAAAACTATTGTTCTTTTTGTAGTTCACTCGTGTAAGTAAGTCTCTCCGTACAGCCGGGCCATTTGTCTCTAGTACCTGCGCGGTGTCCGGCGCCGCCCGGATCCAGGAGTTAATTTCACGGGGTATTTCTCCGACTGGAAGAAAGCTTTTACTGCACTCTTGTGTGAAATACTCGTAAAATTAATTCCTTTTGTTCTCCGAAAGCGCGGGTGCCTAGTTGTACCTCAACAAACAGAATAGATTAGACACAGGAATATTCTTTAAGGAACGGTTGTTTGCTCGAATGACTAAACTAAACGGCAACGCCTATTTGGACACAGCAGGGCTTTCATCATTGAAGACGAAATTGGAAAACGCTTTGCAGTATTTTCCTGTATGAATTGTAAATGGACATTGGGTGGTAGGCTAGGAACCTTGAACATACTAAGTGAAATATTTAAAACCGGCTCATAATGATAAAATAAAACAAACTCTTGCGTGATAGGTGTATGATACGATGTAACTCCATCACTTGGTCTTTTTTATTATATGTATACAAAGGTTAAGGCCACATAGATCGTAACGGTACATAACAGGGTCTCGAATAAAATTATACATATTACGTTTTTAACTGAAGTTTCCACAGCATATCTATAACAGGTCCCCAGTATTTTCACTCTGATCTGTCTCCACCTTCCTCAACATTTTTTTAATTGAAAATAATATCTTCATACAAGATATCTTTTTAATGCATTACTGCAGTAACAGTTTTGATTAAATTTCTAAAGTTGAAATTCTAATGCAATAAGTTCGTACAGCAAATGTCCATCACAGGAACAATTCCAGCGTTCATCTTAGACAATATATAGAAGAGCAAGCTTCGCGGACCAAGCACCATTATTTTCTTGACATATTTCACAATAGCAAAACAAAGCAAGGCCGTTCTACGTTTTATGCGCTTAAATTCACCGCTCTTGCACAAAGTCTTGGATGTTTTAAAAGATATTTTAAAAAGATATTTACATAACCAAAACCCAAAGAAGGGACAGTCTTCATCACATAGCTACAATTTTTTTTAAATATTTTCAAACAAAATTTATATTAAGGAAAGGTTGAAGTTGGGTTAAAGGGTGGAATATGCTACTTATTTATATACCTACTTATGTTTTTACTATTTTCTTAAAAGTTTCAGTCAGATCGTCAAGGCAATAAAAAAAAATAAACCATTATAACATAAAGACAAAAACATCTTCCAGCAGTCACTCACCAAAAAATATATTAGTTTAGCAATTTCCTTGAGTCAATCATTTGCGAACAATTCGAATGTCACAATGTCCCAACATTTCCAGATAAAATTTAATTAAACTTCATCAAATCTGAACAAAGGTGTCATTTCTCGAGTGGAAGACGATTTCGACCTATATGACCAATATTAATGAGCTGCAATATTTCCTCTTATCGTCGCAAGGCTTAAACTTCGCTTCTGCTGGGAGGGGTCTCTGTTCGCTGGTGACAGCAGTGATACTATAACGTAGGTGGCGCTCGGGCAACAAAGTGAAAACAAATCGACGATACGGTACAGGCTGGGACGTTTTTATTTTGTCTGCCACGTAATTGAATTTTGTGGTCCGTCCGATCATACAGCTTCGGTTCGCGAACTAGATTTGTTTACGTTATACGTATGCAAATGTATGAAATTAGATTTTGTTTCTGCATCGGTTGTACTTTGTATTAGCCTGTGACGTTGCATATATTTGTATACTTCCTTTGTTGTAAGATCTGATGCAAACAAAAAGATAAAATAATGGATTGATATGACGTAGAGGTTTAAAAGTACTTCAACGGTTGATGCCAAAGGTTGATTACTGAACTTTTTGTTTTGGTTAAGTTTTTTGGTTAAGCTTTTAACAAAGGAAACACATTTCTAAAATAACTCAATGCTATTGCTCCTGCGCCTTTTTTTTTCCTTCCGGAATTGCTCCTGCGCCTGATTCCACAGCGATCTTTCAGATTCCTATTCCACGGGGTTATAATTATACCTAACTATAGGAAAAAGCATAAGTACGAGTATTAGTGCGCGTTAGATCCGCTCAGATAACACTTGCGCTGTTGGTTAATTTTGAAATATTAAAATAGATTTTATTCTAGCTAGTATAATTTTGCCTTACTTAATTTTTTTACATTATTCGAGTTATTTTATATTGAAATTCACCTCGTACGTGACAATTTCTTTTGTTTGCCTTTGCTCCTAGAATAATATTTTATACGAACCCTAAGAAAACAAGAGGAAGATTTGCAAGAATGCAAATCCACTTGAGCCCCATAAATATGTTAACCAATGTAACCTTCGAATGTTTTACATAACGTAGAAAAACATTTGCACATAATATGCACATACATTGTATTTCGTCTCCACAAAACTTAGTACTTGCAAATTAATGGTATCAAAACCCCTAATAGCCAAAAAATACACTCTCCCTCATAGAGTGAGGAACATTCCTAATAGCATTCGAAAGACATTAGCGGATCGATTCATATCCGCGGGGATGTAGCGATACAGGAGCTTTGTGCGAATGGCTATCACTAGGACTTACCCTCTTCCCTAACACTCATTCTTGGTAAATGTGTGTGTGTAGCTAGTTAGGGGAGAAGCATAGTACAAAAATCACTAACGACTAATGTTCTGACTGACTTTGTAGAACCCTATTTCCGATTATGCCAAAATCTGTGTCCGAAATGAATTGATTTTGCTACATACTTTTTTAAAATTCAACTCTGCTTTCACACAATAATATTTCTTATGCAAAAAGAGTACCTAAGCGTTTTGGCCACAATCTCAGCTAGCGATAAGTTTGACGCGGCCTATGGTAATACTCGTACACGCTTACCCAAACTGAGCCTATTCATTCTGGATTTATAGATTTCCAAAACATTCTGGTCTGAAAATACCT
The DNA here is from genome assembly GCA_949319885.1 of Mecyna flavalis. NCBI lineage: Eukaryota > Metazoa > Arthropoda > Insecta > Lepidoptera > Crambidae > Mecyna > Mecyna flavalis. Next base: position 11,370,842 of record OX439431.1, on the reverse strand, counting down.
CTTCAGGCAGGGGCTTACATTCCTTAACTATTCGCATCAAAAAGCTTTTAATTTTCATATTACGAATTAATTTAGACCATTTTCCTATCACAATATCTGGACCATGTATGTATATAATACAGACGCAATACCATCATTCCTTTAATATAATGAATTCGATTGGAGAAACACAATGAACTTATATAACCACTTCTTAAATTCTTCGGAAAAAGCAATAGCAAATCAAATCAATAAGGTTATGAACGAAGTATAAGCATCGAAGAGTATTACGTCTCGAGAAGCGCTAGAGTTCATTTATAAAGAGCAACAAAGGCGGCGCACAAAGGGGCCATCCGTCAGAAGTCGTAAGTATGCGGCCGATGGCGGTGTCAAAACACTCCTCAGTTACCATTCAGCGCGGCTGTTTATAAATAATTCAGTATCGGCGGCGAGCCCGCACCGCAGAACTCACATTTTTCACGATATCTCACGTTGATTTGACTTCGGCTTTTCTTACTTTCTTATTCACTTCGCTTTAATGGTTATAAATCAACTTTTTGCACAGGTTGTATCGACGGCGGAGTAGCTAAAAGGTGTACTACAGAAAGCTTTGAATTAGGTAAGGAGAACATTCCCGGTCGGGAGATTACAGGAAACGAACTTTAATTTAGAATTTATCACAGTTTTTAAGTAAGAGAATACTGTCAACAGGTAATAAGGAATCTCGACAATGAAAAAGACAAAAACAGTAGTGGAAACTATCAACATTTAATACTCGTAAAGAAACTTGACAATGACGATGACGAAAAGGCAACAGTGGTTTTCACCGTCGTTATACCCGTAGCAACTCGAGTTTTACTTTTGATTACCATCTCGCAAAGTGGAGCCATACTGATGTAAGTCTTATGAAATAAATAGGTTACGTCCCACGCAATGGGTTATAAATAACGATGGTATCTAAGGAGAATCACGTGCAACAGGTAAAAAGTGGACAGATATAGATTGAATAAATAGAATCCTACACAAAATCTCAAATAGAAACCGCCTTGTTTCACAAAAAGTAAGAGCAGCCCGTTTATCTTGCGCGAGAGTTGAAGAGGTCGAGGGTGGACTTTGGACCCTCGGCTCTTTAAGAAGCACCCTTCAGTTGAGAGGCGTGCTCAGCAAGATCTTGGTCATATCATTAAAATTAATAAGCAAATACTCCAAAATTTCTTGTTGATATGACAGGTATCTTACGATGATACCAGTCTAGGGATAGGTAGGCGTACGAGTCAAAATTATATTATATATATTTCATAATTGCTTTTAGATATTTTGTTTGACAGTTGTCGCTTGCCAAACTAAAGTTTCAGGGAAATTATAATAGAGTAAAATAAAATATCATACAACGGAATTATACAATACTAGTATATACCTTCCCATAATTAGTCTTTTATTTTACTCTAAATAACTCAGAAAAGTAAGGAATGAAAGCTAGTGGTTTCAATAATCCTTGAGTCCGCTCAAACTTTGGAACAAAAAACTGTTTGTTTTCCTCGGAGATTTACAACGAACGCGACGAAAAGCCTTTAAGTTAAAAAAGTTCTTGGGACCTTGCCAATTTAAAGAGATACAGCGATATGGAATGGTATTTTCATTGGGAAATAACGTTAATATTGCAATAATAATGTATTTAATGTATTGAAATAATCTCATTTACAATTAATGTTAGGCCATGTATTGTCTGTAAACCTATCATCATATCAAATTAAGGTATGCTTAGTGTTTTATTTTCATAGTGACCATAGGATCAAACTGTTCCTACCTAGTGGGTTGCACTTTCCCAGCCAGGACTAACAAAAATGTATTAGGTGTATCATATTTTGACGAGCCATTTGGTGTAATGGTCGAGAAGTCGGCTATTACACCAGAGGTCGCGGGTTCGATCCCCGCACGGTACAAACATTTGTGTGCATGAACATGTCTGTTTGTATCGGTCTGGGTGTTTCTATGTATAATAAGTATGTATATACAAAAAAAAAAAAAGTATATAAGTAATGTTTATCCGTTGTCTGGCACCCATAGCACAAGCTGATGCTTAGTTTGGGGCTAGATGGCGCTGTGTGGATAATGTCCAGAGATATTTATATTTTATTATTATTATATTATTATTATGGTTAAAGTGATTTTTCTGTTAAATGTTGTATCCTGTGTAAGTTTACCTTAACTTCCTTGTCCTTTTCCTTGAATATGAATGAATGGTGTGAGGAGAAAAAATATCATGTGCCTAATGTCACAAAATATTCGCGCGCATGTGGACACGACATCATAAAGGCATCAAGAAGCCATCAGGCAGTAACAGGTTGTTCCCACACATAACCCCCTTTGTGTTTTGGGCCATTTGCTTAGACCGGATTTTGTTGAATTTTATTAGAAAAAGAAATATCTTTTTAAACAAAGTGACAAAACCAAACTAGAAGTGATAGAACACGTTATAAAATATCAAAAAATTGTAATTTTCAAATCAGCAAAAACACTTGCTTTCTCAGTAACCATCACGTTTACTTTTGTGTCAATGATTTTAAAAACGAGCGAAAAATTTATTGCCCAACATGGGATTTTAAATCTGTGTGAAATAAACGTTACCACTGTTGTAGCAGTGAGACGGATATACATGTGTCTACTAAAGAGGGTTTTTAAAAATTGTGTACGTGCTTGGGCTTTTAAAACAAAAACAATGTTGTATAACATTCCTCAAAATATTTCCTTTTAATTTTATCATTTACTTTTAACCTAACAAAACACTAACTTCACTTTGGAATTATAACAAAAAAGCTTTATCAACATTTTGCCACCAACACTATTATTGTTATTACATAGACTTCTTACAAATTCTGAAACATCTATTGATAAAGTCGTCTGAAATGCAGTCAGTCCCGCGTCGCGCGCGGCGGAAGCGTCGCCGCGTGAAGGCGGCGCGGCCCACGGGACCTCACCGTTTATATCTGTTCAGAGACGACTTCACCGATCGCAGCGCTTCCTTCACGTAAAGGAATTTACTAGAAATAACAGCTGCATTTGAATGCTGGATGTTTATTTTAAAACGATCTCAGAGCGCGGTCCGGAGTGGGAATAACACGACTTTGATTGTTTAAGCTGTCGCTTGCTTGCATAGGTAATTGCTTTACGTTAAATTTACGTGAACTCTTAAATTGTTTTGTTCACTTTACAATTACTTGCAAAACTGTATTTAAGACCTTGAAGTTAACCTCAGACGTAACGTCCACAAAAACGTCGAAACGTAACGTCTGAAAAAAATATATACATTTTATAACATTTACTTATCTTTGTTGTTTTAGTACTTACAGCGAAATCACAAGTACAGCACAATAGCCCGGCGCGGACAGTAAGAAGTATTAGCGAGATTTATAATTGTTATCTAGGGGCGAACTAGGCGAGGCAAACTTATTGCCCGGTCGCGTGCTAGCACCTAATATATTAGAATGCCTTAACCAAAACGTCTCTGTTTGCCGCTAACGCTTTGTTTACTAACAAATAATTTTTAGAATTCTTAATTTGTTTTTAATGCGCAAATAAATTATATAATCAATGCCAATAAACTTTCTTTAAGCATATTTTTTCGTCCTCTAGAAATATGCGCCTTCTTATTTAACAACACTTTTGCGTAAAAACATTGGGTTATAAGACAAAGTAATTAAAAACACGTACGGAGTTTAACTTTAGACAAGCAGAGAAGCTTATTCAATTAAAACCTTAATAGGCTCAGATACACGTGCTTACAAATATAACCAATTTCACACTCATAAACATAACTTTTAATACGGTAATAGTCCTTTGTGTTTGTTAAACAACATTGTTTAAGGTCCATATAGCTGCTAAGTGGTTAAATGAAAATCAATGCATATTACATAAAATTCAAAAAATCCTAAGATGCGTTTGTTACGCTAAATTATATGATTTTTTATTCAATAATGGTATCCCTTCGCGATACGAGCCTTAACATACGAGTAAAACTCAGAGTAAATTATTGTAATCATCTTGCTTCATCCAATCCAATGGAAATTAATGATTGTCAAGTTGCTTGTATTTTGGACGTGTCAATTTGTAGATAAATGTCCTCATGGACGTCCAAAAATCCGTCCGTCCATATTCTGAACTAGACTACGAGTATAAGGACATATATCTACAAATTAACAACTGAATGTCAAAGACATATTGTCTCGTCCCACGCCACAAGAATAGACTTACAATAAACGTAGCTAGTTATAAAAATTAAACAGACATGGGCTAGTGATATTACGAATTATTTTTAAGAGAAAATGTTTTTCCTTTTTATGTATATTTTTGTAAATATCTGGTATAAATGAATCCTGCCTATGATAAAATAGGCTACTTTACAAGCCTACTCGAGACCATAACAAATTCTTGTGACAAAAATGATGTGATTATTTATTCAAGCGTAGGAAATTTACTCGTGCTGTCACGGTGATACATGCAAGTCGACCCATGTCAAATGGAGCGGGCAGGTGCAATATAACCAACATTTTTATTATGAGGCCTCATATTTTCCTTTCCTTATTAAAATGCTATCAGATGGTACGTGATATTTCTTCTATTTGATACTCGTAGTCTTAAGCTCAGTTACGTAGGTTGAAATTTCCCAATAGATTAAGCTCGTAAAGTCACCACGTGACTGTCGCCTTCATTAAATAAAAAAATCTTATCCATACTTATATTAAAAATGACAAAGTCGACGTCATTATGGGTATGGGGTTATATGTAGGTAGTTTGGGAGCTGGAGTGAAATGAAACTATTTTTTAGCTCAGAAAAGTACGGAATTCCTGCGGGATGGCATATAATTATGTAGTCCACGCCGAGAAAGCCAAGGGTAAAAGGTAGTAGCATATATTTTATAATATAAAGTTCAAAGACACAACGTGGGATACGTTGCGTTCGTAACAAGACTCGAAATGTTTCCAATATCGGCCACTTCTTGGATTTACGAATATTACGAGTATAATAAAAGTTCTATTATTGTAATTATATACCAAAAATACATTTTCCATAGGTAACGTACCATTTTTAACTTTATTTAAATGCTTTGGTATGATTTTTTATTCAATGAGGTTGCTATTTGGCTGCTACATTAAAGGCCTTATGGCCAAACGATCCGACCGAAGACCCCATGGTCACGGACAGTTACTAAAAACCCAAGATCGAGGCATTATAAGTTAAAAGCGACTGTTTAATTTTTCAATGTAAAGGTCTGTTAAAAATAATACTGCTTTTTCCAACAGAAATGCTTTTGACAGCTAAGGACTCTGGTGTAGTACACGGGCAAGTCACATGTAGCTGAATGTTTTGAGTTGTTTATTTTGGATGTATGTTTATGTTGTGAATTTTTTTTATTTATTTTTGCGCGTTGTTATAATAATGTAGCAAACGTGATATCCCAGTTTCTTGTACTAAAGGATAAATCAGATTTAAGACAGTTTAAAACTGAGCATCTTATTTTTACTTTTTTTACTATCAAAATAATATTTTAACTGTAAATATCTTTAAAAATCTTTCAAAAGTTTTTGCTACGCACTCTTCCACAAACTCCATTTTATGAATACTGCCTGCAATTTAGAAATCAAACTTTGTACCCACCCTTTCCTCACTAGCGAACTTTACTACTACACCACCGTGGTCATCAAATCCTTTGTACACGTGTAGTAGCAAGTATAATATTCTATAAACCTTGTTGGCAAAGGCTTACGTTTAAGCTGATTACATTTAAACAACCAAACTAACGCTACTTACTTTGGCTAAGTCATAAAGTTGGCTTGTCCAACAGAACTAGACTCAGATTCTGGGCGAACTGCAACTATAACTTTCTACGTGCTCTCTAAACTTACTTGACCTTACTTCTTATTTGAAAATTCCTGGTTGAAAAGTTAATTAAACCAGTGGACGGGTCAGTCCAGGGAGGTTTAATTTATTGCATTGCCACATCGTCGCCGTGACTCCACCGCGCGCTTAAAATATATCGGGAAAAATGAACGTGGGCAATTCTGGAAATATGAATTAACTGGAACGAGGCTACTGATCCCATGGGACGTTATATCCTGAAAAAATCATTTTGTTTCGCGTCAACCAATATTTTAATTAAAAAAATACAAACTATGCGCCGGATTTGCGCTTCAAATAACCTTTTGATGTTGCCTTTAGTAGTCAAATCTACGTGTATTTGTATGTAAAAGAGACTTAGGAAGCCACTTCAATTTACATAATAATGAATAGGTACAAATATTAGTCTCAGTAAAAGTCGATTTATTAATTCGCAAACATTAGGCATTCCACACTTTAGTGGCGACGAACCAGATTTCTGAATAATCCAGACAAGCTCCCAGACCCCAGCAATAGAATTAACATCTTTATTCACAATAAGATTAGCGTAACAAATGTAGACGGCGGCGCGAACCGCGTTAACAAGAGTCGGTAACGTGTTAACAACTATCCTTCGTCCAGTCTAGCCTGCTTCCTTTGTTCCCGCCGACTAGTTATTCTCATACCTATCCTACTCAAGTACCTACTGCCGTCTTCGTATACATTATTTCCTGAAAATGCTACGTAGAATCAACGTTTTTGGAAGTGACAACCAATTTGTAACATTTAAACTTATTACACTACAATTCTTATCAAAAAGGTCTGCTGAAAGAAGTTTATGGCTCTTAAAACGGAATGAACATGTAAAAATCTAATCTAGATGTTCAAAAAGTTTTAACCTTATCACTCCATAAAATCAAAGTGATAAAGAATAGGTATAATTAAAAATCTAAACTTGCTTCTTTGGAGGTTCATTAGCGCGCATATTAACCCATCAATCCCATACCTGACGTATTGATATTCAAGACGCTTAAAAAATTCGTTAAAAAATTAATACCCACCTTAAACATTAAACCTACTACACACTTCATCAATAAAATGTTACTACGTAGGATGTAACAATAAATTACATAACATCACATAACACTTCAGAAACAGTACTAAACTAAGCAATAAAGCACTATCCATTGAACGTACTATCTTCGCTAAATGAAAGAGAAGCGTCCGAAATGGTCCGGGGCGAAGCGCAGTTAATTTCACGGAGTATTTGTTTGGTGTGCAAAACACCACTTACCCGCGCCCCTCAGCACTATGTATTAAGGAGCAAGCCGTTAAGTAATACTTAGCCATTCTAAGTGCCTACAAAAGATATAGCACAAGGTCGGCCGCGCGAAAAAGCCTTAAAAGACGATTAAACATTCACACGCCAAGCAAACCACCGGCCATTTTTAGAAATCTCACTGAAATATAAAATTTTCGTTTGGCTTTTCATGTAACGTGCATTTTGCATACTCTGTTAAAATTGATATAATAGCTCATTTGTAATAGTTTCGATTAATAGATGTTAACAAATTAAAGTCTGATGATAAACAAGTATTTTTATACATAGTTAAACATCCTTCGATTTTATAGTTATGGGCCGAACAACGGGTTAACTTTACTTGTTTGCTTTTTTGTAAATACATTCATATTATATTTAGATTGAAATAGGTACTCAATCCTATATTAATAGCATCATTGCATCGTTGCAGTATTTTGCATGCACACAAATTTTGTACCGTGCTGGGATCGAACCCACGACCTTTGGTGCTAATAAGCATTACATCTATCAGCATAGGTAATTAGGTTCTACTTCAACTGGCAGTTTGATGCATAGCCCACTTAATGATAGGCGGCCACCATAGTCCATTCCATTAAGAGGCACTTTACCAGGAAGCATTGATCAACTTGTACCTATTACGGTGTACTACACTGATCATCGAGTCTCATAATGGCAGTAGAAGTAATGATGAATCATATAAATTTGTATAAATCCATTAGAGAATTATCAAATTCTTAAACACGTGTCATTAGAAAAATATTGCCACTGCACAGATGGGAAAAAATCCAGTTAAAATACTGAAATGCGTAGAAGGTAACAAAAAACATGCTCTCAAGAACTCTCAGTGTGAAGCCAATAATGCACAGAGGGGGTTAAATAACTCAGTATATTACGAAGGGAAAGTAAATATGTATGTGTTCAAACTTCCCACGACCCTAAAATGAAACTTTACGTAACAGCACACAAAAACATTTCGTGTTGTGCTAAGAAAACCCGAGACCGGATATCGTCTTTAGCTTAAGGCATTAAATCAAACCCGGGCAACAGTAGCCTATTACTATCGCAGTTTAAATTTATGTGTTACCTATCGGCGAACACCTTTGAAAATTATATTTGCTGTAGCTGCACTGCGGTTGGGTATAAAGGAAATAGCGTCATTAGCTTTTCTCGTATTTCTTGTTTCAACAGACATTTACGCTCACCTTGTAAGAGTTTGTGCAATCCACCACTTAGCTATTCTAGAAATCTGTGAGTCCCGATGCGATCCAGTTTTTGGTGAATATGTATTTTAATCTGCTCATTGAAATTGTTGTAGGTAATTATAACTAATGACTAATGAGTACAGTTAATTAGTACAAATTGATTACAGTTCTCATATTTTACACATGTTTTGTGCCACCAAATCCTTCGTCTGATTACACGTATTTAGAAAGGTACATAGGTTATCCGATAATGCTGTAGTTTAATAATTCTTCAAAAAAAATGGTTATTGTATTTTAATTACAATATTTTTTGTAATCTCTGAACAGATTCGGTAAGGTTATAATTTATCTAAGACTCTCGATACAGTAAAACTCTACACAATAGGTTGTGTAACGGGTAGGCCCAATAAACCGGTAGCTCAGCGGCGGTCGTCTAAGGTGCAAATCTTAGACAGTCCGAGAAGCCACGAAACACGCCAGGGTAACATGTCATCTCGACCCGCCTCAGAGGAGGAAGATAGTAAGATACTCGCAGCCACAGCCCGACACCTGCAACGGAAAGCGTGAGTCCGTGTTAAGCTTGCGACTGTTTCACGATGCACACGTACACAGATGACAGACATAGATGAAACAGTACACAACCTTCTTGTTCTTCTTGAGTACGTTACCTTCATACACCGCACCTTGCGCGGCTTGTACGACTGTCATGTGTGCTTTCGACGAGGTGTCATCGACGAATTGTAATTCGACGAGAAGCTTTTCGAAATGGGGTAGTGAACCCGTGTGTGCCATAGTACCCTATGCGCCACCGCACGCGCACTCCAAAAAATATATTTGTTTGCACTGAGAAACGGGTCGAGATTTTGTTGTTTTCTCTCTAGTATGACGCAGACACCCCCTTCCCTTTCCCCTCTAAAAGACAATTTAGTCTCCTACACAGGCAGGAACAACACACATTCCTTGCCCTGAATTCTCAGGATTAGATTGGAACATTCAGGAATTAAATCACTTCACCACAATCAAGCCCGTGATAGATCGGTTGTAGATCTGGTATCAGTGTCAAACGATTTAACTCGAAATATTGTTACTGAGATATTTATTAACAACGTATATCTAGGAGTACGAGTATAATTGGCATAAATGATTGAGGTGTCCACAACACATCTAATGTAGTTAGGTAAGTCACTTTACTTACGCCTGGGTATATATTTCAATATTTAAAATATGGAGCAATTTCTTAAATAATTAAAAATCTTACTAAAGTCGTAAACAAATGCCTGTAAATAATTTATAACATACCAAAAGAAATTCACGCAGTGCCGTATTTGCTGACCAATTCCACTGTATCATTTTTATATTGACTCGAATACTGCAAAATCCACTGAACTTCACGGAACCTCGTGTAATAGTTTTGCTACACATTTAGCTGTAGTATGTACGCTTAAACATTTCAAGACTTCTCTTATTCTTGAAATTTTTCACTTCTAGCTTGTAAGGCAATGGGTGTTTCTAGAGTCGAGTATGTTACATTTTAAAAATGTATGTTGGTTTCTTTGCATTCAAGCCTCTTTTAGGTATATTTTTAAAATAGAATTTTCTGAGCTTTTCCTACAAGATTATTTGGTATTTATTATTACGATTTTATCCGACACTAGCTGCCATCTCCGTTGTCGCTCAGATGGTGACGGTAGTGTTCCTAATAAAAAAAACTAAAGAATTTTTAATAAACACAAAATAAATCGGAATATTTTAATTTATATAGATTTTACTATTAGGTACTTTATTCTTTCAAGTCTGTTGTGTACAAAGTCTTACTATAATTAAAACAAAAGCTGGAACTTACTTCAGGAAAAACTCAAGCAGCGCAATTAAAGTCACATTGCCAAGTTATTATATTGTTCAAACACCTTTTTTTCAAAGAGCAAGGTGCGTTATCTATTTTGCATCTGGCATAAGTTTAAATCATAGTCTGCCAGACGGCATTATTATTATTATTTTAAAGATGATATTCAGATGATAGATCTACTAAAACATCCAACAACAGCACTGCATTTATGCCGGAGCCCCGGGAAATCACGAGATGAGCCGACAAGACGCCGACCGCAAGCCCGACGCAGTTGTCCCTGCGTACCACATGTAATTAGTAGTACCTACTGAAAGATTGGATTGTACAAAATACATAGGAAAAACAAAGAATTTAACCCTTCTATTTGTCATTTTAGTGTCTCTTTTGTCAATTTTCTAAATATTATGACACCATCATTGGCATCTGATTGATAAATTGACTGATTCAAATTATGAAGCTTAAATCCTAATTGTTGTTGTTAAGACATCAAAAACAAATAAGGTACAAAAACACAAATGTTCAGCATATGTGATTCAAACCCACTATTCCTGGTACATTGGGTTGAACACCAAATGCGACAACGACGCCAGTCCCAAGTATAATAATAAAATTTAACGATACAAGTTCCTTTACTTCAAATCCCTGTTGAATCGATGAAACACAAAATAATCCTTTTATTTATACTGTGCTTCTCATTCCTTGCCAAATGTTATGAATAATATTATACTCGTATACAAAACCTTAACAATTATATAATTACATATTATACGTAGGAATCCGCCAAACCAATACAAACAGTTATGTTCATGTACACAAATGTTGTATTGTACGCAGATCCAATCCGTGAGCTCGACTATTACATAAAATCGGTCTTTAATTTTCAACCACTGAAGCCAGGTTTTTAATGGACACACAAAGTTTTTCAAAATGTTTTCTCACCAAAAAATAATCAATACATTAAAAAGTTTTATTTAATTTTACATATTTTTCAGTACATTGAGCAACAACAGTAACATTAAACTATTTACAGATAAACGAAGTCCACGAACTTGAATCCACAAATCCATATTAACCTGCAATAATTCCTCAGCAGGTAGGTAGCACAATTGTAATTTGGTACGAATGCGAAGCCTAAAGGAATTCAGCGCCAGAGCCGGAGCGGGCGTACGTCTTCCTGAGTTCCGGAGCACAGATAAACCGCTTCCCCTTCCTGCCCCTTTGCCTAACATCGTGTAACGGACACACTACAAAAGACAAAGTATAAATAGGCACACGTCTATTTAAGAATACATTTTTCACCTCGTGTCACGTGGGCATGTAGGCCTCTGTTTACGCGGATATTTACATTTATGCGAATACTGATACTACGAGTACTACCACACAAGCTGCTAAGGAGCATAATGAAATAGTGTACCAAACTTCTTACCAAAAAAAAATAATATTGTTGCAGCCAAACCGCAATCTTTGGGTATTGGAAACCAACAGCGATATAGCCGGTGCATTCAAAACAAACTTTAAAGTATTTGGATGAAAAAAAATGTAAAATAGTTGTTTTATAAAAATAATTATTAAATTGTTAGGAAAATATTCGTCTAAAGGCTCTGATTATAACCAAACAGAAGTTGTTTTTATTGAATTGTGCAATCAGTACACATTATGGATGTAACTGCGTGTGGAATGTTATTTTTACATAAAAAAAACATTTTGACATATCTTGCCAGTACTAGATTACTAAACTAGATTGAAAGCCAATATTATAGTGGCCCATATTATATTAAACGATTTCGCAACACACAAATCCTTGATCGATTTTACACGATAAAGGAACTGCTGTTTCGTATTCGTATTCGACAACTTAAAAGAATTTATAAAATTTAAACCACAGTTGCCTTTATCAAATATTCAAGCTCGCATAGTAAATACTTCGAACCCACCTTAACAGCAGGAGGCTGTATTTGCCCGCACCGCCCAAAACCGTTTGTCGAAACATTTATTTGTAGCCCGTACTCCTGTAAATCACAACGCGAATACCGTTCCCCGGATATAAATTCCAATCCACACAAATTTCCCAATTTGGATTCGGTTTACAGATCTGTTTGACATGAGCTAAACGAATGTTCTGCAAAAATGAAAAAAAAACATTAGGCCCCTGCGCCGTCCACGCGACCCCGCGTAATTTAATCTTGTATCACTTTGACAGAGACTTCGAAATCCAAACCCTCGTTTCGACTTTGTAATTCCATTACATCATTCCAATTTCTTGAAACTATTCAGATATTATGACGATTGAGAGTTAATAACAATCTATAGATTAAATAAAACGTTAGAGGAGATTAATTGTATGATGTACATTGAATACAAAGTAAAAATATTTCTATGGGGTATTTATACATGTAACAGAAGACAATTTGTAATTTTCGACTGTTATTTGCGTTTCACCTAAAAGCCACTCAATAAATTTTTATGAATTTGAAAAAAGTTGCTTTGTAGAGAACTGAGTCAATAAACTATACTATGAGTAGTAACTCAGTAAACAATTAGATACTACCTACAGCTATTCTGACATCTTACCACAATCACGAGTGCAAAGGAGAAACCCTATCGTATCAGTTGAACTCGTAATTGAATGGGATCATAAACCCGCACTTCAGTGTTCAATCTTTCGTTCCATAAGTTGGTCGTTTATTATTGGTTGCCGGATAGCACAAAACCGAGCTTAATTACTGCTCTGCCTCTACCCACTTCATTATTAGAGCAATGAGTTAAAGCGTCGAACTCGGAGCAATAACTAAAACTAAACACGTTTGTAACAAGTTGTTTGTTGTGTTATCAGTGCGCCGCCAAACACTCGGCTAGCACTCGCCGCAAACTTACGCGGCCCCTAATGAAAACTTTGTCTGAGGTGAACTCGCCCTCCGCCCAATTTTATACCAACACACGCAATTACATACATGTATCATGTCACATGTTGCTAATAAAGGAAATGTTTCTTGCCATATTTAGGTGTTTTGCTAGTTTTTGTTTGCGGTGATATAAGTGGAGAGGATATTAGGTACATGTTAACGCAGTAATGCATCATGATGTTATTACAGTAGCATAATACTTACTTTAATTGCAAATTAGTATCATGAACGATACTAAGTAGGTAGTTAAAAAAAAATGAAGTATCAGCCTCCAGGATTATAAAGGTAATCAAGTCATTGTTACAATGATGGGCACAGGCTTATTCGCCACACTCACCATATGCCTATTGGTAATCACAAACCGAATGTTGATGGGCATTGAAACTGCAGTACCTTTTTATGTAAAAATAACATATGCAAAACATATAACAACGTATTATGTCACATTTATTTCAGTATATAAGTTTATGCCTGTTATTGTATACGAGCAAAGCAGTGTGACGCAACGTCATGAAAACCACGTACATTAATGTAGATAACTATATGAAACGTGGTGCCAATAAAAGAAGGGGTTTTTCTCGTCTCATTGCATTATTAAGCAAGATTGCCACAAAGGAAACTTAGCTTGGTGTGAACATAACAAGATTATTGTTATTACCTAAGCAAAACATCCACTGCATACAATTTACATGAGTGCTTAGGTATACGTTCCTTCTAATAACACTGAAAAACCAAGCCAGTTTATAATCGGGAGCTTTCTAAGCGTTTAGATACATCTTAACAGCTTGCGTCTTATTTGGAAATTATCTTGTTGCATATTGTAATATGCTTCTCCCGTTGTTACATATCTTGTTTTCAGTATTATCTACGCGACGGACTATTGTGAGTTGTAATTTATTCCTCTCGTTCTTTAACTTTTCACGTTGACCGCAAAGGCTCGTGCTGTGTTCGCATTAATCTGAAACAACGTAATGCGATTGAGACTGCGATTAGAGCAACTTAATAAATACAAGGGATCGATAAATTGTTAGGGTCGGTCCGGCCGTGAATGTGTGCGAATGCGGAAAGTAAATCAGTTGAAACAAATGCGGGACATCAGTCAGCGGCGGCGTCGTTAGCGGTCGCGGCCCGCGCCTATAAATCTTACCGCCACCTTGAGAACAGACTACTAAAACAGTTGCCGATCTCTGTCTGGACTTTAGTTAACGCCAGGAAATTCTGTTTCTGGAATTATAGGGGTGAATTGCGCGGGATTATGTACGCTCCCAAGTAATATAACTGGCAATTCTTCTCAATAAATACAAAGTTCACCCTTGTCATATGGTTTCGAATTCCACTTGTGTTTTTGGTGTTGTTTGCAATTTTCCGAAGTGATCGGGTTCATATGATTTGAGCTTTCCTACCAGTTGGTCCCGACTATATTAATATAAATGCGCCTAAATAAAATACGTTATAAAATAAATTTTTATTAAACTTCCAGGTACGGCTCAATAAAATAATTGTTTGTTTTTTCATTCCATCATCCTATTCCCAATCCAACACTTTATTTTGCGAGAATCAACGTTTTCGCCTCGTCAAAGGTGCATTCATACGCCGCTATTATAATAAAATAATTTCAGTTCAATAAAAGCTCTGACGCCCGTCAAAGCCTTTGCGGGCTTTGATCTCGCGTAAAGCGGACAAATGAATGTAAAACTTGAAATTACTGTGCAATATATCCCGTCGGAAGCAACATTTATTTGCAGGGGAGCGGTTGATATTAATCATCGCGAACAGTGGGCGCCGTCAGCGCAGCGAGTGCATGTGCATTCAGCGCGGCCGCAAACAACTGCGCTGGACTTTTAATCTCACCTGGGCTCGGCCTTGCGGTCTCGCTCGTGATCACGTGCTCCCCGACATGTTGTAGCCATCGTCGAGTGGCCGTCTGTGCCTGTGCGCCCGCGGAAGGATTACTTTGTTTTGTTTGTTCGCAGCCTGATAGTCTGAGGTATCATAAAGCCTTTTGTTGTTTGGTTAAGCTGGGCATCTGGCTAGATTACGTGACAAGCGTTTGGTCTATATAAAAATAGCTGAAAGAAAGAAGAATTTTTTTATTGAAATTTGGAGGAAACCGCCGTATAGGTATAACTTTAAATGACGTATGGAACACGATTCTTTATTCTTCTAATAAGTCGTGGAATATTGTCTGTCCAAGGGTTTTCGAAAGTAACGTCATAAATGGGTGGATGATTTGATTTGCGGAGATCATCGAGTTTACTTTTAACTTTGTATGTATATAAATAAAAGTGAATTGCTGTTCGTTAATCCCGCTAAAACTCGAGAACGGCCAAACTGATTTGAGTTATTTTAGTCTTGAAATATTTGTGTAAGTCTAGGGATATCGGTTTCACCGATAAGAAAATATGGAAAAATTGTGAGGAAAATACGAACTTCACCACATCAGCTAGTTAGAGATAATTTATTTGACAAGCAATTAATTACTTACCTCTATTAATGACTTTAAAGTTACTACAAGTCTTGTCTCGCGGGGCAGGAGATTCCAATGTTACTTTAAAAATTTTGAATTTATGGGCAAAACACTAAAATGTATGAAAGTTATAAAAATATCACAAACTATTAAAACTTAAGAAAAAGAAAAAAGTTTTTCGTTATAAATACTCTTTATTGAATTGAAAGACTTATTATTGTAGTTTGTTTTATAGGTAAATAAATATTTCCTTCAATTCAAGGACTATAGACAATAAAAGAAACTTCGTTTAAATTGTAGAATTTTCTAAATTGTTATTTTCGGCACCGGACCCATGCAAAAGAATCACGATTCTTATTATAAAATGTATAGCAGATGAATATTCAGTAGCGAATTTTGAAATAACAGAACGAGATTATTAAAATAATTTCATAAACTTTTTACAGCTTTGAATCAATTAGCCTTTTCATTATAAACAGTTTATGTTTTTGATTACGGATTAGGGCTTTGTTTAATTTAAGGAAAAACTTAGTATAAGTATTTCAAATTAGTTCACCTAAAGTTATTTTCATAGTTAAATTATTTTATTATTAAAATGGGTTAATTTTGACATGGTTGGCGATTAATTTCCTAATCAAGTAATCTTCCATGAAAACTAGGTGACATTTATGCTTTTTATAAATACAGAATATTATGACAAACATTTTCATTGTTCATGTATAAAAAATAAAAGCGTTTATTGAATCCCTTTTGGATTAGAATTTAATCCGTCGTAGCTAGAACTTTGGCAACTAAAAAATATTTTACTTTTGATATAAAACAACAAAAAGGGACAAAAATTCTAAAAAGTGTAAAAACTAGCGACCATGAAAATACACGGAAATCCAGTTAACGGGGTAAAATGTGAAGTATACAAGAAAATATCATTCCAACGAATGTTAAATATCTATATTCTGTATTGAAATGGATATTGCAGATGCGAGCGGCAGTAAAGTGTGACAATGGGACATATGGCACTCACTAATCATACTTTGCTTTCTGTTTTATTTCGCATTTCCATTACCGTATTTCAAAAGGTATTGACATATGAGGCACTTTTACGAGTTTTGCGCTACGCTCACTCTACCGTAAATTTAACGCTACTTTGTTCTGCGCCTTAGTATGAGCTTTGTTTTAAAATAAAAGATAAACCAGACGTCATGGCGATGAGTTAGAGTGATGGCGGGTTCTAATACATTTAGAGTGCATTTTATTAACGACTGCAGCTTTGATTGGGACATCTTTTAGGGTAAATGTTTAAATAGTTTCTTACAGATTTATTTATTGTGGGAGGGTCGACAATGATTTGATTTGTGTAAAATTAGATTTAATGTAAAAATATCGTAAGGCAACTTGTCACACAGTATTCACAGTTGTAGGAGCAACTTTTAATTTTCAACTGGATGTATCTACATCTGGCTAAATCATAAGTATTAAGACAATGAGACATGAGCACAATTTCTGTTTTTAAAAAAAAAAACATTTATAAACACTTGATAAAAAGTGACGATGCCCGGTTTCAACGACCAGAACGAAGAACAGAGTAGCCCGTAGCCACTTGTGCCTTTTTTGTAATACGAGTATTTTATTTTTGTACATGTCAAAATATCTATTTATATAAACTCAAACGTGACTGACTGATATAGATAGATATCAATGCACAGCCCAAACCACTGGGCGGATCGGGCTGAAATTTGGCATGCAGGTAGATGTTATGACGTAGGCATCCGCTAAGAAAGGATTTTGATCAATTCCTACGGGAACGGGAACCACGCGAGTGAAACCGCGGGCGGCCGCTAGTACGCTTATATGTTAACATAATGGATGTAGCTAGAAGTAGTAATTTACAAGGCCGGTTGGTAGTGACCGATAACAGCATTATAATTCTCCCAAACCACGGTCAACGTTCTAGGAAATGTTACTTTAATCACTTTATACGACCCGCAGTTTGTTTGTGCCGCTCTATTACGCTATCAAAATGCATAATACTATTTGATTTACAGCCTAAACTTCCTGTTGCCAGATTTACGGTTAAACTCACGGCTGCTAACAAATTCCAAATAAATTATTCAGATGTAATCCCGCTGCATGCAAATGCAACTTTCTACTATTGGTACAGCTGAAACTGAATAAAAAGTATGTGCGTTATTTCAATGCAATTGGTACGAATTAATAAAATATATTGAAGTCATAAACTATTCTGTTCTTTATTAAAATGTACTTTGAGTTTGTTGGGTTAATAACTTTCGAAACTGTCATAAAACTTTGATTAATATTTTATGGATTGATACAACTACGCTACATTTTAATCGATCGTGTACTTGGTAAGTACTTGCTTTCAAGTTGCGTTGCGTGCGTTCTTTCTACTGCCCTTTTTTGCGTTTAGTAAGTTTGATACAGTAATACAGGTGGAGACGTTTGTATTTATTTGCATTAGGTTTTACGAAGGCTAGTTATTAATTAATACTGAAAGTGGTGTCGCTTGTTATTCGATACAAATTGACATTGAAGACGTATTATTGGAGAGTAATGTAATATTTGGTGCTTGAATTATTATTATAAATAAATAAATGTCTCTAGATATCACACAGCGCCATCTAGCCCACAATACATTTATTAATGCACACAAATGTTTGTACGGTCAACAGCACATCACGGTATACACTTGCAGTTCGATAATAGCGCTTATGCCCCCGACATAAGAGCGGTACAAAGTCCAAAGTGTTACGTCTGACGTGCTTTTGACTGTACCATTCGGGCATCGAACCCGCGACCTCTGGTGTAATAGCCGACTCTCGACCATTACACCAAATGGCTAGTCGAATAATACTGACAATTTAAGGGTGACCGTAGAAGCATTACGAGTGTGTAATAAAAATGTTTTATTTCTTTTTTTTTCTAATTTATGGAGTCATTTTTTTTTTAATTCCTAATAATGTAACTTCTTTTTCGCACTTAAGTATAATAAAACAATCTTGTAAGAAGCAAGCAGACACTAGGATAATCGGGCCAGCGCGCGGTCGCCATAAACTGGCACAGACGTTTTCTCGAGCCAAAGGAATGCCTCGGCGTTTCCCGTTTCCCGCTCTCTGCCGACACCTCAGACACCGAGCGACTTGCCTTAGAGTGCACTCGAGTAAAAAACTAGCGGTTTCAGAACTTAGCTATTCTTAACTTACTTTATACGGTTCTGTATAATTTAATGATCTTACGTTAGGTTGTTTTTGATAGGTGTAAAAACTTTCTATAGCGCTTTAAATATTTTCAGACAGTTTTTGTTTTATTTATTTATTTATAAAAACTTTATTGACCACACAAGTTGGGTACAAAAGGCGGACTTAACGCTAAAAGCATTCTCTACCAGTCAACCTTTGGGGGGAAAACGAAGTTTTTGTTTTCTGTCTGATATTTTGGTATTCCAATGAAGTGCTTTAAAAAAAGAACTTAAAGATATTTTGTTCACTGGTCTTGCGTGTCTGCTTAAGTTTAGGCGAAAAGGAACCAATGTAATGAAAATAATTGGCATACGATATAGGTACTCCACGTTCCAGCAAAATCAATTCCCTCCCTATTCAACACCTCCTGAATTACTCACGAAGCTAATTGACAAGATACGTGAACAAAATTATCCTAAATCGTTCACTTGAACCACATCAATACATAAACACTAAATGAAAATTAATTTGGCCATAATAGGTGCGGTGGAGTTCGACGAAGCATCCAACGTAAACAGGTAACTAGCTAA
Source organism: Mecyna flavalis (assembly GCA_949319885.1). NCBI lineage: Eukaryota > Metazoa > Arthropoda > Insecta > Lepidoptera > Crambidae > Mecyna > Mecyna flavalis. The sequence continues at coordinate 11,351,465 of OX439431.1, read as the reverse complement.
CCCAATAAATAATATATAGAGGCCAAACATGGAAGTTATCCTTGCCATGCGGAGAGGGATCGGATACATTTTCACGATCTTGCGGTTTGCGATACGTGCTTGTTAATATTAGTTTATCTACCCTCTCCCTCTGACCGCACTGTGTGCAAGATTTACAAATACCTGTTAACTTGTGATAGGACGAGGCAGAACACGTGATCAGCTTTAGCTAGACGTTGCGAATAATCATATCTTGAGCTGACACAAAATATAAAACAAGACACACTTTCTATGTATGCAGTGTATGAAACACCATTCATTATGATGTCTGAAGTTAATGTGAAAGGGTCAGATTTCCCTTTCTGGAAAATTGTACATCTTGTTTTGAAATGAAAATATTAAAAGAGAAATTTAAAATAAAATTTAAAAGAAAAATCATTTTCAAAGAAAATCCCTCTGATGTTTACCAGCGCTTATAACAAAAGTGATTTGGTACCTAGCTTCCTGGTTACGAAATATTGTAAACTTTTGCATTCTCGCAAACTATAGTTTATACAAAGTTTGCATTCTAAAGCTATCACATAATACCAAGTCACTGAACAGAACACGAAAATAGCTAAAAGAGAGAACGGCAGCATTTCCCTGACAAAAACTGCGGCTGCATCCCGCAGAGACGCACAAACCCGCAAAACAACTTGTTCTCATCCAGTGTTGCCAAACGCGAACCACATCACCTAAAATCACTAAAATAGTATAAATAACAATTTAAATCCAACACGTGGTCTGGGAATATGGACATCTTTATGGATTGGTTATTACTATCGTGGCGTAAATGTTTAGATCATATTCGGACAACCTGATAAAGAGTGTCTATTTCATTGAATTTCATGAAAGACAATGTTGTAAAATTCTCATAACATAATTTAGTGTTGTCCGAAGGATCATGTAAGCAACATCAAATCAAACCAAATCAAATCATTTATTTGTCAGACATAAGTAGGTAGTTTTGATATATAGGTGGCATATGTATGAAATAAAATAATGTAACACTATGTCGTATGTCTTTTCATTAACAGAAATATTTTTTTATATAAATTAACAAAGTCGTGTCATTAGTTGATCATTGATAACTATGAGTGCTTAAGGGAAAGGACGGGGGTGAGGCTCAGACAACCGCCACTCTTACTCGATATACTCACCAAACTATTCAGAGGGGATTTTGAGTAAATTTCAAAATAAGTGTTATCTGCCGTGTTTTTCTGTTTTTTTCTGTATCTATTGTGTTGTAGAGCAACGGCCTTTCTTTATTATATTTGCAATAATAAAGATGGGTTCTTTACACTAATGTAGTGGTTAACCCATTCACACAAAACCTGCAACACTGTCCCCATCTGCTGCTCAGCTCCTTGTGCAAACTCGCCCTAAGAAATAATAATCATTGGAGCATACATACGTGTTCCTTGCGAATATTTTGAATAGCGCGGCCTCCCTCGCTCTGCGATATTGTGTTGCTGCGAAACAATATTGAAAGTAGAACTGGAATATTTATTCAAAAGAGATAATATGAAACCAGATTGGATCGTACAAGTCGAGGCAAATAAAAAATGCACCGCCGCTTTGGTCCCACCCGTGTTTCCCATTTTAAAACTGTAATGGTGGCTCTTTGAGAGGGAACTCATCTAAAAGCCCACTACTAAATACCTAATAGGAAATAAAAACAGCACACTTTGTCTAGTGCAAAGTGAGATGCAGTTATTTTTTATTTCTAATAATAATTCATTACAGGCGTGTACAAGTGCATGTTATCGTAATTTACAGCTTTTATTATAATTTGTAACAGCTGAATTGTGCTTGGTAGGCACAACGTACGTTATGCGACCTAAAGGCAAATTCTTTTATACTTGTTATAATACGAACTTTCGTGGAAATAAAGTTTGATTAATTGTATATAAATACGTCTACATAGAAAGTGTGGTGCTGATATGTAAATGTTTCTCCTGGCCTTTTGTTCGGGTTCAAGTTCAAGGCAGACGCTTAGCTACAATTGTTAAGATTTTTTTTTGCTTTAAGTTGACACTTATTACGAACCATGACTGTTATCAGGTGTGCTCAAAAGCTTTCACTTGTAAGGCAACCTTATCTTCTGGACCGCATCAATAGTGAACTCTTCATGACAGCTGTCAAGGACTCATCATAATTTGTGACTACTATAACTTGTACACGATGTATAAAACCTTACTCCAATGTTTATCAATCTTAACTACACCAGTTTAGCCTTTGTTTCAGCTGAGTCATCCAAATTGTCCCTAATTATACATATCATGTCGCTCTGCACGATAAAAAAGTATATTTTTTTTCGTTCATTTCATGACTATATTTTACCGATAATTTTCTGAATAATTAATCCCTTATAAAACTTCGAAACTTAAATATTAAGGGCAGGTATCGATTACAATAAAGTCATTATAATCGTCAGCATCGACACAAGTACGATATTAGGGAGTCCTTGTAATTAAAAAGTTGGCAAGGTGCCTATAATATTTCATAGCGCTTCAAAACTCGCGAACTAGGTAATGGTGGTGAGGCATCGGCGTAGTGCTATGTACCCTGGTACGTTAGTATATGTACGTATAAAATTTTCATGTTCTTAAAAACTGAAAAAAATAATAACGGCCTCTAGAGAATTCCGCAATCCACCTTATAGCTCCTTGCCGTATAAATTCACAAGCTATCAGATCTAGTTTTTGAATCTCCATATAGCACATTTTCATTAACATCTTAAATTCTACTTTTCAAAATCGACACAATTAGGAGGCTAAGGAGAGCTTCTTTTTATTGAATAGGCTCCAAAACTACTTACTTTCAAATGTATATATAAGGAACAACGAAACCGTCCCACGCAAATATCTACCGGATTTGACAAATCCAACCAAAGCCAGTTAAACAGAGTTAGCACTACAATGAACACAAATTACGGTGTACAGTGTCCAAATAGGATATTTATCGAACACGTAGATCATAGGCTAAACCAATAAAGCAAGAAGCGTGAGACGCAATATTGCTCCTACAATGTGGACGGATATTTCCGCTTGATGCATTTTTGATGTTTTTCTGATGTGGGTCTATCGGCCTGTACTATCTAAACGTGATGAATATTCAACACGTTAGTTTTAGCGAGATGCGTACACATTTTAGCAGAAAAAATATACGAGTGCCTGTGTAATGCCATATTGAATTTCAATATAGGTTGCGCAAGTCACGGTTATACAAATATTTTTAAGCGATATACTTACTTTACAATATAAGCCAAATTGTGTCAATGCGTATTCACGTTTCTTTGTGTTTATTATAAGTAATTATTAAGATAAGCAATAGTTAATACAAAAACTAATACAATAAAAGTAACACTTATGCAATAGGTATATTTTGACAATATAAGGCATGGCATGACCACTAAAAATATACTATCATTGTTTTTATTAATTAAACTATCAATAGGTTTGTCAATTCGACTAATATGACATTTTCACAAAAAAAAACAGCTGTAGATAACTCAAAATATCACTAGACTTAATACGTTATATCATGCTTAAAAAACTCAAATAATTCTTTATTAAATAAATAAAAAATCTTATCCACATTTAGCTTTATTTTTGTCCCGCATCAATGAGACAACAGCTTTCCGAGAGCCCATCAAATAAAAGGGCCTTCTGTGCATAGATAAAGAACGTTCGACTGTCGTTGCCCTAATGAAATTTTGTGACGGCAGGTCCGACGGTACAGTTGGCCGCAAAAGTAGGTGAACATTAGACATTATTAAAATGCCTTATAGTCATAGTAGGTAATAAGTTATTGTAATACTGTGGTAATAAGGTCGAATAGTGATAGAAAATTTGTATCTACTTTTGCGTCCTACTGTACTAACACTGAATAAGTAGTTAGCACTTTTGTTAGCGTGTATCTTGTGCAGTAGGTATGTTAGTAATTGAAAATAACCATTGTGGTAGGAATTAAATAAAGAAACATTGTTTTTCACATGGTATCCGTTACTGAAATCATAGCATCGTGATTATTATGTCTTAATCGAAATTCTGAAACAATATTTTTTTAACCCTGCAATAAAATTCAACTAGGGTGCCCCAGTCACTTCTATTCCGAAAAAAAATATTTTAAGGTTAACTCAATTAGTAGTAGTAGTTAGTATGTAATGTTTTAAAATATTGCAAACATATAAAAAAACTACTTCGTAGCTTCATTTATTATACACCTATGAAATCTCAATATCAATGTTACAAAGTGACTTTACCACTTAGTACTATTATGTATATATTCTGTGCTACCACCAATGATATTATAATAAAAAATAAGTACCTAGATAGGTTAGGTACTTGAGCTGAAAAAGTGGCACCCGAAAACTGAGCTAATTAGCATACCTGAGCTGTCTTACGAAAGCATTGACAGTTTGAAAGGTAGACCGACAAACTTATCTGTTCCGGTGGCCAAAATTGGAACTACGTGAAATGTCAGTTTTTGCAATGCAAAAACGATATTTAATGACAGTACTAAAAAGACAGTAGCGACGCCGCCACCGGAACAGATAAGTTTGTCGGTCTATACGTACGTAAGTACTGACATAACCTATCTGCCTCTTTTTTATTATAATATTATTGGCTACCACCTTATTCGGAATGTTGTTATCAATCAAGAAAAACCGAAAAGAAACTAGATAGAATAATCAAATATTCTTTAAATATTTGTATAGAGCAATAAAAAAGGATACAATAAAATAATTCAGGAGTTGCCCATGATATAATAATTTCAGAGCATAGAGAGGTCCACTCGTTTTTCTAATGTACACAAGGCACAGTCGCAAAGCGTGCTCAGTGCACAGTGAGCCAACACCGCGCCGGAGCGGACATTCACAACACGCCGCGTCAAGAGCTGAGTCAACCCGCGCTGCCCCTATTTGCACGTTACGAATCTGAAAGGTCAACCCACCGCTGCAGAGCAAATAAAAGGACCATTCAATCGGAACAGACCAAGTTTTGATTTAATTAAGCCTGGCTGGATTCTCAATTTGGGCTTTAGATTATTCTGGATGAATGGGTATGAACGACGTCGTGTTTTTAAATATTTTAATGTGTAGGCAAAATCGCCGCAGACTCCAGATTAAATGATGTTTTACTGTCTTGTACTGTTGCACGAATATTTATGTGATTACCAGTAGTGATAAGGTGTTGAATCAAATTAATTATGCAATCATTTAATACTTTGCTCTTAAAAGTTATTAGTAGGTAGTTTAATATAACTGTAACTGTCCTAATTTACGTAAAGCTAGCCAATTTAATCCGAAGAATCTAAATATATAATATATGATTAAAATGCAAGGGTAGCAATGTAAGTTTTCTAGTAAAATGACCATAAAGTAGAAAGCCGTATCTTCATGTCTTATTATTAATGCTATATTATCTTCTTTTAAAGTGGTAGGTATTTAAAAAAGACAAAAAACGAAATACACTTTTTTCAAATTTAAAAAGAAAAACTAATTGAAAGTTTCCGTATTTTAGGGATGTTTGCAATTAATTTCCACAAAGCTATTTTCCCTAAAGCAGACAAATGCTCTCTAATATTTATTCTAATCCGGTAGCAAACATGATAGTGTTATTTTGTTCGGGAAATAACGGCTTATGGGACATATGGGACAACTCTCGTCCCAGTCGCACACGCCGGGCCTGACGCGCTCTCCGTACATAAATCGCAGCGAGTGCCCTCTCTGCGGCGCGCGCTAACTGTCGCCATTTGTTTGCTGCGTCTCTGATTACGAGCGCCTCTAATATACCAGTAGAAGACGTTTTTTTTCGTGCATCTATTGTCCGGTTAACCACTGCCTACGCAAATTATCGTCTTCAAATAAGATATGATTGAAAAATGAGATTAAGTAATTTACATAATTGAATACCGGAAATAAAAAAGGGTGTAAGTGCCAAAAAATTCGACACTTATTTTATCCCAGAAATGTATTCTATGTGCCATCGCCAATAACTTAAAATAAGAAAAACTCCACATTTTGTTTTTGGCACTTACACCCTTTTTTATTTCCGGTATTCAATTTGAAAAATGTGTTTTTTTGAAGTTTCGCCAGGTTAGTCTATAAGTGCTACAACCTTCTACAAATATACGTTATAAAATGCGACGAACAAATTCCAATGCTATTTTGGCACTAAAAAACTATCTTCTCTAACAGTCGCCAGTATATATCGAACAAAAACGACATATGGGACAACACTCGTCCGAGTCGCACACGCCGGGCCTGACGCGCTCTCCGTACATAAATCGCGGCGAGTGCCCTCTGCGGCGCGCGCTAACTGCCGCCATTTGTTTACTGCGTCTCTGATTACAGCGCCACAAATATACCGGCAGGATGCTTGTTCTTCGTGCATCTATTGTACTCGTACTTATAGAAGTCCCTAATCTGCAAAAAAACTCCGGGTCAAAGGTAGCAAATATAGCATAATATGTTCTTTATAACATGCATAAATGTGCAAGGGGAAGATTGGTAAGTAAACATTTACTCAGAATACAATAATAACCAAACTCCGATGTAATTTGGTATTCTTGAAAGTTCCTAGACTTTATAAGTGGATAAATAATACTACACTACGAGTGCTACATCAATCGTAGCTGCAGACCCGAAGAAAATACAAGCAACTAGAGCTAAGAAATTTAATAGATACCTATTTATATTGTTATATTAGTTTTTCTTAAATCTATTAGTTTATTATAACCATGGTTTTACTTTTGAAGAAAAAGTTTAAACTGTAGGTATTTAAATTTTATTCAGAAATCAGGTGATATACTTACTTACATGAAATGATACAGAAATACAATATAAAAAAAATAGATGATTGAGTAATTCAATATCATAATAATAAAGTAGAACCAAAATTTTCAATTTTTTTTAATAAGGTGGGTAGGCCATTAAAAAATCTGTAATCAAGGTTTTTAAAATTATTGAGTTTTTTATACCTTAATTTTGTTTGATGATTTATTTGTACTGCGTGATTGACTGTGTTTAGGATTATGCTTACTATCCAAAAAGTTTTATCTCACGTATAACGCTTGTATCAGCATTTCTTACTGTAGCATCACATCAATAAAGAAAGCTTGGCGGGATAGGCGGGAAATAGTAGTTATTATTTGCCCGGCCGCGGCACCAAAGAGAGCCATTCGGGCTCATCGCGCGCTATTGTATTTGCAGAGGGCTCCGAGCGGCTTGTCGATTGCCAATCAGACGGATTGCGATACGCTCGTTTGCCATAGAAAAAACATAATCATCGTAAACTCTCCTTTGAGGGTTATACTTGTTAAAAGATGTAGTTTGAATACAGATGCTACTACGAACACAAATGTTGGTTGTTATTGATTGCAATTTTGAATTGGAGTGTTTACAGCATTCAATGCTCTAAGAGTGTGTCATTTGCAAATGACTACTGGCTGACGTCATTTTAAAAGTATTAATGATAATAACTTCTGAAAGAGCTAAAATTTCATAAAGTACTCAAATTAGTTTGTAAGCAAAAATTAAATAGGAAAAAATATAATTAAATAAAGTTTCAGAAATTAAAACATCAGCAAAAATAACTGCAAAAGTCAAACGGTTATTATTAGTTATACATAGGTAAAAGAAGTATCCCCTAAAATAGGTACAAAACCAAATCGATGTACCTAAGTAAGATAAATTTTGACAAAACAGAAATAAATATAAACAAATGGTTTAAACTAATCAAAACTAGTAATGGTAACTGCAATCGAGAAAGGTTTATTATTAGCGCAGCTCATATGCGGCACTCAGGTCTTATCGCGCTACTGTATTTGTACAAAAAAAGAAGTAAGGCCTAAATTAAGTACAGAACTGAATCGTGGTAAAAGACATTTTGACAAATCAGATAAAAAAAAAATTGTCATTAATGGTAACTGCAGTCGAGAGAGGGTTATTATTATTAGCGCAGCTCATATGCGGCACTCGGGCGGGCCTCATCGCGCGCTATTGTATTTGCGAAGGGCTCCGCGCTGCTTGTCGATTGCCTATCGGACGAATTGCAGCGCCTGTTTGCCGTGGAACAAAACCTTCCTTTATATGACGAGATAATTGTTCACTAGGTTATCAACATGTTAACCGTCCTTTGTTCAGTGTCATATTTTTATACAATTGTTCTTGTCATTTGTTTCTGGTAATCATAAATATCAAATACTTATAACTAAAACAGATCATACAAAATGAAACGAGAGAACTGTTCACAAAATTGTTACTGACCTTCAAACCTTTTATTATCACTTACTCTATTTTGCGTGTAGATTCCAACTTAAGAATTTTGGAAATGACAGAAGTTAAACGACTAAAACAGCATCATTGGCATTTTTAAAAGTCCGAACATCTAATGAGCTTGACAAGAGATGAAATTATTTGGACGAGACTCATAGAGCCCCACTCATCGCTATTGTGTTTGGAAAGGGCTCTGGCAGCCTGACGATTGCCTATTTGACGAGTTCACGACCGGCTCGATTGCTGTTAAATCATACCTACCGTTTATTGAATGGGAATGTTTAGTTTATTTTCGCTAATATTGTTTGATAAATTAGCTCAAACCAAACAAGCTAAATATTAGAGTGGAGTAAAGTAGAGGGTCCCATGAGCACCAGAATGTGTAATGTTTTGTGAGTTGCAATTGTCGCTTGCTCTATCCTAAACTTGAAGACTGTAGAACTCTCTCAAGTCTTTTGTTGCTTTCATTAAAGCTTGTGACTGCTCAAACTGTAGCTGAATCTTTCTATTGTTATTAAGAATAAATATTTTTCGTTGTAGAAAGTATGTTGTAGTCTTTTAACTGATTTTATTCTGCAAAATATAGGCACACAGTACATTTGATGGTCAGCGGTCATTACGGCCTATGCCATTGACAAAAAGTCCACGCTAATACAACCTGAAGAGGAAATTTGCACAATCGAATTAAACAATGTAACATCTAAGTAACTTCATGTTAAAATTTAATAAAGCATATTTGCTTATTAAAGAACCCTAAACAAGTACGTACGCTGCCCCCCGAGAATAGAGCGTGACTACGAGTCGAGTAATTGCCTTCACGTCGTAGCGGGATATCTGGCTCGGATTAATTAGCCGCTCGCGAGCTGAAAGTTTTAATCTTTATAATGTACCGAAGGGCCACGCCGCGCCGGTATAAATACAACTGCATTTTTCAATCTACCGGCTTGCGAGCGGGAAACCAAATCGATTCGGGTATTTGGTCATCGGTCGGACATTCCGCGGACGCCGCATGTAATCGAATACGCTATACGATTCACCGATATATTGTATTGATGACAGTTCGCCTCGTTTGTAGACATGAAATTGAATAACTAAATTATTCGTATCGCCCCTTTGCGGCTTGTATGTTTCTGTAAAAATCAACGTAAGTAGCACGTGATTGGTGTACTTACCTCATTAAAGATTCTGTGTATTGCTGTGAAAATTCTCAACGTGCAATGCAAAATTAGTAATTCTTGCTGTGATGACTATGGTTATATTTCTGTGTATTCGTCAGTTAAATTTTTCTGACATTAGTTAAATATTGGTTTGGCTAGGAGTTGAACTGATTATGCTTTATTTCGAAAATATATTCTTGAAGCGAATAAATATACTTGAATATTTTTTTATAAATACATAGCAAATATATTATAAATGCTCGAACATTTTTGTACATTGTACCCGCGACCTTTGGTGTAATACTCGATACGACATTACACCAAATCAATCGTCAAATAGACTCAGCATAAATGAGATCGCGGCTTTTTATGGCAACATACTTCCACCCCCTCACGTTTCACCTGGAGAAATTCCCACATATTCTTAAAACAGCTTTATCCGAGGGTTCGGGCGATATGTGTTTTTAAAATCCTTTCCGTAATAAATTATTCCGAACGTATCTAACGGCTGAGAGCGTAAGAAACAATTTCTTTTACTATTCTTTATTTTTGTAGGTGTTAAATTTTCCTTTTCTCTTAAAATAGTCGAGCTTAAGTGTGGATTCCGACCGTGTTCTTAAAGTAATCCGCAAGTGAAGGCATTTTTTATCAGCAACACTCATCCGAAGTACTCACTTGTGAAACAAAAGAAAACAAGAACATAGAAGAATCTTCTCGATGTAACGGTTAAGTTTATGTTTAAAAATAAAGAATATTCCAAAAATAAACACAGAACTTATTCCTTCCTATTAGCCAATTAATGATGCGCTAACACCAAAGGCCTCTTATATTTCAATTAAGTTATATTCAGGTGTGTGTAACTTATAATTATTATTAATATTGTCGAAAATATAAACCAAGAATCAATAATGAAGATTCTTCACCCTAAGATCCTTTCGGGTCACTATGACCTAGAAAGCTTAGACAAAATTTTTGAACGCAGTACCAACACTCATCTGAGAGGTCACCAACTCAAACTCCTAGTCCAGTCCTCGTACAACAATCCGCACAAGCACTTTCTGACGAACAGGGTGGTGAAAATGTGGAACAGACTGCCACAAGATGTAGTCTCAGCATTAAATATCAATCAGTTCAAGAACAAATTGGACAAATACATTGCTAGCTGTACATAGACTTTGAAATAAGAGAAGACAGAAAAATATAATAGTAACTTATCAGTTTTTAAGCCAGAGATTGTCTAAGTAAATCTACACACAACTCAAAATAACACTATCAAAGGAAACCATCAAATATCATGTCAAGGCTTTTCCCCCTAACATAAATCGACACAAAAGTTTGTTATAAAAAATAAAATTGTTATAAGTTCGGGCAGCTTTCAGCCAAATGACGCCTTTGGGCGTCTTTGTCGCCCAACAAACGCCCCGTGAAATTGAAACAGACTGGGCCATGCATCCCTGAAAATTTTACCTCCTCTTTTGATACTTTTAATCCAGTAACATTCTACTGTGAATAGACATTTTGTGAACTACTTTAGAACTGAGTGTCTTTTCTTTTTTCTTTATAAAATAATAAAATCCTTTCTAGATTATAGATCAATTTTCTATAATTAGTTGAAAGATATCACATTATCTATAAATAAAAAAGAAAGTGGGGCAAGTCGGAATAACACAAAAAAAAAATTATGTTATCAATTTTGTACGAGAATTTAAAATAACAGACAAAAACAAAATATAGGTACAGTTTTCAGCTACAAAGTCAAAGACTGTACTAAAATCATCAACCGGTTGCATCATTTCTTTTCTTAACAGATACCACAAATTTCAACTTACACTCTTACTAGGGAATAACCACAATAACAGACCCACTTTAATACTTCCTAACTGCTATAAACAAATAACACCAATAAACGTCAAGCAAGTGTATCATAGTTCACAAGTTCACATCGAAACAAATTACGTGGTCGCGTGTAATGAATATGTCTGCGATCTATCAGAATTAGAAGACCCTTCTCCTGTCACTGGCATGATCGATGTGCGGAAATGAAGACGATCTTTTTCTAAGAGCGTGCAGTGTACTGTGCAATCGGTATTACGTCACGTGATACGACGGGGTGTGTTACGATCACAGAGATTTTAAATGCAATTTAGTAATGGAAAGGGTTTAAACATTTTAATTTTTTTGAACATACGTGTCGTCGGGCGCGTATACTGGCAACACTATAGTTGCTGATTTGATTGCGTAGTGCCGGATGTTATCAAATTTTATTTGTAAAGTGCAGTGAACGCAGTGTCACGGCGCTAGTATCGTTTTGGCGCCAATACACGAGGACAGAGTCGATGGACAGCTCATGAACTTTACTTTTCTCTTGACCGCCGCTGCGAACAGTCTTACCATCGAAACTGTCACGTTCACAGTCACACGTAGCCCAGTGTGTGTAGTTTGAGTTTTGCAATATATCACAAATTGTAATTGGAACCTGCGTTTCTCTGTGTAACCCAACATGGACCCACCATCAAGAGATGACGGTGACGAGCCATCTACCGCTCAGCTACAGCCCCCGCCGTCATCAGAAGTGGGATACGCTCAAGCCCCAACTTCGTCGGATACCCTGTTGCAGCTGTTGCTTGAACAACAGAATCAGAATAATATGATACGCCTGATCGAAGCCATGCGACCACCAGGTTCATCAACCGTGGCAATCAAGTTGCCAGATTTTAATCCCGATCTTACGGATGCTGATCCACGATCCTGGTGCTCAACTGTGGATATCTGCCTTACCGAACCACCGTTAGAAGGAGGAGCCCTAATCATCGCACTCAGTAAGGCCTTGAAAGGATCGTCATCAACATGGCTTTCTCACACCGCGCATTCAGGAATGACATGGCAAGATTTCAAAAATTTGTTCTTGGCCCGCTATGCTACTGCTGAAACATGCGCGGCCACTATCATTCACATCAACAATAGCCGACCTAAAGAGGGAGAAAATCTCGCCGCATATGCCAGTCGCCTAATTACATCTCTTACGGCAAAATGGAAGGATATGAAGTCAGAAGAAATTGTCATTTCATACGTACTAGCACATCTGACAAAAATTGACGGTAGATTGAACCGCTTAGCATTCACAACTGACATCAAAACTAGGACGAAGCTAATTCAGGAAGTGCAAGCATTCTCTTTAAAACGCAGGCAAGAACGAAACACAGATACCCTCACGCACGAAATTAAACGAAACCGGGCGAACTTCACTCCGCGAGATGTAAACAAACCGATTCAGTGCCACAATGGACACAAGGCGGTGGATTGCTACTCTAATGGTGCGTCTATGCTTACGAAGCGAGCACGAGCGGCGCACGAGCGGAGCACGAGTCGAACCGTTCTGCTCGCGTGACAAGTGTGGACGCACAACGAGCCTGCCACGAGCCTACGACGATCTCTCCTCGAACATAGTTTCAGCCTAAATATCGAAAAACCGGCACGCGGTGCGAGACAAAAAATTGTGTAGTTCTATCTCTTTCTTTTACGTGGTCTATCCGTATCGCCCTCTTTTTCTTGTGTGAATGCGATAGATACTATCAATTTGTATGCAATTTGTCTATAGTTTTCTCTGTCTACGGGCGGAGCACAGTCGAGCACGAAACGAATGCTCGAAGCGCGCTCGTTCGAGGCTCCAAGTCCGTCCACAGTACACGAATTTTGGATCGGCTCGTGCTCCGCTCGTGCGCCGCTCGTGTTCGCTTCGTAAGCATAGACGCACCATAAAAGTAACAATCCGGGACTAAATACACACGGATCGTCATTTTCAAGCTCCACTCAAGACCCGAAGAAATTAGTAACTTGTTACCGCTGCGGAGAAAAAGGTCACATTGCTCCCCACTGCATCGAGAAAGGAGGCAACGAAGTCGTCGCAGGTGTCAACGCTGCTGGCGGAGCCAGTGGTGCCAGCGGTGCTGCACTCGAGCGTCGGGTCAACATATGCGAGGTCACCGGTGTCCGCGGGGAACTTACACAATCCGGTGAGTCGTACCCTTTTTATTTGATAGTGGTGCTGAGTGTTATCTTGTGAAGCTAAGTATAGCAAACCGGTTTTCGGGAGTGCGTAGTGCAACTAACGTGCGTTTAACAGGTGTCGGCAACGCTCACGTTTATTGTACCGTACAGATTTCGTGTCTAGTAATTGACGGGCATTGTTTACATTTGTCGTTTCTTATCTTGCCAGACGAACGGATGCCTTATGCCATTATGATAGGTTCTGATATTTTAAGCTTCGGACTGATTGTTAATTTATCGAGCGCGCGGTTATCAATTACAAAACCGGTTCAATGTTTTAGTGCAATTACGGAAATAGATTTTAGTTCACTTACTACTAACGTACCAGACTTGTTACTAAATAATCTTGTTGATTTGTTGACGGAGTTTTCGTTTGCTTTTATTGATGGTTTGCCACAGACGAATAACGACAGGTGAATTGAAAATTCGACTTAAGGTCCCTACGCGTACCGTTTATCGCCGTCCGTATCGACTCAGTCCGCAGGAGCGAGATGTAGTGCGTGCTAAAATTAACGAACTATTGAATGCGAACATAATTAGGCCAAGTAGTTCTCCTTTCGCGAGCCCTATATTACTCGTGGATAAGCGTGACGAAACGAAGCGTATGGTGACTGATTATCGCGAATTAAATGAAAATACGATTCCCGACCGGTTTCCTTTGCCGCGTATCGATGACCAGATTGCGCGTTTGCACGGTGCGAATTTATGATGTTCGTAACCTACACTGATTCTGACAGTACCTAATTGAAAATTTTGTCCACATTTAGGATATTTTGTTTGGATTGCGCGTGCTACAGCACCAGCGTAGTTGCAACTGCGGTCCCGTTAGAGGCCGGACAGGGCGCGATGGGCGACTGGTGCTGTGGCAGTGGCCTATCTCGCCATTGTGGTTGACGTTGTGAGGAAAGTGTTTCACCATGACTCCAGCGTAGTTGTAACTGCGATCATATTAAAGGTCGTTCAGGGTGCAATGTGCGACTGGAGGTGTGGTGTGCTGGATGGTCCATGAGGACGTGGTTGGTCCATGGGGACATAGTGGTTGGTCCATGGGGACATACTGGTTGGTCCATGAGGACGTGATTGGTCCATGGGGACATAGTGGTTGGTCCGTGGGGACATACTGGTTGGTCCATGGGGACACAGTGATTGGTCCATAGAGGCCTGGATATTAATAGAGTATCTGAGTGTTTGTGTGTAGATATTGTCTTGTTGACTGTACATAATGTGTTATGTTTTGTTTACTATTGAGACTTACTTTCTTATTTTATTGTGTGTTGCTTTACAACCCTTTAGTCAGGCTAAGCCGAGCGATAGGTTATTCCAAGCTATGCTTTTGTTGCAGATATACACGAGGACGAGTAACGAGTCAGTATGGCCGTGTCGTCGGGCGCGTATACTGGCAACACTATAGTTGCTGATTTGATTGCGTAGTGCCGGATGTTATCAAATTTTATTTGTAAAGTGCAGTGAACGCAGTGTCGCGGCGCTAGTATCGTTTTGGCGCCAATACACGAGGACAGAGTCGATGGACAGCTCATGAACTTTACTTTTCTCTTGACCGCCGCTGCGAACAGTCTTACCATCGAAACTGTCACGTTCACAGTCACACGTAGCCCAGTGTGTGTAGTTTGAGTTTTGCAATATATCACAAATTGTAATTGGAACCTGCGTTTCTCTGTGTAACCCAACATGGACCCACCATCAAGAGATGACGGTGACGAGCCATCTACCGCTCAGCTACAGCCCCCGCCGTCATACGTAATAATTATCAAAATGAAAATATGTTTTTCACGGGAAAACAAAAGCTGAAAGCTTTATTTAAATGCCAAATATGAACTTTCACCCTTTGTCAGATTAAGCTACTTAGCGTGGATGCACTGTATTGATAATTATTGTGATAAAACACAAATAAATATACACCTATCTAATAAAATAATACTAGTGAATTATTTTATTAGATAGGTATACAGCGTGTTAGGTAACCCGAGGGACATATTTAAGGAGAGTGTTCAGAATCCGATTTAGAGTCCAATTCGCTATAAAAAATATATCCTTAATTTTTTTCATAATTATCCTAATAATTTATGTATGCATGAACTACCTAAGAATCCCGTGTGCTGAGCGGCCGGTTACACCCCAAACTCAAATTGTACGCGAATACAATTTCAGTCGTACTTGAACGAGTGCACGAAATAGGTACTGTGAAGGAAATAGTGCCCGCACGTTATGCGGATTTTCAGGTTTCGACGAATGTTATGGGCAGATATTTACCAGAGTTTTTATTGATTTATATTTATTTTGTTATATGGAAGCATGAACTATTTGGGGTTTGAATATGTCCCTCGCATTTCCTGTCATACTGTATATTTATATTTAATAGTATATTCGAGTGTTACTTATTAAGAAAAAAGTATTGTACTTTATTATCAAGTAAGTTGTAAGCGAGGTTTTATAAAACCACCTTCACCTTCTACTTTAAACTCAAAGTAAAATAAAACACCTGCAAAACTTGGTAAACACTAAGAGGCCGGCCCGCGGAATAGCCTCTGTCCGCGTCTTAAACGTTGAACGTGTGAAAATATTGGCGCGAAAAGTCGGCAGGATACACAATTCCACTTCATCCAACGCCAGTGTCTGAGTGCAAAGGCGTGTCGGGCCGCGGCCTCCGTGAAAATTCTGCCTCGGCCGGAAAATATGGACGCTGATGGAACCTTAATGTTTCCGACTTGGCCGCCACTTGCGGTCAGCGGTCTTCGATGTGTTGCCTATAAAACTTCGCCCACAATGAAGTTACGACGACAAACTGTGACACGGGCCATTATGGTGTTTTCGAGGTACGGAACGTTTACTTTGTTACGCGTGCGGCTATCTGAGACAGGCTATTGTGTGCAAAGAAAAGCGTGGCATATAACACGCTTCGCAGCATGAAAATTAACCACTCAATCCCGAACCGGCACTCGGGTGCCGCGTAACAATAGATTTTCTATTGTGTCTGGTGATCCGGGGCTTGAAAGATTAAAAACACAAAATTAAAATTCGGATGAAATAAAGATAGAGGATTCTTAAAACACAATGATTTCTATGGAAACAAAACTTTAGTTACAGCTAGTTTAGCGTAAAATAATGATTTATTCATAATAAAAAGGATTTAACATTAAACATAACTAAATAAATTAAGCCTTATTTACTTAAAATTCCTAGTTACCCGTTATGATATAAAGTTCGAAAGGTAGGTACATTTTTACCTATAAATATACGCGCGCCCTCAACTTTCGACCTCCACCTAATGTTCTAAGTTGATAAAAAATAATTAACCGGCTTTCGGGTCGTGTGAATCTAGATTCGTTTGGAGTTTGCGAACTCATTAGTGGACGCGTGTATGTGTACAGTCGGCGAGACGTGTGATTGACACAACGGAAATGATTTCGCCGCCCGACGCCGCCGTTATCTCTTAAAAGGTACAGTCGGACATAAAAGGCCGGTAAAGTGAAATTTTATTGTGTTCACGGACTCTTTAGAGCGGTTCGAAGAAACTTTGTTTTATTTGTTTGATTAAAACAAATTTTAAAATATAGGATTTTTAATTGGCACAACATTAAGAGGCATACCGTTAGTTGTTCCTAAAGCGAAAATTTGGAAGTACCTATACTTAAAAAGTTATTGCCCACTAATTGAATATTATTTTTCACTACCTTCGAATACAATACTTGCACTCGTTGTAATTTAATTTACGTATTCGCCAGCTCGATACAAATCTAAAAAGTTTTCAATTTAAACAACTTGCGACTACAAAGTAAAGTATGAAGAGAAACGTAGAAGTGCCATTTAAATTCGTATGCAGTTTTATTACGTGAACTGTACTTTTGTTGCCAGCAGTATATCCGCTCATTTGTTGATTGCACACTTATATTTGATTTTGATACTGATAATGCAAACAAATTAATCTTTTAATCGGATTCATAAACCCTTCTCGAATTAAAACTTGGACGTACATACTTGAAGATAAGGTATATACATATTTTTATGTCAATATGTCAGCCGCATACAATTCTAATAAGTCAGCAGCAGACGTCGCAGTTATCTATGAGCAGCGGTGAAATGTACCTTTTGACCATCTACTTGTTCGTTTGCCTCCCTCTAATATATAAAAATACCAGTTTGAATTTCGAAAGACCCTACAGTCTAGTGGTTTAAGTTGCAGGCTGTGATCTCGAGGTCCTTTGTTCAACAAAACGCAGGTTGGGCAAAATTGATGTCGATTTTTTCGAACACTGTTAGAGTTTGTGATCACCAGACGCATTTGACAAAGAGGTGAATAAGCCAGTACACATCGTACCTTTAAAATAATACCTTCGTAAAATAACAGTTCCGCCACTCAAACTCACCAAAGATTCCGGTGGTTTTCATTTTCCGTAGTGGGTATGGTTGGTGTTAGACACGGCAATTCAAGTCAATCGCCTAGTATTATGTTTTGCAATACCCAAGTCTTATAAAATTCTTTCACCAAACCTAATTCTAAAGAAGTATGTCTGTGGAAACTAGTACCTACACTTGTGTTTTAAAACTGTGTACAATAATAACCCTGTAGTCTATAATATACTACCTACGTATGGCTCTATCTGAAAAAACTTGTAAAATCTACCTAGCCGACTGTTCCTAAGTACACGTACATAACAATTTCTTTTTTCATAGAATGGGAAAGGATTCCCGGAAACAATTTCCTAGAGATGATACCGTGGGGTAAAATAAACCGTAACAACGACTGAGGAAACCCATAAAAACGATTTCGTGAAAATTAACTCAATCGACAACACGCCAAATTTTGCTGGTACTTTTTTCCGACACGTTTTAGTAGCTGCTTGCATGTGTTAAGATTTTACGACATCACGAGGCCTTGCTTTGTTATAAGAGGAACAGATTTAACATTTCTTGCATAATAGGCACTTGAGTTATCAAGTCTTTTATAGTCCATAGTTTAAAGCAATATTATCTTCCTAGTAATGCGGTATCTGTTCACTGAGCCGGAAACTGCAAGAGTCTTACATATCCATAGATTCGGACGTATACCTTGTATCGGATATTATTATATTTAAATGATCGAGTACGCTTATTCAGCTCACTTTTTTTTCTTATGAGTCCTGAAGTAAACAAAATATAGTAACTTACTTAACTACAGCGCTCCACTATAGACCCAAAGAGCTTCATACCTGGGTATGCTTGGTGGTAAATTTTGACCGCATTGGCTGTACTAATTGCACTCCCGAATGTTAATAACAAATGCTTCTCAGCGCGGTAGGCGTAGCTTAAAAACTGCACCTGTGAGTGAACCAGTCGGTTTACGGCACAGCGGAGAGCGCTGTCAAATGTCACATTGAAAAAAATAGATTTTGGAAGGAAATAATGTCTTCATGTGTTGTGAAGTGGTGCAAAAGTCATACAGACCACACCAAGTCTACTGGACTTAGGTTTCAACTGTAATTACGGCCATTTTTCACTTAATTTTGGATAGGCACCTCTGAGTACTGAAACATATGGAGGCGCCCTTTTGATCTTTTCCAAAAATTACATTTATATAAATATAAATCGAATCGACACTGTCATTACAAATAGGTATACACTTATCTCTTTTCAACTAAGAGATTGCTGCGTATGAAAAAAAAATTTACAGATATAAATTATGGGTGGGTATGGGTACAAAGCATTTTAGAAACACTTTTTAGTGACGTTACAAGCTATGGTCGCGTGCCGCCGCGGCGTCGCTGTTTTGTTCCAATTTTTGGATATCTAGTGATGGGATACTATGTTTTGACGTATCGATACGTTTTAGATACATTATTATTCTGCAATGGTGTTTTTTTTCTGCAGTTTTGTTTTTTGGTGGGCGATGGGCTGACAACAACAGCTGCATAGAATTTATAATATTAAAATGTCATGTTAATGTAGGTGTTAAAATATGTTTTAAAGGTTACCGCTTACTATAGCCTTCCATCATCATTGTAGCGATAACTTGATTTCAAGGATGGAGGCCTTTGCCCTGCAGTAGGACATTAATAGCCGAATCCTCGAACTCTTCGGTCACATCGCACGCAAATTCACTAACAACTTGGAAAGGCTGATAGTGACTGGGAAGGTAGACGGCAGAAGACCTAGAGGCAGGAGCCCGATTCGATGGTCCGACCAGATCCGCACCACCCTCAACTCCAATCTAGCCGACGCCCTACATGTCGCGGAAGATCGCCACAAATGGAGATCTATTATTAAAGAGAAAATTATCCCGCTCCAGCATCATTAAAGAGATCACGACCCTCAGCACTGGGGAATCGACTCGAGGAGGAGGAGGTCATTAATAGGCCGACACTTTACTTTACTTTTATAAGTACTTATATTATCTATTGATATTTTGACTATTTCTAAGTGCCTGTCCTGTTACAAAGCTCACGTAATAAGTTTTTACTTCATTTCTTCTCATTAAAATTTATATAGCATTCTGTTAATACTGTTATAAAATATCGTCACGTAAACTTGTATCGATAATTAAAATATCTATACAATATGGTTGCACTGCGGAGTACGGACGGGTGCCATTTTTGGTTCCAAATCAAGTTTAGGCATACACGTTTTTTTCGTAGGTATGCCATCTCCATATGTTTCAGTACTCAGATGTATGCACAGGCTTCTCTTTCTTACATCTGTATTTTGTCTCGCGTGTCACGAGAGGCGGCCGGCAAATCGCAGCGCGTGTATCATTCCATGTACGAAATGCCGTAACTGACGTCTCATATATTTTCAACTTAGACTTGACAACAATAACGTTGCATTTTACGTGCGGATAGTTTATTTGAGCATTTGTTTGAGTCGGTGTCGATATTTTCTGGCATTTAGTATGAACAGGGTACTTCCACTGTTCTCAGTACCCTTAAGTTGAGAGTACTTGAGAGCGACTGCATAAACCTCTTCACCAAGATACATAAGCTCTTTGTACTTTGGAAAGAATACCCACTTTCTGAATGAATTTAACATGACGTTTATGATATTCTAAAAAATATATTTTATGTAATCAATTTCCGATTTAAAATTCGTTTTGTCAAGAATTTCTGAAGCATGATTTATTTTAATTACCTAACTATTATCATCATTATTATTTATGCTTAATTCTATTCAACCGTATCCAATACAACACGAAAAAAATTGCGTACTTATTTAATAAAATAACACTGCTGTAATTTGTGACTGACTGCTTTCCACTCCACTGACTGATCCACTTAAGTAGTTTCATTGATTGGGTAAACTTTTTATGTAATCCCAAAGCTGTTACTGACTTCTGCCTCCATCTTCATCAAAATCCAGTACAGTTCACTGATAGAAAATTTGATTAAGGTTATAAACCCCCGCATAAATTCCTATAAAAATCAAGCCAAATATTTCAGCGAGTTAACACAGCGAAATGAGATCGTCGGCAACCGCAGAGCGGGCGAGCATCAACACTTATTAAAAGGGGATTAACTCGTTTAAAGTCCGATTGAACTTCCTCCTTACACTTTACAACCAGGGTGGCCTGTGCGCGTGAAACTTTGTGCCGTTTGCGTTATTATTTGATGATCGCTGCTTATTCATTGTTGTGTTGCGATGCCATTTCTTAGCCAACTTAATTATGTAACTTTAAACTTGACTCTGCATCTACAACTGTTTGCGAATTTTGTTTGTATTTTCGTATAAATTACGAAAGTGCAAGTACTGCAAGTAGATAAATAGTTACTTTAAAACAATACCTGCACAAGAATAAATAAACAGATACGAGTAAAAGTTAACTGTTTCCTGTATTTCCCAGTCATTTATTTAGTAAAATTAGAAATAGCGTACCTACTCCCGCTTCGTAATTTAATACGACGACATGGTATTAATTACAATTTCGAAACTTTAGAAAAAATGTTCAGAAGGATAAATAAAAAATTAAAAAAGTGCTTTTAATTATTTTGTAAATAAAATGAAACTAATAAAATTGTAAATGTAAGTATTTATTTCCAGTAAAACATGTTGGGAATTAGAAA
Source organism: Mecyna flavalis (assembly GCA_949319885.1). Classification (NCBI taxonomy): domain Eukaryota; kingdom Metazoa; phylum Arthropoda; class Insecta; order Lepidoptera; family Crambidae; genus Mecyna; species Mecyna flavalis. The sequence continues at coordinate 11,329,911 of OX439431.1, read as the reverse complement.
GTTTATTTTTTTTTTTCAGTACAATGACTAATGATAGGTTCAGGGTATAAGGCAAACAATATCTATAACAGTACCAGTACAAGCTTATAAATTATTTTTAAAGTAACCGCTAGTCTCTCATTGCTTGCACCAAATCCCACCATTTGACTTCATCCCAGTTTCTTTGTTTAATGTTTAGTCGAGCTGTAATGTTCACCACATATGTACGCAGCTAGCTCCACTAAGGAACACAATATTTCTTTGGCCAAGACAAATAACGGTCGGGCGTTAGTTTGATTGGAGGTTATTTGTTGCCTTTACAATGAACATTAGTGGGGGAACGAGCATTTTCATCGTCACTGCTTACTGCGGAGGTTTTGTCTCTATTTTTAGATTAGTGGCCGGTCGTTATTTAGTGAGATGTGTTTTCTGAAAAAATACAGCAGTTGTTCTTTCCTTTTTTCTGTTATATATTCAACCTTTTTCTTTGGCTGTTGCTATATGGTTTCCGAGTCAGTAAAACTTTCTCATTTCTTGTACCTATTGCTTCTCGAAATCTATTTTATATTATTTTAGTGTTTATCCTTTACAAGTGGATCAGTCAAAACTTTATTCAAGGAGTGCCGATACAATTCGTAGCGGGATTCTTGAAACTTATCGTCATATCATTTGGCTTTTGCTTGAATTCTCATATGTCCACGTCTAGTTGGCGCAACCAGTCTACTGCAGTTAGAGTGAATTCATGGAGCTCGAACATTCCTCGAGGGAAACGACGGAGAGGGCATTACTCGACGATATGCGTCGTTGTTTGGAGTGGAGCCCCATAGTCACAATCCGTCACCTCATTTGGGTACCATTTGTGGAGGTGGTAATTGCACTTTCCATGGTCGGATCTGAAATTATATGTATTTGCTTTATTATCTAACCTATCTATGCAATTACTATTTGAACCATTTCTAGCTAATTGTAATACCAGATAATTTACTTAACAGAACCGTACAGGAGATTAATCAAATTTGTATGCGATTCTGAACAATATAGTGCATAATTTCAGAATAATTAACTGTTCAGGTAAACCTATTATAGTTTTGTAATAACATGATATTTAGAGACTTTATTATGAGCAGAAAAAAATAAAAATAAATCTCAATTAATTGTATTCAACTCAATAAACTTGTCATTCAATAGCGATACAGAAACCTACTTCACTGTACATAGTGTACATATTCAATTCTTGTTACAAAAACTAATAAATTAAATAAGTATGTATTGTCTTGTCTTTGTTCATTATTCACCCAGCGCTACCTATCCTGAAACTAAATAAATAAACACGCACACTTACTTCGCACCATCAATACATTTTCATCATAGAACTTATAAATAACCTTTCAAACGCTACCAAAAAATGTGTCACAGATTAATCGTTAATAACTAAATATGATGCTACTTTTGTCTAAAATGTTTAATATCCCTTTGAAAAGTGGCACAACTCATCAGCTTTTAGCTATGTATTGCGTTAATATCGCATAGTTACGGAGAACAAACGAGCAAAACTGTGGAATGTTTTTATGAGAATAGTTTCATTTGAGCATTGCTAAATGATTTGACAAGGGTGAGGGTGAAAACCTTGTCGTAATTTTAGTACGTTAATTAATGGATTACTCTACATGATACAATAAGTAAAGTGGAATATAAAATCTGAATAAAGTAAATGTTAAATGATATTATATTGTTATATTAATTTATAGCTGCTTATTTAGTTTATATGTCTTTTAAAAGGGAACTTTTATAAATCCACTTGGGGCATTCATTTTCAATGAGACCAAAAGTAGATAATGCAGTGCAGTGTCACTCCACTCATCATACCTACAAAGAGTCGCTTTCCTACGCCCAAGTTTATTGTATTTTTGTCATTGTATGTATTGTGATGAACTAGAGGTTAGTTCATCACAATACACATCATGAACATCTAATAAATGCCTTTAAAACGAGTAACAATAATTTAAAGCTTTAAGATTTTATTCTTACAAAGAATCCGTTCAATCTCTTCACCAATAGAGTCAAACGATGTCGTTGCTCTCTAAAAGCAGCACTTTCGATTCTCGTTATGGCTTGAAGTAGCACTTGGACTGACCATGTCTCATCGGTTTTACTTGAGAATGGTTTAGCTAGTAACTAGCCACAATGACGTCGCTTTCAAATAGGACCGAAAATTTACTGCACACTATCTATTAGTATTAGTAATACGTAGACTGTGTAAGATTGTTTATGCACATTCAAGAAAAAATCAAGTTGAAGTCATAAACATAATCAAATATATATATCGTTATTCATTTGACATACAAAAAAGCACTTAGGAATCGTCAAAAACTAGAAAAAATAAAAATAATATTACAACAATATACATAGTATATTTTATATCAAGATGTACTAATAAATATAAGACTCTACCACCGGTGCGGAATATTGTTTTGCCGAGAAGGCATGAATTATTTTCTTTCAAAGGGCAGATATTATAACACATATTACAGTCAAATAAAAGCTTCAGAGATTAGAGGAGACCACAGAATTTTAAGCGAGTAAATGCAGTGACACTTCCTCCATTTTCTGCAGCAATATTTCAATATGAGACAACCAGCATGACAAATTATATACAAAACCATATCTACGACAAGTTAATAATAATTTACAGTTTGTGGTAGTTTCGTGTGCAACTGTACCAAAATGTTTATATTTGAAATTGAGTTAAGAATTAAAAGTTTGTGTAATACAAGTGTGAATATTCAATATATCGAGTTTAGGGAAAACAAATATCGTATGGGAAGCCAAAGAATCGATATCGATGGTTAAAATGTCAAAGGGCTTAAAGGACAAATCATGATTTTTCAGGAGAGCAGAAAAACGAAATAAGTAAAAAATTGGGCATAACTTTTTTGATTTTAAAGCTATCGGTTTGTTGTAAAGGACACTTTTATTTATTTTTTCAAGCCGAACCGTATGCAACCATTTTATTTATTCTAGATAGCATAGTTTTCGAGATAGGTGTCCTTTAAGAATTGAAATTCGATTATTTTGTCCTTTAAGCTTAAGTTTCTGTTGAGATAAATCATTAGCTTTGGCTTAAAGGACATGTTATTACAGGTGTTAGAATAGAATTGGTCCTTTAAGATAAAATTTAGATAAAAAAATAATTATCCTATCTAACATGAATTTGCCTGTTAAGCTGTATTGTGTTTTTTCAATATAGTACAAAAAGAAGCGCTGTCGGCATACAGAGTCAAAAAACATCAATCTCTCCCTCTCCTTTTTTTTCTGAGGAGAATGCGTTTATGCATCACAACCTCTGGCTAGCTAGACCTGCGGCCGTGTGTGGGACTCGAGGCTAAAGCGTCCACTACCCACTAAACTCCCCCGGTTTCTCCTTCACACCCGATTGGGACGAACCAGTGCCAGTCTTGTTGCTATTGACCAGCACACTCTCTCCCTCTCCTGGGTGTCGTAATAGGCAAGACAAACGTGGACACTTACGGCACGGCTGGTCCGCAAGTTAAAAGTGGCTCAGTGAGACGTACGAGATCGTATACGAAATGAGATGATGCGGCATAGAACCAAAGGCAGTGGGCTGGCTATATCAGCCGTAGAACCGATAATCGTTTGGACAAACGGATTCTAGAGTGGAAAACGCGTCTCGGTAAACGTAGTGTAGGACGCTGTCAGGCCAGGTAAAGTGATGAATTGCGCAGGATGGCTGTCAGGAGCAGGATGCGAGCGGCCGAGGATTGATCAGTGTGGCGAGCATTTGGAGGTTATGTCCAGCAGTGGATTGTAATATTCAGATGATGATGATGATGATTGTAAAGATCCATAGATTCATTCATCAATTTATTAACAGAATTATAACTATTGTATTGGTCTTAAATAAATATTGGATAACATCACATACATTGATCTGACCCCAAAGTAAGTAGCGTAAGAGCATGTGTTATAGGTGTCAGAAACAACAAAGGTACCACAAATGTATACTTAAATACGAATAAACATCCAGACACAAAACAAACACAAATGATCCCGAACCCACGACTCCTGGCGTAAAGGGCAGGGAAATCAATGTGATTTATTTGACATAAAACCACAGTGTCCTTTAAGCCCAAAACGCCTGAATCAAAATATGCAAGAGTAGGCTTTAAATGCCATAATACATTATCAGTGACCTTTAAGCAAATAATACAAAAATGGCCAATTTTTAACCATGAATATCTCGCTAACTATAAGGGATAGGAGAATCTTTGATATACCATTAGAAAGAGCTCAAAAAACTCAATACAAATGTAACAAAAAGTCATTTTCGCCAAAATGTCCTTTAAGCCCTTTGACATTTTAACCATCGATATAAGAGCAACAGTTGATGGCGGCGCCTGATCCCATTGAGACATAACGCGGCAATTTCCTCAAACGATACGCTGTGATCGCGACGTAATGCATTGGGGGAAATGAATGGGAACTTATATGTTCACTTGTCTACCATCTCTTGCCTGTATATTTAACATGTACGAATAAAGCTAGGGCCGTATTGAAGTGATTTATTGTTTTTGTACTTTCTTTTTCTACTCCCTTTTATGATTTCTAGTTTCTTTATCTACTTTCTTTTATGACAAATGGTAATGGTTGAAAAAGCGACTATTACATCAAGAGGTGCGGGTTCGAGTCCCACACGGTATAAACATTTTTATGCAGGAAAACAGACGTGTTCATACATAATAATAAATACTATCAGACGTTTGTATCGGCATGGGTGTTTCGATTTGTAACATGATGTATTTATTTAAAAAAAAATAAGTATTTAAGTAATGTTTATCCGTTTACCACAGTATAAGCTATGCTTAGTTTAAAGACATATCATTTAGTGTTATGGAAAAGGAAAATCGTATAATTGACCTGCTCAGGGTTTTTGGACTAATGACAAACCAGACTTGCTTTACTTTGAATACATAAATATACTGCTCTATAAATAATGATACACGATATGATTAATTTCTAACAAAATCATCAGAATACAAACTAGCTACAACACATCCCGGCATTGTGGGTTAATAGATAGCAAACACGTACGCGGGTAGGACGGCGCGTAGCTTGGATCGCGTCGAGTGCACCTCACGGTCCGGGGCTTTTGCCTCCAAGGAATCGATTATCTCTAGACGTCTCGAATTCCGGCGTCTTGATCTCCATCTTCACTTAGACGACCTGCATTAATACCTACCCGGCTTATGTTTGTCTGGATATAAATAAACAGAACTTGTTTACGTTTTTAAGTGGATTCGTTACGGAACTAAGAAGCGTGGCTATGTAGAGTGAACTTTCATTGCCCCAAGATCTTGGTCTCCAATTTTGGTGACAATCAGGGATAGTGCTTATTATTATTTTCAAAAAATCGCCAATATGTTGGGCATAGGCATATTGCACCGATAGGTATTATAAATCAAATCCTTTAAAAGTTACCCAAAACATTTAAAAAAAAAATTCGTGACGTATTTACTTTTCCCTGTAATTCGAAAGTTATTACTGAAATTAGGTAGGTACTACATTTTAAAAAGCACCTAGACCAGAGCAAGTTTTGAAGTATAAGAATTCATTTATGTAGGCACGTACTACTTGTTAGGGATTTTGCTCTTTGACACAACAAAACATCCAGATTGTATAGCCGTGGGTATTATCTCACCGAAATCCTTGTATCAAGTCTTGAAATCGCTTCGCATTGTTGTCTTTTGTGTTCGGGTTCGTATTCGTTTTCCATCGCACACCATTATTCACATTAAGTGGACAGATCTCGGGTCAGATCCAGGCACAAGAAAAGCACAAAAAGTGCCCGCTTTATCCAAGCATGATAAATCTACTTCAAATCCGAGAATAGCGTCTTTTATGAAGGAAATTGAAATAAACCGACCGTGCGGATAACGGCTAAGTAAGAAGATCGGGATCCCTTTAGAATATATTGGTGAATTATTTTCATTCATCAACAAAGCCCTTCAGCGGAAGAATTATATATAACAAATCTGTCATTTAGTGAACTTGCAATAATTATCTCGGCGCACAACTGACATTGGAAATGCCCAGCTATGATATTAATTATGTAGATAGACAAATAAAAAATATGTTTATACTTTACCTAATCTCTTGATCTCGCGTGACAGCTATAGATGTTATAAGTTCGAATTCTATTCGGGATAAACTTGGGATAAACATACATTAATAAATTAATCTGTGTCTGGATGATAAACATGAATATAGGTACTCATAGCATTAATTTGCGTGACCATCGTTGATATAAATATGAAAGACGTACCGGTACCAGTGTTTTAATATTCGATTCGTAAGAAGTATTTCTGTTTTTTGAAGATGTACGAATATTTCGTTATTACCGCACCAACCATAATTTTTAATATGATTTTACGTGATATTAAATTCGAGACGTATTTTATCTTTCCGAATTGATTATTACCTTTGGTACTTTAAAAAAAAGTAGTAGGTAGTATCTTCCAGTAGAGTTAATTGCATTAGTCTATTTATAACGCACGAACGAACAAAGTCTGAATGCTTATAAACAGTTACATGTTTCCCTAGAAAACTTATATGGAGACGGACAAAGCTCCCGCAACCGAATAGATTGCCAATACAAGATTTTCTTTTTCTAATTTTCTCCTATTCCATATAACAGATTGTTCAGGAGATACGTCCCTATTTTTAGTGGTGGAGCAGAAATCGAGCGTGAAATGGTTACCACACGGAGCGGTTGTCTCGCGAACAAACGAAATGGCGGATCGCCGTCCCCGCCGGGGCGTTTGGCGGAAAATTGGCTGGCGCGCAATGGCGCTACGTCCGCTCTTAGCTGTACGAACCGGTTAATAAGTAATGTGCCACCCACCGCAATCGCAAAAAAAAACTTCAATTCTTTTCAATAGTTAACCTCTGTCACAGACCACTTCAGCGGTAAATAACATTTTTTAAAATATAACATACGTTAGTTATGGGTAAAAAAAACTACTTTACTTCTGTTTAACCTCGAATATGAATTGTATAAAACATAATACGTTAGGCCTTTTTATTAAAAAAAAATATAGGCACGTTAAATTATATACATAACTATCAGTGTCAAAACAAACCTGCAATATGATCAGCACAAAACAAGATTTTTTTTTCTATTTCTATGGTTTACTGTAAAAACTATGCTTTAAATGTCTTGCGATAAACTGTTTGTCTGGTCAATGAGTTTTGGGGAGTTGTGATCTGGTAACTTGACAACATGTTTAATTTAGTTACATTTACGATACTCGCCCGTTTTATGTTGGTAAACAACATATTTCTGCGACACTATACTGGACAAGAAGTCTTTGTCCTCGAGCGAGGTACAAGCAACAACCACGTTAAACCCCGACTCTAGAAAACAATCCTCATCGGCATCAGGCGTGACGAGCCGATGTGCCATAAAACGTCGACCGTTATGATTTTCATCACGGGCTAGGAGGCCGGCGGGAAATTTCGTTTTCATTTTATGGACAGCGTTTTACTCATACTTTACTACCGAATAATATTGGACGCGTGAAGATATTGTATTGCTGCCACTATGCTTTCTAGAACACCCAATGGGTGTATAAAACTGATCGGTCTGGTCTCTCAGCTCAGGTCGTATTTCTCATTGCTAAGGGTCGAAATCATTATATGGAAGAAAACATACCTACGTACGAGTTCGTAAGTTCATAGCAACACCAATATATTTTATAGAAAAAATTTCGTTATTATTATTACGTTCTTCATTTTGTAATAACTAGCTCCAAAAGATTTGGTTATTCTTATAATGTACCTACCAAAACATTGTTTTGCTGGTAGGCCTAGGTATACAATAAATGCCTACGATAAATGGTAATAAAAAAACAAATGGTTATTACTAAATTTTTTGACCACCTCTGTGGAACAGTGGCTAAGCTCGGGTATAAAAACACGGAGGTCGAGGAGGAGGAGGAGGGTTCGATTCCCACCTTGGGTGTGGTTGGTTGGTTCATTCGGACACAAAATGAATCAACCAAGAATTATCTTAAAATCCTCGGTACGACCATGGAATTAATATTATCTATGTAACGGTACGACCGTCGGACTGAGTCACTGATCTCTATACGCCGCGCGTATTATAATGGACCTCAGTGGACTAAGTGCATAGCGAAGAAATAAAAAAATTCATTGTATTTTCCCCAGGAGATACTTGGAAGTTACATGACACTCTGTTCGGCACTTATTGTTATTTGTTTAATATAGTGTGAATTGTATTGTATTATGTTGATTTTATAAATCAATTTTTGAGGGGGCGTGTTGGATTTATAGATTTATAATACAAAAATTGATACAGTCATTTATACCATATCGAAACTCTTTACTTTGTACTATGGTTGGCTGTCAGGTGTCATGGCTTCTCTGTGTCGAACAAGTGAAATATGAAACATTACACTGCTTTATTCCTGAAAAACTTTCTTGTTCTGAGGAAAAACTAAATCGTTTAATTTTATCCCATAACCCAATTTCCACTCAATTAACTGATGATTAACTGACATCTCCGTCATTTTTTGCAATGTCAAAATTATTTTGTTGAATTTATTTTATTATTTCCTTTTTACTTAATTGTATATGTTTTTATGTGAAAAATATTACCGACGAAATGGGTGATACAAATAATACATTGAAATCTTTGGTTCTAACGGTAAATCAAGAAGTTAATACCAACAAAATGCTACGTGCATTATCAGCTATAGCACTAGAAATGCAAAGGTAAAATTGTAAAAAATTATACCTACAAGCCTACAAGAAATAAAATGCATTGCTCATCTCATTATATCGCTCTACTTATACAATTGTGCAAAAAGACTGGCTTAATTTTAAATTATATATTTTAAAATGCTAACTTAATTAGTTTATATCTGAATAATTACGGTATAATAATTAAATTATGTATTCATAACAAAGTTGTCTGAGAGGAATTAAATCGTTACCTATTTATGACACCTTACATTTAGATGACTAGTGATATAATTTAAATCGCCACTAATACTAATATAATTGACTTAATTTGTAGATTTCATACAACTACGCCAATTCCTTACAATTTAGGAGGAAATCAAGAAATATGTGAAAGATTAAGCTTGTGCAAGTCTAACATAAGATTAAAAAGAAAGCAGATCAAGCTCTTGAAACAAAATCTACGAAATGCATGTGGTAGCGCATTCATAAAATATTTTCAATAGTTATTTAATTAAAACGCTACATTGTTTAAGCAACTCCAATCCAATTTGACTACTACAAACTTTTGACTTTCAAACCGCACGATCCAAGTTAAATTAATAGATAAATAATAATTACCTGTGATTTCAGTTGTTGCCAAGACGGTAATGTCAGCAAAGGATAAAGAAACAAAGTTTTTACATGATCACATGAAAAATGCAAGAACTGAATGTATTGATCTTTATCAAAAAAATATCAACAACAAAGAAGCCATCCAACATTTGACACTTAATAATCAATCACTGATAGAGAAAATCAAAAACTTCGAAGAATTTATAGAACTCGGATACATCAAATTACAAAAAATACGAAATAGCCATGTAGAAAATATTCCTACCGTAATGAAACTAAAAGAGATTTTGTTAGCATGTGGGCAGTACTATGCCGATTACTCAAATGAATTCGAAACCCGCAAGCTATTGGAACAGAGAAATCGATTTCTAAACAGCAAAATTAAAATATTAGTTAATAACTTAGAAGCAGTTGCGGAAGAATTAAAGAGCCTTCGATACCAAAACAATAAACTACATAAAGAAAACGTTTCATTAAAGAATAAGTTCATTAAACAAATAGAGAATGGTTCTTTAAAAATAGATACAAACGGATTTGTTCAAGAGAGCCATACTCAATTTAATGATTTAGAAAATGGTTCAGTGCGAGTCGATCGCAGTTTGGATTTTACCTATCATTTATCATTAGTTAACAATTTATTGAACGATCAAGATAATATGCTAAATTATTTGAAAAAGTTATCTGAAAAACTTAGTTCACAATCGAAACCAGATACAATGTCTGACTGCTCTACAAAAACTTAGGAAATCATAATTATTTTATTCTTAAGTAAATATCAAATAATGAATCCTCATTTTATGTTTGTCCATTAAGAACAGTAGATTAAAATATAATTTCGGAAATTATGTAATGCAAGTGATTTTATTTTATACGTACCTACTTACTCTACTCACCCAACGAGAAGAGGTTACGAAGACAATAAGATAGGTTAAAAGTCTTAATCTATACATATAATAAATTTGTAGAAAAGTGGTGTCTGTACAATGGAAATATATTAAAAAAAAGTAGCAGGGGTTGTTAATATATCGACAGCGAACCCGAAATTGTAATTAAAATTTTTTTTGTCTGTTTGTCTGTTTGTCTGTTTGTCTGTTTGTCTGTTTGTCTGTTTGTCTGTTTGTCTGTTTGTCTGTTTGTCTGTGTGTTTGTGCACGCTAATATCAGAAACGGCTTATTCGATTGAGATGCGGTTTTCACTAATATATTGTGGTAAGCTTCACTTAACATTTAGTGTTTATTTCATGTCAATAAATAAAAAACCGGCCAAGTGCGAGTCGGACTCGCCCATGAAGGGTTCCGTAGCAGCAAGTATCATCATAATATAAATGTTCTTGTAGTTCTTTGTAAGTTTGATCGACGTTTTTGTATTTGAGTTGATTGAATGAGAGGAAAATTGCGGCTTACGATTTATGACGTTTTAAAAAAAAACTAATTACTTGATCTCGTTCAAACCAATTTTCAATGGAAGTTTGCATGGTAATGTACATCATATAAATTTTTTAGTTTTATCGTTCTCTTATTTTAGAAGTTAGAGGGGGGGTGACCAACATTTTACCACTTTGGAAGTGTCTCTCGCGCAAACTATTCCGTTTAGAAAAAAATGATATAAGAAACCTTATTATCATTTTTAAAGACCTATCTATAGATACCCCACACGTAAGGGTTTGAAGAAAAAAATTTTTTTGAGTTTCAGTTCTAAGTATGGGAAGCCCCTAAAATTTATAAACTAATTACTTGATCTCGTTCAAACCAATTTTCAATGGAAGTTTGTATAATAATGTACATCATATTTTTTTTTTAGATTTATCGTTCTCTTATTTTAGAAGTTACAGGGGGGGGGACCAACATTTTACCACTTTGGAAGTGTCTCTCGCGCAAACTATTTAGTTTAGAAAAAAATGATATAAGAAACCTTATTATCATTTTAAAAGACCTATCCATAGATACCCCACACGTAAGGATTAGATGAAAAAAAAATTTTTGAGTTTCAGTTCTAAGTATGGAGAGCCCCCAAAATTTATTATTATTTTTCTATTTTTGTATGAAAATCTTAATGCGGTTCACAGAATACATCTACTTACTAATTTTCAACTGTATAGCTCTTATAGTTTCGGTAAAAAGTGGCTGTGACATACGGACGGACAGACAGACAGACAGACAGACATGACGAATCCATAAGCGATTTACTTGAATACTGACAGTTTGGATATTTCATTTATTTATATTTAAGGGTTTGTAGGTTAGGTTGTCTTTCTTAATTTTCTTTAAAAATTTGTAAATAAATATTGTAAGCATTTGTTATAGGTTAGGCATTTCTTTCCTTGATTTTTGGTATACTTATCTTAATTTTTTATTTAGGGTTTGTATATATGAATAATTTATAAGTATTTGGTATAGGTTAGGCAATTCTTTTCTTGATTTTCTTTATTTAAGTACAAGTTTATAAGCTCAGGTTATTAATTAATTGTTCTAGCAATTCTTTTGTTTCATAAAATTTGTACGTTTAGTTTACACATCTTAACACTTTTTGCAGTCAGCCTATGTTTTGCGATGACAATTAATAAAGCCCAAGGTCAGACGATGAAAGTTGTGGGTGTAGATCTAAGTATCAGCTGTTTCTCGCACGGTCAGTTGTATGTGGCTCTGACACGGGTTAGCAATCCTAGGAGCCTGTATGCTTTCATTCCCGATGGCCATACGTCACATATCGTATACCTACAGAGAAGCATACTGTAAAGTAATTCATGGTTATAGAAATAAATATTCCTAAGAATGATTTTTTTTTTATTTGAAACTTTGTGTTTAACTGTTTTTATTTTCTATCGATAAAATCATAAGACCGGAAAGCAATCCCTGATGCAATGGGACCACGGGGAATGAAAATTACCCGTGGACCCGTTAATGGGTCGACCCAACGGGACCACGGGTAAACACTCAAATTTTTAGCTACCCAAAGGACGGTATTTGTTATTTAAAATATGCTGCCCGAAAAGTCACTATTCCACGCGGACGAAGTCGCGGGCACAGCTAGTTACTTATACGTCCTTTTCGTTCTTTTGCACGTTTTTTCCTCTATCGAGCCGGCCTAGGTACCCATTCCTTAGGGTTCTCACAGACGAACGACCCATCGTTCGCGACCGTCCGCGACCCTTGACGACTGTCGCCGACGGCGGGGACGCGCCGCAGCGACGTCAGCGACAGTCGACGACAGTCGCCGACGGTCGCGCGGGGCCGCAGCGACAGTCGACGTCCCACCGATAGTACGTTCGGCGACTGCTGGCGACTGTCGCAGACTGTCGCCGACGTCGTTGCGGCCCCGAGCGACAGCCGCTCACCACAGTCGTCGAGGGTCGCGGACGGTCGCGAATGATGGGTCGCTCGTCTGTTTGAACCCTTACTGTCCTAGAGCATTCCTATACACACACAATCATGTATAAAGTATCTTTTTTTTATACCACGTCAGTTGGCAGACAGACACGAAGCCCGCCTGATGGTAAGCGGTCACTGCGGCCTATTCCATTGAGGGACACTTCATCAGGAAGCGTCGCTCAATGTGCTGCCAGACTGTAGGCTTATCTGATCTTCGAACCCTTCATTTCAAGTGTACTGAGTCCCAGGTTAATATTGCCGGAACACAACCAGAGCTGCTACGGCGGCCGATTTTAACTTTGGGGGTGGTAGCTAGCCAGTCGGACTCCTACCACCAACCAGACCCATGGCGGGAATCGAACCCACGGCTTCCGGGTTTCATACCCGAGCGGCTTAGCCACTGTTCCACGGAGGCGGTCAATCCTGTACGATAAGCTATAATATTATGGTATGGCTGTATTTAAGGAATAATTGGGAATTCTATAAGATATCCCTCCCAAAACTGGTTTGTCAAGTTCAGCTTCAGAACTTCAGACTGTCAGTACTGTCACTGTCATCACTGTCACTTATGGTACAAGACCGACAAACTTATCTGTTCCGGTGGCCAAAATTGGAACTACGTTAAATGCAATGCTAAAACGATATTTAATGACAGTTTTAAATAGACAGTAGCGACGCCGCCACCGGAACAGATAAGTTTGTCGGTCCAGCAGACCTACAAACTTGTCTGTTCCGGTGGCCAAATTGGAACTACGTGAAATTGCAAACGATATTCAATGACAGTAGCGAACTAGCGACGCCGCCACCGGAACAGATAAGTTTGTCGGTCTATATGTTTTTGTATGTACATTACTTCACATTACAATTATTTATCTATTTTCGTAAGCACATGGTCATCAAAAGATAGGTGCATAAAGCAACCAAACTTTACTGTTCTAATAATAAATCCGTTGTATGCATGTACATTCTGAAAGACGCAGTCCGTAACATACTTAAGTGCGGCGGCAGTGTTTATAATAAAAGATTTTGCTCAAGTGCGGATTTTAAAAGAAGAATGTCTTTGGAGCAAGCTAAGCAAGTTGCGGCATACCGGGCCGTAGACGAATTTGTAACGAACAACTGTGTTTTTGGGGTGGGTAGTGGTTCTACAGTGGTGTACGCCGTACAGCGTCTAGCTGAGCGAGTTGAAACACAAAATTTGAAGGTGACCTGTATACCAACATCGTTTCAAGCAAAACAACTTATCATTAAACATAACCTTACCTTAGGAGAACTGGACACGAACCCCATAATAGATGTTACTATAGATGGTGCTGATGAAGTGGACTCCAATTTGACTCTTATTAAAGGTGGCGGTGGTTGTTTACTACAAGAAAAAATTGTAGCTTCGTGTTCTAAAAAACTAATTGTCATAGCAGACTATACTAAAGATTCTATGAAATTAGGAGACAGATACAAGAAAGGAATACCAATTGAAGTCATTCCTATGGCATATGTTCCAATCAGGAACAAAATCATTGCATTATATGGTGGAGAAATCAAGCTTCGAAGCGCTATAGCCAAAGCTGGACCAGTAGTAACTGATAACGGAAATTTCATTCTTGATTGGATCTTCTCAAATCAAGATTTGGATTGGAAGAATGTCGATGCAACTATAAAAATGATTCCTGGTGTTGTAGAAATTGGCTTATTTGTAGATATGTGTAAAAAAGCTTATTTTGGTCAACCTGAGGGAACTGTAGTAGAAAGATTAACTCCAGCGAAATGAATCTTGTCCAGTCTTTCTATACAAAGTGCTTAGTCATTATTGTAATATCTTGCTGAGAGCTCTCTTTGATCAAATATTTTTTGTATTAAATATACATATTTTAAAAAGGCATGTATGTAAGCAAACTTTGCATGAACATTGATTCTCAGTACCTAATGTATATTTAAAGCATTTCATATTATGTAAGAATACCTATTATGTGTTTAAGTAAAATCTCATATCCTATTGTGCAGAAGCAAAATATTTTTGAAATTAAATTTTATGGAATTTGTTATCATAATTTTTAAAAATATAAGGATTGTTGTAGATTGAAACTTTCGATATTTACATAGTAACAATAGTTATGTTTTAAGATGCATAGCGAATATATTTTATTATTAGAGTAAAAAACAAATTTAGTGCCTGAAGATCTGAGATTCTTAATGCCATCTTAGTCTTAGCCAAGCTTCCATATTAGGTATTTCTAAATAACTTTAAATCAAACCCTTAATCCTTCTAGCCCCGGAAAACCAGACAATAGAAAATCTATTGTTAAGCGGCACGCGAGTGCCGGTTCGGCTTTGAGTGGTTAATCCATTTTGTTATATCTCCAAGTAGATAGTCCATGTATTAGGATTATGTATTTTTATAAAATATAAATAAGTTTATTCCAATGAAAATTTTATTCCTTCCATAAGTGACATTAGGTAAGCCCTCTAGTTATTTTAAGTATCATACTCAGCTTTTATTCAGAAAAATTAAATGATTGTTTAGTGCCAATAAACTTTATTCATAAAATAGTTTCATCTTGGATACATAGGTCTATCTGAGGTCTACTAGGTACAGTCAACAGCACATCACGGTATACACTTGCAGTTCGATAATAGCGCTTATGCCCCCGACATAAAAGCGGTACAAAGTCCAAAGTGTTACGTCTGACGTGCTGTTGACTGTATATCTGAGAAAAAACAAAAAATATTCCAATCAAGAAATAATCACGATGAAATACATGCATACAAAACTGAGTACAAAACAATGGAGTTGATAATTAAACAGAGTAACAATTTAAATAAGATAAAAAAATTAATGTTTATATTTTAACCCTTCCTTGGGTTGAAATTTTTCATTTGTTTTCGCCAGTATCAACTACATAAGATTCAAATTCTGGTGGCCACTATTTAGCCACTGCCTAATGATATTTGACACAATTGAAGATAAATTTTCGATGAGATATCAAATACACTAATTGGTTATATATTTCATAATAGATTTATAATTAAAAACTCAATGAAAATACAGTACATATTATTAATAAAGAAACCATATTTCAGTCTTATAACAAAATCATAATAATATTTTAATCTAGCAAATGAAACAGCCATTCCTGCAATTTTTAAAATATGCAACATTGTGTTGCCTCTACTTAAGTCAGCAAGTTGGTTGTGTACACAATTTGCTAATGTGTTTAAACACACTTTTTAACTATTATGTAAGACTTAAACATCCACCTACACCTATAATACTATTTGTGTGAACCTTAAGTTACTATTATACAGAGCAGGGTTTATTTTTTGTATAAAGCAAAGAAATTAAATTAAGAAATATTACATAAAAGTGACCTTCATTCACTCATTGCATCTTAAACAGATTTTTAAAATCTCTTACATCTTAAGGTAATGACGTAAATTGGTGATAAAGTACTTACATAACAAGAACTAATCTGCAAAAACATTACCATTATTATGTTTGAGCTGTTTTTAACCTTTTCCACGCCAATGTCTGAAATATCAGACAAACCATTTTCGTGCCCACCACGCCAATGTCTGATATATCAGACAAAAAAACATGATCAAGAAACATTGTATTTTTACTTGCCTGAATGAGTTGAGTATTAGTCCAGTCAACGAATAATTGTGGATGGAAAAGTCGAAAGCAGAAACTTTGACTTAGGAACTTTATTTGGACTAGCTAGGAGATAAACATACTAAAAGTCCCCACCCCTCCGGGGTGAGCCCGAGGGGGGGGAGCACAAAGAAGGTCCCGTTTTTTGGTTTTTTGCTTACTTCTCGAAAACGGTGCTTCGTACGAAATTTTGTTGTACTACATAATAAAAACTAATTAAATTCTCTACAACTTTGTCTTTTACACTTTGTATCTATCTCCAATCATTGCCTAGTTATAAGCTTCTAAAAGTGGTCGATTTTCAAAAATGTACGTTAGGTTTTCCTACTATAAGTCAGTGAGTCTATACTAATTTTTACTACTTTTTCACCTTCATATCTTCATAACCGTTTGAGCTAGCTTCATAAAATTTGGGCTTCTAGGTGTCCTTATGGATCTAATTAAAGTCACGTAGTTTTATGTGTTTACGTTAAATAGGTTTTAAGTTATAGAAGGGTCAAGTGTATATTTACACGAACCATATGGTGTCACTTTTGACCCTTCTATAACTTAAAACCTATTTAACGTAAACACATAAAACTACGTGACTTTAATAAAATCCATAAGGACACCTAGAAGCCCAAATTTCATGAAGCTAGCTCAAACGGTTATGAAGATATGAAGGTGAAAAAGTCGTTAAAATTAGTATAGACTCACTGAGTATAGTAGGAAAACCTAACGTACATTTTTGAAAATCGACCACTTTTAGAAGCTTATAGCTAGGCAATGATTGGAGATAGATACAAAGTGTAAAAGACAAAGTTGTAGAGAATTTAATTAGCTTTTATTATGTAGTACAACAAAATTTCGTACGAAGCACCGTTTTCGAGAAGTAAGCAAAAAACCAAACAACGGGACCTTCTTTGTGCTCCCCCCCCTCGAGCTCACCTCGGAGGGGTGGGGACTTTTAGTATGTTTATCTCCTAGCTAGTCCAAACAAAGTACCTAAGTCAAAGTTTCTGCTTTCGACTATTCCATCCACACCCCCCTTTTGAGCATTCATTGACTGGACTATATAACCTAATAATTTTTTGGAATTTTTTTTTTTAATGGTCGTGGCGTGGTGGGGCACCATTTTCGGAAAAAAGCGTGGCGGGGAAAGGGTTAACATTTTTGACTAAACAAAAAATTTCTTATAGCTAAAGTGATAATTCCCAAGTGTAAATGCAGCTTTGGTTTCTTTTCACTAGTCAAAGGACTCTTTTAAACAAATTAAATCCTACAAACACGTTTTGTTTGATGATTAATACCAGCAATGAACTTGTTAGGTACAACAATGTTATGGTAGTTGAAAAAATTCAAACATTGAAATTGTCAAAATTAATTAACATTAATTATTAACTCTTTCAAAACATTTGTGAGCAAATTCTAGGTTTACAGACTTTATAAATGTATGTGGCATACTTGCACTACATAATATTGTAGTCCCTAATTCCCCATTATTCTATTCAGTTAGTGTTTTAATTATGTGAAAAAATCTGTATGCCCAAAATTGCTCTCAGAAAAAAGAAAACTTTATAGTTACTTTCCTTAAAATAGTCTAGTATTATATTAACTATATCACATAGTGTAAAAAATTGTTACACAGATAAATAAGTTATAGGTAGTAGGGCAGAAAAAGCATAAACTGTTTTGTAATAAATCATGTGACATCAAAGTTTGAGTGGTGTTCATTACTGGTATAATTATAAATCAACTATAAATATTACCAAAATCATAATTATAGTGAACACATATTAATGTTTAGTAGAGACTTGTTTTTTTCATAATACGTAGGAACTCCTCTTGGTTTATTTCACCATCACCATCTCTGTCAGCCTCATCAATCATTTCATGTAGTTCTTCATCTGTTAAGTTTTCACCAAGCTCTTTTGCTACCCTTTTAAGGTTCTTGAATGAAATTTTTCCTGAAAATTAAATTTAGATTTTGATCAATTAAAATTGTCTATCCAATTAAAAAATTGTAAGTACCAGCATAATCAGTAAAAATTCACAATTCTTACCAGTTTCATCATCATCGAACAGTTTAAATGCTTTCATTATTTCCTCTTTTGTATCTTTCTCAGCCATCTTCACTGTCATCAAATCTAGGAAGTCCTGAAAAGATACTTTTCCATCACCTTTATCTATTTCTGCAATCATTTTTTTAATCTCTTCTTTTTTAGGTTCAAACCCTAACGCCCTGATAGCCACTTTTAATTCCTTTGTATCTATTTTACCAGTGCTCTCGGTATCGAACAGATCAAACGCTTCTTTTATGTCTCGTCTTTGTTCCTCAGAAAGTTCAAACTTCGGTCCAGATTTCTTTCGAACGCCCCCAGTTGGAACATTAGTATTAGTTACTGCTTTTTTAGGATTGTTAGCTACAGCAGCAGCCTGTAAAGTATTTTAAAGTTAATGTTGCTGAAATATAATCACCTTATGAGTTTTTAAGTAGATACCTATTTCCTTACCATTTCTTAAAATATTTCTAGATTGATTTGTTTTGAAATTTATGGATTAAAAATAGGCCATTTATTTTGCTATAAACAAAAGCAAGCATAAATTCTGTGCATAGAATTATGTGGAAATATAAATCGTATCGACCCAAACAAACTCCCGAATACTCCGATGAAACTGTCAATGTCAATATGACATTTTTATCGTTCCGAATTCGGCGTCCTGAAATCAAGGAACATTTTGCCTGAAATCCTAAAAATATTATATCAGCTGGTATCAGTACATAAACCACAGAGATCATGGATCTCTGTGACATAAACGCATGTATTCCCTTATTATTATATTAATATTAAATATTTAACAATGCAGAAAGAAACTCTTCGAGCGAGCAACATTCTTTCATGTTAATAGTAGATTGTTAACCAAGGGCTGTATGACATCAATTGCATACGAGGTTTTTGGCGCCCGAGCGCAGCGAGGGCGCTAATTAGCCCGAGTATGCAATTGATGCATACACCCGAGGTAAACACTCTGCTTTACATATCGATTGTGAGGTAAGTAAAAAACTTAACTTTTGAGAAACAACTCCAAAAACACGAAAAAAAATTACTTTCGCGCCTAGTTAGTCGACTGCCTTTTTTACTCTTCACGATTTTATGGCACTCAAGCGCATCAAATCGTGCTGGCCAGTTTGATTTTTAATAACATACAATGTGACTGCGAAACAAATCGTTCGATATTTAAAATAAAATCTTCATAAATTCTAATATAATTAATTGTCTTGATTCCGATTCGAGAGAAAAAAAAAATTACCTAACTTTTTAAAAATATTCTTCTTGCAGTATGAGTATGCAGTTGCGCGCGGGCGCCGTTCGTTGGTGGACGCGTTTTGTACATTAATTCGTCAGCGTTAGGCCAAGTTCACTCCGCACGTACCTACGTGTATCTATTATTTTAATATGTAGTTCAGTTCATATTCGTAATAATGTTTAGCAACGAGCATTCGTATGCTATTGAATCCGAGGTAGAAATACATAGTGAAGATGTGACATGCAATATTGACGGTGAGATGACAAGAAGTTCAGAAGGTTTAAATCAAACTTATTCCGAAGAAATGGCGGTAGACGTGACGGTGGGACGATCATCTAAAAGAAATAGAGAAATGTGTCAGGAGGAAACTTGGACAACAGTAGCACGAAAAGCAAAAAGATTTGGACGAGCGGACGAAAATGACATGTCAAAAAATATACCAAAGGAGGTTATGACAGAAATTTGTTTAACTTGTTCCGAAAAACTACCTAAACAATTCGGGTTAGCAAAAATGATGAAGTCAGAAAATATTAAAAATGTTATGAAAATTAAATATATTAACGCGTACAAAGTACTTATTCATTTTAGTCAGGAGGAGAGCGCTGAGGAAATTCTAGAATCTAAGTTATTTAATGAGAACGGTTTTAAATGCCAAAGAACTTTGGAAATTAACCAATCATACGGAGTTATGAAAGAAGTAGATTTACATTTAAGTGAAGAAGAAATACTGGAGGAACTTAGTAGTGACACTGTGATTTTGGGCGTTAAAAGACTTAAACGTAAAAATACGAATGACGGCCATTGGGAAATGAGTGAATCAGTTAGAATATGTTTTAAAGGCTCATCTCTTCCGACACATGTATACATTTTTGATACGAGAGTACAGATTTTTCCATACACATTCCCAGTAACTCAATGCTCCAGATGTTGGCGGTTTGGTCATTCAATCAAAATGTGCCCTTCTATAAAAATTATCTGTCCGAAATGCACCAAAAACCATGCAAATTGCAAATCAACCCAGTTCCGATGTAATAATTGCACCGGAGAACACATGGCAATGGCTAAGACATGTCCAGTGTACTTAAAGGAGAAACGTATCAGGGACCTTATGTCGGAATTTAATTGCTCATACAAAAAAGCCCTAACTTTATATGTGCCGCCGCCGCCCCAATTTGTAGAAGTGATTTCGAAAACAGCATCTACTACAGAAGTTACTCGTGATGAATCATGTTTAGATATCGGAACAACTCCTAAGTCAGGCCCTACCGTTGAACATGAGGAAATTAAAAAGAAAACTAAAACGGAGAAAAGGAGAGAAAGAAGGAGAAATCTTAAGGAAAAGGAAGATACTATCATCGAGTGCCCATCTGAAATTAGTGAAAGTGATAGTAAAGATGGAGAAGATCCAATAGAAGTAAATAGTTCAAAGTACAAAGAAGAAATGTCTTGGCAGTTATTATTTAAAAAATTAAAGGAAATAATTTTTGAGAAGCGCAATTTATCATGGGAAGGTAAATTTAAAAGTTGTCTGAATATATTAATCGATGGAGTGTTATCAATTGCCATGAAGTTCATCGCAGATCAGCCTTGTTGCAATCTTATCAAACAATTATGGGCGGCGACGACCGCCACAATATAGCAGTAAAGATAATACAATGGACCGCGCAGAGTATACGCCCTAAATGTCACGAATTTGAAGCACTTTTAAACCAGGAAAAAATACACATTGCTATAATCAGTGAGAGCTGGCTAGACCAAGACACTCAATTTAATCTTAGCGGATATAATATATTTAGAAAAGATCGCAACGATGGATACGGTGGTGTGGCTATTTTGACCCACAAATCAATAAAGGTTCAGCAACTCTTTGTTCAGTTAAATAACCCACAGATTGAAATGGTGAACGTTAAGTTATTAAATTGTGATTACCTGGAAAATATAATTTCTTTGTACTGTCCACCGTCTGCAAGAACTACTTTGGCTGATTGGAATCAAATTCTAAACATAGCTGGCAGAAAATCTATAATTGCAGGTGACCTTAACGGTCATCACACAAATTGGTCCACCAAAACAGATCAACGCGGAGAGCAAATTTATGATGCAATTATGGATAATAATTATGTTTCCTTAAATGATGGCTCCCATACAAGAGTGAAAGCAGTTAATGGCACAGTACAAAGATCGTCCCCTGATATCTCCATAGCATCCACAGACATAGCTCTGAAATTAGACTGGCAAGTAATGAATGAGAATCTAGGAAGTGACCATCTAGTTATTAAGATGAAAACTATTATATCTACAGATTCTACACGTAGAAGCAAGTTTAACTTCAAGAAAGCTGACTGGAATAATTATAGAGAGAATATAAATAGACAACTTTTGGATTTCACTTTGTCGGATGACAATCAGTCCGCTTATGATAGCTTTACCTCTATGATTATTAAGGCTGCTATGGAAGCCATACCTCAAATAAAATTTTGTGAAGATCCGATCCGCGCACAAAAATTTGTACCTAAACCATACTGGAATGAAGACATTTCAAAGGCAGTAGCAGAAAGACGAAGAGCTCTGGCAAATTTTAGACGTAACCCCACTCCCGACAATCTGGAAATATTACAAACCAAAGTCAAAGCAGCACAATCAGTGATTCGGAACAATAAATCCAAATCATGGAAGAAGTGGTGTAATAGTTTAGACAGTGTGTGCTCATCTAGTGAAATGTGGACGAAAATGAGATGGCTTAAAGGGCTTAGAAGTCAAAGAAGCAGTATTACTCCTGAAGCAGCGGAATCTCTTCTGTGTGACTTAGCACCCGATTATGTGTCGCCGCCTGCGCCGAGATTTACTACCGAAAACTCTCACTTATCGGCACCCATAACATTGCAAGAACTAAATAACAATATCAAACATTCAGATACAGCTCCAGGGTTAGATAACATCTCTTATTCAATGGTTATACATTTACCGGATAAGGCTAAATTCATCTTAGTTGCATTATATAATAGATTTTTATCATCAGGGTTTGTTCCAAAACAATGGAAAGACATTAAAATTGTGCCAGTTCCTAAACCACAGACTAATAATAGTTCAGTATCTGGAATGAGACCCATTGCTTTGATATCCTGTCCATGCAAGATATTTCACTCGATTATTACAAAGAGACTAGAATGGTATTTCGAAAAGAACGCTTTATTTTCTGATGAAACAGTAGGATTTAGAAGATCACGATCTTGCATGGACAATTTGTCAAGGTTGGTGTCTAGAATTCAAACTGGGTTTGGTAAAGGACATAAAACGGTGGCCTGTTTTATTGATATTAATAGTGCTTACAATAAGGTTGATGTAACTAGTCTTTTACATACATTGTATAACACTGGAGTCGGGGCCTCTATATGTAATTACCTTTGGGAGTTTCTTAACTGCCGCCGCGTATCCATAGAATTAAGCAGTTGTAATATCGTGTGTCGTACGTCAGGAATAGGGATAGCTCAGGGAGACCCCTTGTCTCCATTGTTATTCAATGCCGCTACTATTGATATTTGTAAAAATATTCCGCAAGTATTTGTATCTCAATATGCCGATGATTTTGTACTTTATACCAGCCGAAAAGACACTTCAGAATCATTATTAGTGATTCAAGAAGCTTTAGACTTACTAAACAATATGATAGAAAGTATAGGATTGACTATTTCGTACAGGAAAACTAAAGTTTGCATATTTTCAAGGGGCTTTTCAAGGGTAAGAAATTCAAATTCATTTAATGATCTAGAAATTAATAATTGTAAGATTGCACAAGTAAATAGTGTGAAATACTTAGGAATTTGGTTAGATAGTAGTCTCCGTTGGGGTAAACACATCAATGAAATCCGTGAAAAAACATGTAAATTTCTAAATGTTTTTAAAGTACTCGCCGGGTCAAATTGGGGAATACATCCGAAACACCTCAGACGTCTATATATCTCTATCATTAGAAGTAGATTAGATTACGGCAGTTACTTATATGACACTAGTGTTAAAAGTCATCTATACAAACTGGATAAAGTACAGAATCAGGCAATGAGAGTGATTGGTGGCTTTATTAAAAGCACCCCTATACATGTTATGGAGAGTGAGCTGCATCTTCAACCATTATCCATTCGTAGACGTTACCTAGCAGCCAAATTTTGGTTTAAATCGAAATCACTTGATAAAAATGCCTCTATAGATATCTTGGAAGAACTTGGTACCTTATGTGAACAGAGTTATTGGTCTCGGAAGAAAATACCTCTTCTTGTAGATACTCACAAAAAATATCGTAATAGACCATTAAATTCTTCCGAGAACTTACCAATGTATTGTCTAAATAACTGGATTACTTATTTCGATTTGTCTAAAAATATAGTTTTTACGATCGATGGCATAGAGGTGGCAAAGAGGCAACTCAACTCGACAGAACTTCGAAACATCTACTACAAATACTTCAACAAAAAGTATTCTGATTTTTATAGGCTGTTTACTGATGGATCAAAAGATGAAGTAGGATGTGGCGCTGCGTTTTTTGACCCTCAATTAGAGGTAGCCGCTAAATTTACTATTACTGGAGATGTCTCAATTATGCACTGTGAATTAATCGCAATATCTGAAGCGTTGCAGTATGCGTCATCATTGGATAAGAATTGTATTGTTATTATTTCGGATTCTAAAAGTGCCTTATTTCATCTGGCTCGGCTTCCCTCGAATTGTCGAGGATACCCGGTAGCCTATAAAATACTCGATTCCATATGTAAACTTTCTTCCGAAAATAAACAAGTGTTAATCCAGTGGGCGCCATCTCACGTGGGTATCGTGGGTAACGAGGAGGCTGATCTGGCGGCAAGACAAGCCATAAGCGAAGGTATAGTGTACGATTGCCTTCCACTTAATAGTGAGGCTTTGAAAGAGGCGAAAATTGACTGCGGACGATGTTGGCAGGAGTATTTCGACGAGCGTTCACGGGTTAAGGGCATATGGTATAAAACAATTCAGAGTCAGATTCCTCGCTATCCATGGTTCAATGGGCAATCCGTAAATCGAGCTTCTGTTGTAACGCTGTTGAGACTTCGCTCCGGACACATTCCTTCGAACAAGTTTAAATTTTTGATGCGTCTCTCCAGTTCCCCTAACTGCTCTGAGTGCGACAAAATAGAGGACGTACAACATGTATTGGTGGAGTGTGTTCGAAGTGAGGCTCTTCGACAGAATCTCCTATTCCGTCCAAATCTAATTATAGGATGGTGTAACAGCATTTTAGCTTCCCCATTATCTGAGGAAGCTAAATTGCTCACCAGACTTTATAAAATTTGTTTAAGTAGTATTTGATAGGTTATAAGTCTTTTTATTAAGTATATCTATGTTTTGTTGACTATACGGGGGTGACATAGTCTCTGTGTGACTAAACCCCTTTTAAATAATAAAGATTAAAAAAAAAAAAAAAAAAAAAAAGTATGAGTATGACATATGACAGTTCTTTTTTCAAATTCAAAAACCTATGCTGTAATGCTCAGAACAATTCTTCTTCTGAGCTGTAATGATATCCCATGGAAATAATATTGTCTATGTAACCGGAATGATATCTTAAAAAAATTGCATTTTTGAAAATGAACACTATCCCAACGCATTAAAGTTTATATTTGCTTGCGCCTGACGCGAGGCAAATCCGAGACGAGAAAGATATCAAGACGGGAGTAGCTTGTCTCGTTCTTTCACATTGCCAGCACGCAATGACAGTTCATTCATAGTTAGAGCGACCATGAATACTAGGTCTATGGCAAGGACGGTCTCGATTCTCGTTTTTTCATATTGTCAGTATATGAAATGTTTTTGGGCAACAATTTTGCCTGACCGAAAACTTAATTTAACGCTTGTATTTTAATGTTATTTTTACAATGTATTAATGTACAATTGTATATTTACTTATTTTTCGTTCAATGTATTCTTAAATTTGAAAAAGCGTATATGTTATAAATTGTCTTTTTTTTTAATTTCTTAAGGTAGTTACCCCGTAAAGCATTATGTGATAAATAAGACCGGGAGCCTTTCTATCACATTTTTTGCACTGTCTACATCATTTTATAACATCGTCTTAAACAACACAGCTCTCTATAAACTTATATCAACGGTTGAATATGAAGTTTTGCTGCCGACACAACCGACTGTTGAAATATTTTAACATGAATTAAAAATACTATTATTAGGCAGATCCGCAGATTGCATGTTTGAATTTGTCTCTCTTAACCGAAACTTATTGTCACCCTATTGGAAAGGGACAAGCTGCTCTGTCTGACTGTTTCGCTCGGCTCGTTTTTTAGCCACGAGAGCACAGTCTAGTTAGTTATATTACGTTTATGTGATATCCATACACCCCGGCATTCAGGGAAGTAAGTGACTACTTACAGAGCAAGAGATATGTAAAGTTATGAAATTTATCTTCTAACTAGTCTGTGGTTATGAAGACAAAATTTATATTTATATATATAAGTAGTTTTGTTTTTATTTTAAAGAGCTATGAATGTATCTGGAAGCTGCAAATCGAAGTATTATAGTTCCAATTTTGGCCACCGGAACGGATAAGCTATGCTTAAGACATTAAAAAAATCTACAACTCATTTAACTTCGGAAATCTAGGATGATACCTGCGACAGCTGTTATCGGTTTGACAGGAGTAATTTACAATTTTTGACTGTCAAATCCGGTCAAATTTATCGTTTAATAAGAATCATGAATTCATGATTGACCGGCCGTCCACTTAGAGATTTTCATTGCTATCATACTTTTTAATCGATTCTTCCGGTGTAAAATATCGATAAAATTATTTTTTTTATTACTTTAAACGTAAAAATCTATATAAAAATAAGTTGTCTTGTCACAATTTTTGTGATTACGATTTGCGAATCCTGGTTAAAAATGTTCTTTGATCTTGGTCGTCAATAAACGTATTGCCTATAGTTCGGTTACAAATGAGCTTCTTGTCCATAACCAAATATAATGCTGAGCTGAATACATCAGAATACCACATCCAGTAGTCATTACCAGACTTTATTAACACTTTATCCAGAAACAGCACCAGATTGTAGCACGAAAAATATCTAGGTCTATTTTAAAAGAAAATGCCTTCAATTTAAAATTGTTTTATTTCATGTCGGAATAATTTTGTGTTTGTTTAACAAACTTCAAAAGTATTATATAATCAAAGTATAAAGCATGTGAGTAGAACTAGTTTGAAACAAGTATTAACAAAAATATTAAACAGGCGATGGTCGTAATACTATTTACTACTTACATGTTTAGATAATGTCTTGTCTTTTTGGGCAATTGATTAAAATACACAATTATATTGATGATTAAGCGCTAACATAGCTTGTCAGGGCCGATGCAAAAGGACGGCTAGGCGGCAGGGTTACATACAACCACTGAGGTCAATTATAATAAGCGCGGCATATCCATATTTATAAATAGGCTATAAGCTAATGTCATATTTGAAATAATAACAAACGGATAACTAATTTATAATAGAAAATAACTAATTCATCATAGATAGCATAATAAAATTAACATCTTTGTCATCTAAATACATTGTCAGTGTCTAAACAACCAATTGTAACTTTTTTCAACAACATCTAAACTTACAGATATTGTTTGGTTGTGAGTTTTATGTTTACACTCTTCATGCCGGTGCTTTTATTTTCACATTGTTTAATTTTATTAAATCTGCGAAAGTCGAAAGTATCATTACTGAGTAAGGGAGCGGTAGGGAGGGTTCCGAAGGACTTCATAAGGTGGTAGCAGTGCGGCAGTCGGCTGCGGTGGCCAATCCTGAGCAGCAGCGTGCGGCCGCCAACACTAGACTAAACATTATACGTTATCTTACTGTATTGATTGAAGTCGAAAGTATCATTTCTGAGTCAGGGAGCGGTAGGGAGGGTTCCGAAGGACTTCATAAGGTGGTAGCAATGGGGCAGTCGGCTGCGGTGGCCGATCTTGAGCAGCATGGCGGCCGCTTGTGCGAGCATGCCGGCGCGCTCGCCCGGCGTGGCCAGCACTGCGGCCGGTAAATGCTTGCACGCCATGTATAGAGCGACTGCTCTCTCGCCGTCGCCGCCACCGCCTTCGAGGGCGCGTTCTGCGAATATTATAAAAATAATAAATATCTTTTGACATTATTCACTGGATAAGACATTGAAAATACTGGTCCGCTATATGAATTTTTTTTTTGCTAAATAGTTTACTAGAAATTCTTTCAAAAATTGATACCTAATATATCAATACAAACATAATACACTTGAAACCAAAGATGAGCTTACAGTGTGGCAGTCTGGCAGTACATTAAGCGACGCTTCCTGGGAAGAGCCCCTTACTGAAAAAGGCCACAGTGCACAGTAGCCGTTTACCATCAGGTGAGCTGCGTGCCTGTCTGCCAAGTGCCAACTGATTTAGCATAAAAAAAGGGATGGGCGAGTTTCGGCCTCCGACACTCGCTAACCAAATGGAGCGCTATATTATGCTATTACGCGTCAGTCAATTTTCTGTGAGAGTGGTACTTCCCTGGTTGAGCAGTCCCATTTCGACTGACAGACAGGAACTCTATGCAACATTGCTCCACCACAAATTGTTGTCTACCAATTTGTTGACAAAGTAAAGGCATTTATACCTTGTAAAATCCAGCATGATTTCTCTGACAGCTGTCATCGATTTGACAGGAGTAATTTTTCACAATTTTGACTGTCAAATGTAGAGACCGACAAACTTATCTGTTCCGGTGGCCAAAATTGGAACTACGTGTAATGCAATTTATGCAATGCAAAAACTATATTTAATGACAGTTTTAAATAGACAGTAGCGACGTAGGTAGTGATGGGCAGTGGATAAATACTCAAAAAGTAAATACTCGGATATTTATCCAAAATGGATAAATACTCATTTTTATCCATTTGTACCCGATATTTACTCAAATTCAAGGATAAATATCTTTTTAGCTGTATTCACACACGACTTTTGTTTCACTTGACCACATTTGACAAAAGCTTAGTATTTTGTGTCCGAATACTATGGCATTTAAATAATTACTTTATTTTAGCACGGTTGGGTGTTATATCAAGTCTCAGGGTAGTTGTACCTATTATACTGTAGCATTGCTTGCTTTTAAAAACGTTGCTCACAAGTCCACGCAAGAGCGAGAAAAGTATATATTCGGTTGTTTGGTTACAATAATTGTATAATTATATTATTCGCCGCGCAATATTAGCAAGTGGCCCCGACTAGACTCCCCGTCATGCCATACGCGTCCGTCAGTCAGCTGTGAACTGCGTTGCAGGGGGGCGCCCAGCGCCGATAGAGCGGGCCGCTGTGAGGATGCGCGCGACATTATGGTCCTCTGCTGGCAAGAGGACATGGCTCGCGCGCAACATGGTCGCAGGGCGCTCGATAATATGCCATTGGTACCGTGATACAGGATTGGCTCGGGCATCCGCACGGGTTTCTTTCATTCCGTTTGGCACAGATGTTATCCGGGTATGGCTCCTTTGCGTCATTCCTGCACCAAATCGGGAGGAAGGTATCCCCGGTGTGCCATAAATGTGGTGCGGCGAAGGACACGGCGCAGCATACTTTCGCCTTCTGCCCAAGCTAGGAGGAGCAGCGTCGTGTTCTGTGCGCGGAAGTAGGTCCGGACCTTTCGCTACCAAGCGTGGTCAATTCCATGGTTGGAAGCGAAGGAGCCTGGAGAGCATAGGCCGCCTTCTGCGAGGAAGTCATCGCAGAAGGAGGCTGCGGAGCGGGAGATGGAAAATGACCCTCTCGCGCCTCCGTGTCGAAGACGTAGGCGGGGAATAAGAAGACGGCTGTACAATCGCTCTCTTCCCATCGCCAGTAGAGGCCTGCATTGCACCGGTCACCACCTCCGTCGGATGGGATTAGTCAGGTGTTCCCGGCTAATCCCATAAGCCCACCAGCCGGGGGCATGTGGGGCTCGCCATGTAACGCGGGCATGCGCCGGGGGTATAATGGATGGCCGACGTCAGTCGCAATGTCTGCATGGGATTTCTAGGAATTTATTACACCTGGACCCCCGGTGGAGTTTCAAGGAGCATTTTAAGCTCCTCGCTCCACGGCTGTGTGGCGCCGCCGCAGCCCTCGGGCGGGTCCTCCCCAACGTGGGGGGTCCAGGACCTGGGTGCCGTCGGCTTTATCATGGGGTGATAGGGTCGATGGCACTTTACGGAGCCCCTGTTTGGGCGGAGAGCCTCCCTCTCGCTGAAAGTCTTCTTGCGGAGACCGCAGAGGGTCATCGCGACTCGGGCTGTGCGGGCTTACCGCACAGCTTCCCACGGGGCTGCCTGTGTCTTAGCAGGCACAACGCCGTGGGAACTCGATGCACTGGTTCTGGCTCAGGTGCATCGAATCCGGGTCGCGGCAAGGATGTGGAGGGAACAACCCAGCTTGGAGGAGGTGGCGCTGGGTCGTGTCCAGGCCAAGGAAGAGGCACTGGCCAAATGGACGGAGGCTCTCCAAGCCCCAAGTGCCGGCCACTGGACGATTGAGGCCATTCGTCCTGTGTTTAGGGAGTGGGTGGAACGCCGGCACGGCTGCCTCACCTACCGGCCTTCGCAGGTTTTGTCCGCACACGGAAGTTTCGGACACTACCTGTACCGTGTCCCCCGTCGAG
This sequence comes from Mecyna flavalis, assembly GCA_949319885.1. Classification (NCBI taxonomy): domain Eukaryota; kingdom Metazoa; phylum Arthropoda; class Insecta; order Lepidoptera; family Crambidae; genus Mecyna; species Mecyna flavalis. Next base: position 11,299,555 of record OX439431.1, on the reverse strand, counting down.
AGGAGACGCCGCAGTGTTATCACTGCTACGCTCCCGACGACACAGCCGAGCACACACTCATCGAGTGCCCGGCCTGGCGACACGTGCGCCGCGAACTGATCGCGGCGCTAGGCGGTGGACGCCTCTCGTTGGCGACCATGGTTCGTGCCATGGTCGCCAACGGAGTGCGTGGGAGGCGGCCGCCTCCTTCTGCGAGCAAGTAATGTCGCAGAAAGAGGCAGCGGAGCGGGAGCGCGAGAAAGACCCCCTCGCTGCTCCCCTCCGGCCTGAGGGTTGACCTGCGGGCGGGGGTAACCCCCCAACGTCATTGCACAGGTCGCCCGAGCCAAGTCTGAGGGTCAACTTGTTTCTCGGGTGGCCCTCCCTAGGCCCATCCCCGGGTACCCCGACTTGAGCAGGCCTCAAGTCGGGGTATCCGGGGATGGGCTGGTCAATAGCTAACGCTGGCAACGGCTCGTCCCAATCGGGTGTGAAGGGGAACCGGGGGAGTTTAGTGGGTAGTGGACGCATTAGTCTCGAGTCCCACACACGGCCGCAGGTTTAGCTAGCCTGCGGTTATGGTGCATAAACGCATTCTCCTCCGAAAAAAAAAGAATTTGTTACAAATGTTTCATTGAAAATAATCGCCACACCTGAACACGGCGTTACATCCAAATTCCAAAGTTACTATAGCCAAAAAATGTTGTACTAAAGTATGCTTTAAATTCTAGGCACTTAGTTTTAACGTCGCTGTAGCCAATTGGTCGCTACAACCAAGGTCGTAATAAATGAATTCTAATCTACCTACACTTTAATTTAAAAAATAAAAGAAAAATGTTTTAAAAGTATTTATCCGCCTTTTTGGATAAATACTCAAGTAAAAATGGATATTTATGAGTATTTATCCATTTTGAGTATTTATCCGGATAAAAACCCATCACTAGACGTAGGGATCTTCCGATACAAGTAAATACGAGTATGTACTCGATACTTTTTATTCGATACCAAGTACTTTTGGCATCGAATCAATCTTGCGATACTTACTCGGTATCGAAACAAAAGTAGTTGGTATCGAATCGAATCAAACCTGCCCTTATTATTATCTTATTTAAAATTTCCGAACGCATCAGAGAGAACGAGAGCGACAGCTTTTTTCTTTCGCTCGGTTGGCGTTGGCGGTCGGTCGGTTCGGTAGACCGACAAACTAACATATCTGTTCCGGTGGCGTCGTCCGTCGCTACTGTCGTTTTAGTACTGTCATTAAATTTCGTTTTTGTATTGCAAAAACTGACATTACACGTAGTTCCAATTTTGGCCACCGAAACAGTTAAGTTTATCGTTAAAGCGGACATATTGTGTGACGTGCCGCCATTTTATTTTGTTTCAAATTTGAGTTATTTTGTTTGTCAATTTACGTTGCGACCAGTGAATGTCCAGTTGTTGTTTGCGAATTTAGTTTAATATTTTAGTCATCTGTTCATAGTTCCAATTATCATGGCACCACCGAAGTCAATTTCACTAAAACCAATGAAAAATTGCTTAATTTTTGCCCTCATAAAATTATTATCTTTGATTTCATTTAAAAAATCTAAAAGTATCGATATGAGTAGGTATCGATACTTTAGGAGTATTTATATGAGTAGTATCGAAAGACTATTTGAGTACTACTCACATGAGTAGGTATCGATACTTTGGTGGTATCGGAACATCCCTATAAGCGACGCCGCCAACGGAACAGATAAGTTTGTCGGTCTATATGCACAGTAATAACGTTCGTGATGGGCTGGCCCCACCCACTTAGGGATGTTCATTGCTGAAATCTTGCGCTTACACGTAATAATCGATTGTGAAGGTGTAACATATCGATATAATTGTTTTTTTCATTGAACGTAAAGTTCTGTAATCAAAAATCAATCAATTTGATTATTAGTAGTTGTCGTGGATTACAAAATTTGAACATGAATGCGATTCGAAACTAAGAATAATTTCTTAAAGGTAATCAACCTTGTAGTGTAAATCGATATAAAAATCGATTACATAAGTATCGAATATTTTACATTTGTTTTTAATACGACGACGTCACTAGAAATGTCACTGTGACAACTGTCGCAGAGCTCATGCTGGAATTGACAAACTATAGTAAGACGTACCCTTTCCGCAGATAATAGAAGAGCGGTTAAGACGGGGCCTCAGGCTTCCGTCAAGCAGCTGCTGCGTGCGTCGCGGCGCCGCTCCCGCCATCATGCGGCAGACTGCCGACTGCAGGAACACTCGCGACGTCACCCACTGGCAAATTAAAACATCAGATTTATTATTTATATTACAGGCATTTAACACTCTAATTTAGATAGAGAAAGTGTATGAATTGCCTGCTTTTTTAAAATATAATAGGCAAATAGATTTCTTTCTGGTATAATAAAAAAATAACACCTTGATGTACTAGTGGTTTAAGTACCAGGCCGTGATCTTGGGGTCCTAGATTTGATTTCCAGGTAGGGATAAATTTTCGAACACTGCATACATCTTGGCAATTAAGCCAGCTCAGTACCCTGTTTCAGTAGGGAACTAATAGGCTAATACTCTTTAATACACTAAAATTCTATTAAGCGTAATGCTACCTAATAGGTAAGTAAGAAAAAGGGGTATGTTAACGTCTCGGTAGCACAGTTAAAAGTGCACTCGCCCGGAAAGCAAGTGGCCCGGGTTTGATCATCGGCTTTATTCCCCGGCGAAGAATGCGTTTAGGCGTGGTGCCAAACCATTCTTCGCAGGCTAGCTATTCCAGGGGCCGTGTGTGGGACTCGAGACTAAATCATCTCATTACCCACTTAACTCCCCCGGTTTCCCCTTTCTACTTGGTTGGGACGAGCTAGTTCCCCGAATCGAGCCCGTTTACTCTGACTCGAGGGGTTCGCCTCATACAATTATTAATAATTTATCCTTGTGATGATATTTAATATTAGATAGGATAACTAGAGAAAAATTTGTTTATGTTGTAATAATAAATACAGCAATGTTAGTTACAATGATATTATAATAAAAAGAGGTAGATAGGTTATGCCAGTACTGAAGCGAAGTCAAAAATTGTCCACGGCGTACGTAACATAGACCGACAAACTTATCTGTTCCGGTGGCCAAAATTGGAACTACTTACGTGAAATGTCAGTTTTTGCAATGCAAAAACGATATTTAATGACAGTACTAAAACTACAGTAGCGACACCGCCACCGATATATAAATTAGTCGGTCTATTATATATGTACCTATCAAACTGTCAATGCTAAAATGCTTTCGCGAGACTGAGCTCGGGTTTGCTAATTAGCTTAGTTTTCGGGTGCCACTTTTTTAGCTCAAGTAACCTATCTACCTATTTTTTATTATAATATCATTGGTTAGTTACCGGTAAACTCTGCGAGAGTCTCCTAAGCGAGTGCAGGTCGCGCTGGAATGCGCGCAGCTGCGCGTGCGGCGCGGGCGACGCGGGCCCGCCGCCGCGCGCCTCCCACACGCCCGCGCGCACTTCCAACACCCAGTCGCAGCATAGCACCTGCATCAGCTGACCAACCACACAGTTACGACACGCTTTCCTATCATTCCTATTTACCTTTTTTTACAAAAGAAAATTTATATAGAGCGAACGCTAAAAAACTTAGGCAACGCATTGCTTAGTTAGACGAACGGGCTGCCACCAGCGTTGCCAGCTATTTTTAAAATAAATACCAACCACGAGCAAGTAAATTTTATTACTTGCTCGTTGTTTGGTATTTATTTTGTGAAACAAAAAAAACAAACGATCCGCAATACACGAAATGGTTTGGAAACAGTATCCCAAACTTCAGTATTTGGTCATACCAAACAGCGAACACGGTGCTAAATAACGATCGTTTGGTAAAATACCGAACACATGGCAACCCTAGCTGCCACACTTACAGCGTGGCGCTCGTCGCGTAGGACCTTTGCAGACACCATAATAGGTGAATTGCATGGGGAAAACCCGCTCCAGAGAACAATGATATGTTAAACAATAGATTTGTTATTTCAATAGTAATTACTAATTAGTGTCGAAATCGGTTTCTAGATTTGCATACTACTTATTAAACTTTCCTCAAATAGTGTTCTTAATTTTATTATTACAGTTCTCAAAAAAGTTAAATGCCAACTTCATAAAGTTTTACTACTTTTACTTCATAAAGTTTTACTTTTACTACTAATAATAAATTAACAATAACAGGGATAATGACAAAATACAAACACTAATATCACAGCGAATCTAAGTAAAACTAAAAATACACTATAACATTTACATATTTGATATTATACGATTTATACATGCCAAAAAAATATACAAACTTTAATAAAACGCACAAAAAGATGCTGCTTGAAGGCGACGAATGTGACTAATGCGAGATTTGCCTTGTAGTGATATTGCACAGACTTTACAAACAAGTGCAATGCAACTACAATGCACTCCCGAAATAGTCTCAAATCTTCGTTTCTTACAAATGGATGCAATCTGCTCATGCACTTCTAAATAATTCTGCTAAGGAAATAAAAATATAAATTAAAATAAAACAAGAAACATTCCAATTAAAGTTTCGACTTACCATCATCAGCTGTGTCGGTTGTTTGCAGCAATAGTATGCCAATGAGTCTGCTAACTTGGCTCCAGCAATATCACACACCTATAACAAACATTGCATTAAATTTCTATGTAGTAAATAAATTATTCCGCAATTTAAAAATATGGATACTAGTATTCCTTATATTACTGTACTGTTATTTTAATTAAACTATTCAAATTCTGTATAAAATTGTAGATGGGAAATAACCACGAAGAGACATGAATACATTGATTCAACAGAAGGATTTAGGAGGAGAATGAAAATTTTACTTAGACAGAAAGAGGAACAACTTTAAATCCCTTCTCATCATACACTAAAATAAAGATTCTACCAGGCAATATAAAACTATAGGTTTAAGTTATAACTTCACGAGTTTTAGTACTTATTAATCAAACTATCACTCCTGCAAACACCAGTCAGTTAGGTGAAAGTAGTAAAATGAAATATTTTACAATTCGTACCTTGAGTATGGTCTCGGAGGTCTTCTCGACGGCGCGTTCATCTCGACACTGAGCGAGGCTCAACAGGCCCCGCCTGCTTTTGTATGCCATGTGCAGTGCCCTGCCAATAACAGCACAATAGCTATATCTTCATCAGCTGATGTTTATACGCAAAGACAATAGTTATTAATTAAACAACTATAAACTACACACGCATGTTTTATAAACATGGACTAGAATTTCTAAGCGGTCGCCGGTATGAGAATATCTGTCAATGTTAATGAGGTGTAACTAGTTAATGTATTATGTTCGATCGATATTGTGTGATATTATTTTTGTGACTTGATTTTATTGAGTTATGGAATATTTGAAGTCATGGTAATTATTAAGATTCAGTTTAAATTCGGTAAAGTATTAACAACTTACAACCTTATTCATTGAAAGTATATTGGCCATATTATTCCATGTCTGTTATCTATTGGAAATACCAATGAGCGAATATTTCCGATAATTTAATCTCATGCGGAGGACTCGAGAGAAATCAGTTTAGAGTGTTATTAATTTGAATTTATTAGTATTTGTTAGCTTAACTTGTCACGCAAATAAATAAATAAATATCTCTGGACATTATTCACACAGCGCCATCTAGCCCCAAACTAAGCATTAGCTTGTGTTATGGGTGCCAGACAACGGATAAACATTACTTATATACTTTTTTTTGTAAATACATACATATTATACATAGAAACACCCAGACCGATACAAACAGACATGTTTATGCACACAAATGTTTGTACCGTGCGGGAATTGAACCCGCGACCTCTGGTGTAATAGCAGACTTCTCGACCATTACACCAAATGGCTCGTCACAATGAATAAAAATATACTGATAAAAGAACATGAGCTAATGTAAGCATCTGTTTTACCGTGTAATTAACAAATTAAAGTATCATTTTATTCATAGCTTTATTTTCTTGAAAGCGTTATCTAATTATGATACCATTTTTTTCGAAAGAGAGTTGTGGCTATTGACCATCCCAATCTAATTATTAAACCTAGAATTCTTACCCAGGCAAGGGATCTTCGGATGTGGCGAGCGGTTCCGGCAGCATGTACAGCCGATCGCCAATCTCAGCCGCCTTGGTGGTATCGGCCAGCAGCCAAGCAGCTGCCACACCCACGATATTCGCCCACCACTCCATCACGGGATCCCAGCAACCTAGACATTTAGTGGATTATTGCAGCTTATCTCAGAAGTTAAGAGTAAAATAACTTTAGGAAATCCGCCTCTTCTTTGACGTATGGACAGTTGTGCTACAGTTAGATATCAAAATATAGATAGGTAGATGCAGTTCTGAAAAACTTAAAGTAGCTGCCAAGTGCTGGATTCGATAAAGGCACAAACTCGAACTGAATGTCTTTATTGGAGACCTGAACGACCTACTTCGAGAGAATATAACAAATGATTATTGTAAATTACATCAGGCCTATAAATTTGTAATTTCGTGAACAATTTTCAAGTGACATCGTGGTTATGGGTAAAAAGTTGTTTCGCATATTTCGGGCATAGCTGGGATTTGTTATCACCAACCAAGTAAAGTGATATAACTTATAAATATAATTACAATAATAAAGGCATTTTTCTTGCAGTGGAACATTAACAGTCTTATATACCTTCGTTTTTGTTATTACCAGTATGATGAGGAGCGTCGGTGGAGACGTCGTCAGTGATTAACTTGACCATTTCCAAGACGTCACGGGTGTTGCTGCGTTCGTCTGCACACAGAAGCATCTGAAGACTTTTCTGGAGCAGGTCCAGATGATACGCCTGGAGAAAAACATTTAGATTAATTCCAAACAGCATAATTCAAATATCGTTGTAAATGTATGATTGAGAATTCAATATTATACATAAAGTGCAGTTGCGACAACCAAATGGATATGTCACCACTGACAGTATAAGAATAAGTGTGCAATAATGTGTCTGTTTGTAATGTTGTATCATCGTTTAACTCTGAAAAATGTCCCAGGATATTTATTATCAAAATAATATACGTCCCAAAGTACAAAATGTCCCTTAGTTTAGGTATAGAAGGTGTTTTGTGAAAAAAGTCCTATCTTTACTACGTTCAAGCGATAAGGTCAAAGAAATTCTGCGACAAAATAAAAAAATAAATCAAAAAGTATGTCCTTGATCACGGTGTTAGCATCGTATGAATATTTTTGGCGCTTAATTAGTATGTGTGTATAAAAAAGATGGCACCACGAAGCGGTAATTGGTAATTGGTATTTGCCATTCTTTCATGGCATAAGTTATTCTTATGATCAAATTCGGATGATAGCTATAGTACACGAAGACGAAGAGTATGCGTAAGTTAAGACTTACTCTCATGGCATAGGCGAGCGGGTCGGCGGGGTCGGGCAGGCGGCAGAAGAGCGCGGAGGGCGGGTGCGCGCGCTCGTAGCTCCAGCGGCGCGCGCGCAGGAAGCGCTGCCCGCGCTCGCGCAGCACCCAGCGCAGCCGCAGGTAGTATCTACTCACTCTCATGGCATAGGCGAGCGGGTCGGCGGGGTCGGACAGGCGGCAGAAGAGCGCGGAGGGCAGGTGCGCGCGCTCGTAGCTCCAGCGGCGCGCGCGCAGGAAGCGCTGCCCGCGCTCGCGCAGCACCCAGCGCAGCCGCAGGTAGTATCTACTCACTCTCATGGCATAGGCGAGCGGGTCGGCGGGGTCGGGCAGGCGGCAGAAGAGCGCGGAGGGCGGGTGCGCGCGCTCGTAGCTCCAGCGGCGCGCGCGCAGGAAGCGCTGCCCGCGCTCGCGCAGCACCCAGCGCAGCCGCAGGTAGTATCTACTCACTCTCATGGCATAGGCGAGCGGGTCGGCGGGGTCGGGCAGGCGGCAGAAGAGCGCGGAGGGCGGGTGCGCGCGCTCGTAGCTCCAGCGGCGCGCGCGCAGGAAGCGCTGCCCGCGCTCGCGCAGCACCCAGCGCAGCCGCAGGTAGTATCTACTCACTCTCATGGCATAGGCGAGCGGGTCGGCGGGGTCGGGCAGGCGGCAGAAGAGCGCGGAGGGCAGGTGCGCGCGCTCGTAGCTCCAGCGGCGCGCTCGCAGGAAGCGCTGCCCGCGCTCGCGCAGCACCCAGCGCAGCCGCAGGTAGTATCTACTCACTCTCATGGCATAGGCGAGCGGGTCGGCGGGGTCGGGCAGGCGGCAGAAGAGCGCGGAGGGCGGGTGCGCGCGCTCGTAGCTCCAGCGGCGCGCGCGCAGGAAGCGCTGCCCGCGCTCGCGCAGCACCCAGCGCAGCCGCAGGTAGTATCTACTCACTCTCATGGCATAGGCGAGCGGGTCGGCGGGGTCGGGCAGGCGGCAGAAGAGCGCGGAGGGCGGGTGCGCGCGCTCGTAGCTCCAGCGGCGCGCGCGCAGGAAGCGCTGCCCGCGCTCGCGCAGCACCCAGCGCAGCCGCAGGTAGTATCTACTCACTCGCATGGCATAGGCGAGCGGGTCGGCGGGGTCGGGCAGGCGGCAGAAGAGCGCGGAGGGCGGGTGCGCGCGCTCGTAGCTCCAGCGGCGCGCGCGCAGGAAGCGCTGCCCGCGCTCGCGCAGCACCCAGCGCAGCCGCAGGTAGTATCTACTCACTCGCATGGCATAGGCGAGCGGGTCGGCGGGGTCGGGCAGGCGGCAGAAGAGCGCGGAGGGCGGGTGCGCGCGCTCGTAGCTCCAGCGGCGCGCGCGCAGGAAGCGCTGCCCGCGCTCGCGCAGCACCCAGCGCAGCCGCAGGTAGTATCTACTCACTCGCATGGCATAGGCGAGCGGGTCGGCGGGGTCGGGCAGGCGGCAGAAGAGCGCGGAGGGCGGGTGCGCGCGCTCGTAGCTCCAGCGGCGCGCGCGCAGGAAGCGCTGCCCGCGCTCGCGCAGCACCCAGCGCAGCCGCAGGTAGTATCTACTCACTCGCATGGCATAGGCGAGCGGGTCGGCGGGGTCGGGCAGGCGGCAGAAGAGCGCGGAGGGCGGGTGCGCGCGCTCGTAGCTCCAGCGGCGCGCGCGCAGGAAGCGCTGCCCGCGCTCGCGCAGCACCCAGCGCAGCCGCAGGTAGTATCTACTCACTCGCATGGCATAGGCGAGCGGGTCGGCGGGGTCGGGCAGGCGGCAGAAGAGCGCGGAGGGCGGGTGCGCGCGCTCGTAGCTCCAGCGGCGCGCGCGCAGGAAGCGCTGCCCGCGCTCGCGCAGCACCCAGCGCAGCCGCACCGGCGGCAGCACGCACGAGTCCGTGCACACCACCCGGCACAGCCGCAGGTAGTATCTGCCACACCAAACAGAAGTCATTAGGGCGGTTTAATAGCCCGCGCCGTAGGTTTTTCAGAACTGCATCCAAGAGATACAAAGATCGAGGCGCGCGATGACCGCCATGACCAATCGCGCAAGCGTAAGCGTGACTATAAAACCACCCTGTAAGTGGGGTAGAGCCTTGTTGCAGACAGTTCCTGTCAGTCGAAATAGGACAGCTCGACCAGGGATACCACCCTATTATAGAAGATCAATGTTTGAATAATAACTTTACTATTTGGTATAATGTCAATTATTTCGAGATTGTTTTTCTTTTCTTCCTTATATCATCTATACATATAATAAATTAGTAGAAAAGTGGTGTCTGTACAATGGAAATATATTAAAAAAAAGTAGCAGGGGTTGTTATTATATCGATACCGAACCCGAAATTGTAATTAAAAATTTTTTTGTCTGTTTGTCTGTTTGTCTGTGTGTTTGTGCACGCTAATATCAGAAACGGCTTATTCGATTGAGATGCGGTTTTCACTAATATATTGTGGTAAGCTTCACTTAACATTTAGTGTTTATTTCATGTCAATCGGTTCATAAATAAAAAAGTTATGTCAATATAAAGGTACACGCCTCGCGCCTGAGCTGCGCGTCCGTATATTATATAAAGCGCGCTGAGAGTATGGCGAATATGTAGTTGCATTCGATTATTGCGATTTACTTGAAAGTGAAAGTTTGGATATTTCATTTATTTATATTTAAGGGTTTGTAGGTTAGGTTGTCTTTCTTAATTTTCTTTAAAAATTTGTAAATAAATATTGTAAGCATTTGTTATAGGTTAGGCATTTCTTTCCTTGATTTTTGGTATACTTATCTTAATTTTTTATTTAGGGTTTGTATATATGAATAATTTATAAGTATTTGGTATAGGTTAGGCAATTCTTTTCTTGATTTTCTTTATTTAAGTACAAGTTTATAAGCTCAGGTTATTAATTAATTTTTCTAGCAATTCTTTTGTTTCATAAAATTTGTACGTTTAGTTTACACATCTTAACACTTTTTGCAGTCAGCCTATGTTTTGCGATGACAATTAATAAAGCCCAAGGTCAGACGATGAAAGTTGTGGGTGTAGATATAAGTATCAGCTGTTTCTCGCACGGTCAGTTGTATGTGGCTCTGACACGGGTTAGCAATCCTAGGAGCCTGTATGCTTTCATTCCCGATAGCCATACGTCACATATCGTATACCTACAGAGAAGCATACTGTAAAGTAAATTTTTTAGCTACCCAAAGGACGGTATTTGTTATTTAAAATATGCTGCCCGAAAGGTCACTATTCCACGCGGACGAAGTCGCGGGCACAGCTAGTTATAAATATGTCGCTTTTTAGGATAATTTACTCACCCACAAAGCCAGTTGCCAATCTTAGGCATGTAGTCTTTAAACACCAATGCTGCTGTGACATAAGTATCCGCCAGCAGTTGCCGATTGCCAGACACTTCAGCCAAATTCACAGCCTGTAGCGCCAAGAGGACCCGTTCGCTTCGCCCGCTATGACTCGATAGTATCTCTAGCTGAGCCAGCCTGTGCGATACGCTTGATACTTCGGCTGCCCATTTCTGTGTCGCTCTGCGAGCAGGGCTGGAAATTAAGGTAAAGTTACAGGCCTCGGAAAACTTCTTGACTATCAGGTGGGGATTGCGCAGAACACAATTTTTGACATGCCTGTGTTCGGGAGATTCGCGCGCGCTATTGGTCACGCGCAAGTGCACATGCGCAAACTTTCCCTCACTCTGTCGATGATCACAGATGGTCGCCAAGTTTGTAATACAATTATAATACCATTTATGTAAAATTTTATTTGTACCCCTTAGTCATATTTTATAATGGTACATATTTAACAGACTAAAAAATCTCTCATAAGCTTCCCTAACAGACTAAAAATCCATATAAAGGTTGTTGATGGAAGTTAGAATTTAAATTCGATTCGTGCTCGAATGTAGACCATACATATTATAATATATATGAATAAATAACATATTATAATATATATGAATAAATAAAAAATTATATATCAATGCTGATTATGTATCATTCACCTATCGCTCCACAAATCGCCGGCACGACGAGCAAGATAGCCGCCAAAGGGAAGTCTCTGGAGGATCTGTCTTAGTACTGCAGCTGCTAAAGCAGAGTATTTAGCATGGCCCTGACCACCAGCCTGCACACTCTTCCCACAGACTGCCAACGACCGATGTAACTCCAATTGCGCATTGCTTACATCACCCTATAAGTTAAAAAATGTTATACTCCAAAAGCAAACTAAAAACCTTGCGTTATTTAATTCTCTACAGAGTCAATTATAAACTTAAATTCCATTAAATCAAATGTTCATTTTTTAAACTGTGTAGGACCAAAAACCCAAATAAAATATGAGGTTAATGAACTGGAAGGTGCAATTGTGTAAATATCACATAAGAAATTTAATGTAACACAATTTACAGGATTATCTAAGAAATATTAATCAACCATAAGTTTAATTAAAGTATAGTTCAGAAATCACAAACCTTTTTCAAATACTCATCAGCTTGTTGTTTATGCTTGTAAAAAAGACCAGCTTCTTTAGATTGTGACTTTGGTACAGAATCACCATAAACCAATAGTTTAACAAGACATCCACCCAAAATAACAAAATTTATCAAATATATGAAAAACGTGTTGAACATCCAAGTAGCCCATGTCATTCCCGTATTACCTAAAAAGCAGAGGAGTATAATATTACAATGAGATTCTTATTAGATTCTTAATAATAAATTCTTTTTCTTCAAGTTATATAGTCAATAATTATTAAATCTTTTCTATATTATAGCAAAAATTAAGACTTTCTTGATAAACAGGTCAATAGTTTGTACTCACTGCTATAGTTGTCAGATAAAATTTTCCTCTGGTCGACCCTTGCTGAAAAATCATTTGTTGAAGACTCAGATACCAAGCCACCCAAGAAAGAGCTGAATGGATTGAATGCTATCAATCCTACCATGAAAGCACATAATGCCAGCCGGGAATGGTCTCCCATCCCCATAACAATTTTGGAGTATTTATCATCCATCTGAAATCAAATTAATTTTAAGTAAATTATATATTTTCAAAATAAAATTGCAGTAATAGAAGTTGATGTATGTTACATTATCATCCATGAATTTTTAGATGATCAATGTACAAAGTAAAGTTTAAGTTATGGTAAGTATAAACAAACATAGCTAACACCAACTTGCTTGTCAACTTGTCAATTAAGTAAATTAAAACAGACCTTATATTCAGGGGATCCGGGAGAATCACTATCAATTCCACTGGTGTGCGGTGAGTGGTATGGTGAAGAGATATCACTGTGTGGGGGAGTGTATGCTCCCTCAAATGTAGTTTCTTTCGAGCCACCCTTCTGGTATTTCATCTTTAGAGCCATATTCTCCTGTTTTAATCTAGCATTTTGATTTTGCAAGTATTTAATGTAGTCTATTGTCTTTCTTAATATAGCCGATTTATTTAGCTGAAAAGAAATAGTTTTTGGCATTAAACACCTAATTAAATCATTGGTTATTTTAAAACACATTTGTAAGATTTCAAATTAAGTATCAGACTGACTGCAGGTGACTTTAGAAGCATCAAACAATGAAAATAAACAAGTGGGAAAACCAAAACAAGTTTTGCCCAACCAAATGAGATAAGAATAAAAATGAAGTAGGAATATTTTTAATCCTGTGACTCAATGGTTGCCAGTGTATTATTGCATACATGTAATAAAAAAAATTGCAAAATGAAAATGAGTTTTATTTACCTTGGCCTCTTCTCCAACAAGCATATTCTTAAGTTCAACTATTCTATCATTAATACTAGTCCTGTATCTCCTCTCAATTGCATTATGGGCACTTCGTTTAACCTCCTTCACTTTAGGTACCCCAATACCAGGTGCTTGACTGAGAGCTATTTTATCACCATCTAAAACTACTGGTATGCCTGTTGTCAGAAGAGCTGGCCCACTGTTACTTGTGAAAATAGTGTGGATTGGTCTGTTTTCAGAACTTTGTTTTGGGTTTATAATATTCTGGGTAGTACCTGAAAATTTAAAATTGTGCTCAGTTGATTCATGGTATGAATAAAACACACAGATGAATAAATAGTTTCTTTAAATTTTATTTCACTTACCTTGAACTGGTGCACTGGTATACATTAATGTTTGAGGTTCAGTTGTAATCAATTTCTCCCCTGTGCAGCTGAATGGTTGCAATATAACTGGAGAGAAATTTGAATCTGTGCTCTTCAAAATTAGAGGAGTCATCCCTTTAGGATTGTTCTGTATCAAAAGAGGTTGTGTTGGTGCCTGTGGCTTGCTTGGTTGTTTTACTTGTTGAACACTATCAAGCTGGACGAGAGATCCTCTGCTATCAAGTTGATGTAAGCTACCAGGTGCTAAGTTAACATATACTGGGCTTTGTACCACCTGTTGTACGATCATTGGACCCTGTGACGGCATTCTACTCTGGTTATGCTGAGGTACATCAACTGGAGGTCCATCTTTCGTCTTACGCCGTTTATATCCATTTTCGTAATTGTTAGGTACAACTTGCACTGGACTTCTAGTCACATTCGGCGAAGTCTGTGGAGGTGCTCTTACAGTATGCGTATACTGCGACACGAGGGGATTACCGGATGCGTTATAGAGAGGAGACTGTTGGGGTTGTGGCGAATTCTCTGCTTTGACTTTAGTGTCAACACTGAGCAACCCTGAATCATCTGTAGTCGCCAGCTCTTCCTCCAGTTTTCGCATGAAAGCATCATCGCAGTTATTGAGGAAGTCTACAAATGGACAAAATAAGAAAGTGATTAAAGGCTGACGAAATCACAACGAAAGTTATTCTTATAATAATAATCTCTTACCTTCTATTTCCGTAATATCATGAACATTAAAGATATCGTTATTGAGGAATGTCTCATCTGGATCCATTGTACGGCATTTAATTTAGTCACTAATTAAATAACAATATTTTGTTGAGAAAACAAACTCGCATGCAATCTTGTTTATATTTTTGGCATTTGACATCTGCTGATTTTTATAAACCAATCAGAATTCAGAAAAACAGTGGCATGATTTTACGTCACATTTGGCAGCGATCATTGTTTTCTATTTTGGAGAATGGAATAGTTGGTATCGAAAAACAAAATTAAATAATATTAATTCCATGGAAATTAATAAATAATAAAAAAAATACTATTAACTCTATGATTTTGACCTTTTTAAAATAAAATTATTTGTTTCCTTCCTTTCACGCGCATATTGTGTAACATTTGTAATAGCGCCATCTAGCTAAAGGCAAAGACACTTATAATCTAAAGAGATTTTTCCTCAAAAAAGAAATAGATGGCGCAGTTTACCTAAATTGGTGTAACACTAACATACTATAGACTGACAAACTTATCTGTTCCGGTGACGGCGTCGCTACTGTCCATTTAGAACTGTCATTAAATATCGTTTTTGCATTGCATTTCACGTAGTTCCAATTTTGGCCACCCGAACAGATAAGTTTGTAGGTCTGTAGAGCTTTTAAAATGTAGAGTTTTAGAAACTATTTTAGATACCTACTTTAGATACCTACTCATATTTTTAATTTTCGGCATATTTTCTCAAGCGTACCTAATTGAACGTAAGTATAAACATAGATAAAATAGAGAAAAGTTACGGTCAACAATCAAGAGCAAAAAAGCCGATACCTATGCAATGGTGCGTCTTTCCCAGACCACAGTTTGCCTACCTACCTCATTTCCATTTTTAGCGCGTAAGTACGTTTATACATACTAGGAATTATTTTTATAATATTTTTTTTATGAAAAATGGCACCAACAGCAAATAAATAATTAAAATTGTTTTAGCCACTTATTTATTACTTGAGTATTGATAATACATAAATTACAATTTGAATATTTTTCTTAATTCTGCATTTTAGGATAAATATCGCCGTCTTCATGGTCAATAACATAATGTTCATTATGTAAGTAATGATGACCTAGCTAATATAATTTGGTTGTAGGTATCTAAAAGGGAGCAGGTCAGCTGAAGTCATGGGCAGTCATAAATAGAGTCATAGTCGTATTTTGACTCTTATCAGTATAACTCTAATTAAGTCAGAAAAAAATAACTAAGATTCAATTACAATTTTCTCTTATTTTCCTATTCTAAGTCATCTAAAGACTCTACAGTCTTGCTAGTGTGTGATATTGCTAGGTAGCATTGGTAGGTAGTTATAGGTATAACTACCCATTGCAAGTATAAATTTTAATATATCTAGTCGCCCATCCCTTGTTGGTCAAGATTTATGGTGATGTTTCCATATCCTTATTATCCATAAAGGTTGATTTACTACACCTCATTTTAGATAGGTACGTGGCATAATATTTTTTTTCTATACAAGAGTAATAGTACATAGGTACAGAGCTATACATGCGATTCGTATTCCATTTCATAAACGACTGTTATGGCATTTCTAATAAGCCTTGAAATTCTTATATTATTATTTAAGTACGTCTATTGTCATAACAATGTGAACTAGCTTTTGCTTCTTCAAAACGCAAATTATATTCGTATTCGACGTAGGTCATTTTATTACCTATGTTAATTTTGATGATATCAATTTGGGTACTGTGTTTTTGGTGAACAAATTGAAAAAATATACATCAGTTATTAAACGTTTAATTTATATTTGTAACATTATATTATTTGTAAATATAGTTCTTATTATAATATGTATGTCCGAGATTTAATAAACTACTTGTTCTAATATAACTTAGACATGTAGATACATAGCATTTATCCAACTACGTAACGTAACGTAAGAAATTTGCAATCACAACTTAAAAGATGAACTCTAAGTGCACAACATCATACATAATAAAAATATATAGGTATCTATAGGCACAAAAGTGGGTTTATTATATAATTACATAACATCTGATTCAACAAAACTGAGTTATAATCACGACCGTAGCAGGCACTAGGTACAGAGATAATAATAGTATTACACTCTACTTATAAACATATTCCACTTCAGAGTTTCCAATAAGAAAATGCCTCAAGTTAAGGCTGAACACAAAGCACGAAAGTGCACTACTGGAATGTCCTAACACATACGATTTAATTAAACAAAGGCACAACACAGTGAGACCTCCGAAGTGTAGCTTCTACACACACTTACGTGATTTAACTTACATTAACTTTACGTATGTGAACACTAAAGTAGATAATATACTCGTATCTATGGCATTTTCAAACTAGACTAAAGTAACAAATCAGTCTTCCAATGAATTATGAAATAATAAGTATTGATACAGTTAACTTAAACAATATTATAAGAGTAATAATTAACATTATTAGAAGTTAACGCGGGTAGCAATGATCAAAGGTGTACAGTATATAAAATAATAGAAATCTGTTTTAATAAAAATAATTGTACTGTGAAAATCAACCACAAAGACAGTGCCACAAATGTATATTTTACACTGTATTTATCTACCTACATTATTTTACAACAATTTATAGTGATCCATATCATGTGAAACATTAACTTATTTTGACGACAAACTTATAATTACGTATAATAACAGCGAATCGCGACGGTTTTCTGTAATTTACTTTTAACTTATAAAAACATTGAGCATTTTCCTAAGTGATCATTAATCTAATAAGAATGATCGTGCTTGTGCTGCGTTATAAAATTAATTTATGTACACGTACCAATATTAATGACAATGAGCACAACTAGATACAACAATGATATATGGCAAATCGACAAACAGTTAAATAACCCGTAACATATAGGAATTAAAAGGTAGGAATTAGGTACGTAGTAGGTCGCTTTTCGCAGTGGTGAGCGTCACGCGCCGCACGGTCCTTTCCAACAATCTGCGGGCATGATTCATCGAGAGTCGCGACGAGTCCGCGCGGGAGGACTGCTGCAAGCTATGGCTGGTGCGGCGCGGAGGACTAGAGTGAGCTGTGGCGAGCGTGAGGTAGTAGCGGCGTATCAGTCTATAAACATCACAGTCGCGGACAACAAATTGCACAATAACTCGTCTAGGCGGACCCGCTCGAGGCGCGGCGCTGCCTGCCTTCCTTTCGGTCCTACAGTTACCGCTCTAACACAACATTACTATCTAATTAAAGCTAACCTATTTCAGCTATTCTATCAACAAGGAGGTAAATGTTATAAAACAAAAAGTCAAAGAAGAAAATAAACAAAAATAAAATCACAAAAGATATCGCACGCTCTTCAACGGAAATTTTATTTCGTTGTCGGGCTGCGATAGCTCAAGAAAATAAATAAGAAGAGAGGTAGAATATAAATGGCCGCGGGGCCCATTGCAATCGCCCGGCCGGGGCGCCAGGTCATGTGGCGAGCGCGCGCGGCGCGTCCTACCGGTAGCCTACTGTAAGTGCCTATGTCTAACTTTGTACGCCTAAGTCAGTCTTTTTCAATATTTGCTCCCGAACGATTCCATTTCATTCAATCTCTTTCACTACTGCAATCTAGGGCAAAATTTCGAGGCGGAACAATGACTCCCGATGGTTGGTCAATGTCATGCCGACGAGATATGGATAGATCTTCAACATGATCATCATCAGGGATCGGGGACCTAGGCGATTGCGGAGCAGATCGAGGGGGCGTTCTAGGGGCGAGGGCAGCGTGCGCCGCCGCTGCTAAGGCCATAGCATGGAGAGCTTCCCGGCCACCGTCTCTGGTAGCTCCTTCCAACGCTTGTTGTAGGAATGATGGGTCAATCAGTGGCGTGGGAGCGTTTCCATCGTCGTTGCCGCCAGTGCCACTCAAGCCGTAGGGGAACGCTGCCCCGTTTGTTTCTCTCTTGACCCCGCGACTCATTGGTCGACTTGTCGTTATGCCTAGTTTTTTAACTTTATCATACAAAGTACGTGATGGAACGCCATATTTACGAGAGGCTTGTAGGGCACTCATTCCGTTTCTAACACATTCAATCGCAGACATGATATCAGACCGTGTGTATTGTTTGTATCGCTTCCATTCCGGTTTTTGTTGCGGCGGTACATAAGGCGCGAGTCCGGCTCGGACGTCTTGTTGGAAATTAGTGGGAGGTGGAGAAGGGTGGAAAGTTCGTGAGGTTTCTTCTTCAAAGGAGCGCTCGGTATAGGGTGAATGAGCTTCTTCGGAACGATCTGATCTGTTATAGTGAGGAGATGATGCTCTGGATGACAATCTGCGAGGGCGATAGTCAAATGGACGTTGAGGGCTTGGTGGTCTTTCGGGCTCATGCGCAGAGCCATTAGAGTGAAGGCGTGGAGGTACGTTGTTGTTTACGGGGTGACAGACAAGAGAGATTGGTTGTGATGAGTCGATGGAAGGGGTTGACTGGGCGAGAACGTTACGCAAAATAGGGGTATCACGTGTAGCTAACATGCTCGAGAGCTTTTTACGTTTAAGAGGGTTCATATCTGCGGAGTCGTAGGCGGCGGAGAGGACGGGAGCGGCCGGTGGGGGCGGCCAGCGGGATGGCGGAGCGGGCGCAGGCGGCGACACGCTAGATGGCGCCGCGGGCACCACTCGCGGCGGCGAGGCGGCCGGAGTGCGCTCGCTGCCCGGTCGTCGTCGAAGCTCCGTCATGTCGAACAAACCCTTGACTTCCAGCTGTTCCGCGACCTTCATAATTCTCGGGATCTGGGCCTGCGTCACATTCACCTCACCCGTGTACATGTATTCGAGAAGGGCGCGCATCTCGAAGTCTTTGACCCCCGGAAATAGGATGCTGCAGTGGTCCATGGGGACGTCTGCTAGTATTGACTGGAAGTAGGGCGAGTTGGCTGCAAGCACCACGCGGTGCGCCTTGAACGTCACCTGGTCGTCGACCACAAGCGTGCAGTCCACGTAGGTCTCTACTTTTATTAGAGCTTCCAGAATCTCCACTAAGTTGGTTTTGTGGTGGTTCCATTTTAGGCAGAACGTCTGCTGACCTTCGCTGCTCCCCATCTTTTTAAATTGGTATTCTGTGAACAAAGAAGACAATGTTTAAAACCTACTTATAACATACTAATACAATAATAATTAAAAAATAAAAATAAAATAAAATTTCCTGCACAACCCAAAGTTAATATTGCAATATTAACTTTTGGTTATGAGTTGCAACGCAAAAGGTATGATAAATGTAATAACACTATAAAAAAAAAGGGGAATCGAAAAATTGCATATTCAATCAAACTCTACATTTTCGCTTATTCATCGAAAACTGTTATCAAGAGTTGTTTATTAGGTACGCACACTGTTTATAAAAACGTTATTATCTGTGGTAGACTTGATTAGCTGCTATTGCAATTTTTTACCTATCACATAAGATCATTACAAGTTTGCATCAATTAAACATTACGAAAATAAAACCTATCATATCAAAAAACAAACTTTTATAAAGTGCATAAACACATTTGTGGCATGTGTCTAATATCTGCCTCACTAAACAGGAAAACAAACAAAACAAGCAACAAATACGTACCCGGCAAAATCCCTTCAAACGTAGACGCGGGATACATGTTAAAGCCAGCCGCGTCACGGGCCACGTATGGAACACTGATAATACAATCCGCCAGCAGATTAGGCAAGGTAGACGTGCGGAGTAGTGCGAGCGCAGCGACTGGTCGCGGACAGTGCGAGAGCGACTGAAGCGTTCGACGACCGACACCGCCACTGCCCCACTGCACCGCCCTTCCCCATTTACATATTTCGCTCTATAGCCCTTCCTCACTGCCAAATTGACTTTTTACCTTTTATTCGGCAGGTAAATCGAACTTGGGGGAATCATGAAAGCACCGGCGTCCCTCTTGTCATGTTACCTATGAATTGGCATCGTGCAAACCCCATTCTTATTTTCTACACGTAAAGTACAAAATAGAGCGGCAAAAGCTTGCGAAAAACTAGATAAAATACAAACCTGTAGGCATTTCTCCTTGAAGGAGTCCAAAAAACTTAACTCAGCTTATACTCTACAAAAGATAATTAAGGAACTCACCCTATTCGAAAGAAAAATCCAGTAGCAACACGTCAGCAATACAGGAAAATGTCCGAAAAATTCATGAAAATATTTTCACACAACACTTGATAAAGTTCCGTAACACGTCGGGGGTTGTTTCGCGCGGGCAAGTGGTGTGCGCCCTGTGGGGGCGGCGTGCTCTCGCGAGCGTCTGGCTGTGACTGTTGGCTGCGTTGCAGGCGCGTCCGCGGTCTCAGCGCCCGCCCCGCGCCTCCTGCGTGCGCTTTTTACGCACGCTCCGCGCCGGAGTGCAGTGCAATTGCGTGCGGGCGAGAGGGCGCGGGAGCGGCGGGCGCGCCCGACGAATTGCAGCTCTGAGGAGGGCGCGCGCCGCTGTGTGCGTGAGTGCGCGCGCGCACCGCGGCCCGCGGCTTTACGCGTGTGTGCGTCGTCGTCGCGCCGAGACGATACCATAAAGCCGATTTCGGCTTATAAAAAATAGCTGCGTTGCTTGCCGTCCCTTTGTATGCTAACATTAAACTTCTCGCATCCAAATTTTGTTAGGTCGCTTCGCTAATTATCATAAATACCGAATTAATATGCTCCGTTGCATTTTCATTAAATAAATAAATCTACATTTAACTATGTATAAGATTTCGTTAGATAATTATGTATGTCAATAACTGTTATATCATGATAGTAAATTAAAATTAAACTGTTTCACTTATATCTTAAACATGCAAGTTAATGTTCAACCAATGTATTATAATATCATTTCGCACAAATCAAAGAATATAATAAAAGAATACAAACACTTATTTATAAAATAGATGCCATACCATAGAACTTTAGTCACTAGGAAATATTTTAGGTAATAGCCAAATGATTAAGTAAGAACTGCTTAAAAGTGTGTGGTAGAGTTTGGGACTCTACCTCACAATTTTAAGCTGGTAGAAACTATAGCCCAACAGTATAAAGAAACCTCTTATGCAGTGACCAATATATATCCCTTTAAATATTAAAATTCCAATAGATTTCAATTACAACCAAAGCCCCAATGGCTAAAAACAACGCCATCGAAATGCATTCAATAAACAAAAGTGGGCGCGCCTGAAACGTCGTTCAACTCCGCACGAATCGCCCCAAAAATTCCGAAAAGTGCGTGAACAACGCCGGCAAACGGGGTCATTGACACATTGCCTGCGGAGGGAACGCCAAAATAGCGCGAAATGCACTCAAAAATAGACCAAGCTGTGTGCAATATTTTTTGTTACTGTGCATAGAACACGGCTTCCGTCGAGTTGGGGAATGTGGATTCGTTTATCTTATGCCGGTAATTTAAATCAAGTTTCTAACAGCAAACCTACGCTACATATTAAGTAGATCGTTTATATCAACATTATCCTAATAAATAAACATCAAAATAGTATTTACATTTGCATTTGTTTCAGAGCGTGAAAAAGCATTTTATTGTAATTCAAATTGCAAAATAAATACTTTGAGCTTATATTTATTTGAAATGTTTTTTCTTATTTATATTTCAAAAACTTGCAAACAACAATCACAATGTGGATTGTATAAAAAAAATTGCCATGAAGAGGTTTTTATGCGTAATAAGTTTATAATAAAAAAAATTATTAACATTAATAATATTAACGTAATTTAGCTCTTCATTTAATTTAGAGCTATTGAGTTTAATAATGATTTACTTTATAAACTCGATATAACAAAAATGGCAAGGTGCCAATCTTCATTGTCTGTTATAATATTAGCTTTATACGGGACACGTGTATTGTCAACAATTTATTAGACAGAAAAGAAAGGGGTATTCCTCTATAAATAATCGAATGATTACATCAATGAGTTTTGTAAACATGTATCTTAGAAAAATAATATCTTTAATATAACTCGATTAATGAAATTATAGCGGCATATTTGCGCTGAATTATAATAATAACTTTATTGGATTAAAATTCAATACGAACAAAAAATATTCGTATTTTGTGGAGAGTTTGCCATACCATTTTTCAACATTGACTGAATGGGATATTTATTATAATTGCGACATATTTACATGTTATTATTCTAAGCTACGTTCGTATTTACTAAATTATCCTTCGCAAAGAGATAGAGACAGATTTATACTCGTATTTGTTTTATTATGCCGAAACCGTAACTTGCCGTAGCAAAGCGTAACAAGCAACAGATTTAAACTGTCAAACTAGCTTATTCAATTTTGCAAAAGGTGTATCAACAACACACATGGACGGATACTAAACCCACAACCTCCGTCTCCGGCACTGATTTCAATATTATAGCTGAGCAACTATTCTAAGGAATCGATCAAATATTGTTCCAAATACATTTTCTCACGGGTTATTGTTTTGTCTATAAATTCCGAAGCAGAAACAATGGCGGAAAATATCACTAGACCACTCGTCTCAGAGAATGAGAGCACTTGAGTCGAGTGTGCAATCATTTGCATATCGATGACGCGCACGGAGTGAGTCCATTACACTCATACTTGGCCTACGCGAATTGTGGGAACCATTTATGAGTTATTCATCGGTGCTTGATAAAACTGTTTTGCTATTGCCACCCAATCGATTTTCACAACAATTTTTGAAGTAGCATGATCACAATTTGTTTGATCTCTACAAAACTATAAAAGCCTTAAAATACAATAAAAGTAGTTTAATGTAAATAAATCACAAATCTCATATTGTATTTTTAAGTACTTAATCCAAACTTTAGAGGAATTAAAAACCTAAAGTATTTTAATTACCGTTAGAGAAAAACGCAAACGCATTTTTATGTCTGGTTTAATGACAGTAGACAGTCTAGTTAATACGGGAAAAACGGTAATTGATTAGAACATTTAAACAATACTCAAACAGGTTAAGAAGTACAGTTAGCTGCAGATAAGAAATGTGTAATTTGCAATATCAACGCGCGAAGCCGCCTACGTATCAGTAAACCGCACGACCGTTAACCGATGATAAATTTGACAACACTGCGCCGGAAACCGAAATGCAAATGCCCATTGTTCGTACTCTAAACACATCTGACCTTTGATTTAGGCGTTCACTTAATTACTTTAATTAGTATTGAAATTCGCGCAGAAGCATTAATCAAGGGAATTTCGAGTGCAATCAACTTTATAGAGGAAGTGTTCGCGATTCTCACTGATATAAATTTCGGCGACAATTGAAGAACAATGCGATATCAGAATACATAAAATGCATTATGCTAATACCAGCATAAACAGACGCGACCTATCCCACGGCACGCGCATTGCAACTGCAACTCGAGGGTTACATAAAAAACTAATAAAAAAGCAATAATCAGATCCCGCATGGCGGCTTGTTGAGTCCGAAATTGACGAGACTGATCAACCGTAAGGGATAAATGATCGACAATGAACGTTATTGCACGGATGATGCCCCCTAATATCAGTCAGGGTGTATACAATGCATTGTTGAAACCTTTAAAATATTATTGAATACTTTTTAATACAAATTCAAGTGCTAAAAAGTCTGCTATTAAAAGCAGGAGGCAGCATTTTTTTTAAATGAGCTTTATAATTTAAAGTATATATTGATCTTACAATCTTTCAAACTCTTAAGGCGTCACACATATAATTATTTAAAACGAATCAACGCGCAATATCAAATAACTTTTTACTCGATCTCTATCTATTTGATAGAGATCTCTCTCTATTGCTAACTAGCAGTTGGAGTGGCACAAATTGACATTTAAGAGTAAAATATCAGTATTAAAATTGAAAACAATAAGTAAAATAAGCTATGATCAAAAATATCGAAACATGGTGCCTCATCCGGCAATTCAATCCGCGTCATGGTACTAAAACTAGAACAAGTACACATACATATCTCACCACATCAAATTTTACAAAATAATCTTCGTGAAGTGCCCCTTGTTATTCTTATATGCTATTTTTTAATTGACCGAACCAAATGTACAAACGCATTGCGTATTCATTAACGGCAATTAAAGCGGCGGCTTTGCATAATGAGCGAAAGGGTAGTGAGCAACATAAAGAGATAATTGTAATTTCACGCGAGCGGCTTCGTTATTTGTCACCAGCATCCTGCCACGCGCCCTGCACAAAATTATTATTTTATATTATCTGGGGAGCTCTAACCCTCTTATCTCCCGTATTAACTGCTAAGAGACAATTAAATAATTGACCATAGAGAAATGCTGGCGTTCTATTATTTGGCTGCGGTAGTATTTTAAATGAAAATTGTACAGCAAACTTTTGTCGTTATTTACATAGAACACTCGCATGTTTGATTGGTGACCAAACTTGCTTATCGGTGAAATAGTTTAAGATTAGCCTTTTAGAACATTGTTATTCTCATAGAGATCTTTAGTTTCTGTTATCTATGGTTATTCTTAATATCCAAGATTCCGTTATATTTTTTATTTTATTAAGTATGTAATTGTTTATACTTGTCACAGCGTAATGTGAACGTATATACCTGTAGTAATAAATTAGGTAACCGAACTGAAATAGTTTTCGTATAAAAGGTACATATTATATTATTTTACGGGCAAGTAAAAATACTTGTAATAAATCATTTATTCGCACATTCTATTCGTTGAAGTCTTTTGCACTGCGAAATCCTGTTGTCAAAAATTGTAACATTAAAACATTTTGTAGCATTACAGCTCTCGACAATTAGGTGTTTATTGTCTATTTGTATTTGCCTTTGTACCTTATAGCAACGACTCTATGCCTCTTCACAGATTATTAAAAAGTTACCAAGCCTCTTGCACTAATTTTATCTTATACTACATTCAGCTAGTTGCCTATGATTTTTTTCGCTAGATTTCATGTTTTATTTTATATAAATTAGTAGTTACAGAATAAAAAAAAAATTGTTATAAAATGTAAATTTTTGGTAAAAATATCAGGAACTAATACGAATTAGACTTTTAAACGCCACTTACCGAGTCATAAAAAATTATAAGGTGGGCGAAGCCGCGTGCGAAAGTTAATATCAATACAACTAGAAATGATGGATACCTTATCCCTTCCATGGGGCATTAATGGGCTCTCTACTATACAATGTATCTCTTAATGCAAATAAATATTACGTTTTCTTGACTAGTAATCCTGCGATGGGCCATCCAGGCTTATTCCCGTCCACGCCCGCGCAGGCCGGATGCGGCTCATTGTAGCGAAACTCCCCCCGACCGAGACAATGCACTCTTTCCTCCTATTGTCTAGCCGAACGCAGTAATTTATGCCTATCGGGTAAATAGTTATAAACTCGCGAATGTATTAGCTCGGCCGGTCTTTGTCATAATTATGCAGATATTTATTGCACCGTAGGATTATTGTTCTCAAACGTATTGTTATGCATCATGCACACAATGATTTAAATAACTGTACATAAGATTTATGTATTTACGTTCATTATATAACCATTTATATACCATTATCAAAAGCTTTTTCACGTGATAAATTGATTAGATCATAATATTCCTGACATTTATAAAATGAAAAAGCAGATCCTATACCAAGCTACTTGGTGTTACCATGAATAGTATCTATTTATAGAAAAAGTTTAATATAAAATAAATATTTATCCTTATGGCGATATAGAGGTACAATAGCTTAAGTTTTTTTCAAACTTTCTAGCCATCATTCTTCACGCCATTTTTTTTTGCTACCTACTCCATGTTCTCTCGTACCCATTTGACTAGCGAATTTAATTCTTTATTGTGTTTCACAGTAATAATATTAAACGTAGATTTTTGTTATTTAAAAACTATTACAGAAGTAAGAAACTCCAGATCACTACTATGTATCTAGAGTTTTGTATATACGATTTGGTAACAGGGAAACAACAAAATATAATTATTTTTTAATTTTTTAACTTAAAAATGCTTTAATATACTTTATTAAAACTTATAAAAAAAATGCTATAGGCAATATTTTTACTAATTTCATTAACGCTGCCCTATTCAAAACCTACAATAACTCATTTTTACTACAAAAAAGTAATAATGCAAATGTCAATTTGGTTGAGATAACATCGCCGCGGAAATGGGTCAAGAGGCTACAAAAAAAACTATTATAAATTTAAAAAACCGGCCAAGTGCGAGTCGGACTCGCCCATGAAGGGTTCCGTAGCAGCAAGTATCATCATCATCATATAAAAGTTCTTGTAGTTCTTTGTAAGTTTGATCGATGTTTTTATATTTGAGTTGAATGAATGAGAGGAAAATTGCGGTTTACGATTTATGACGTTTAAAAAAAAACTAATTACTTGATCTCGTTCAAACTAATTTTCAATGGAAGTTTGCATGGTAATGTACATCATATATTTTTTTTAGTTTCATCGTTCTCTTATTTTAGAAGTTACAGGGGGGGGGGACCAACATTTTACCACTTTGGAAGTGTCTCTCGCGCAAACTATTCCGTTAAGAAAAAAATGATAGAAGAAACCTTATTATCATTTTTAAAGACCTATCCATAGATACCCCCCACGTAAAAGTTTGAAGAAAAAAATTTTTTTGAGTTTCAGTTCTAAGTATGGGGAGCACCCAAAATTTATTATTATTTTTCTATTTTTGTATGAAAATCTTAATGCGGTTCACAGAATACATCTTCTTACTAATTTTCAACAGTATAGCTCTTATAGTTTCGGTAAAAAGTGGCTGTGACATACGGACGGACAGACAGACAGACATGACGAATCCATAAGGGTTCCGTTTTTTGCCATTTGGCTACGGAACCCTAAAAAATGGGCGGTTCTGCTAAGTATCGATGTCAAAATATTGCTGAGCACCTGCCTTGCAGACAGGGTGGCGGCGCGTAACGAACTTTTGTGTCTATAACTAATTTTTTTCACCTTAGCTATGCCAAAGTGCCCTTTTGATGTTTTCTATAGGTATCTCTTAAAATAATATTTTTCCATCGTTGCATTTTTTACTTCCAGTAACATTACGTAAATATTCTAAGAGCATGTAAATGATAAATTATACGATACCTACAGTGTTGCATCTGCTTCGAACGTGATAAGCATCTTAATATAAAGTATATCCAGAGATAATTCGCCGCTCGCATCGCGGCCATGTTGCCGCCCGAAGCTTTACAAAATAAAACAACAGCGAGCGCTTAACTTTTTTACTTTTTATACAGGATCATTTTTCTTACCAGGGGATTATCTTTTTAATGGGTTGAACGATTTTTGTACTTATAGTTATCTGTATAAGGTCGGGTTAGGTGGCGGAGGCTGCGGCGGAGTGGACGTCCTTGGGCGGACCCGATCTGCTAGCCACGAGAGATCGTCCCATCACCGCACGCTGGTCGTTGCACCGACGCGATACTTTTAAAATGCATTGGAAAGTAGAAATCGTATTCGATGTTAGAGACACTTGCTCTGTGGCCGTTTATATCTAACAGTAGGCGGTAATTGGCTTCAAACAACTAACTACTACCACAATCAATATTTTCGCATAGTACAGCGTAAGTAGGCATAAATATTTTACTTCAGAGAGTGTTGTTACCCCTGTGTCCCTACTAGACACTAACTGCCTACGCAATTATTTTCGGTATCGACCGAGGCCAGGGAGGTAGCTACATAAATAAACTATTTAAGAGAGCCATTATATTATGCTATTTTGAAGTTTTGTGAAATACCTACTCGCAGCAGTTTGGCGCGCCCATCACTAATGAGACAAAATGTTTTGCCCTCAAATTTACGACTTCGTCAAGATCGCTAAATGTTGGAAAAACTGTTTGCTTGCGTAATTAACTGCCGATACTAATGTTAACGTTTTAAAACTTTCGCAACGCCGAACGTAAAGCAAAGAATTTCCTTTTAAGTAAAATTGTCAAACGTAGGTATACGAGTGTATTTTGGGCTTCATCGTACATGCATATTATTCAGTACAATAGTATAGTTATTAGACAAAAGATTTTTATCGCTGGTTATATCGATACCACGTATCGCGACTGACGAATTTGTTCCACAACACGTAACATTAAAATGAAAGGTTTGGTTTTTTTTAGCAAAATCAATAGTCAAAGTATGGGACGTTATTTCCTGCGCGCGTGCATAATGGGCTGCCCAGTAGATGGACACCGCGATACGCCTAATTACAGGTATCATTCGCAATAAACTCGTCCGATGGGAGTTGCCCGAACCCCACATGCAGAACATCGATATTCAAAACTATAGGATCCAATTTCAAACCATTTGAAACAAGTTTGCTTGGAAGTTACCGAACGGTATGGGGTTTCGGTGTACACCAAACAGGATCTATTGCGGTAATGAATTTAAATAAAAAGGGGAATAATGATCAAACAGTATTTGATAACGTTTTAAATGGTGGTTCTATTGGTATATTTCTACTTGAAGATGAATCTGAGATAAAACATTTTTAAATAGCTGCAGATTGGTTTATTAGCTGGAAAAATGAGAATTGCATCTAACACATAATTTGTTTATCATATAAGAATACTTCGAAGTACTATAAACGCTGGCTAGCAATATTTTCGGTTGTGTGTGAGATTCGGGGCTAGAACATTCGTGGTACTAAGCTACCTCAATTTTCACATCGTAGTCTAAGATGTAGAGTCAATTTGATTCATATCAAAACCATTATCATGATTATTACCAATTTCGATTACAACAAATCTAGATATGTAGATCGAAACGAAATAAACAGGATCTTCCTTTACGTAAAAGGAAACAGTGTCTCTCAATCGCTGTACTGCGTCCTAAGACACCATAGAACCTATTTAAAAAAAACGTTAGCAAATCAATACCTGTTATTAGATATTGCATGAATCATCATAATGCATCACCGACAGGCAACATATGCGACGCAAGTCCGATTACGGGTGTTACGGTTGCTTTATTCGCGAACCCTCGCTAGGGTTACAGACAAAATTGTATTTTTATTATAATTGTCCGGTTTTATTGAGAGCCTGTCCGCAAGGGTAAACATTGCAGGGTTGTGTTTCACTGCAAAACAGCCCAACCGCGAGGGGTTGTAGTAATTATTAAATAAATAATCACATTATGACCGCAGTGCTGTTTTTTATTACTATTTGTTTTATTTAGGTTAGTATTTTTATACATTTGATATCAACATACACACCGATATCTATTTTCAAAATAAGAAGTGCAAGCACCGCTGTTTTAAGCATCAGAATCAATTAAGGTAGTATAAATAATGTATATTATTCACTTCCATATACAAGGAACAAATGCATATTTTGTTCAGATCTCTCTAGTCTCTACATTAGGTATATCTTTTTATTTCGTATAAACGATTACTGAATATCTCTTAGAAATATTCTTGGCATCTTATTTTTTGCAGCATTACACAGCCCTCACCAAATATATAAAAAATAAATATCACTTAAGGATAAAATAAGCTGACAGTTTTATTATTCAAATAATAGCAAAAAACAAGCGAATGTGTCCTCCTGTCCATACTCAATTGGACCCGCATCAAAGGGCTTAGCATAAACCCCTTTTCACATTTTTATATCACGAAAAGCTTGTCCATGGCTATTTTGTTGGCAAATATGACTTGATCCTTTTGTCCGCGTATAAACTGTATGTCATTCGAGCATTATGATAGAAGATGAATATCATTCCCTCAATACCTTTTTGCCTCAAATTCAGTGGGTATTCTTAAATGAAGTTTATTTTGTGTCAAGCGTAACGTACCTACACATTTTTATAATTTGTTTTATCTTTTTCTTTTGATAAGCGATATATAATAACATCTATACAACATAATGTTTGCAACGTGTCTAAGGAAAACAAACGTGTCAAACTCATTGTGTAATGTAACTTCAAAGTGAAAATTTATGCACAGCATTCATAGCCATTGCAATCTATCATCTAGTTATCTTTCGCTGTCAGTGCACATTCGTTTCTCGGTATCGATAGTGTTATCAATTTCGGATTTTACTGCACCATTTCTCATTTACTTAGAAATATAATATTTACATTCTAAAATCATGGTAAATCGTTAAATCTCGACTTTACTCGATTTAATTTTTTACTATTAGTACAATTTGCAGTTCAAACTCTATGCTTTAGAAATAATTTTGATCGATGACAGTCTCCGATTACAATTAGTATGAGCAAACTAGATTTGCCTACGTCTTGGCCTACGTGTAACAGGGACTTAACACTATCTTTATCACAATTTTGTTGAACTATTAAAACTGTGCTATGAGTTTTCAGGGCTTACATCAAAAAGTAGCAAATATAAATAGTTGCATCTATCCGTATACAAGTTTAGTATGGATTCAACTAATTAGTCAACAATCCAAAGAGTACTCTCTATCACCGCATGCGTAACGCACATTTCGCAACGCTTCTCACGTCTGGTGAATTTAACTAAAACAGTTGTTTGCGAAAGTGATTCCTTTTACGAAATGTCTGGTCGCTGCGTGCGTGCGCGAAACGCACACGCTCGGTGCGTACGCGCCGATAACACGCGTTCGCCCGATAACAGCCGATAGCGCCGTGCATAAGTCGTGCGTGCCGATACTGCACATCAAAATTTGCTCACATTAAATATTTCCGATGGACTTTCGCCTATAACTACTATCGAGTGGCAATTAGAGTAGTTAAAAAACATTTGCTTGGCCTATTCTTAGATTGTATACTGTAGAATCTAATTGTTAATTCATTAGATACTAGTTTGTGTAGTTATGTATGGTGAAAGACAATCAATATAAAAAAAATATTCTAAAATAATAGTAACTGTAGTTAAGTAAATAAAGAGCCTGCCAGTAAAAATCTTGGAAATTTTATAAATTCGAAACTGTATAATTTCATGTAGCAGACAGACCGTAGTCACAGAACATTACACTAAAGTACCGTAGTAGAATCACAAAACTAAGAAATGGTAGGCCGTAGTATGCTTCTATCAAAACATTACGCACACAAGCAACTTAAAAGTACAAATCTACGAAGACGTGAAGGACAAAGACCTGTTTGCGAGAATTCGCGTAGCTAATCCGCTCTATGAATGGACGGGCATCCCCGACCTACAAAGAAATGCAAGCTCGCACAAATAGTGCAGCGTCCACTTTTGTTGTGCAACCAGCGTAATGATGACATAACAATGCGCATTGGCGAGATGGCTCGTGCGGTGCAAAACCAACACCTGTATTGTGTTGTATTATTGTTTGTTACACCGGAGTGTCGAGCGGGCGTGAATTACGTCAGTTTCGCACAATTGTACTAGGGCAGCATGACCGAGTGGGAGGTTTTTTTGTTGTGGTGGATAAGTGGTCACAGTCAAGGCGAATTCCTTTGGTGTGTTTGGGTTCAGATAATAATTAAATTGCAATTAATTCAAAGTTGTATTTTGCAAGCATAACTCTTATTTGCAATTTAATTCAGTACTGAAATTATTAATGAAACTATTATGTTCATTGTAATATAAAGTTGGCGTATGAATTTTCCAGTGAGACACAATTTTTGTGACGTATTTTTAATACAATTTTGTACCTACTATCAATAATTCAATATAATTCTTTATGGCAATCGTTGTATTCTTCATAAAACAATTATGATGTGATATTTTATTGTTGATCTCACAATGAACGAACAAACGTGTACCAGGATAACATAAGTTGAGAGGAGGCTTCTGAGTCATTATAATCAGATGACTCACTTTATATACCCACTTCAACACATGTCAGGGTTCCGTAAATATACACGGGAAAACGTTTAAGTTAATCATTGATTACTTTTTTTCAGTTGTAATTTAGTCTCTTCATATTGAGCTGATAACATTTATCTTAATTATACAAAAGGTATAAATACTTCCTTGTCCTTTCTTGCAAGTCAAAAGATAACGGACTACTACAGCAAAGTAGTAATACATTTTAAAACGATCGTAAGACACTATCAATATCATAACATAAACTTTTTTCAATTAGGTTCCCTCCCTTGTATTGTATAAATGCGTATCCTCTTTTTAACATAAACGAAATAATAACCTACTTACGATTAAAAATATAAATACCTACATAATAATTTTTGAGATCTCGGCCAACTTTTTTATTTAGGTATAGGTCCGGGCCACCTTTGGGATCGTGAGATGGCTCACGATTTAGTGAAATTCATACAATAACATAAAAGTGGTATTCATTCAGTATCATATATTCATTTAAGTGGGTTTCGAGTACAACGAAACTTGTTGTCACATTGCAATTCATATATTATTGTTTCTAAAACGAATATATTATGTTATAATAAAAAAACATTCTAAATAAATATCTATTAAAGATTTCATATATTTTTTTAAATACGGCGTGATGGATGTGTCACTTTGAAGATTGACCGCTTCTGTAATAGTTAACGTCTAATAATCATGTTAAGATGGCAACCTATTTGCATAGGTACCTCATTCTTTCATCTTCGTACTGGATAGTTACCATTCCTGTAGGATATATCTATTTATATTAATATGAAAATACCTAGGGCAGCGTATCAGCCTGGCCATCCAGCGCGGAAACGTTGCTAGTGACCTGGGTACTTTTCCCATGGGCGGAGACCTCGGCCAAATTT
This sequence comes from Mecyna flavalis, assembly GCA_949319885.1. NCBI lineage: Eukaryota > Metazoa > Arthropoda > Insecta > Lepidoptera > Crambidae > Mecyna > Mecyna flavalis. The sequence goes on along the minus strand of OX439431.1, from coordinate 11,266,614 downwards.
TTTATTTATAATTATGTTTAGTTCTTTTTTGTATATATTTTTAATGGTAATAACTAATAATAATTGTATGGCTAATAAAAATTAATAATATATGAAAATGTCAAAGTTCAGGGAGCAGTATGACAGCAGCTGTAAGCGATTCTACCTGTTAAATTCTCTCTTGATAGAATACCGCCTAGTGGACCAGACTGTGGGCCCATCTGCTAAGTAAAATTGTGTTTACCCGGCGAAAAAGTGGTGAAAAAAGTTAGAGGTTGTCCAGGGTTATCTTACCCTCCATCACCTTATTGCGGTGGGGGGAAGTAATAAATTTGTCATCCATTAACCTTGCATACATTTAATATTAACGCGTTCATATGCATTTTACTAGTTTCAATCAAGTATTCGGTGATTTCAGTAGATTCTATCGGTTACGAACACTACTTAATAAAGGCAAAATAAACAAAATAATTGACATACGTACTTCATTAATATTCACAGTTTCGTTATTCATTCTCTGCAGATTCCGTCGCCGGCCTTCATCGTTGTAGCCGGCCACGTTTTGACTCGTCAGTCGTTAGCGTTTCACACGACGATTCTGGAAAATAACATCGGTCAAAAACGCAAATTAATTAGTTTAAATTCGCTTCCTTGAAAAAATTAAATGTAGGTAGGCAAATATAGAAAAAAAAATGTGTTATAATAATATAGGTAGGTAAAATAAGATGGTAGAGCTAACAATTTGATATTATACATTTTGAAAAATAAAAGGAAAATTAATACTGTTTCTATGCAAGTAGCAACAATTTATTTGTTTATATCGGATATGCTAAAAAAAGGATGTTACCGTGTATTTCGGGTTTTGTCCAGATTTAGATTCAAATTCTGGACTTGAAAACTGTGATAATTACGTCTTTGTCCTCTCAGGTATTTATCAGGTTGAAATTTGATATTATAATTTTAACTATATAAAAATACGGAACCCATCTGATTATAATTGAAATGTTGGTTCATTGTAATCGGTCTCGGGTGAGTCATTTTGGCAACCTGTTCGCGAGGAGGCGGTGCCTATCGGTACATAAGCCGAGTACATAAGCACATTCGCGAATCGCGATATCCGCACACAGTGACGCGAGCTGAGATAACGCTGCTGGTGCCCTGGTACCAAATATACCTACTCTTCAACAGCTGTGTAAAGAATAAGCGTGCAAAAACATTATGTTTAAAAATTTGACATTTATTATTTTCAATCCGTAAATTAAACCTCTATTTTGCATGGCTAGTACGACTTTAATGTTATTTTTGAAGAAACATTAATGATTGTTTAAATGAAGTTCCGTAATTCTTTTCATTATCTTTAAGTAGTTTTATTTTTGCGCGTCTTTCTATTTTTTATACGTCTAATACTTCGCGCCGTAGAAAAAAGGGAGTAAAGAAATTGAAGTATGCAAAATAACCTCAAACGTGGCAGTTAACGAAACGTTTATCTATTCAGTCGCGATATTTTTAACATAAACATATTGAACAACACGGGTTTCGAGGCTGGGCGGGAATTTGAGGCCAAGGCTCTCCTCTAACGCTAATATGTAGACATTAATGTGAGATAAACACAAACCCGAGAGTACCAACGTTTAAAGATTGAAAAATAGTGCCTGATACTATTCTTACTTATATAGCTAACGACAGGTGACCTTTCAAAAATTATGCTAATTTATTGCCGTCATTTCCTCTACCTCAATTTAGCAACATACAATTTTCTTAACGCGTATCCAATAGATAAAGTATTGATATGAGATCATGTTTTATATTGAAATAATGTAAATGGTTATTAATTACAGTTTTAGTATCCGGCCGCAACATAGGTTTCTAGTAATGCAAGAGGATTTTAAAAATATAATTTTCATTCCAAGGTAAAATTATTGCTTAGATTCCGCAAAATTTTTACAATATCGGGATAAATCGATACCGAAATATTTTTTTAAACTATTAAGGTTATCTGTTATATCGATAAACCAAAATACATGCATTGATAACACATTAAGTATATTTAATGATACAAACAATACTCATTACTATAAAATCGTAATCACCATTGCCGTAAAGTAATCAACATTTTGAGTTGATGTATTGATTTGATAAACCACTATGTCATCTATTAAAGTTTGCCTAATTTTAATGTGGTTTAAGCACCTGGGCGCGATTTCTGAGTTTTGAGCAAAACTTGATTTTTTTTAACACAACCGGGATTTTTGATCCAGATTAAACCGGAACCCAGTATATGACTTCAATGTTCGTTTTGATAGCAGTCTATACCCTGTGTACTTTAATAGGCAGATACTTTACGTTTTCAATATGTATATTAGTGAATTAACCCCTTGAAGTAAGTGTGCCGTATCGGCTGAGAACGCGCAAGCTGGTGTTGGCTCGACGTCCTCGTGACCAAAATACGCGGGCTGAATAATTGAACAGTGGTGGTGCCACCACACCACCCCGGGGACCTCAGCCTTATCACTTGATTATTATATGCCTACTGCGAATTATTGATGAACGAGAAGCGGCGATTCTTTGAAAGTCTTTGAATAACTAATGCGGTTGGACAACTAACAACGTGTTATTAAAGATGATTTGTTTTATAGTTTACATAGTTCAAGGATTGCTGTTTTAATACTACGTTTTACGTTTCGCAATATGAGCTCAAATATATTGCATAAGCATAAAAGCTATGTATCTTTTAAAGAAGGGCGAATTTGGGAAGTTTGAACTTATTATTTCTTCGATATGTGCCATAGGCGCGAGATGTGTGGCCAAAAATGATACAACCGTTACATAGAAATTGTAAAGGGTGAGCTTGGGATGCTCTGTTATGCACTTTTGGTTGGCAAATAGGCACGCAGCACGGTACCTAAGTTTATAGCAACCCCCTTGTGTCCGTGCTGTCCATGTGATGAGTCCTTAGTAGTCAGAGGTTGGTGTAGAATTTCATTTCATTTCAATAAAATCCCTTTTTTGGTGATGTCAGTCCATAGTTCCAATCTTTCGCGTTCTTAGCTTAGAACATTTAGCTCACCATGGGAAATATCCCAGAAACTATATAAAATTAGCATTCTACGTTTTCCCAATTCTACTCGTATCAGGACAATATTGTCATTTTACCTACATTTCTAATAGAATAGATTTATTTGAATAGTAGACAGCACATAAATTAACAAAGGGAGTTCACGATAGCCATCCAATGATTTAACGAGGGCTTTGCTAAGTATTCATAATTATAGAGAGATGTTTCGGCCGTGCGTTTGGACGGCGACTATTTGTCTTCCACACGCAAATGTGCTGGGGAAATTACTGTGAATAATTGATACGTGTCATTTGGCAACCCCCTACACCCACTGTCACCCTATAGGTTTTTGGCCACGGGTCGGGTCAACAAAGTCAATACATGTCTCTTGACAGGTTACCTTCCTATAAAACTAATAGACACGTGTAAGATACTGTGACAAGAATAACACGATTTTCATGAAATTATTATTTGTTGAGTCTTAAATTTATTGGCGCGTGTATCTACGTACGAGTGGACCTTGAAAATTAACGTAGGTTATGTTACAACGTAAAAAAAATACATTACGGTTTACAGTTTATTTCATTAAATCTAAACACAGTTTTTTCTAGAAATAAATAAAAACGTAAAAGTAATCTTAAAAGCGTGACTTATCAGAAATAAAATCAATTTGAACTTAATTTTGCGAAATAAATACTGTCATACAATACCGTGTGTACAGGTGGAGCATTATAATTTGATGTTTAAAATGCCATGTGGTATCTACGCACGGGGTGGCTGGCGAGGTGGTGATGCCCCACATCGATATTTCGTGCATTATTGAGTAGTCGCGTGCTACCTCCCGAATTTCCAATGTTTGGCGATTGATGTGTAGATTGACTTTTGTCATTTGCCTCGGCCATGTTAAACAGTAAAATGTTTTTCTATGCCCTCTCCTCAAATTGTTGTTGGATCGTATCGTAATGGACGAAGGCGATTTATATAGGTACATCTGATTGCCACGTTGATGGATGGACATCGTTCGTTGTTTTCTCTGGGTCCCATTTTACTACAATCGATTTTCATTTAAGCGATATTTTATCAAACTATTATGGATTGTTGGCGATGTTCCGCTGATAAAGGCCACTAATTGTGGCTAAAAGTTACCTGTATCGTCGGTATATTATGTTTTATACTGCATTTAAAAGTCTTATGAAATAGTTTATGCTAAAACGATTTGGGTAACAGAAAGAGTTTTTTCGCATGTGGAGTATGCAATGCATGCATTGTTTCACGTGTGGTTTTTGCTTTAATATTTACCTGTGTAGCATCCTGCGTACAACCCCATACAAGCTCTTACACTTTGTGATAACAGAGCCTTAAAAAACATTTCTTTTGTATGAGAGTGTTAATAACCGTTAGGCTTTGTGAGTGATAAGGTAGAAAGTGTTGTGCAAATCCTCAGGGTGGTCGGCTAAATGCGGCGAAAGGTGTGGCCATAAAGTCGGCTCGGTTGAAAGCAATGATATAAAATGTCGGTCTCTTTGTGCGTAAGCGCCGTTCCAGAGTTATTCATTTAGAAAGTTTTATCTCGCAGAAACAGTTAGGGATTCTTTGTTGGCTTTACTATTAGCCAATCTAAGGGGTTTTTTAACTTATTAGCTATTGTAAAATTCTTTCATATTACTAAAAACATTTTCACACGCAAAGATAAAGGTATTTGTCTACAACATCAGCAAAGAATCCTACTAATATTATAAATGTGAAAGTCTGGATGTTTGGATGTTTGGATGTTTAGATGTTTGGATGTTTGTTCCTCAATCACGCCTAAACGGCTAAACGGATTTAGATGAAAGGCACACGTATAGTTTATAACCCGGAATAGGACATAGGCTATAAAATTCCTACGGGAAACGTCTCATTCCCGCGGGAATATCAATTTTTAAACTACTGAACCGATTTGAATAATTCTTTCACTGTTGGAAAGCTACACTATCCCCGGTGAACATAGGGTACTTTTGATCCTGGAAATGTGGGGGGAAGGGGGGATATTTGAAAGAAGAGATTACGCGCGAGTGAAACCGCGGGCGGAAGGCTAGTGTTATATTATATAAAGTATATATATAGTATAATATAAGTATGTCATGAAAATATCAATTAATACAAAACGGATAAGCAATGCATTTGGCGACAATTTCACCTGATGGTAAGGGTGATGCGGCTTAGGGCGCTACATTCTTTCCCAAATAGAGCCTATTTACTTAGTTTATCAAAACTTCACTGAAGTCAGGCAGGTAAAAGGCAATTCCTAAAGTGCATTTAAATTTGTCTTTTCAAATGACATAAGCTTATTACTCTTTATTACTGTAATTTGACACGTTCTTCAAAAATAATAGCTCTACTTATTAAAACATTTTTATTATTTGAAATGGAAATGTTGGTGTCACCAGTTATGACATCAACATACTAACGCCATGTGGCCCTGCCTTTACGAAGTAGATGAAAATATTCAAAATAAGTTGATAAGTTAAAAGTAAACTTAGCCTCAGGATGATTAACCAACTTCTTAGCCCGCATACGAGTACCTACATCATAAAACATTTGAAACAATATCTACAACAAAAATAAAACATTTGGAATCCATAAAGAAGCAAAGACATTTTACTTATCACAGCCCGTACTTTCCATCAGGAAAGGGTTAAATACTTTAGAAATGTCCCGTTACGCTCATAAATGCTTTCTTCAACATTTTGTCAGATAAATAAAAGAGAAACCTCTGCCCGCAACATTAAACCCTTTAGCACGTTTTCTGCGGAGAATAGCGCAATTTTTATTACTTTACAACGGGCTTCAAATGTTGCAGATCTCCGCAAAGACGCCGACGCAAAGGGGTATCATAAAAACAAACGGAAAGGGTTTACACAATGCAGAAAATTACGCAATGACTAGTTTTATGAGTTTGTCAAAAGCGCATTATAAAAAAATCGACTTCGCAGGTACGAAATGGATCCTTTTGTTGCGGCGAGGGTGCCCAACTCTCGGCTTCAAAAAAATCTCACACTGCGAATACAAGTGCCATTGACAATATAATACAGTGTATGCAAATAGATGCAAATCTGTTTACGATGGTGTCTCGGTGCTACAATAAATGCTTTGTTGAGGTGCGACAATGATGCTACCGAATCCGATTATGATGGTTGTAAACAAATTGTCGTTTCCTAGAATATCTATTTGCGAATAAGATTTGTAAGAAGTATTCATTTGTTTTGTTCAGAAAACTTGTGCAACTATTGTTTTTAAGTGAAATTGTAAATATTTTTTAACTATTTCTTTGACTTTTGCTTGATAATAAGGTTTCTTAGTGTAAACCAATGATATTATAATACAATTTTTATTATAGGTAATATCATTGGTGTAAACATAATAAATTGTTGTTTCCGATACGTCTGTAGTCAACAAAATTTTATACAAAACTAAACTAGGACTAACTTGTGGATGAAAACGTACCTTCTTAAAATATACTTTTAAAACTGCCGTCACTTCACTTTTTCTAACATATCTTAACTGCAACTATACTACTAAACCACTTAAAGTGCATTTACACACACGCATATTCTCAAAGCAATTAAGCAGAAGCATTGCGCTGTGCATACTGCACTACTCTCGTACATAGTTTATAGAATCAAATTTTCCTGCGATATCATACACACAGAGATGTTGCCCCTTGAACTTGATCTTATTATCAGCGAGGGACCGAAAATTGTACCTATCAACACGCCGCATTCCGCGCTTATAAGTCACATGCATCACATACGCATTGCGCACACATGAATGCAGCTACTGATTATGATGTGAATTTTATTAGCCAGACAATCAGTGGTTGTTGTACTATCTACTCGGAAACGATGCTTCTGATCTCACACTAGGTATAATCTGTATCAGTAGTAACTTTTCTAGTCTGAATAAAGATCTGATCTTATTTCTTATAAACCCACTATCTTACAATATTGCAATGTATTTTTGTTTCATTTAAAAAAAAGAATTTCCTTTCCGAAACAAAATACGATTAACAGAGTTGATCGTAAATTAGATTCAAGAATATTAGTGTATTTTCAATTTCATAAAAATAATATAGGTATCAGAATTCCGAATAGTTTCTAAAATTTTCGAAATTAAATGAAATTGTGTTATTAAACGAAGACACTTTGCTTCAATACGTGCGGAACGTGCGCAAGCGCATGGGATATCGTATCGGTCGGTATTCTAATGCGTCGAGATTGGGCAGGTCGTTGGCCGTTCCCGGACGGAGAAACATGGCCAGAACCAGCCACCCTACCACCCCTCTTGCCTGTATCGTTTTACGGCCATACCAATAGCCTTACGTGTTTCTAAACATAATTCAATTAAATTGTCCGACCGAAAACGAGCCAAAATAATCAGAAATCTTAGCCTCGAAGCGATGCATATCTTTTCAATAAAAGTACATACATAGTTGTATTGACAATCATTTTCTTTTTTACTCTACCACCTAATCTTTGTTTTTGTTAATATTTTAGGATTTTGCATGGGTAGGTATATTATTTTTATTCATGTCTGATGTGTACCCGTGTAACCGTGTCATTATTTTATTTAATATAGAGCTCCCTTATTAAAACAGATTTTATATAAACAACAAAAACATACAAATACAATCATTACCTCATCTTGTACCTACTATCACTACAACGACCAGGAACGAATATATAAGTACGGCAGAAACTGTTGATATTTATCCTACAGTTATATCTCTTAAAATGTATGTAGTATATATTGCAAAAGGCATTTTAGAGTAACCAAATCTCAAAATATTGAAAACCAAATCACGTACTTGACAAAAGCAATACGCCCTGCTGCATTAATGGCAGCAAAGCGATGCAACCATGCAGCGTACTGCGACAGTGTTAAAATCAGTCGATGGGCCGCGTCGCCGCGGCGCAGTGGCTGGCCAGTGACCTTGAGCGCAGGCCGACTGCGCCCGCGCACCCGATTATGTCATGGAGTATCCAAATATTCTGAGTATGAATCGGACAAACAGATTATATTTCTATTTTTGTACGATCCAATGGGCATAGAAAATACCTTTAACAGCAACGCAACATTGTAGCCTAAAAATGGTAAAGCAAGCTGTCTGTAAAATGTAATTTGCTAAACTAAACCGATTTAGAATTAGGGAAGGAGGATGATGATTCCTTGCGCTTTCAATTTTCTCTCGTACGGTTATACCAGTGTGTGATAGAAATAGGAAGGCTAGTAATGTCGCAATGGATCGATGTCGTGTTGTTCACCAAGAAACACAAAACAAATAAAAGCTTCATAAATCATCCTTTAATAGTACTTTTCATAATGAATGTCGTGCTTTAACTATTGATTATAGAGGGAAAAATTGATGCTATGTTGTTAAATGTATGGTTTTTAACATTTTACATATTCGTCCTAGTTTGTTCTATAGTGTGGTCAACAAAAACGACGTGCATTCTGCCGTTGCACTGTTTGTCTATGAGCGAAGGAAGGGGACTGATTATTGCACCTATTATGAGAATGTTGACTTTGGTTTACATTAAACATTTTTTCGTCTATTACGTTACGTATACGAGTTTAATATTATAAGTAACGGTAAAGTGATAATTTTCTTTTGTTTTTCCACTCAATAAAATTTCAACGTAATTTGGAGAAGTTATTCATTTAAAGTTTATCTCACTAATCAAGATCAATTATACGACAGTTATTGACATAGAAAGTTACAAACAGCGGGCTTGAATACCGTTTCCTCGGGAGATGGGAGGAAGTTTTGACGCGTGGGCGTATGGATGCAAGCCGAGCGCAAGTCGAGTCATAGGGCTGCTAACTTGCATCAGTGTTGAACACCAATTAAACACTATTTCTTTGTTATTACTATACTATGCAATGAGTAAGTGTAAAAGCAAAAAAAATAAAGGGCCTTACGATATCTCTAACAATTGTATAGCGCAAATGACGTGCTACAACTTGATAGGTTCGACCGTATTGTGTTGTTGATCATTCCCAATTTCTCTTCCTATTTTTTTTTGTATAACCAAGTCAGTCACCCTTACTATTCAGCTAACCATCAGTCAGCTATATACCATTTATGTAAGATAAGCAAGACGCACACGCATCAAGTACAGAAATCTGAGTTGAGAACTGTACTCAAGAACTGGCAACCCTCATGCGCCGGCGCATATAATGGATGCATAATGGCGGTGTGCCACTTCTCGAGAAAGTGCAGCGGCTGCAGCCTTGAGCGGACCCTTTCCCTCGTCCATCAAACTGAGCCGGCGCTCTCACCATTTTTCCAAACCTTACATTATACTATCGAGCAGACATTTATCGCGGTTACACCATTAAAGTGTTCACCCGGAGGCATAACAAACTTGATTCATATTATTCTATGATGTTATTTAATGGACAGCGAATTCGATAAATGGCTTTCTCCGCATTTTCAAATGGAAAATATGTAGGTACCTACATCTAATAGGAGTTGCTATTATGCAATACGTTGCAAACTAATAGCAACACATATAAATGGCTTTATACGTAGACATAACGTATTTAATTGAAGTAATCTACCAAGTTTCAAAATAAGAATTCACTTTAGTGTATTAAAATAGAAAAGTAAGTAATACCTATCAGCAATAATATTATTGTCAAAAGATAGACACACAATATAGCCCAACATGATTGTGAAGATTACTCGTAAAACTTGACGAGGATTCTGAAGATGTTGAATGGAATGAATAATCATTTTGATTGATCTACATCATACATTTTCTAGTTAGTTCGTAATAATCCATGATGAAAGGATTAAACTGAAGTACAAGGAGTCGTGTCGTTGTGTGCGTGATAGGCGTGCCATGCATGGCTATAAGGCTACATCCTGCGGGGCGTGGGCGCGGGCGGGGCGGCAGGCGGTTATTTCGGTATGCACATTGCATGCAGCGGCATCGACGCACTTGCCACTCGAAATAGTCAGGTCAGGGACCGCGACACTCACTCGATCCTGCCCCAAGGTCAAGTCTCTGCTCCGCTCCCCCGCGCCACACCACATTGCACTCCCAACGTCCAACCGAATCTCGCCCGTCCGCCATTTTGCTTTTTTCGTGTTCAATTCGTTTCAAAGATGCACCATCAAGACAAACCGATGAAATAAAATTATCTAAAAATAATGTAACCAGGAGTTGGTACCAGTAGCTTTAAAAGACCTGAAAACTGTACTATTTTTTGTATAGGTAGTCGTTCATTTACACAGATATTCTTGAAAAGATCTACATACTTTAATTTGATTCAATATTTTTCTATTGAAACTTATAATTTTTTGTTTGCAACACGGAATAAAAATTCCGTGGTTTGCAATGCCTTGTAAATTTTATGTTTCCTATCCTTTAATTACTCTTCTTGTATTAAAGATATAGACAAATTAAATACAGATTTAGGTTTTGGCGGCTTTGTAGACTTTACAGTAAAATGCAAGCATTTTTAGGATACAAGGAACTTTTTTAACTATTGGTACGCTACGACGTATAAGGAAAATACCCTATAAAGACATACTATCTATATGTTTACCTAATTGCAGCAATCAAATAAAAGCGCAAATCTGATGCAATATGCATTTAGAGATAGATAAACAGTTGACAGTCGTCCGTTATCAGCACAAATGTTAGCAAACGTGACTGTTGGACAGTTTAATCGATTCTTAATTGCGAATAGTCAATTAAACGTCGCGAGATAAAACCGCGAAGTGCGTAGAACTCGTTAGTCAAAAGTGCGATAAGGACTTTTCTTCGCTTCACCAATATTTGTATTGTCTAGACTTGAGTCAGTGGAATTTGCCATTCGGTTTTTAATCAATCAATAACTTTTTCGCCGTTATTTTCTGTTACACATTAAACAAATTGAAAATCTGACAATTATATATTTGTGTTTTGAAACAATTATTTTCAGTAATAATCCATTTAACAATGAATTTATAAGTTAGTTTAAGACACTCGTTAAATATCATAGAGAAATTGTTAATTGCTTAATAGAAGGAAGAGGATTTTTTACCATGAAGTTAATTTACTGTAACATTCCTTCCTAGAATGTATAATCTCTTATAAATATATCAAAAACTGTAGGTATTGGAACGTGCTGCACATGCACAATAAAGGAGCACACAACTACGCCAAACCATATTTTATTTCAATTGTAAATACATGTATTTTTTAATGAAGGTACTAAACAAGGTATATTTTTATATTTAGTGGCTTAGACCCAAGTTGATCCATAGGAAATACGAAAAAGGTATCAACTTATCGGATAGATAGGAATAAAATGTAATCATCATGCTTTGTTGATATATTCACAAAGGATATTTATTTGAAATATCGACGGTGTGTTGCTCCAAACATCAGCTCGTAAAAGGAGGTGGTTCTGTAAAATAATAACAGGATTCACCCTCGCGTCGGTGGCCACTTTTATGGTTTCAGCTTCCCTTAGGTTTGGTCATCGACACCGACTAGGGGGAAAAATGTTACTAATTAAACGCCATTATGTATATTTATCACCATTAAAGTAAATACAATTCAACCCCATAACCGCGTTATCAGTCTAACCATTTATCTAATCTAGAAAATTCGGTCGCCCCGTTTATTTTCAACACAGTTTTATAGTTGATAGATTGAAATAATAATGCCGATTATGGTATTGACCAGTAAGTACATTGACTAAAAACCCAGATCCATCTGGCATCGCGGCTCAACATTCCTCATCTCGAATGTTTCAATTTTCCATAAAAACTTCGACACGTCTGTAGATAGGGAGGAGCGGACAAGGCATCCACGATGTTGGCGAGGACATTGCACTTCTTACCCCCCTCCCCCTTTGGTCCTTGCCCCGCGCGGCCCTGCCGAAACTCGCTAACCAACTTCGCTCGACGTTCGAAGCTCCACCGACCGGATTTAACTATTTAGTCACCCGTCGGGGTATTTGCTTTGTGGATGATAGTTTTAACCTCTACTGTTACAGTAATCTATTACTAGCATGACACACTGGCTGTTAGCACAGTCGGTCATATAATATTGTGATACGCAATACCTAACGAATTTGTGGGTTAAAGTGTTTCTTTTTATTACTCAGATTCTACTTCTTGTTTTAGCGTGTTAAATTTTTTGCAAAATGTTTCACTAATGTTCTTTGTACGTTTAATAAAACGTCATTTCAACTGTATTTATTTTAAATATTGCTAGGAAACAAATGAAATTAATTTAAATGACAATACATCTGTGTTTTCAGGGGATGTAGATTCATTACCCGTAGAGCATACCCCATTATAGTTACCTACTTAGAGCTTTGTGTTTTTTGTAAAATGTTCCCCGGATTATTCTTGCGTTGAGCTACATTTCCAGAACTTTAATATTTTCATCAGTTCATGCAAATCAATTGCATTTTGTGTGAAACTTACTTTCTAATGACCAAAACCTATAATTATCTTCTCTATTGTATAAATTATAAACAACTTTGCCCTAAAATTGTCACAACAAAGCACTAATAACAATAGCAATTTTCTGTTTCGATCAATCACTGGGTATTACAGATTTGAGCATGTCACGATCAAACATAATCATGTCATAATTAAGACAAATTAGTTGTAGTTACGGGTGCGGTTTCATTGAAGTGTTCATTGAGCGATCGAGGTGAGCAAGCGTCGAGAACAGTCGAGAATAGACATCTCCAATCTGGAGGTATAACCGCTTATTAGTGGTGTTGGACAAGATACGAAACATTCCGGAATGTATTTTCAGCAATACATTGATGACACGTATTAACAAAAAAAAGCTCCGTAATGATCCATTAACGGCTCTATGTATATAAAAATCATTCGATTAGTATTGACTGATAAGACCAAATTGTATAATTATTGATTTTGCGTTTTGCCTTGTAACCATAAGACAACAAAGAAAACCTTAAGATTTTGTTTGATTCAAAATATGGAAGAAATACCATTTAAATAAAAAATATGGTAATTAACTTCCGTAGCTGGAAAATTTTCAGTACCTAATTATGGCATTTTTTCTGCGAAACCCGACATATTATCACGACAAAAGATAATTTTTGCATAACAAAAAACTTTCTAGTTGCTCTCTGTTTCTTTCTCTGTCAAATTAACTCTCTTCATTGATGAAATATATTTCAATTTCCTTTCCTGCTTTCGATTGAGCTCTAAGTACACCTTATAGATAATTGTAAACGATTGGATCAATTTCGATCACGACTTTCCCAATATCTGATACAGCTAAGCTGCGTATCGTCTCGGCGGCGTCGTTGTTTGTTGTTGAATGGTGTTGCGTCAACAAGCGGTGCAGCGTGCACCGCGGCGCATCGCGGCTGCTTCCCGTTACTTGCTATGTACTCGTGACGCACATAGGCTGGCCATTTACTGGCGTAGCGTCTACAAATTAACTCTTCTCAGTGTTGGAATATGTTGTTGTTATTGTTTTTTATGCCTGATTTTTATTATGAAATAGCGGGCAGACGATTATTTGGCACACCTGATGGTAAGTTACCACCGCCGCACTTTGACATCTGCAACACCGGAAGAATCACAAAGAAGGAATGCGTTCTTTTCTTAAATAATTTGCAAGTCGTATCGGTTTAATTGGCAAACAGGAACGTAGCCCAACTGATGGTAAACCAGAATATAAGTTTTGACTGGCACGATATGGCGCGATTGATAATGACCCTGCCCTATGGAGTTCGAATCCCATCCAGGACATTCATAATAATTATGATTAACATTTCTGTTTGTTCACATTTGTGTGTCTAGATGTGTAACCACGATACTCACTTTAGGTTTTTACCTACATACACACACTTATGTGTTTAAGCTAGGTATTCTTTTAGATATCAGATCAATGAATGTTCTACGTGATGTAACATACTTCCAAGATCTTAAAAATCAAATGCGTACAGTGACGGGTTAATCACTCTACTTGTCAATTGCCAACGGAATATGTTAATGTACCTCAGATTTATAAGTGTTGAGACTCTCATGGCCGTTTGTATGAGGAACGGTTAGGATTAGTACTGCCGTGTATGATGCAATAAATTTCCAATATTTGAGTTAATATACGAAAGTCACACTAAGACTTCTTGTGGGAGAGTAAACGAAACGTTTCGCCTTTCTTTTTGAACTATCAACTTCTATACCGATATGGAAACCAACTCGCTTAAAAGTTTTGTACTAGTATGCTAAATAATCTCTTGTCGTAATAAATTAAAAAGCAAAATAACAGCCTATAAATCTCCTTTGCAGCGCAAATACGAAAACATCTGGTACACAAAACCAAGGTATGTTTTAAAAATCAGAAAAATTTTGCTCGACCCTGGAATTGCACCCCCCAAATATGGGCCAGGTATTTTAATACCCGGAAAACCTTCAAAATCAGGGCCAGGATTATATTTAAAATACACTATACCGACGAAGTGTTTAGTGATATGGGTTCAAGTATGAAAAATGACTGATAAAATTTAGTCAAATATACTTGTTTCTGCTGACGCTATGTCTCGGCGTCTGTCCCGCGCCTGCCTCAACAGGCGGCCCGTTACGTTGCGCCGGCGCACCGACACGTCACGTTCGGGCTTCCTTTCCTAACATCCAACATTATTTTTAATTTTATACCGCGCCTAAATTCGGAACGTCCTGCTCTATGAAGACGTTTATTGTTTAATTAACGTGTTCCTTCTGTGAAATCATGCACCATGCAAATGTTCAACTGGGAACTAAACCTTTTGTGTTGATTACCCTAGCTTAATTTGACGTCTGATACTTAACTGTTGTGTAAATAACTTTTTTCTTGAGGGTGTCTAGGATTTTTGCTAGTGCAAAGTTAGTGTACTTAATCATGAAATCCTATTAGAAGTATGAAATTATACGGATTAGTAAAATCTTATAATATTGAAAGAATTACAAAAATTACGCGCACCGTTTACATATTTTTATAGTATAATTTTTGATACAATTTCTGGACTGATAACAATCTCATTTTCCATTTGGAAGTTGTATCTAAGGTTCATCGTCGAATTTTCAGGTCCAAAAGTTCGTTATGGTTTTGAAATATTTAAAGAATTATATCATTGACATTATGAGTGGAAGGAAGTACCTAAGAATTGATTTGATTGTGACTATGATTAATTTTCATTGCTACGAATAAAATGAAGATACAATAGTATTTAATTATAAGGTTCACATAATCCGAACCTTTGTTCAATAATGTTGTAATAGAGATAGAGTACGCGCCGACCTACGACAACATTCAATTGTGTTTGTGGAACAAAGATAGTGCTATCTGTCTATGCAAATTGCCCTTTAAATGGCCAAATGCTAATTGCATTCATATCAATGCAAGCGGAATATAAACATTGATAACTTGTTTCCGTAGCGAGAATTAAAATAAATAATATTTCTAATAACAATGTAGGCAGTATTTTAAAACTGACAACTTCGTTGCATTTTTAAACGCCGTGTGAATACCATAGTGTATACAGGGCATATTTTGATTGCCCTTAAGTCTGCAAGGTACCTTTAATCTGCTAACATTTTGTACTATTTACATTGTAACTATATCTTCTGTTTTCAGGTACAGGTAATTCATAATTCGGAGGTATTTTTTTCGGTAAGGTTCAAGAAGCAAAATATTAACATAGCCTAATTAAAATAATCTTTTGCCCGCCTAGAGACAATGCAACAATTTAGACTTTGGTACTATGTTTTGGTTATCTACAGACACAGATTCTTTTTATTGTATCAATGTCAACATATTGACGTATGTTACGTTGAATCTTACCTTTTTAAAGTAAATTAAAATATTTACATAATTACATTAGTACTTAACCTAAATCATGGGAAAGAAACCAGGACGTTAAGAGCAGCATAAATAAGAAACAAAAGAGTGGCAATAAGAAAACATTTTTAAATATCCTCAAATAAAGTCACTCGTATGTAATTTACATAATATAGTAACGTACTAAATTATCTTCCCCCTAAAATAACACCTGAAACTCTACACTATCAAAAAGGAAAGAGTTCAATTATATTTAGCGATCGCCCCTGTAATTACAGCGGAGGTTTCCTTAATTACGCGTCCAAATAAAAAGGTAGAGCTTCCTACTTCCCACCGCCTCCTGCGCTACATGTGGCGATGCGGCTTATTACTGCACACACCGGTAAATACTATCAAAATATTACTCTGCACCCAAGAAACTATTAGAATAGACATCAACTAAGAATGGTAGAGGTATAAGTATAAGAGACTCTAAGGTTCTATAAAAGGGACTTTAGGTTATGATTAAAAACAAATGAAAATTGAGGATATTTGTAGCTACCTGGGCATGGCACCTCGTAATAAAATACGAGCTAATAAGGTACCAACTCAATAGGATGATTACCGTATGTCAATTTCTTTAATTAAATGACAGTAATTTAAAGACTGCGCGGTTGGTGGCTTGGCTTTACTCGCACTGTCCGCTCAACTGTGCAATATTTTGTTGGCATACGCAACAGTATTCACGTCTTAGGAGTTTAGTCTTGCAGCTACTTATTCTTTACGAAAGATAAGAACGCGCTTTGAACGAGACCCACCTACATATATTTTATTATACCGAGGTCACTCCCAAATTTAACGCAATTTCTTTTCCAGAATATCACAAGAGTTTGGCTTATGTAATAATTTTTGATATTATTATGTATATTCTATGCCTTCTTACCTCTACTCGCCTTAGGTTCAATAAAATAATGCGCGTGACATCAGTTCCGGCGACGCAGACCTGGGACAAGCCAAGCTATTTCAGGCGCTTAATTGATCGCGTCTTACGTTACATCAATTACGAGTCCAGCTATTCATAGATCTTTGATCTAAGCAGCCTAGAACAATCAAAGATTGTTTACACAAAATACTTTTGATTTTAACTCTTGTATAGTGTTTTGTTGCCAAATCCCAGATACGGCAGCCAATCGCAAAACAAATAGCAAGTGGCAGCGAATTCCTTTACTCTCATTTCACATCCTATGGTAGGAAAAACATAGATCGCACATCTATAGATTTATCCATATAAAATAGTTGACTGCGATATGCTTATGATCTTTGGACAGAGAGCAAGATGTAGTAACGCTATCAAAATGAATATTAACCGATTTTTTTTTCCGACGTTCTAGTTTCAAAAGGTCGTGTACAAAATTTATCGCAAGGTCTGTTATTTCCCAGCGCAAGGAAAGTGCATAAAACATTGAAACCACAGACCCTACAACATAATATGTTAGACTTCAACCGTGATATCTAAGTCCAAGTCTAATCATCATAATCATAAAAAACCATGCGTACTTTCGTACTAATTAACAGGTAAATGGGCGCATTGACATTTCAGCAGGCCCCGATCTGTGGTCGAGCGTTGAACCTCATTGTTGGTTGCGAAACACGCTATTTGCATCTGACCCGCGCGACACAGTAGAAATCGCAACATTAATTATTCAAATCACAATGTTTATATGTTAATGCAGTGGCATTTGAACTGCATTAATTCTTTTCTTTCATTAAAAAAGCTAAAACGATTTTTTATTTGCATGTTTAGGTAAGCACTTTTGTGAGACATGGTAGTTTCGATTCCAGGAGCAAACATTTGACAGGTAGAGTTTTGGTTCGTTGATAAATCTACCAATCCTCTAACCAAAATTAGACGATGGTTAAATATTCTACAATAGTCAAAGGTACTGTATATTTATTTCTAAGGCAGAAAGGACACAAAAAGGCATCAAAACCTTTTTATGAACCTAAGTTTGACCAGAATTGGCTTTAAATATTTTGTTTGAAAAAAACGCCATTCATACTTTTGTATCAATTAACTCTAACGTTACCACGCATAACATTCTCAATCTACTTATTGAAAATACCTTTCCGAGCGTACTTCTATTGCAAGCATATTATTATCTCCTCGCGTCCAGTTTTGAGGAGAAGTTTTAACATGCCAAACCATTTCACACGCACTAGCCATCGAAAACTTGCAATACCACTTTTAAAAACGCATCGGGGCAAATCGAACGTTTTATGCATGTATAAAGATGATTCCCTCTTTCTTAGCGGTAATAGTGTCCGGTGTAATCGGGGATGGTCGTTGGCGGGTCAGAGGTGACCAACGGCTGGTGCACCCTTTCGCGATTGCACTCGGACACCGGCGAATGGACAGCGCATGGATTAATTCGTCTGAGTCGAATCAAGTATTGTTGTTGTAACAATAAAAGTAAGCAATTTGGTGCGGTGTGTACGAAAATTTGGGAATTTTTTGTTGGGTTCAACTTATACAACTAGAATATTAGTGACGATATTTTTTACTTGGTGGTGGGTGATTGGTGATGATCTATACATATAATAAATTTGTAGAAAAGTGGTGTCTGTACAATGGAAATATATTAAAAAAAAGTAGCAGGGGTTGTTATTATATCGATACCGAAACCGAAATTGTAATTAAAAAATTTTTTGTCTGTTTGTCTGTTTGTCTGTTTGTCTGTTTGTCTGTTTGTCTGTTTGTCTGTTTGTCTGTGTGTTTGTGCACGCTAATATCAGAAACGGCTTATTCGATTGAGATGCGGTTTTCACTAATATATTGTGGTAAGCTTCACTTAACATTTAGTGTTTATTTCATGTCAATCGGTTCATAAATAAAAAAGTTATGTCAATATAAAGGTACACGCCTCGCGCCTGAGCTGCGCGTCCGTACCTATATAAAGCGCGCTGAGAGTATGGCGAATAGGTAGTTGCATTCGATTATTGCGATTTACTTGAATACTGACAGTTTGGATATTTCATTTATTTATATTTAAGGGTTTGTAGGTTAGGTTGTCTTTCTTAATTTTCTTTAAAAATTTGTAAATAAATATTGTAAGCATTTGTTATAGGTTAGGCATTTCTTTCCTTGATTTTTGGTATACTTATCTTAATTTTTTATTTAGGGTTTGTATATATGAATAATTTATAAGTATTTGGTATAGGTTAGGCAATTCTTTCTTGATTTTCTTTATTTAAGTACGAGTTTATAAGCTCAGGTTATTAATTAATTTTTCTAGCAATTCTTTTGTTTCATAAAATTTGTACGTTTAGTTTACACATCTTAACACTTTTTGCAGTCAGCCTATGTTTTGCGATGACAATTAATAAAGCCCAAGGTCAGACGATGAAAGTTGTGGGTGTAGATCTAAGTATCAGCTGTTTCTCGCACGGTCAGTTGTATTGTGGCTCTGACACGGGTTAGCAATCCTAGGAGCCTGTATGCTTTCATTCCCGATGGCCATACGTCACATATCGTATACCTACACAGAAGCATACTACCCAAAGGACGGTATTTGTTATTTAAAATATGCTGCCCGAAAAGTCACTATTCCACGCGGACGAAGTCGCGGGCACAGCTAGTATATAATATAATTGTCCATTTATTTTCTAATTTAAACCCTATTTTTTAAAGTATCTTGATATTCTAACAGAATACATCTACTTCTAGACTTCGTCATATTTTAGGATCTAGGTATTTGTATTATGTATTAGGAAACAGTAAAATTGGTAACACTTTTTTATGAATGTAAATATCAAACGACTAAGAACATATTACGACAGGACTTGCAAAAGAAATTAATATTGATAAATTCATTTCTAAAGCATTTTTTCTTAAAACGGCGACGGTCAATGTCAGAGAACAAGTTAGCAATGATTACAGAGGTACAAGTTGTGTATCCCATGAGGTCGCGGCGGTCAAGGGTGACCAACGGCCCTTGGGGTTGCGAATAACTATGATTGACCATGAGACTCGAACGTACAACTCTCGGACAAAAGGCGATAAAAAATAGTTTGAGACTTTGGTTCAATTATGGACAGGTTGACTTTGATCGGTAATACGATTTTTGGATAATAGGAACGAAAAAATAATCAAGAAAAGTATCACTACCTAGGCATTTTGCATCCAGCAACTGTTTTCTTGCCATTTTCAATTAATTTCTATCTATTCTACATCGATTCTTTCTTTGTACTGGTTTATATAATCAGTGTGAATAAAAATTCATCTGCCCGAAAATCGCAAACAACATTTGCAAATGCCTTATTATTTAGTCTCGAGTCCCACACACGGCCGCGGGTCTAGCTAGCCTGCGGTTATGGTGCAGAAACGCATTCTCCTCCGAAAAAAAAAATGTGTAGGTATTACTCGGTAGAATCAATAATTCATATTTTATTAGCAGGCAAATATTCAAATCTGAGCAAATCGCGAAATAATTTGGTAGCTAGCTATGCTACAAAACCCTTTACGAGCATAGTTCAATGTCACGAGCAAGGATTAAGTTCAAGTTCTCAGTCCCATGAGGTCAGCGGTCAGAGGTGACCAACGGCTAGCGAATGTCCGTGCAGAACTTGCAGAATTCACCGACTCACCCCTCACCTGTTCCATTGTTCTCACACAATAGATGCAAACTTTTTGCATTCCCAACAAAACTATGCCCATTTTTTAACAAAACACAAAGTCAGACATAGCGAAATTCTGAGATTAGATAGCAGCACTAATGAATGTTGCAAAGATAACAATAACAACATTACGCATTACTACAAATTGGACAATAGGCATACATGCAAAATGTTAAAATATCATGTATTGTAGAGACTTCTTATCTTCTTACCTTTTCCCTTTGACCTGACCTTAGAAATGCGGATAAGTTAAATTATGTGTTCTTTTCATTCCATTTCTGCTAAAGGGTCATTGTTAGAATTTTAGAATTTCTTAAAACATCTTTTCGTTAGAAACTTTCACCGTTCACATATCTGGTATTTATCTTACACCATTGTACAAAGGGGAATAAAAAATGCACGTTAAATGTATGCAAATCGAAGCAGGGAACAATGAGCCAGTGAGGAAGGAATGAGCCGCGGCGGCCGTTCGCCACCTCTGACCCGCGCTCGGCCAGTCCGGCTTGGACGCCAATCTTTGGATTAGCAAGTTCACACACTAGCCTTGATATTGAAGGTCGCGGGGCTTTGTACTCACAAAACGTTTTTACCGTTCTTGCTTGGACAACGTGTGTTTTTTTTCAATAAGCGAACATCTCTACTAGCTCAAAGTTACCGTGTTATAAAAAGCTGGACAAATAGAGCAAGCCCAAACTTACCGTGGTAAACATGAAAACTGGAAGAACAGAAAACCCTTAAGAACATTGAGTAATGCTTCCTTGCAAAATGTTTTGAAATGAGCCGTAGAGCCTCTAAATAACTCCAAATTGAGTATCTTCAGACTTGTGTTATGTACCTAAGTATAATGCCAATAAGATGTTCAAAATAAATTATATTTAAGTTTTGTACAATGTAAATTAAATATTATTTGTAATTTACCTTAAAAATAGTGTCTTTGTTAAAAGGGGCACTAAGGGAACAGCTGTTTTTATAAATAAAATATGACAAAACTTTATCACAAATCATATAAAAATGGGTTCATAATAATAAACGTCACATCAGATTTTACAGTCGCGAGTGACGTGGAGCGGTCAGTGGCCAGTTCCTTCGATTTACGGTTATTTTATTTACTCTTAGCTTATTAAACCCTTTTCATTGTTGGTATTCTTCAGGGTAATTAATATGCTTGGCATTGTGCAAAAACGGTACCATTGTTCTGTTGTTTCGCTGCTTTGTACCGGGCTTAGGGTCGGTTTTGACCGCTTTGTTTAGCCGATCATTAGACCAGTGGGCAGTTTCGGACTGACCACGCCAGCAAGTTTTTTCTCACAAGTATAGTACTACGACCGTTACGGTGCAGTTTGATGCAAATAATAAGGTGTGATTAATGATTAGCTATGATCGCGTGTGATGTGAATTTTTGGTTGAACATACTTGATATTTTTGTCAAAGGTATTTTTTCTTGTCCTCAAAAATCTATACTGCACCAAGTCACACTTTAGTAGTGTTTACTCAAAATTAAATCTCAGTTTTCAAGTCTTGTCAATTTTGGATCTTTATTACCTACCTAAATACCTACGAATCGTTTAGCAATAACTAATTATATTATAGGAGCTACGCACATTTTCAGATAAGTCCATATTAAATTAATAACCACCAATAGGTACTAATTTGGAAGCTCTTTTTTTTAGAAAATTAGGCGCAAGCCCAATAAATACATATCCAATTTCAAAATCTGAATTTGTACTGTAATAGAAGATGATTTTTCAAAAAAACTGATAAGCAATCCGATTGGTCAATGATACGTAGGCTGTTTACATAAATCATATTGCAAAAGATCTCCTTCGAAAATTCTGCGCGCCTAGTACCTATACCTACAACCAGTTGTCTTAGCGGCACACTCTAACAGATTTATGTAAACAGGATAGTCGGTTCACGCAAATTGCGCATGTGGTTGTGTCTGACATTTAGCTCACTGCGTATGTAGTGGTTCGCGAATCGCATCAAGCGAGAGGACGGAGGATCGCCCTCTCGTAAGCCGACCAATCAGCGGCGCCCTCTTTATATGACGGCGGGACGTGCGAATTTATTACTGACCTGTCTTGCGTAGGTATATTTTTTACACATACTACATAGGAAGTAATAAAGCTTTTTCATTGGTTACTCATTACCTATATACTATATTAAAGCATAATCTATATGTACGAGTAAATATGTAAACAGCTATGTATATTACATTGAAAGATAAAATATAAATATATCCGTTCAGTTGTTTGCTCTCGTGCGAACTCCACGAGGTCATGCGGCCTTGGTACTACGCCGGTAATATAAAGTTCCTCTGATGTCAAGCTGTTTTTCCAACTACAAGCGAGAAACAATAGCGCATGTCAAATATGTCTATTACTCCGGAAGTAAAAACCTAAGGGGTGAATTCTATTAAGCGGGCTTATTCTGAACCACTGTTCGGAATTAGTAGGGCCTATGTTTAGCAAAGGTGTCCAACCCTTCCGCGTAATATATCTGCTCGAACGTTTCACAACACGTGTTTGCTCTAACGCTGATCCCGGGAGGTTACGGGATAACGCATCACTTGCAACTGCAGTTAATTAACCAGCAGCCCGACGGGGACACGTTTATCTTTTTCATAATATCTATATGTATACTTACTAAGGCAAATATTTATTTAACATAAACCTTTAACAGGTTCTTACGTTAGGAGGATATAAACGACATCGCAGTATATGGGCTCTCCGCTCTACCTGTAGATGTCATATTGAGCAATGCTCCTAGAAAAGTAACTCCCAATCGAAAATAAGCATATTATAGTTACCTTCGGAGCTATATATGTATTACACTAACAACTAAAGCTTTTTACATAATAATATTATATTATGCAGTCCATTGAACAAAGTATTTATTCAACAGAAATATGAAATGGTATTAAGTACATACAATATCAGATTCTTTAAAATATCTCTACGATGAGTTGTGATCATATTATGGCAAAATTAATTGAAGCACAATAATTAATGAAGTGATTTTAGTAGCACTAAAGAAAAAATAGTGGCACAGTTTGAGCGTTTCTCGCGGACGGTAATAAATCCACGTCGCAATCAACATAGCTTCCGAACATTAAAACAGTTTCGGAATGCCAACAAGCAATTCTCCTGTAACCCCTTCATGATGAGTGGCAAAAAAACGAATAAGTTTAGAGGGGATCGCGAGATTAGCCCTCCGCCGCGAGAGCAAAAACACTGCACATGGGCGTATTTCAATTAGCTGTCAGTTTGTCAACTCTTCCACTATTATTTTGAGTGGCAGTGGGCGCCAATACCCCTCTTAATGAGCTTTAAAAATAACCAAGACGATCGGCCTTTTACAAAACGTCTGAACTTTGTAATAATTTATAGCAGAAATGTTTTTTATGGTAGAGTAAATCACTTTAGAGTACATCGTATTTGTCTAAGCTATTAGATTTCTCATTTCGAAAACAAGCAAAGTACTAAAATAATTTATGTTCTTTCAGAATTAATACCTTGGACTCTGTCCAGTGGTTAAAAAGAATATTAAAAAATAAAAATATTGGAGAGCAAAAAAAAAATTAAGACATTCTGTGTTCTTAAACCTAATAGTGAAGTTTTAGATGGAGTTTAAGACAATAAAATACTGATTACTACTACCCAATTAGCTTTGCTTACGCACAAGAATTGTGAAAGTAATGAAATGACATAAAATAAACACGGTGTTTTTTTTACATTTATCAGCACGCGCCTCTTTCTTTAAACCGGTAGCAACTGCCCAAGGCTAAATAAATCTGTTGAAATGTTATTAATATGCGTATGGGTACTTACATACAAACTTAATCGAGTTATTTAAATGCAAATAAAATAGGAAAACATAACGATTTCTTAAGTGATCGCAGCTAAACGCATAATGAAATTTCGAAGAACAAAAAACCAAATCTGAGAAGAGTTTTTGCTGTTGAAATACGCGGATATTCCATTTAACCCTTTATCGCAGAGGAAGTATAGGTAAGTAGGTCAGACAGTCGATTGTGCATTGCACATGTTGTGAAAGCGAAGCAAAAAATACCCCTCTTATTGCGCTTTGTTTCGGAGCGTGAAAAAACTTTGATTATTGCCTGCAATTTGTACCCTTAAGAGGCTTTGTGATGCTGTTTTGAATTGGTCCCTGTTTATCGGGATTTTGTAATACCGATAATAATGTGTAATACGATTAACTTGCATTTTTTATTCAGAGATAAATCCATGCACATAGTCAGAACTAAATAATTTATTTAAGCTGACTTAAATATAATTTTTGAGCGTATGTTACTTGTAACTTAGAGGATTAAGCTATGGAGGTTTGTACCTATATATATATTTGGGAATCAAGTCATTCTACAGAATAAAACCCTAATCTAGTTTAACATAAGCGCAATTTTATCATAATTATCTTTAGAAAGTAGCGACTTACACTTCATTATAAGTAGCCAAATTCCAATAGGATCAGTATAAGACTAAAAACGCATTTTATCATAGTTTTTGCCGTATCTCGCATTCGTTTTACGCTTAACCCTTCCCGCGGTCTCGGCAGCTTTTCTTTGCGTACCAACCGCTTTTTTGTTAACTCCTTTTGAATGGCACATGCAGAGAGAGCCTTTTTTGTTGCCACATCAAACTATTCGATAAAACGCAATATCATCAACCTACCTGGACAATATTCAGTCTTTTCTTTTAATAGATCGTCTCTAATCGATTAGAGTCTGGAACAGATTCACGTTCTTTACGACTGTAAGAACCTAAACGTTTATAACGCTTGCGATTGGTTTTATGAAATAACTTAACGCGAAACTTAAAAAAAAAGCAAATATACATTTTTTAAAAATGTGAAACTAAATAGGTTTTCAAATTCTCCCACCTCCTTCCATAAGTAAAACTTCAAACACAACACGAAGGTGAAGTGGGAATGGTGATTTAGAATTAAGATAATTTTATATTTCAACAGATCACTAAAAACAAAATATTAACTTCATTTTTTTAATTCCTGATACATTACATAAACTTTGGTTCTTCTTTCAAATGTCACGCTTATTTCAAACTATACCTACCTAATTAAATAAGATACCTTTCACTCCTCTATAACTTTTTATAAACTTTTCGTTTGGAAATTTTATCTCCTTCCCTGCTGTATCTTTTTTTTCCAAAACTAACTGTAAATCCTTATCCATTCCTCACGAAAACAAACGACCGCTCGTGCAAAATGTCAGATTCGACGGAATCTAACATTAAGAACAAAAAATCGCAGGTAAAAAGTCATATACCGGTATAATTGTCACAAATTAAAGCAAAAAACAGTTCACAAAAGATATCAAAATTCTGCAAGCCACACGAGCAGGTAGAGGGATCTTATAAAATTCAGTTTTTTTTACTATAAATTGTGCAAAAGCGTGGGACGGTCGTAGGCATAACTGTATTTCGAAAGACAAGGCTTTAGAAACGCGAATCAATATATTAAAGTCGGATACAATATGGCATTGTTGCAGGCGATAACCCTAATAAATTGTCGATACAAGTTTCTTAATACAGTATTATAACTAATGAAATAAGTTTTACGCTAATGCACTTTACGCAGAAATTTACAAAAATACTTTCTTAACCAATGATTATTGTAATAATATGTTCCCTATTTTCCAGAATCGGCATTTTTGCTTAAGTATTGGTGATAGGCTTTTTATCAAATAACAAACGATAAGCCGTGTAACGAAAGAAAATAGTAAGGAAGCCAAATCCATTGACCAATTGTTTAGGGATCATCAAACAATTAACATGTAACTGAATATAAATATATTAGAAAAAATTCAACTTGTCCAGGTATCAGGCGGGATTTTTTCTAATTTATTTATATTTGTATCGCCATTAAGGCCACGCCATTAATTAAGCAAGCAAAATGCTTTAAAAATTATAAAAATAATGTAACCAAATAAAAAAAATTCAAAGTTTAATTATAAAGTAATTCCTTAAGCCAAACACAATTTTATACTTACCTAAACACTGCCAAAAGTAGATACCATATTCTGCAATATATTTAAAATTCTTAAGAGAAATATGATATTTTACCAACTTGTCTTCAAAGGATGACTTGACTCATCTTCTTAGGTTATTTAAAGTTTTGTTCTTAAATATAAACTTAATTCAAAGGTCTAAATGATTTTACTGATTCAAAATCACGAATCACGAACCTTAAAAAACTTTGGAAGGCAACTTTACTTTTGTCACAAAATAAACAATCCGATCGCAGCGAAAAGCACCTTAAACATCATCCTTTTTTGTGAAAGAGAATTTTGTGCAAAAACTCAGCACAAAAAGTTTAAATCTGCTCTAAGTTTGGTTGCGACGTGATAAGTTTATTTTGAAATGGAGATGGTTTCTTTATCGGCTTACCATCCAGGATTCCACACACTTCGGTATAAAAACTGTAAATGGTTCAATTATTGTTATGTCCGTAATGTTTTCTCCTAAACCAAGATAATTTCATAATAAGGTGGAAAAACAACATCGGGATAATTTTAAAAACATAATCTTCTACGTGTACATTATCTTGTATTTAGGTGTTCTGAATAATACACCAATAAGTTCATCTAGCACCTACTAATATCACAGCCGTTAATATGACTTACCATGGATAATAACTTCCGCTTAATATAAAAAAAAAGTCCAATGAATACAGTCCAGTTTGAAGATGCAACATCATGTTTGAAGGTCAACACTTTGGCCAAACCGAAATGTTAAAGTAAATATTTGTTGTACACCAAAAATCGCGACTACTTTGAAACTACCCGCCGAAAACCAGATGAAGCAAACATTTGCGCTATGTCGTTGAACTCTCCTGAACAAAAACTCCCCCGCGTTTCAGCTCCCTGCGTTCTCACGCCAGATCTGAACTCTGACACTGACTCTATGCACACGTTTGTGTCAAATGAACATAGGTATACTGTTGCAATAGAACACATGTCATGCGAATCGTTGCTTTTATTTGAAAATTGCTTGGGTCTTTGGCTTTTCTTGCATGTATTTTAAAATTAATTTACCTTTCTTTAATAAAATTGGAATGAAATTGCGTGTACAATCGTGCCATTTTAGAAATTTGTTGTAATGCACCTGATACGGTCAATAAAAAATCTTTTTACGATGGGTGTTATTATTTCAAATATATTTACTTTGTAAAAAAATTTTACTTTAACAATGCAAAGGTACACTTTTGTGTCATAAATAATATTTTTGACAAATTCTGAAAAGATTCAAAACTATAAAATACAAAGTACTACGATATGTTTTGTCGCCATGTTTTCCGAGACAAAAACTATTCTTGATACTAGAGTCTCAATCTAACATCTAATGAAAAGCACTTCCGCATTAAAGTATGGCTCTGACACGCTGCCGCGTGTCTAGAACTTACTGATGAGGTTAGTTTCGCATTCAAGTACCATATAGGTATGTAACTAGATTATTGATTTGTAGAATGAGGAAATCTTGCAATATATACGCACAATACCATTTATAAACCGTATGCCACAATCATCAGGAAACGTATCCTTTCGCATCAATAATGCAATATATCCTTACGGACTCAAGCCGTACCGTCTACCTAATTATAAAGGATGTGACAGCAGCGGAAGTTGCGTCTCACTGCGAATGTCATATCCGGCTCCCCCCTGCGATCTCCCATTATTCTTTCAGCAAATAATGTTGTGACTCAACCCATTACCCACCTTTTGCGTCGGACGTCGCCATCTTCCAATCTTCAGTCATTAAATTGTGATTATCAATCATCAAGGGGCGAATCACCATATGCTTTTAAGGGTTAATTGAACAGGTAAAACATTAATCTTTTATGTTCTATTATGAAATGAAATTTCATTGGAATTCTATTTAAAACATTTCATAACTTTGTTTTCAGATTTGAATATTATTTTCATAATGTGTAATAAATTCAATAATTGACATAAAATCTAATTAGATTCTAATATGCAGTTTCTTTCGTTTCAAATATTTTTACTTTTTCAAATACCTACACTTAAATTACACAATACAAAAAAGTAATAATGTAGTCTAGTTATATTCTCTACATAGTTTATTATTAATATTTAATTATAACAAATCCTACTACAAATTGGTTTCTAAAAAAGTATCTATTCGTCGTATTTAATAATACGAGTATATTAAATACGACTTATATCAATTATAAAGTTGACCCTTAACAACAGTATTAAACAACTTGAATTCTTTTTTATAATTTTACTAGACATGAAACATACCTATAGATAAACCTTGAATTTTTGAATATCAATACATATTATGTTAACATGAATCGTAACAACGACCACTTGTGCATACGCACAGCTTTTATTGTGTCACTTTCACTAGTTTTGTGGAGTAACTCCAGTATATTTCTTGATTTAATTTATCAAGTCAGCTGTTTTAAACAACTTGAATTCTAATTAAATTTTATAAGTTTTATCGTTCTTATTTGAGCATTCGTTGATAATTTGCTTTGTGCTCACGAAAACATTATTCTGTTTATAAACATTATTATGCTTTTGTTAAAATAGACATAGCTCCTATACTAAACTTTTAGACACGATAGCTTAGGTGAGGGAAATCAATTTCCATCACATTAAGTCATCCCACGGTAACTTCAAGTAACGTGATATGGTTTTTATTATTCATAAAATCTATAACAATTGTTCGCACTATACGGTACTCTTACTTACCTAACCCTTCTTTATTTTTTTGCGAAAAGTTAACGGTTGTAAATCTATTGACGATATCTAGCTGTCATCACTTTGCACTTAGAAATGTGGGAACAAATTATCGCAAACACTTCTCAGTTGCGCAAAAAACCAGCGCACAAAACCCCGTGAGGTCAAAAAAAAAATCACTCCCACGCTACGAAAGGGTTAGTATGCACCTGACCTATATTAAAATGGTATAAAAAGTGTGTTTTCTTTTGCATTTTTTGCTCACTATTCTCATTGTAGAATGTACGAATGCATTAGATAGGTGTAGAGTAACCATGAGTTTCAGATCTATGGAGTAAGATTTTACTAGCCGTAAAAGCCAGTTAAGTTAAACATTTTTAAAGTTTTCCACATTTTTAAAGTTTTCCAACAGAGAAATATCAAACAAGTTTTAATAGTTAGTGTTATAATTAAACATGTATTCTTTTACAACTTGTCAAAAGTATTATATTAGTTCTTAATTTGGTTTATAGTACACGTATTGCTAAAATGAATGCAATGTATAAAACATGTCCAACAGTAACCGCAGAATAATTATACATGATTTCTAATTAGATAACTAAATAAGTGCTTTAGCTAACATCTCGTAAACACCTCGTTATTAGTAAACAAACAATAAGAAGTACTTGTCTCCCCGATGATCATATGCACCCCACTTGCATAACCGGGCTAGCACAAAGCGCTCTTTGTCTGCGCCCGCGCAGGTAACGCAAGGGTTATCCGCTTATGCAAAAAACGTCACTATCCGATTAACACTCGCACAAAACACAAGTTACCTTTTTAAATTGCTGACGATTGCGATAAGAGTTTTATGGGTTCATCCACGGCGTGTGACGTGCGATTTACATTAATGTGAATATCCATTTAAAAAAAAATGCAGTGAAATTTTAGAAGCTTTTACTTTCAACATTCTTGTGATGACAAAAAATATTTCAGAATTAGATCCCAAAACTCAGGATGAGTTTCATTCTTCTGAAATCTTATAATTACACTTTATGGTTACTATCCAAATAAATATCTAGTGTACTTGAACAGTATTTTTGACAAGGATAGTAGCAAAGACGAACGTTTTTTCAACATACTCGTATTATGATATGTCAATTGGTAGATCCGAAAGCATTCCTTTGATCAAACATATTTGCCGGACACAGTTCCAGATGCTGACGTAAGACAATCCTGAATTTCAAGTGAAAATATTAATTACCTAAAACTCAAAGCTATAGCAGCTATTACGTGTGATTGCTATCCAATCCGATTTTAAATCAAGTCCGAGAACCAGAGAAAAGGAGTTTGAGATTAGACCCCATTAAATGTTTTTGCCGTTGAGAAATAAGAATGGTACCTAATAAAACAAAAAAAGCGTATTATATAGGTACTCATGGAAAAAGCACAAAATTAAGTAATCATGTCCCAATTTCATCAAACACGAAAACTTGAGGTAGAACTGTGCGTGTCGCTGTTTTGGTTAGCGCCTTAACAACGAGGGGAATTTGGCGGCCTTTAACGAACGAAACTCATTAACAATTCATTGACGAGAACGCGCCGCTCGTCAGGGGTGGGTGAAAAGGCCGACAGGCGATGTGTTGCAAAATGAATAAATTGTGCCCAGAAATTAGGGCCACTTCGCTAAGGTAACGGCCACTACCATTCAATAATGCAGAACTGTACCTGTTACCATTATATTTAGGCCTGAACGCCAAGTCGATCGACAGTACATTGCAGGTCTCTATTCAATGGTTGTTACAACTACTACGCGAAACACAGCATAAGTAATGAGAATTCCGCCGACACGATAATGCCATAGCAAACAGTTGCAATCGACAGTTTGCAACCGCCCCTTTATATGTATGACATTCATTAAACAATTACGTTTTCATCGAACTGACATTGATAATACCATTGCCATTATATTTCATGGTCTATTTGTCCAAGACACGTCTTTGTCTTGCACTTAAATCAATAGTTCATGAATAACACAATGTCGTATTAGACATAACTATAACTTCATAATCTAAACTAGGATGTATAGGTAAGAATAGTCATCATTATGTCCATTTAAAAATAAAACAATTGGAAAAATCTTCTAAGCATATTACCATATGCACGCATAAGAGATGAATAAAAAACTGCATTATACCGATCTGTGCGCGCAAATGTACAAAAAACTTAGTGGGCGAACAGCATGTGCAGGCGCAGGTGCCCCCCGTTCCCACACAACCCTTTGAGCGATACCTCCCGCGCCCCCGCCGACCGAACCCTCAAAACTGCATAAGACAGTCTACAATTACAACCGACCGAAAATAACCTCTAACCTTTTGAAAATAGATAAGAATTCTCCACGTCAAAAATTGCTACCTTTTGCCCTTTAGCCTCTTGAGTCGTCATTAGCCCGAAATCTACCTGTTCCGATTATATTTATAGACGCTGTCGTGTCATTAGATTTATTATGGATATAATGCAATCCTCTCTATTTTTTGCTTTAAATCTGGACAATCTTGAGAATGAAAGCGTTCTTAAAATATCGTAAAATATATAAGTTACGATGTGTTATGTGTATGTAACTTTCTTATATTCATATACGAATACCACAACAATAATCCAAACAATTCTGGTCTTTTAAAAAAAAAGTTAACATAAATAACGTATAAACTTACTTCAGGACAAGGTTTTGAAACATATGAAATGAAATGAAATATGAAATGAAATAATTTATTCAGCAATTTGATTTACATAGTAAATTCTTTTGCACGTCAGATTTTTTTACCCTACCAGCCAAAGCCAACAATAAATAATATAGCATTGCAATCTAAGTTCTTTTCCAAAGTAACATTTTTAATAATCCTGCTCGAGTCGAGTCTTGTCTGCTATCGAAAGGTAGAGTCAATTGAACCGAAGTCAATCGAAGTGCAATTTCTTTGCAATCAACCTTAGCACATTGAGATGATTTTTGCGAATAACCAAACGTGGATACTAGGACAGGAATAATAGAAATCCGGGTACGAACAATAATAACAAACGGAGGCTGATTTAATCAACACGAAGCCCTCAAAATATGACTTTGGTGCATCCGATAACCACAAATATGTAGGTGTAAAAAATCAGAAGTCTCGTTATCACTGTCCTTTTTTGTAGATAGGGTGAGTTTTGTAGCCAATTAAAGAAAAAGGACACCGGCTGTCGGCGGCCGCGGGCGTCCGCAATAAATCGCAACCCTCCGAATAGCTTCCGCCGGGACGCGGCGCACCGTCGTCATTTACATTACAACGTTTATATTTTAATTTTTTTGCCTTTGTCACCGGACACTTTCGCTGTGCCCTTTCTTTTGTTTTATTCCATCCTGAATAATCCAGAATTTTACATGAGAAAACATTATCCATGTTATAATTCGTGACGGAGAACAATTATAATTTTGAATAACGTTGAAAAGGTCAGTTGCAAATTCCAAGTTATACGTATTATTTTTACGTGTACGTTCATGTACGCTTAATAAAATCATTTGAATTAGCATTTTAGGTACTATTTTTAAGATCTTTATTCATTTCTCAAACATAATTAATACATACATAATTCAGTTACTGAGAAACATAGATTAGAATATAAAATAAAATAAATTTAAGAGCGTACAGAGAATACAGAAACAGATTACGAGTACAACAAATTCCTAACCATCATTCACTACCCATAACTATTTTGTATGTTATATCTTTTACAATTCTTTAAATGACGTGTATTGTAATGTGATTTAAGTAACATTCGAGATCGTGTTTGAATATATGTAGTTTCACCCAAAGACACAAATACAACGACGTAACGTTCTATCTTTCAACGACGGCTAATATTAATGTAAGCACACCTTGCGAATAATAATAATATATTACAGGTTTATGTCCAAAGTAGCCCTCCCCACAATCTTACAAAATGGCCCGCCGCGGAGCCGCCATTGGCCGGCGCACTCAAGCTGCAAGCCACTGCAGTTGCAGATCATGCCGATATCATGCTTATTTTACGTTAACTTGCCTACATCTGCCTCCTTCCCCGCTCTATTTTGACTTCCGATGGTACGTAATTGCCCATTAAAAGCGCATCGAATTAACAAGAAATGTAGGTATTCCTTAAACGAAGACAACTTGGATGATCCATCTTATTAAGGATTACACAAAATATGCAGGATCTTTCCTTAAACAACGATTGTTTGCTCGTACTGTTGAATTCTTTATTCCAAAAACTTAAATATGTTTATTTTGATGGATATTTGTGTAATCTTTCCCCTCTAATATACATATAATTTAAAAGCAAGTGTAACGTTTGCTTAAAGTTTCGTTCGACAGAAGTAAGTTATGATTTTGCTACACTGTTAAACTCTAAAGCTAGTTATAAAATGACAAATGAAAGTTAATAGGTAGTTAATATCTTTTTAGGTTAAAGGCTATTCTGTTGTTATTTTATTATGTATTCGTGCTATATGCAACAAGGGACCTCTTGAATCTTGCAGATCACTTTTTGCCAAATTACATATTCTCACTGTTCCCGGCATGTATATTCTTGAGGTTAGGCAACACTCCCAGT
Organism: Mecyna flavalis; assembly: GCA_949319885.1. Classification (NCBI taxonomy): domain Eukaryota; kingdom Metazoa; phylum Arthropoda; class Insecta; order Lepidoptera; family Crambidae; genus Mecyna; species Mecyna flavalis. The sequence continues at coordinate 11,232,731 of OX439431.1, read as the reverse complement.
TATTTAAAAAAGCAAAAGATGTTTATCCAAGGAACAGTAGATTTCCAGACAGACTTGTCTTAGACTTTTGCCCAAGGACCACTTTATTCCAAAAAAGCTGTATGAACATGGCAATCAAAATTTATAATAAGATTCCTGAGCAGTTTAAGATAGGGTCAAGGGTCGACACGTAGGTTGCGAGAATGGCTCAGATTGTTGCATCTATTCAATTGACGAATTTCTCACCACACATTTTGCATGCTAATTGTATACTTTAGCAGAATAGTAAGAACTTTACTAATAATTTAATTCATCATCTGTATGTACCTATTCTACGCAAATAAATGATTTGATTTGATTTGATTTGATTTGAAGGCTAGCGAGGACAGTTTTGATACAATGGATACAGGTCTCTTTGTATTGCACATAGTGGAGGTTGTTGAGGGAGGCCTATGTTCAGCAGTTGACATCCTTTACCTGAACTGAATTTGTGACTCAAGGAAAAGCAATTACAATAAAATTAAGTTGGTACTTTTACTTCGACCTATGATTTCTAATCTTTGTCTGACTTACTGTTTCTTTGACTAAAATTAATAGGGTGAACTTCCATGGCAAACATGAGATGCAATTGCTCTAAAAAAAAAATCGTATAAAGAATTTTAAAACGTGATTCATCTAATCAAAATCTTTTCATTTCTTCAAGAACAGGAATACTAGAACTAAAAATATAATGGTTCAATAATTACCTACCTTGAACCTTTTTAAATCATTCATCTTCGAGTTCTGTCTCTTTTGAAACCAAAGGGCAACCAAATATTTGTCAATCCGATATGTGCAGTAGAGTGTTTCCGTAACCGATATTTCTCATTAAGACCGTTGTTTGCCATCTGATAAAAAACTATGTCCGAGGGTGGCCGGTGGCCGGGCAAGGGTTGCCTATCACCCCCTAGGCCTGGAAGCAAACGGGCAGATGGTCACGGTTACTATTACACTATCAACAGGCATATTCAAATTAAAGTGCATCGGTTGGACGCAAATGACTGCGATGCGGTTTTTTAAAAGCATTTGCTTTCTATCGATTTATTTGCTTTGGTAATTAATTGAAACCGTATTCCATAAGTTCTGTCAAAGATGACTGACGACTGCGCTTCGAGAATTACTCGTAAAATAGTAAACATTTAGAGCATCAGAAGATTATCACGATTCATTTAGGTTCTTATTATCTATGGTGAAAAATTCAGTTATTTTTTATTTGTTTACTTAATACAACATCCCTCTCCCTAAACTCAATTGCTGATTACAAGTTACTCTCGCTTTAATTCTAATCTTTGTCTATCCCGTTATGTGTGGAAATAAGGATTATTCGCAATACAATTACCAATAATAATTAACACATTTATGAAGTCAGTTTAAATCCAAAATTGATCGGGATCACCAATTTTACTGATGTTACTTTTATTTTCAAATGTTAATTGTAGATACTCTACTTATTTGCCAAATTCTGCCACCAAATCGCATACCGAATATATGAAAACCTTTTTAAAAAAGAGGAATCTTTTCTTCATGTCTATTTGAAACAAAAACACCTCAAATTCAGCTCATTTCTAGGTGTTGATAATACAATCTCTATCTACCTCAATGAAGGTCGATTATAATCAAAGATGCATAACAAAAATCGAAACCGAAAGTAGTATAGAACAGATCCATATTGTAAAGTCACTAGAGCACCGGGTAACTACACAATTGTTCCGCTGATGTGGCAACTAGCCAGTCATTTCTTTCGGACCCCTTACTATGAACGAACTATCCGAGATGAATCGCTCGCTTAAACCAGTTACATAGCTGCGTAAGTTAAGAAACTCGTTTAGTTGGGTTGTGTTAGAGCAGCGATGGAGTATGGTATAGTAGATCAGTGAATTTTCGAGTGAGGTGCGGCAATGATAGTGAAGATCACGACGCGTTGCGTTATGTACGTAACGGTGCATTAGTGACTGAGTCACAGGGAACTGACCTAGGGGCATGCAGCGGAGTGCATTGACGCCGGCACCGACGCACTTATCACCGCATGCCTCTTCGGAGATAATGCACAGAGCATGCCCTCACCGGCTGATGAATAACACATCTGTTTTCATGTCTGACAGCTCAGATTAAATTTACAGGTCAAAAACACGGATATGAACACATCGTATAGAAAAAATTAAGTACGACAGAACAGACAGGACAGAATTTATACACCGCAGTCGCATTTTGTAACCTTTAAGATCTTTTTTATCTTTAAGGTCACCACAAATGTGATCCCCGGATCTAAATTACAACTTTTTTTCAGAATGGCAGAAAGTTAATTAGCAATTACTTATATGGACATTATCGTCTCGTTTTAACAACTGTGCAGTAAAAGTAAAAATTTTGTACCATATTTTTTTTTATTTAAAAAAATTTATTTGTCATAAATCTCTTTTCAGATAAATATACGACCACACAACGGATACATTTCTAGTTTGTCATAACATTGATTGTTGTTGTTAGAAGACGATTTATTATTTTATTTTAACACAACTACAAGTTACAACATTGTTAAAAATATGTACTAATGATATGAAAAATTGAGATTTAAAAAAAATCAGATACAAAAAAAAACTACTTCAGACAAAATCGCCGTTATCAATAAAATGGCCATTTTTACAAGACGAACACGGTCATTAAAACGATACCAAACAACGGAAATTTTATTATCATAAAGAATTATATCGTGAAATCGTCAACTTGACCGTAATTCGTGTGATCCGCCCAAGGCCCGACGGTGATAAGGCGGTGTTTCACAATAGCAGAATTATTTGCGGCTGCGCAGGGCGCCGCGCTCGCCTTGAGATGAGCCACAAACAACTGCGCGAGCGCTGCTCCTCGCTGAAATAAAATGCTCGTACACGAAAGTGTTATTCCTCTTTGGAGGTGTTTTATTTTAGGCAAAAATATTACCAGTAATGATTTGATTTTAAATTTTAACTCTTTCTAAAATGTTCAGTTAATAAATATCGTCCCTTCTTAACAAACTTTTATGGTAATATTCATAAATACTCGTATTACAAAAAATTACTATCCAAAGCTAAACCAAGGTGGGACCTCGAAATCCGAATAATTACAAATATAGTTAAACAACTTGAATGTTAACTCGATATTTACCATGTTCGTTGCACTTCCGTATAAGGGGAACTAACATTTAATGATTAATCCTTGACCCATGGTCACACACACTGCGGAATAGAATCTTTAAGAAATACACTTAAACGAGTACTACAGGTTTAAGAATAAGCAAATATTTCGCATTTATCTAGGTATATTGATTTTTGTGTAAAGGGAATGTAGTCTTGCATTTAGTGGTAGAAAGTGTCCTTGTATCATAGGGTCGAAGATCAGAATGTCTGCAGTAAGGCAACACATTGAGCTAGGCGATCTGTTTAAGTACCTATCCTCTTGGAATAGATCGACCCCAGTGGCCACTTACACTCGTATAAAGCGCCCTACTTGATTGTCTGCTACCAGAATAGACATAATCTAATAAAAAATGTCTCTCATTATAGTTCGCAGTCCAAAATAGTAAATGCGATACAATCTAAGCAGTTTACTTACGTAGCTACGTGACATCGGCGCGGCCCTAAAGGGCTTTGCGCGCGAGTGTACTGCGCGGGCGCGGGTGCGCGCACGCCGTAGGTACGGTAAGTGGGTCAATGGCGTCGCGTGACGCGGCCCTTTGCAGGGCTCTCCTTGAACCGCCCTACTATGCCGGCTTGACTCTATTAATTTGCGCTCGTTTCTCCGCTAAAAATAATACGTCTCTGAGATGTTTTTGTAAACATCGCGACCTTAGCTGAACATTGACGAAATGTTTGATTTTTAGCCATTAACTAAATAACAATCATAGAAGAAAACATAATTTTCGTTCTTACTCGTACATACAAGTAATACAGATTTTTCAATTTGAATATGTTTATAATGTTGTCACTTGTCAGGAGATCTTAAAAGGGAACATGCTGTCGAGAGCCCCTGACTTTACACTTTACAGATGAGTCATCACAAGCGCAATTTAGCGTATATTTTGTAGGTTAAAGAGTTAACCAACCAAATACCTACTGGTATTTGGTAAATACTGGTTGAGCTCGTCTCTGGAGACCAGACCAACTCAGGCAGAGGAGTTTTGCAGTCTGCAGTTTGCTTAAATACCCTGATTTCCCATGCTGAAAAAAACATACATAACGAATTCTCCAATAAATTAGGAATACCTATACAGAATACAAAAATCACGTAAAATTTCATTCATTTGTTGAAGCTGTCTCAGCGATTAAAATTGTTGATATGATACCCACTAATTCCTGAAACAATTATGTTAAACGATTCAAGAATGTGGAGCTTAACAGTTGTTCACATCTCAGTTTCGCAACGCTCTGGTGTCGTAAATTGTTTCTCCTGGTGTCGCCGCGTCATCAACGAATTGATCAGGTCAATGAGATGTAATGGGCTGGACCAGCATGTACCATAAAGTTTTATTTGAATTTGGGATAAATTCTAGGTTAAAATTAGTAATTATGCAACATATCGGTCATTCAAACTTCGTCATCCAACTTTTGTTTTAATTATTTTTGTGCAAGTCATCTGACATTTGTAACAAAGATTTCTTTACGAAACCCTAGTGCATAGTATTTTTAAACTACCACGTAGAAAATTGCAAGTGGTATCAAACCATTCATATATTCACATTCAATAATACATTGCCTAACAGTTCATGCTGCGCAAAACTCACAACGCTCTAGCTACCAGGATATATTTGAACAGCTGAATACACGACAGGAGCGTGCGAATTGAAGGTCCGCTGTTTACGATAACATCGAAGGGCCGGTAGTGGAGGCAAGCACGCGCAAAGACGATTTGCATAAGGCCCTTAAGGGCCGCTGTCAATGCTACCGTGGGCACCGATCGGAAGGTCTCGGCCTCCGCTGTCGACGGCAAGGCCCTATGATCTACCGCTGACAAAATTACGCTACAAATTACAAAAGCAAACGGCCAAATACCATTACATAATTTGCATATGTTGGCTAATAGCTGTATGATTTAAGTATACTACTTAAAATCATCCATGGGTAATAGTTAGACCTATTACTACTCTGTAGAATAGCAACAATGTCTAAACTAATCGACGTTAACGCAAAATTATTTGTTGGTTTTTTTTTTGCAATAATATAAACTTTCTAGCGGATTGTTACTATCAATCAAGTCACATTTAATAACAGTCCAGAAATGAGCTTACATATATGCATTCAGCAAACTCCGACAAAATGATTGATTTTCTTGATACCTTGATACCTTCTACAAAAGGGTCTAAACAAAATTAAGAAAATATCCTTAGTCCTAACTCCTACAATTTATGTAAAATGTTGACCAACTTGATGATAGATAATAAAAAAATGGCTGTTTTATTTTAATGAGTAGTAACCGTGTAAATATTAGAAATCATTAAATAAAAAAAGTGGATTAGAGCTTAAAAAGTAATATTCGATTATGTTTGGCAAAATATAATACAATTTCTTCTAACAACTTTAATAAAATATTGTGGCTGCTATTGATAAATGACAGTTAAATAATAAATGACGTAAGAGTCACGAAATAGACACAAAACAATACACACGTGTAACATCTTCGAGAAAGATACTAAAAAAGATTGTTCATCAGAAAAGATTTCCTCCAGCTTCAATAACAACTTTAATCTCCCTTATTGTCCCTATTTTTCCGAGAAAATAATAAAAATTTAAGATGTCCAGGTTTAAGATCGTGTGGCCTTTATAGCGTCATTGTTTCTTTTTATTTTTCGCTTATTAAAAACACTTACGTGACCAATGCCTAGTCCGATCCGCCCTGTCTCATTTTAGCACCGGATGCTAATCTAACGAAGGTCAATTCGCACTTGACCGATTTTTCATTGTACCTACACAGAGCTAGATATTTTATCGTATCTTCGCCATTGGGCGATATCCACTGCTACTGCAATGAGGTCATTTAAAATCCTTACGTTCAAGTATGTCTCGCCAACAAACGAATATCTACGACATATTTATCTCTGCCTGTAAACGTAAACATTTATAATAATGTAATCATAACGCCGTACACACACGTACAACGTAATCTCACGTATAAGTTTCTGCTAAGAGTAAAATTAAAATTATAAAAAGAAAAATTGTCATTTTAATGTTTAAAGTAAACCATTATGAACTACGCATACCAATTTTTCGTATTCATCTGTTACATAAGGAAAAAAAATATAACTAATATAAACCTATAGTACGGTACCTATAATTTTACAAATAGACTAAATAAATAAACAAAATCTTTATTCAATTTTGAAAGAGAAAAAAAATTGAGAAAATTAGAAGAACTTTATAAGATATTTTGATCTCATTATCTATATTTCATATGATCGTATTCTAAGTAAGCAGTACGGTCTCTTCAAACCTCGTTCATCATAAGAATTAAATTAACAATATTAAACTTATTTTTCGTTATAAACTAATAAATATTCCATACAAATAGCGGTAAACAGGGCCCTACGTCCAGCGGTTACCACACCTAAACAAGTCCGCTCTCATGGGATCGATGGCGTTCCACATTATTCGCGAGCGCAAGGTTGCATTGCGCAAGAGTTTATACACGTGTCGCGGGCCGGCGCGGCCTCTCCCGGCCACTTCCGATTCGCATGCACTAGACAACACAGTAAACTAAAATACGAGTATACAGAAGCGACTTTAAATATGTGGATGTCTAGGGAATGTTTATTCTCTCTATGGAACAAATAAACAGTACCTAAACTGTGTATATTTTTATTTTTATTTTGACACCAAATTATTCTAAAAAAGGTATTTAATTAATCTTTGTAACCAAATTGTCAGAGTAGTCTTTTCTCATCTCATAAGAGCAAAATTTATTTGTGTTCGATATATGTATGTAGGTAGTTGATTTGATGTAGACAAAATACAAAAAAAAAAATGTTTGAAAAGGCATTTTTTAGATTTTTTTTAAAGGTAATGGCATTATAGTCGTACCCTCACATCACAACAGGACGTCTTAGAATATATCCCCCATATTTTGAGTTATTTACACATAAATTATTGAGAATTGCAAGGAATCATCATCCAAAGTACATAGTTGACGAGCCGTTTGGTGTAATGGTCGAGAAGTCGGCTATTACACCAGAGGTCGCGGGTTCGATCCCCGCACGGTACAAACATTTGTGTGCATGAACATGTCTGTTTGTATCGGTCTGGGTGTTTCTATGTATAATATGTATGTATTTACAAAAAAAAAAAGTATATAAGTGATGTTTATCCGTTGTCTGGCACCCATAGCACAAGCTAATGCTTAGTTTGGGGCTAGATGGCGCTGTGTGAATAATGTCCAGAAATATTTAAATATTTATTAAATAAATAGTTTTAGTTGTAGTCATTTATCGCTATGAAAAGTTATATAATCAGTTTTATAGAAACATTGTTTTACAAATTAACTATTATAAAATATGGTTTAACTGTTGTATGGTATTCTATGCCATACAACAGTTATACCAAGGGTTTTGAAAGGCGAACGTGACGCTCGCATGCGGAAACAAACTTCAATAAAAACCGCTTAGCACCTTGACTCGTGATTCAATGTAGAAGAAGAATAGTTAATTAATTTGCTTAATTGTTATGCACTTTGAGATCGTTCGATCACTTAACATATTTGTTTCTTTATTCTTCCTTTTAAAAAATAGTTCCCACGATTTTGAACATGGTATTATTACCTTTAAATCGTCAAATCGAATTATTAAAAGCAATTTTACGAAGTTATCTTATTTACTACATACTTAAAGCGCAATATTTAAAAAAATATATATAAAGAACAATGCTGAAAAGAGTTTTGATAAAAAAAAACTCGGTAGCTCCTTCAAAATTAAATTGCGAATTAAGTAGAGCAAGATGTATTCTAACTAAATGTTTGATCCAAGTACAAGTAATTTATCTTCGAATATTCTTTATCAGGAAATAAATGTTTGGGTCTCAATGTTTTAAAGTCACAATAAAAAAAGAAAACAACACGTTTTTTTATTAGTTATTTTTTTAAACCTCGAACCAGTGATGTATAAATATCGACCTCCGTTGCGAATTCCGTAGCTGCCCATGGAATTCCGCCAAACGCGGACTGGCTAACACTTACACTCGTAGCATTCGTAGCGCCTCGTAGCTAAATAAGCAATACAACAATCTTAGAGTAAAATTATATAATAAATTGAAATACTTCATTTTTAAAAGTAATATATTTTCCTTGTATAGTAATAGTTTATTTTACAACTTTTTGTTGTACTATGCCAACCACGCACCTAGTTATTTGTTCGTATTCCCAAGTTATCTCTCAATGCCGTAGCCCTGTTATTGGCTTACGCGACGCTCTTTAGAGGTAAGCTGCTGGTTATTGAATAAACACACATCTGCGTATTTTTCAACCTTCGTAATGTATTGTTCCACGGTCATGCGTTTTTGTTTTTAAATATAATGATAAACTTTCAACCTAAGGCGTTTCCAAAAATTAACAAAAGATTTAAATTTTGTAGCTCTGACCTCTGATATATCTAAGCTCTCAAGTATATTTTGATTAAAATAATTAATTAATGGTTTAGATTAGACTAGACTTAGAATATTATTATGTCAAATTGGTTTTTCTTTGAAAATCCTCGTATTATGGACCAATCTGAATAGAACCAACAACAAATAAGACGTTTTCCGCAAACGAAATACCTAAGTGCCAATTAATTGTTTCTAAGGCCTAGCCCTACCGATCGAGGTCATGACAGTCGCAAACAGTACTCCGCATTTCAGTGTGAGTTTTACGTTAATTTTAAAATTGCAATTGTTTCGCTGTGCACTCTCGTGTGACGGGTGACCATAAACTAAAACGCGGCCGACGAAAATAGACTTTCTGGCCAACTCGGACGCTTGATAACTATCAACGCCGTTAACGGGACCCGTTTGACGTCTTTACTGATTCATGCAGTGATCTGCTGTGACCCATTTGCGGCCCACACACTTGATTGGGCAAAATTCTTCGTATTAAAACAGTTAGCAGAAGCGATGGCGGGGTTTACTATGCGACTACACCAAATAACAAGATGCGTTGACTTTCAACTTTTAACTGGAGTTAGAGTTTCTTACATATTATATTCATAACATTAAATGGAATTAAAGCATTGGCTTTACACATATTGGACAAAAAGTTCCTTCAAAATGCTGCAAAACGGAAAAGAACCTTAGTACCTACCTATTAACATTTCAATACATTATATTCTTGTAACGTCAATACTAATCTGAAAAAATGTTATTATCTTTAGTGATATAATATCATTAAGTATAGTAAAATAAAAATAGGTCACTAATGTTCGATGATGAGTAATGTCTTAATAATTGTTCTTATCTCAGTGGTTAATTCGCTACTACGGTTATTGTACAACCATTAATGTTATGTGTAATTCCATGTAGCCTAAAAATACAGTAAAAACATACTCGCACCAACCTCGAAGCAACTAATTTTATTGATTGCCTGTACAGTTTAATGGACAAAACTTAAATACATTAATTTGTATTCGTATCTGCCGACGATACAAAATCCTTCAACGCCTTAATTGAGGAAAATTCATGGCGGCTATTTAACTTTAAATTATAATCAGCATTGCCGACCGCTTCCAAACTAGGTACCCTTCACCCATACTAGCGTAACTGCACACATTGATGCAACGCTAAAACGTAACAAACAAATTGTGTGTGTGCGTGGAGTTGTGTGCGACCACGCATGCCACACACTCACAGAAGTGCGTTGAAGACTTTGTTTTGCTGTTGAGATTCGCGCGTGTAGTTGCGCAAGCGCAGCGTGGAGGCCATTGACTCGGCCGCGGCGGTCATGATGCGTCATAGTACAAGAAATGAATAATACGATTCATTTTACACATTAATTACCACTGAGTAAAAACTGACCAAAGAAGTATTGTGAATCATTATAGAAAGCGTTTACGCTCTAGTAATACATATAGGTACGTAATATTTACATGTAAAAAAGGTTCCCAGTCCTTTGGCATATTTTGTGTATATGCTTAAGATGATTCACAATGTGAACAATCTTAGTTCCATACATATTCTATAGAATGGTTAATGGTACCCTTTGTTTAATAAGAAATTTAAGATATATGTAATACTGTAAAGTTTAATTCAAATACGTTCAGTACCTACTTATTGCGTGAAATAGTAACAAAAACCTATCCATCCTTTGAAACTAATGTATTTATTATATTCGTAAGATGGCAATACATAGTGCAACTCCTAACCTCACTTACTTTTCCACCTTGTACTATGCACCATGCGCGGCAGCCATGTTGCGGCGCTGCGCGGGCGCCGTACTGGAGCGCAAATTCGACGGCTCCTGTTCCGTGCTCTTTCGTAACCGCCTGTACGGTCGACGTGACTGGACTGCGATTTTATGTCAGCTGATATCGCCCTACGTTGACACGGCCCGTTTGCTGCTCAAATTCTTATAGATTATCAGTAGGTAAAACCGGTAGTAAAAATCTTTCAAGAAGACAAAAAAAATGTATGTTTTGTACATACATTTCTCTTCATTAGCTAAAGTGACTTTTGAATTCAGAGATTTGGATCAAACACATAATTTTGGAGTGTATAAAGAACTAGAACAGATGATCGAAATCTAAGTTTTGGAAAAGTCATATTCTCAAAATACCTACAGAAAATATGAAATTAACCTAGAAAACAAAAAAGGCAGTGCTATTCAGTCAGACAGTTGATAAGACTACTTTACTACCATAAACTATTCCGAAAAGTTCGTAGATATTTTTTTAGCCCTAAGCACTTAACCAGTGTCCCACATTTGGTGCAATTGATTCAGTGAGTTCACGTTAACTAGTTGACATATTATAATGTAATGTTATGTCTGTGTTATGTATATTTTCTTTCTTTCAGTCCACATATATATACCTAAATAAAGCATAAACTGTAATCTTGCATTACCATTTTAAGTTAGTTACAAAGCTAAATACTTACTTGATAATAATTATATGTAGCGCAAGACAGCTAATAAACTTATTAATTTAGCTATACCAATATATTGCAAATAAAACTTAAGTAGACAAAGATAAGTTTCATTAGGCGTTATTTTCGTGCATTCTAAAACGAATACTTATGTGAAGTTAAGATGGCGCGCAATATTATCTTCCGCGCAGACACTTGTAGGTATAATATATTAAAACAACAAACACGAGCCACCAATTCGTAAACAACAGACGTCTTGTCACGTCTCAATGTACTTGCGCTCATTTTCCTTCACCTAGCGCCGTGAAGACCTCCGAAATTTATAAATTTCTTCCGCCGCGTACAGCCCACCTAACGCGCAATTTAATAATTTAATGCTTATCGATTGAGGTGGTTTCGAAGGCTGTTATGTTGCTGACCGCGAGGTTATGTGGAGCGCCTCAGATATGAATGAAAATCGTCGAAATATTGGAGCTGTTTTTATTGTTTAAATCGCAACAAAAATCGTTGTTTTGTAGCCGCCGAGTCGAAACCTATTTTGACGGTTGTACGTTGCGCAAGTATATTCGCGAACAGATAACGGAATAGGTACCTAAACCGCGGCCCCATACGCCGTCTCGCAGAATCCAATCGGAGCACTCTTTTCCTCCCACTGTATGTACATGCCCTCTCGCTCTGCCGCTTTGACATAGATACCAAGTGAGTTGCGAAACAGCGCGGATTATATAGCAGGTGGATTGTGCGGTAAACAAGTTTAAATAACTGCTTTCACATACCTTTGAATACATAAGCGATTCTAAATCGTTACACATGGAAACAGTTATTATGAATTTTGTGACATGCGAATGTTGACAGACTAGTTAGTTCTGCGCATATGGGCAGTGGCTCTCCATCGCAACAAAATCGATCTCAACACTATCTGTATTGTATATTACAGAATGATTTAAAGAGAGAGTAACCGCATGAAAAAAAACAATTTTTTAACTACTTTCCATATTCGGAGCGATGATTATTTATTTTGTAAAAAACAACAACCGTTTTCTCTCATATCGAGAAAGAGTAATTATCGTCGAATTTGATTGTTAGAAAGAAGGAAACGTAAGATTGTATCCAGGTTCAAGTGATGTTTACTAGTTTTCGAAACACGTGGAAAATAAATAGGTCAAGAACGCTGTCTCTACGGTAATTTTCACGTCGCGACTGATTCGTTACTTTTGAATAAAAAATTTACACGTTTAAAATACCAAGATAATATCTTTGTTTCTTGAATAATTTTTAGTAGCAGGGATTACAAACGTTCCAAGACTACTCTCGTAATGACAATTACAACTATCTACCACAGCAAGTTCATCCAAGTAGCAATAACGAAAGGGTAAACGCCAAACATAACATTAGCATATCCACGGTTGCGAATTGCGAATAATTCGCCGGTAGGCGGAGCTCGGGGCGGCCAATACACTCGACTACCGGTCGCATGCGCGGTAAATAACGCCTAGGTACGCGGCTTAGGTAGTGCTTGCGTCGACTCGATGCGTGAGGGAGGTAGGGTTGCCTCTTTTCTTTCAGCGGGTTATGCTTATAGGCGCATTAACCGCAGGCTAGATAGACCTTGCGTGAGTGGGACTCGGGTCTTACTACCCACTAAACTTCCCCGGTTTCACCTTTCCACCCGATTGGGACGAGCTGGTCTCAGCCTTGTGCCTGGCTTTATTAGTTTCAAGCTGTTTTATACATCACTCGTAAATATAGTTGTAAGAAATAATATAGTATGAGTTATGACAATTCTTCTTTGCATTCACTTATAGATATTGTATTGTTGGAATTAACAAGGAAAATCTTTAAGAAGACTGCAAAAGAATTGTTGTATAATCATGGACATGACAAGTATTATAGACAAATTTAGTGGTAGACCGCTATCACAGGTCTGTTAAGCAGGTGTCTGTGTGATAAGATGAGCACACATTAAAAATGTATGACTTGTAGCATGCATGTGGGATTTTATGTTGGATTAAATAAATAATACAACGAATTATTGAATCCGTTTTCACTATCAAGCAAGAGTGTCACTGCAAATGGTCAGACACGTATAACACAAAGCGAATCATGGTTCAAGCTTACCCCAAGCTCAACTATGGCAAAGCACTTTCAATCAAGCTTACCTCTAGCCCAGCTCGGGCAAAGGACTCTGAAAATTGTGATCGTGATTTTTCGTTGTAGAACCTTAAACTACAAATAACTAAATCGAGGCAGCCCTTAGCGTTGATTCTTTCATTCGTGTGGCGCGCGACATGCCAGCGATAGCCAGCGATAAGATAAAAATAATCGATATATTCGCGCGATTCGCCGCAGCCCGCACGAAAGGTCACTTTCGTTGCGAAATAATGTACGAGGCTACGAACCGGCCCCGCACGAAACATGCCCGATATTGATCTGTGAAGTTAATTTATATTTCAGATTGCAGAAAATGTACTACTTTCAGAGCTGTGAATGAGGTAGATATGAAAATTATTTATGCTTTTGACAAACTTCGAGCATTTACTTTTTTGGACTTTTGACTTCATTTGAGCGTTAGTGAATTGCTTGGACGAGTAAAGTGAATTGATAAAAAGTTTAAAGCTTTGTCACCAATGCGTTATAATTATTCTCGTAAGTAATAACAGTTAACGAAAAGTCAAAGTTCTTATATTTTTAAAGTGACTTTTTAGGTATAATATAATTGTAGAAAAATATAATTGTTATCATTACAACGACTTATTAAAGTCTGCTTATATTATATTGGAGAGCTTTGGAAAATAACTCTAAGCTAAAATACTTTTCCCCTTTATAAAAACGATCCTTATAACTTCCTATTTGCAACGGAACAACCTTCTACAACGCGTGTAAAATACTTCAACGTTTTAGTCTTTAATTGTAACTTTTCAAGTTTATTATTTATAATAATTAATTTATACTTATGTCACGTCTCACGTGTTCACATAAAATACGTCTTAATAATAAAGACAATCGCAACATGAAAGGCAATTCTCACGCCATTATATCATATTATTCGTGCATTCATTAAGAGTATTCGTTGACAACTTAATAGATAAAAGATTGAGCTTAAGATTTTTGGCAAAAAAATATTGTGTATGCAGTATCAACCCAAGAAATCTGTAAAGTATACGCCTTTTCAAATAAACAAACGCGCCTGTGAGAAGTAGGTAAATGAAAATGTAATTGCAAAAGGCAGTTAATAAGGTAATGCTGACTAAAGTAGCTGTATACTACTTATAATAATTTTTCTATTGGGCCTTTCTGTTCTTTATATTTACTAAAATATTTATGGACTAGATGCCATACGTTGGTGTTGCATTGCCAAGTATATTTATCTCACCTCTGTACAAAATATATTGCTTGGGTAGGGATGACCAATGTTTGACTTGTATGTTTCATTCTCTCACACTACATTATGTCTGAAATGATTATTAAACGATTCTTGCATGACTATCGAACGGGCTCTCCAAACTTATACTTATTTCATAAGCAGGCGTGCATAAATAAACATTAAACATAAAAAAATGACACCTAAGAGGAGGTAAATAAATTGTAACCACATTTGAAATACACCAAGCAACATTATTAAATCATATGAAGGACATTATTCCCCGGCGAGACAATAAGCTATAAACGCAGCCCATTTCCAAATCTTTGCGATGTTATGGCATTGACAACGCTGTTAATTTTGTATGAACCGATCGCGTGTACTACACCCGCTACCTTGAAGTATGTCAAATGCACATTCATTGTATATTAAACACCCCTTGAATGTCGTCTGTACTATTTTTGTGTTACATATATGAAAATGCATTCACTCCATACGTCGGTTAAGAAAAGTTGTGGATATATCCGGATAATCTGTCTCGTGTTTTCCGCCTATACAAATTAATAACAACTAATTGGTCAGTATCATATAGTAAGAAGCATGAGCACTTGTGATATGGGTAACCGAATTAACAAGGTTACGAGTATTACTGTTTAACGTGAAAAGCGCTCAGCGCATTTAACAGCTGTTCAGATAGAAATATAAATAAATTACGTAGAACTTATAAAATTAAACACTGAAGGCCAGTTCCACCACTATCAGATAAGGGGTAAGAGATATCAAACAAGATCCTGATAATTCATCTGCCAGATAACTGAGATGTTGACTCCTTTGTAAATTTAAAAAAAAAACAGTGCCATTTTTTCAGCGGCATAGCTGATTCTGCACTAACATTAAGACATTTATTAAAATATCTGAACGCCATCTGTCTGACAGTTAATCTATAATAATTAATGACTTGATCCAGCACAGTGTTTGACTTGTATTTGCAATGGTTTTCACTCTCACAAACGTATAATTGAGTGATTTATGGACTCGCAGCCATTACGTTTGACACGGCTTGTTGGCGAGGTGTCGAAAGATCGGCCCTAGCGCCCGTACATATGCTCCGGTTTTACATCATTAACCTTTCCTTACTAAAACAACATTGCTTGACAAATGTATCAATAAAGAAAAAGTACTAATGGACGTGTCGCCATTTTTTGTAAGTGCCTTCCACTTCCGAGCCTTGGGTGTGGCAAATTTTTCATTTTAATTCTTAGTATAAAATAATTCAGCTTTATGAAATTTATACTAAGAACCTTACCATCAACCGCCTCGATGGTCTAGTAGTTTAAGTACCGGGCCAAGATCACGGGGTCCTGGGTTCAATTCCCGGGTCGAGCAAATTTTGTGTCGGTTTTTTCGGACACAGCTCGGGTTTGTGATCACCAATCCGCATTTGGCAAGCGTGGTGATTAAGCCAATACCCATCATTGTAGCGATAACTTGATTTCAAGGATGGAGGCCTTTGCCCTGCAGTGGGACATCAATAGGCTGATAGTTTACTTTACTTTTTTACTAAGAACAAAACTTAAAAATGCTTCATTTTTCAAGTTGCTTTTATTAATCGACTTCGCGATCATGTATCACAGTATCTGTACAATAATTAAAAGTTGCTTTATCTAAGTATTACCGCGCTATCCAATTATGACCGATTAACCAGCCAAGTTAATAACATTCAAAAACTTACTTTGCACAACATTATTTCCTGAGCGCTTACTCTTGAGTCATGATCCCAGATTTGGCAAGTCCATTACATTGGGGCAATTGCCGCTACGCTTCCATAATGGGAGAACCAAAGCAATTTCATTATGGTAACCCAGACGGTGTTAGGTGAATATAATAACCACATAAAGTATAAATAGCACACTGTAATATCTCGTACACGAAATGAAAATTCAACATCTATACAAAAAAAATGCAGATATAGTATGTACAGTCAAAGCACGTCAGACGTAACAATCTGGACTTTGTACCGCTCTTATGTCGGGGGCATAAGTGCTATTATCGAACTGCAAGTGTTTACCGTGGTGTGCTGTTGACTGTACTACGAAAAGAAGGACCTCGAGCAGCACCTTGTAAACGGTATTCGTATTTAATATCAGCTTTAAGCACCATAAACTTGAATGGGATGAATCCAAACAAATAAATATTACTACGAAGCAATAACCAGAAGCCTAACTTACGATTAATAAACTTTCTAATCTCCAATGAGATAGCGCGGTTCCAAGGAACGTTTTGAGTTATCACTCAGTTTCGAATGGTACCAAAACAACGAGATACCATTGTACGCAATTTTTTATTGAGTCATGAAAATCGACTACATTTTGTTATAGTTCAGATTTTTTTTATATTATTTACAACTTAACGTATGTATGCAACCATCTAGTTCTTTTATAACAGTTCCACAATACGGACACCATGTTCCTAATCTTATTAAGCTATTTATATTGCTATTTTTACGTTACTTAAAACCAATCTCTACTAACGCACCAAACTCTTTTAAAGTTCTATACTCTTGTATGATAAATTAAGAAAGAATATTTAGGCTTTTCGGGCGTCGGAAACGTTATAATTTCCAAAAAATATATACTATAGGTATTCGTTAAAAAGTAGTATAAGCTGCAATGGAAACGCACTCGCTTATAGTTGAGCGTAAACAAATATTATGAGCAGATGATCGTCAAACACTTAAGACGGTCCGGACCTACCAGAAGGTAAAACCAATGGAGCTAATATTACTGAAATAGAATACCTACTGTACATTTTAAATACGAGGCTTTGGTCAACTCAACCCGCTCAATCTCATCCCGCGGGATGAGTTGTCAGAGTACACTTGAAAGACTGCAAGGATTGTCAAGACGATTCAAATTTTAACCTTCCTCTACTAGTTCAATGTCCTATAAATTACTAACTTGTTGAAATTTTGTACGAGAGTCCGTCATTTATAAATGTACCTACACTTACCAAGGTACACTTATTTTTCCCAAAATAACATATTAAGGATAGTTATAATAATTATTTTACATTTAAGGAGGAATCGAACTTTTGAAAATGAGTGTTAAGTGACGCTATAATTCCATTACAATAGCAATGGAGAAAGGCAATGAGTAAAAAGTCTATAACATACATAAGGTTAAGCCTGTTCGGTACGGAACATGGTGTAAAAACATCGTAAAACGAAATTAATGTCAGTATTAGTTTTTAACCGCGAAGGAGCTTAGCTCTCACCACGTGCTATCGATAATGTCTAGCTTTATTTACGGCAATAACTGCTGGAAATTAATCTAAGAAACAATAAGACCCGAGCTATTATAAAACTTAGAACAACATTTCAAAGCTGTAATATTTATATTCAAGTATTCGCTTTTACTGGCCGTTTATGTCACCAGTGACATTGCATTTGCTGTAACCGATTTTATGAAAACAAATATTATGAATCGTTTCGATCGATCATCATTTCTATAATTTGAAGCAAAATCAACAATCACGATCTACATTTTTTGGGATGACAGGTTGGCACTGGGTGACTGGTTTTGGGTCACTACTTTGTTTACTCTGAATCTTGTTTGAAAAAGTAGGTAAATCGCAGACGAGTTGGCGGGAAATCTCGCCTATAGTGTGTAGTAAGTTTTTTATCCCATTTTTTCACCGTCTGAGCGCAAGCAGGTTGAGGCAGGAACGCACTAAGGGCAGAAAGATGTTAATGCTTCATAAATAAAATTCAATAGTTCCTTTTTTGGGTTTCAATAAGTACATGTTGGCAAGTACAATAGGGGTGTTTACGTGAAAAGTGCTTATTAAACATGCACTGTGGGCTATAAAAATATTAAAATACGAAACCTGAAATGTTGTAAAACCACGTCGCCAAACTTTCTTTAAAAATGAAATAAAAGAAGCCAATGTTTAATCGCACCACATCATCGCGAGCAAAATAAACATCGCACGTAGCAAACACTTAAGCTTTATACCTTTGTCGCTGACGTTAATTAAACCGTATTATAACTCGCGTATCGCGATCACGAATCCGCCCCGCGGTTCTGTTGAGTTATTTAATAGTGGTTTTTTGTGCGGTGGAAGGCGATTGCGCTCCGCCACCCTTGGGCTCGCGCAAAAAACCCTCCCGCTCACGAATACTCTGAATGTTGATACGCGCGTCCACACTCTCGGGCGAACGTGAAACGCACGATTACACCGCGAATCATGAGTTTGTTTATATTTAATTTATTCGCTCTTAGGATTGATTGACGGGGCTAAAACGAAATTGAGATTGTTTGGAAAATCCAACAGTTATTTGTTAACCAGTGTAAAGCACTAGTTTTAACAATTTAAAATAATCGTCTCCTTAGTTTAGTGAACTGGCTTTTGTATTTAATACCTGATCTGTGGTAATTCTTTTTCAATATTATATTAACTACCGAGAGTACCAACACCCTAGGTGAAATCTCCCACTAAAAGCTGGTGTAGGTATGATGAGGAAAACTTGAAATGAATGGCTCGAAAACCGATGAGTTTACAGTCTACAGCACAATGAGCACCTCCATTCTGAGGAGGAGTCATTCAAGGGATACTTACTTGTAATAATCGCTAGGTAATAAATATTATATAGATTACATGATTATTATCTGCTAAAAAGAGTTAAAAATAAATGACTATCACTTCTGTACTTTACCAGTGACCTGATGTAGCCTCGTCAAAACATATATGTATCCTAAGCAGTAACGCTTTATTTCAGTTTAGAAAGTGCAGACTTCCAGCATTAACATTGATAACTGCTATTAACATTGTTCGCGGCGAATGTGTGGACTCGGCTTAACGCGGGGAGTGCACGGCGCGGGGGCGCGGGGCGAGGGGAGATCGCTATCGCACGCACCCGCTGCACGCACTATCCTAGCCGGCCACTTAATTGTACACGTAACTTCGCACTGCTAGCCACGAAAGCGAAAGGACTATGCATTTTATACAGGCTAAAAATTATATTATGTTAATTATCTTTGGACATCTGTGGACATTATTCAAAAGCGCCATCTAGCCGCAAACCAAGCATTATCTTGTGCTATGGGTGCCAGATAACGGATAATTACTTATATACCTTTTTTTTGTAAATACACATGTATAACATGTACATGCACACAAATGTTTCTACCGTGCGGGGATCGAGCCAACCTCTGGTGTTTTAGCCGACTTCTCAACCATTACACCAAATGGCTCGTCATCCAAATAATTAATTATAATATTAAATCCGTTGTATAAATGATTAAATAAAAGATCGTATAAAAGAAACAGATATACTTATGTTATATCTGCTTCATTTCGGATAGTAATTCTGAGTGCGTATTACCACTAGCTAGTTCCACGGTGATGGTAAATATTGTGAGAAATCTGCACAGTTGCTGTATAGCCATGATCCAATTGGTTTGTTTCCCCTGTTAAGAGTTGCGGAGGTTAGATGGCAATTGGTCTAACGTAATAAACAGACCTGCCTAAACTTGGATCATGGTAAAAGCGTACCTTTACTAGATCGGTACAAAGCGCTCAGAGAAAGAAGAAGATAAATCTCTATTTACACATATTGCAAGTAAGTAGGTACTTTGACAACTTTTTTTTTTGCATGCAACATAATATATCTACTAAAAGGCACCACAGTATGTGGCTCTTAACAACAATTTCCCATGAGGTTCTTACAATGTACAGATTTTATAGAAAACGGAATAAGAAAAAAATATATTCGAATATTTGCAGTCATTAAAAAACTACGTATATTCAAAACTTTTTAACGACACTTTTGCAGACTTAAAAATTACACGTAGCAGCTAATTCATAAACAACTTAAAAGTTAGATTGCTAGCATTTTTTAAGGAGTTCAAGTATAAGGATTATTAATAAATACAAAGCGAAAAACATAAATGAAAACGTAAACAACACGTACTTTTATTTACTTCTTTGATTTTATAATTTATAAAACGTTTTAATCTCGTAGAGTCGTAGTAGTTTCGTAGCGCATTTAGCACGTGCAAAACTTGCTACGGACTAGCTACAACTCGTGTTTCGTAGCGCTAAATAAGCACGTAAAAATCTTCAAAAAAAGTTTTAATTCCAGTAACCTATGATAGGAATCTTAAAATCATGAATTAATTTAATTAATCATCCCTAATTATTGTGTGCCAGAATACATCAAGCTACGCATTTACTATATTGGCAGACTCGCAACAACGTAGGGTTTTTCAATATAACAATTTATATTCTTAACTAAATGGCCAACTGACGATACGACAGGTGTTACCAACCTGTTCTCTCACTAAAATGACAGCAAAAACTCTTACTAACCCTTCTTTTTCCACCAGAGAAGGGTCTACGAATTGTATCATATGCGTAAATGGATACGCGATTCATCTCACTATTAAAGATGTCGTGTATTTACGAACTTTTTATTGCTTATACATTTTCCATATTTTTTTCATCATCTACTCCCTCTTCAGAATATGTTTTTTTTACAATTTCATATTAAATTGTATCTACCCATGCGAAAGTGTTGATGCTAGTTGCTGATTTCTTAAAATATAACCATGTACTACTAGAATGTTCCTCGATCAAACCAAAGTCACATTTAAATATGTATGTATGTATATAACATTAATCTGAACATTGAAATCGTATTATAGTACACGAATAAATTGATTTAAGTCAAGCATAATGTGGTTTTTTAATGGCTTTTAAGAAATGCCGGTATTTAAATGAGTGCTGTAAATTCAGCGTTCTCCCTAGCCTTTCTTTGTTATTGTTTTGTAACTGCACAAAAATGCGTATTGGTGGCGTGTGCGTGCGGGCGGCCCGATGGGGGAGCCTCATTAAGGTAAAAAGCCGAGTGCAAACGGCAACTAATGGCGAATTACTCGTGGGGGAGCGATAGCGCGATACTGCGCTGCGGCACCGCCACCACAAATTAACACGATATATACAACCGATTGCCTTCGCTGTAAGACAGAGAAAGAACCTGCTAGTCATAAACCGTAGCTGAATCTTTACTGCTTCTGAATATGACTGGTTACGAGACCGACAGTAGTGAGAGTGCTCTATGCTACGCCGCGAATTCCATCCAAAAAAGCTCTCGAGGCTCTTGTATGACGAACATCTTTTCCGCGTCTGACTTGTTTATATTTTATTTGCTCTATACTTTGGTCAATCTTCATTCTGATGCCTATTCTTGTAAAATATACTTCTTACTTTGGGACGAAATCATTCTAAGCATTGATTAATTTGCTATTGCTAAACTAAAACGATTTGAAAGTTACCTAGATATGTTATTCCACTCATTTTACCTATATTCACGCGGTGTCTTTTTAAACGATTTATATGGAGATTTTGCGTTTTACCGAATTGTATTCTAGATAAGCGTCATTATCTATAACCGTAAAAAACATACTTAACTTTAAATTGATTTTTGACAATTTTCTTCGTTTGATTGCTATATCACGTTGTCAAGTCCAGTACTAATTGCGATTTAACTTTTTTCTCAAAACGTAGATGACTTATAAGTCATCTATAATTACTTGATGACTTATAAAGTAGATTACAAAACTTTTAAATTACCTAGATGTGTTGAAACTTAAATGTTTACTTTTATGTTAGAATCATTAATAATTTTAATCGACTATATTATGAATTATCTGCTTCTCTGATGAAATCTGCAAGTGGCCAACTTCTATCTACAATTAATGTCTATCTTACGAATACGAATATGATACGATCATAACTCTGTCACTATGCCCTTTTACCTATACTATTAATCATCATAGATTCATTAATTTCAAACTGGCCTGCCAACCTAAAAATGGCAAGAGTTATTTCTTGCATACGATTTCAATTATATACAATAAGGTCGAACAATTTTACTAAACTAAACTGAAACCTTTATCGTATAGTATACAAAAGAGAAATCTTTAGCTACAAAGAGAAATGCATCTGCAAGAATGCGAAGTGCGTGTCAGAAAGCGAGCGGGGTGCAGCGCGGCGCGACGCGCGGGGGCGGGAAGCTATCAGCATTTCGGCGCGTCCGCGGTCCCCCCTCTTCCCTCCTGGCCCGCACCGCACCGATTTCGCCCTGCACCTCAACCCGCGACGCTCCCCTCCAAAGCCCGGTCTAACCTTGAAAATAGTTTTTACCGGCTCGAGGGTATTCACCCCGAACCCGAATGCCGGGCCTGTTGCACACTGCCGCTTTCCATGCGGCACGGCCAAATTTCTTATAGGAAGCCTCGGTGCGTTCGTAGAGCAGCGCACGGTTGCACCTAGTGAGTACACACAATGTGCATCGGGCTAAGGATATTTGACTACGTAGTTTTTTAGGCAAGTCGTGGCTCGCTGGCCGCTGTCGGGATTTGTTTGTGAATTGTGCCTTCTACCGCGGCAAGGAATTTTGATGCGATACGAATTATGACAGATTTCGAGGCGATGACTCGTTTGTTTTGTTATATACATATAAAAGTGCTTTTATATGTATATAACAAAACTCCCTGCTCCCTGCATAGATATTTTTTCTTATGTTTCATTAATAATTGTTTACCTAACTATTGTACTCGAACTTCATTCAATGCTAATAAATATTCGTTAACTACTTTTATTTCTTGTATCGGTTATACACTCAGCGGCAAAAATAACAGCCCACTTGGTTTTTTTCATACAAAGTGGTCACTTTAGCGTCTCATAGATATAAAACTATTTGCAGCTGTGCCAAACGCCCAATTGTCGAATCACAGTTTCAAAAATTGCCAAAAACTGCTCAATTTTCTCAAAAAGGAAAAAACAATAAAATCAAGTCAAACTTCATGTTACGATGTATGGAGTGTTGAATTCGGTTTATTGTTTTTCCTTTTTGAGAAAATTGAGCGGTTTTTGGCAATTTTTGAAACTGTGATTTAAAAATTGGGCGATTGGCCTCTCCATTGACGTAATATAATCATTGCACAGCTGCAAATAGTTTTCTATCTATGAGACGCTAAAGTGACCACGTTTGTATGGAAAAAGCCAAGTGGGCGGTTATTTTTGCCGCTGAGTGTACTATTAATTTATATTCAAAACCATGTCTACGATCGTGGTCATTATAAATTATGTAATTGCGAAAGCTTCTAATAACGAATAAACATGTTAAGGTAAAAAGCAAATAAGAGGGAAATAATGAGCCAAAATAATCCAGCTAGAACAAGCATAGGCCAATATTGTTATCATCGTTTTCAATTACAAAAACATGGTTCTTAAGTATCCTTCATATCTATGTACGAACACAGCACGATTGAATGTCGCATCCAACTTTCATTACCAATGACTTTCAAATCTTGTAGGCGTAGCTAAAAAATCAAATGGCAGGAGAGGCTTACAAAATTCCTCCCGTGGCGAAACAAATAAGAAAAAGGAGGGTCATTTCATTTACCTGGCTGGCATGCAAGTCGTGCGCAGGAGATGGGGGAAAATAAAAGAGGATCGCGGGCTCGCGTTGCGCCGCGGCGAAGACACCCGCGCGGGCGCAGCGCGAGGCAAGGGTACGCGGCAAAAAAGATAAAAAACCCGCGCATCTTACTGCGCCTACGCGAACGCCCGCCGGGCCCGCCTCCATAAAACTTTGCCTACGTAAAACTTTATGACATTCGATGAAATCTTATCCCGTCGCTGTTTATCCTTTGGTCACGTCAATTAGACGTTTGAGAGGAATGTTTTGATGGGATGAAATTATTAACAAGTTTTTGTCATCTGCCGAAAACATCTCTTGCTAAATTCAAAGTTAACTTCTTATTTCCGAATGTACCAGAATTTAAATGATAGAAAACTTGTTAAACAATGACAATATGTACGCGAGTCGCAAACCTTAACGTGAAAATTAAGGATTTTATTTTTACTTATAATAATTAAAGCGAGACTTGGCTCGATTAGTTTTTGAACTCATTTGCTAATCACTAAATAAAACTAATTTCATATTCATTTCGCGCTAAAATTGACCTACATGTTGAATATTTGTTAATTCAGCTAACACTAAAATGTCTATGAGTTTTGCGTGAGATATAAACAACAACTGCTTTATTACTAAGATTCTTGCTCTAGATGTGCACAAACGCAGTTTCGCTCTCAAAAAATGATCACACGTGCGATCTCTACGAAGCTCTATAATAGTGCATAACAAGCCTGATGATGCGGGGCGCGATCTCTCTCCCGTTATCTAATAACCAGTATGCGACTCTACTGTGACTCTACCCACTCGGGTCAAACGAAACCACGATAACTTACGTTTCTCCTTAACTTTATCTTCGGAGCCTTACGTCAACCATAATTTAAACACTAACGAGCCGACTCTCTACAACTGAGCAATTATTACAAAAATCTTTAGCGTTTAATGCCATAACTTTGGGATTTAACACGTCTCTTTCCTACTAATAAACTTGTTTTTCTTAAATTTATTTTAACATGTAACAACTTTTAAGTGTCGCTATAGAGAGGCCATATACAAAATGTTTTACTCAGAACAGGTCAATATTCTATCAGTTTTATTTAAAAACGGTGACTACTAATATTATATTGAAAAGATTTAAAGATAGACAAATGATAAACGTTTAATATACAAAATAAGCACAAAATTTTATGACAGACGCTTACAAAATATATGTTAATATCAAAATATGAACTAAAACTCTATTAATGGAATTTCTTTGTAGATGAGTAACCGATAGGGACAAAGTTTATACGTAATACGAATACTACACCAAATATCGTCTATCGACATTTATACTCTGTATAATAGCTGTCGTTTGCAATGATAAAAAATATTTTCCTTTTCTTCTTTAGTGGACTAATTCACTTATCATCTTAATACCAAGCGTGCCAACTGGCAATACCCCGTGAGGCAAGGAGTAAGTCAACTAACAGAACAATTTCCAGTGAATTCGTCTTAAGCTCACTCAATCCTTTGAAGACGAGTCGTGTCTGGTTTTTAGTGAAGGCGGTCATGACTTGTCGGTTGCATCCAACCCCTGCACAATGCACATTTTGATTGGTGGCCAGCTGGCCGTGGCGGCAAAAACTGCTTTCTAAATTACCGCCTAACCCCGTGCATCACACGACACGCATTCGCTTTAGATCACAATCTCTTAACTACTACGTAGGTATAATAAGGCATAAACTCAGTAAGAAGGTATAATTATTTGATAAAATTCTTTGCCTCTCTCTACGTATTCAAACAAGTTTATTATTACTTACTAGGTAAGGTTGTGCTTTAAAGACATATTTAGCCATTGCCAAATAGCATCTTTAAACTCGTTACCAGCAATCTCTCAGTCCTCTCAGAGAAACACCACAATATGAAATATCTGTAATCTGGAATCCAAGAATCAATTTCGCCTCAAGACTATATGATCATGCGCATATACGAGTATAGTATAGTGGGTACACTTATAACATTTTCGTTAACAAAAAACAATTTGGTCCCAGATAAAAGCTGCAAGCGTCGTCGAGTCGGCGGCGCGGCGAAGCTCGAGATAAGGAACTGTTTACACTGTTTGAGTCAATGTCCTCCTTCTGCACGCACAGGGAAAACCTTGGAGTGGCCGTGGGCGCGCGTGCATCTTCCTCCTACGGCCTAATGAGGCATTGGGCCGTACATTGAACCCAGTGACAATAAGCAATAGCGATATCATTAACCATATTATCCCTGAAACATGACACAGCAACCAACTATACTAAATTCAATGTCGATTATACTTATAGTCAGACAGTACGTACTTAAGACCAATTATTATATTTATTTGCACTATATAAAGACCATAGTACGGGATCAACAAAAAATTGGAGTAATTTAGGATGAAATAGGTAGCTATTTCGTTGGAACCACTTTCTAATAAGAAATGAATCGATCCTATTTCGAAACATTTTGTATTTCTAAATACTTATAAACATAGTTAATCGCTTTACAAAAAGTTACCTGATGACTAATTTTATTTTCACGATTAGGTAGTTCCTAAATCACAATATGGAGTAAACGCAAAGTATCATAAATTTTAATATTTTAAAGTTTTTGTTGATTTGTTTTGGTATATTTAAGTCCGTTTGTTGTTATTTAGTTTATAATAAATTTTAAATCACGATGGTTCCTATCATTCACTCAACTTTTACATATTGTGTTTATCAAAAAAATAAAAAATATCTCAAGCAGTAATCTGCTCCATCGTGAGCTTTGGGCTGTATATGCGCGCCCCTAGCGACTGCCTCGTAAATAAATTGAACCTGCATTAGTGGCAATTGTTCGCTATTGCCGCTGCCAATGCACCTTCCTTGCCTTGTAAACGTCGCTTTAAATATTCCTAGTGCATTTTGGGCACGCCTATTCTACGCATCATGTTTATAAACACATGTAACTTGTACAAAACTAAGTTGGTCATGCTGTAGCTTTTCGTTTTATGCAGCGAAGGTTAATTAATTTTAGTTTTTCAGTAAATTTTATATGTAATTTTAGATATCATAACCTCAAGACGAGTATTAAAGATGCTACAAGTGGTTTGAACAACACATAATTGAATCAATTCAACATTAACCATTGGCTATAATGAAAGTTTGATACATAACTGAATCAAAGCCCAGAGTTGTTTAAGATCATTAATAAAAAAAATGATCTCGCACAGCGATAATCTGTGTAAGGCAATCTCTTTACTACAGATACCAAAAGGAAATCCATCTTATTTCCCTATTTACCGTGTTTTTAATTGCAACCTTGTTGCAACCCCCGGATTAATAACCTTGGATTCTTTTTGGTGAACAGCTCTAGCTGGCATATAATGTTAATGCTTGGCCTGATATTTTTAAAAATTTCCAACAAGTGCGTGCTCAAAACAAATTATAATACTAAAAACTAAGTCAAATCTACAAGCATTAGAAAATCCTTTTGTCTTTTATCGTTAGTATAATGAGTGAACTAAAACCATGATTTTTACGCAAGCTTAAAAGATGTCGTGGTATTGTATGATGGATAGAGAAAATTGTAGAATCTATCACACCTTTTGTCTTTTCTCGTTAGTATAATTTGGGAACTAAACGTGCTAAAACCATGTTTTTTTTAAGCAAGTTCAAGAGATGTCGATGTTTTGTATGATCTTCTTCTTCGTCCTAGCGTTTTCCCAGCCTAGTGCCGGGGTCCGCTAAATTAAATTATTGTATGATAAATAGAGATAATTGTAGAAAGAATCTATCACATGTACTGCAAAAGAAGTCATCAATGGCTCACAAAAATCAATTGCTGTAAGTTTTAGAAACGACGAATGGATTTGTTTTGGAAAATAATTATATGTGCAAATAAGATCAAGGAATCCTATTAGGCTAATACAGTTTATTGAATTAAGTTTAACAATTAAAGAACAAAGATCCAATGGCAGTGAATAGACGCTAGACGATAAAAAAAAATCTAGTTGGAAACCACTTTAACTATCTTAAATAGAAATAAGGAGGACATGTAAGGTCGGAAAAGCTTTTGGCTATTTTAATACACCAAATGCAAAGTTGTTAATAAACCAGACTAAATAATTTTACTAATCATCCAAAATAGCTGATCGCTAACATTTTTGTCACCAATTTTAATAATATTTTCAGCGTAACGCCCTAATTAAAAAACCAGATGAATAGATTGCTGTGTTAAACAGTTGAATTTGAGTGACTGGTAGCTATTGCATGACGATAACGCCTTTACGTCCAGCTATAGCAATGAAGTTGCAGACTATATTATCTCACGAACAGAATCACATCATGGGTCATTGTTCAATTGTATACTCTTTATACAAACATATATATAGTGCATTCTACAAAAGAGTTGACGTCATTTTTAGTCCAAAATTAAAATCATCAACACTGTGTTAATTTTGAAACATCAAAATCTTTTCACTAATTCACCCCTACTGGGCCTACCGAACTTTGATAACGAATTGCAAGAAAAAAGGATCCAAATAAAAAAGAAATCGCAGATACGCAAGCCATTAAGTTTTTTTACCAAATACAATCTTCTTTTTTTTGATATAACGGGACCGGCCAAATTATTGCGTGTAATCTTTTGTGTTTTTTAAATCATATTTCTTTTGTTCTCTAAAAAGGATTCCCACACATTATCTAAACCTACTAATGTTGTCTCGGGAGCTTAGTTATTAGGAATCGGTAAGATTTATTGCTTTATTTATAGCAATAAATTTTTAGTAAGGAGGTTTGGTGCAAAGTTTAACTTAGTTAAACTTTACGCGTATTAGCATTGCATTCGTGATACCTATTTAATGTGTCCTAAAACCATAGGTCTACTAATTATGCTTAGGTTCATCAATCTGCCCTATTTATTTATACGTTATACCCATTCATGTGAGATAAACACGTACTACTTAGTTTAAAATTATAACCAATAAAAAGCAATATTTTTTTCAGGCTTCAGATCCTTTGCTCAGGCTAACCCTAGAGTTCGATCTTTTTAAGTAGATTTCACCTTTATTTTGAGATAACATTTAAATTGTAACAGATCTGAACTTCACGAAGAATTGTCACCTATTACCAAAATAAAATCGTGGCTCCCACGGCCGTGAGGTCGCACAAAGAATGCACAAGTCAGCCCTGCACCTGACCCGTCTTCATTCTCCTACAAAATTGCACAGGACCTCTGCATAGAATAAGATTGTAACTTTAATACGTAAGCACGACGTCATTTTGTAGTCTAGGTTTTAAGTCAAGGTTTCATTTTAGTCCCAGACCCTTTTCATGAAGTACCTACACATAATATATTAGGTATAGACATTTAAAGAATTTGCTCTAATCATTAATACCTACTTGAATAAGATTCTGGAAACAACAAAAATTTTTTCGACTAGGTATATTGCTACATAATTTAAAAAAAAACAAATTTTACATTTTAATAAAATTGTCCAATACTTTTTACATATAGGTAATACTTACATAGGTATATGTAGCTGGAAAACGGGGTCAATACGAATACACATAAGTAATTTAATTCTATTAAAGAGAGATGCCAGATAGGTATGACATGTAGCGTCTTTCCATTCTATACAATGCCAGAACGCAGCCATAGGAAACTGCTCGAGTATATATTGTAAATAACTTTTTTACTAAGTTCTTCCAATCCATACAAGAGCAGCGTCTTTCCATTCTATACAAGGCCAGAACGCAGCCATAGGAAACTGCTCGAGTATATATTGTAATGCTGTTTTTGACTCTGTTATTACAATGCATACACGAATTTTGCGTACTGATCGTGTATAGTTTGTATCGTGGATGCTCGCGTCTTTGTTCCAAACTATACTACAAACTTACTTACATTGACACGTGTTCAGTTTAGTTTTTTAGTAAAATATGGAATTTTATTTTAACTTTATTAGGTAGAAATAAATACAAAAAAATTTCTTAATCATAATTATTTTGATTAAAAAGTGCTTTTCAACGAGCATTATTAATATTATTAAGTTAAATGCTAGGTCGTGTTTTCTTTTTCCATTTTTTGTCGCGGTGGGTGTTGAAGGTCGGCCTGCTAGTATTCTATTTTTTGTAGCAATTTATTTTTCAGGTTTAAAAAAAAATAACCACGAAGGCCAAGGCGGGAGCTCCGCTTCGCTTCGCTTCCGCCTTAGCCTTCTAACCTATATCCATCTGAGTCGCTTTCCGCCTCCGATGTGTTTTTTTTAACTTAATTTCTCTCAGTACGCCGTATGTAAACAGCGGAATAATACAAATTGCCTGCGCGACATATACACGATTAGTCCGTATGCGCACTGGCGCTGTATATATTGGAACAAGAAAAACTTGTTCGTTACTACGAAGTATACGCGATTATTTGCGTACTGCTCTTGTATGGATTGGAAGAACTTAGTAAAAAAGTTATTTACAATATATACTCGAGCAGTTTCCTATGGCTGCGTTCTGGCATTGTATAGAATGGAAAGACGCACAAGAGCAGTACGCAAATAATCGCGTATACTTCGTAGTAACGAACAAGTTTTTCTTGTTCCATAATCTACAGCGCCAGTGCGCTTACGGACTAATCGTGTATGTCGCGCAGGCAATTTGTATTATTCTGCCGTTTATATACGGCGTACTGAGAGAAATTAAGTTAAAAAAACACATCGGAGGCGGAAAGCGACTCGGATGGATATAGGTTAGAAGGCTAAGGCGGGAGCGAAGCGAAGCGGAGCTCCCGCCTTGGTCTTCGTGGTTATTCTTTTTTTAAACCTGAAAAACAATTGCTACCGAAAACAGAATACTAGCAGGCCGGCCTTCAACACCCACCGCGACAAAAAATGGAAGAAGGAAACACGACCTAGCATTTAACTTAATAATATTAATAATGCTCGTTGAAAAGCACTTTTTAATCAAAATAATTATAATTAAGTACCTAATTGTTTTGTATTTATTTCTACCTAATAAAGTTAAAATACAATTCCATATTTTACTAAAAAACTAGACTGAAAACTTGTCAAGTGTAAGTAAGTTTGTAGTATAGTTTGGAACAAAGACGCGAGAATCCACGATACAAACTATACACGATCAGTACGCAAAATTCGTGTATGCATTGTAATAACAGAGTTAAAAACAGCATTACAATATATACTCGAGCAGTTTCCTATGGCTGCGTTCTGGCCTTGTATAGAATGGAAAGACGCTGACATGTACTACTGAAAGTAGAAGAAAAGAGAAGCTGTTTGTAAACACTATAATAAAAATAAAACAAATAAAACCCTATCTTGTAGAGTTACAACGCTAGTCAACTACAGCGAATAAACTTTATTAGGAAAGTAGGATACGGGTTTTATAAAAACTGTATTGTAAAAGGTCGCTGTGTGTCGCTTGCATTCTTATAAAAAAACTCGTGAACCCCTCTCATTTGTGTTTTTTTAGGATTTGATAGAAGTTCGGGGCAGGTAGATGGAACCTCACCTCGCAAACTTTTGTTTATCGTAGTTACATACTTATGGACATTTTTTTTTTATTGGATTAATCCAAAGAATAAAAAATTGGATTTATACTTAAATGATAATACCTACCTAGTTTTGATGTAGGTAAGTAGGTAAGTATTAGGACTATTTCAGAGTTCGACTATCTACCGATATAAAAGCTGTGTTCCGGCAATGCTAATGTGGAAGCCAGTGCAGTTAACTTAAGGCTTAGCCCATGTTTTTATAGTTAGCTCTACTTGTGAATTCGGTGGTATAAACATTCGGCGTTAAAGCTCTTAATAGCCTTTAAAAGGTTGAATTCCTTTCTAGAGTCAGGTGCTACTTCACTGCGGAACAGCTCCTAAACCTATAAAGAGCTCAAGTCCGTTCTTGCATGGAGTATTGCTGCCATCTTTAGGATGTTTCTGCTGAGCTCGATACCTGCTGGCTGCCTTGGACTCAATTGAGTGGCGTGCGAAGAGGCTTATCGGTGACAATACTTAGGTCGAGAGCTTGTAGAGCCTCGATCAGTGGCGTAGGTAACTACAGGGTGGCATAAGTCGGTATAGTTACGCCACTGGCCTCAATCATCGTAAGAAAATTGCTTGCCTCTCCGTCTTTTACAGACTCCACTTTGGTGAATGTGCTGCTCAGAGTGCTCAGCTGCACGATTTGGTTCCACCAGCTCCGTTCCATCTTCGAACTACTTGACTCGGTCAGAGACTCCATCCGTATAAAGTAGAGATACCGCGCGTACGGACTAAGCGATTTGCTGACCTGCATCTTTTTTGAGTGGAACTCTTCGCCGGGATCAGTCTTTGAACAGTCTTTCCTACACAATATAACTTGGGGCTCTTCAAGGTTAGAATTGACGGGCTGTAGGAGATCTAATGCTTCCTTAAAAGTGGAAGATCTTCCTCCGAGCTAGATCGACTGTGCTCCGGGACCAAGGTCCAATGTACCATCTTTGGTTTGTTGTATATATGCTAGCGGGCTGAAATAACTCTGCTAGCGCGATGCAGGATCCCGTACTAATTTGTGTTCGTAAGTCAGCGCCTTCTGTCATCAGTTGGTAGAACTGTAAGTCGCGAGTTGCTTGATGTCTGTTGATCGGGCGTAGGCGTCGCCACATCACTCCCCCACGGAGACCGGAGGTCGAATGTTGACCGAGGCTCAGCAATCTGGACGTCACAGCTTCGAATGCCAATGAGAGTCTCAATTCCACGGTGAGTTGGGAAGTGAGCGTAGATGCGGGTGCTCCAGTCCGTAGTGAGTCGGGACGAGCTTGAAGATACTCGAGTCCGCGGTGAGTCAGGACGAGCTTGTAGATACTCGAGTCCGCAGTGCGTCGGGACGAGTGAAGAGATGCGTGCTATGCGCAGGCTGCATGGCTGCCACGACCGATGAGCGCCCAGAGAGTCCGGACGTGGGGCGGTGCAGACCTGGTGGGCACGTAGTAGCTGCCAGGGAACCAGGGAGGCTGTTGCGTAGCTGCGATGGTTCCGTGTGGCTGGAGGCTGGCTTGCTGTGACTGACTGCTGAAGTCCTGCTGGGGATGAGACGAGGCTGAAGGGATGCGAAGACCCGCTGAAGGCTGATGCGATGTTCACGGAATGTGGTGGTCGCCAAGGTGTGAAGCGATTTTGACCACATGATGTCGGGATGCTCACTAGTATGTGGGGTCCCCAAGGTGTTAAGCGATCTCATCCACATACGTCGGGAACTCGGGATGTTCATT
The DNA here is from genome assembly GCA_949319885.1 of Mecyna flavalis. Taxonomy (NCBI): domain Eukaryota; kingdom Metazoa; phylum Arthropoda; class Insecta; order Lepidoptera; family Crambidae; genus Mecyna; species Mecyna flavalis. The sequence goes on along the minus strand of OX439431.1, from coordinate 11,199,560 downwards.
GGTGTGGGGGTCGCCAAGGTGTTAAGCGATCTCACCCACACAACCGTCGGGGGTCACCACTGTAGAAGATGTAATGCTTCCTTAAAAGTGAAAGATCTTCCTCCGAGCTAGATCGACTGTGCTCGGGGACCAAGGTCCAATGTACCAGTATGTATATATGTTTCAGTATGTATATATTAGTCTATGCAATGTAATGTACCATCTTTGGTTTGTTGTATATATGCTAGCGAGCTGAAATAACTCTGCTAGCGCGATGCAGGATCCCATACTAATTTGTGTTCGTAAGTCAGCGCCTTCTTCTGTCATCTCATCAGTTGGTAGAACTGTAAGTGGCGAGTTGCTTTACAGAACAAGAAAATTTTCTCATACGAGTTGCTTGATGTCAGTTGATCGGGCGTAGGTAGAGATGGGCAAAGTGTTTCTGCCCGGCAGGTAAGATTGGGAAGATTCCCGGCATTTTGGGAATCTTCCTTATTTGCCCAAATAAATGTCCAATCACTGGGCATTTATAAATACCGATGAATAACAGTTGGTAGTCATTCAATAGGGTTACGACCTGGTAGAAATGATTGTTTGAAAAATCCTATTAGTCATTTTAGGCACCCATACATATAAATACCGGCTCTCATATCTATACAAATAAAAGAGGGGACTGAATAACTGACAATCAACGCCCAGCCCAAACTACAAGACCTAGGAACTTGAAATTTTGAAATGGATTCTTTATAATTTGTAAGTTTCCACTAAGAAGGGGTTGTTGGAAATTCACCCCCTAATGGGGTAAAAAGGGGGTTTGAAGTTTGTATAAAACTCTATCATTTTAAAAGTTACAGTCTTGAAATTCGGGAAGTAGATTATTTGGGTTGGTGTCAGTTTCATATTAAAAGGGTGTTTTAGAAATTTACCCCCAAAGGGGTAAAAAAGGGGTTTAAAATTAAATATTAAAATTTCGTGCTAGGGTTCTTTATGTTGTGTAAGTTCCCACAAAAAAGGGTTTTTAGATATTTCACCACCTTAGTAGGTGAAGGGTGCTTACCGGGTTGTTGCATCGGGGGGTGTTTTTAGGGTAGTCACATCAGGGGGTGTTCTCCGGGTAGTATTACTAGGGGGTGTTTTCAGGGTATAAACATAATGGGTGTTCTCCAGGAAGTATCATCAAAGGGGTGTTCACCGGGTTGTTGCATCGGGGGTTGTTTTTAGGGTAGTCAGTCACATCAGGAGGGTTCTCGGGGTAGTATTACCAGTGGGTGTTTTTAGGGTATTAACATCATGGAAGTTCTCCAGGAAGTATCATCAAAGGGGGGTTCTCGGGGTAGTATTACCAGTGGGTGTTTTCAGGGTATTAACATCATGGAAGTTCTCCAGGAAGTATCATCAAAGGGTGTTCACCGGGTTATTGCATCGGGGGTTTTCAGGGTAGTCACATTAGGTGCGTTTACCGGGTTGTTGCATCGGGGGGTGTTTTTAGGGTAGTCACATCAGGGGGTGTTCTCCGGGTAGTATTACCAAGGGGGTGTTTTCAGGGTATTAACATCATGGGTGTTCTCCAGGAAGTATCATCAAAGGGTGTTCACCGGGTTATCGCATCGGGGGGTTTTCAGGGTAGTCAAATTAGGGGTGTTCACCGGGTTGTTGCATCGGGGGGTGTTTTCAGGGTAGTCACATCAGGGGTGTTCTCCGGGTACTATCATCATGCGGCTTTGAGCCTTTAACAACACTAGGAGCTACCCCCGCTCGGAGTTCAACCCTCGCCTTCTCCGTAGCCGCCCGCCTCCCACACACTCCTGCTCGCGACCATGGCAATTTTAAACAGGGAATCTCTAGAATACTTAAGTTCCCACCAAAAACATTTTTTTTTAATTCGGGTTGAAAAAGAGGCAGTTTTTTGAAAATTCAAGAGGTTAAAAAGGGGGTTGGAAAAGTGTATGAAACTCCTTCATTTTAAAAGTTGTAGTCATAGAGTTCGGGAAGTAGATTTTTCAACCCGAATTTTAAAAAAATGTTTTTGGTGGGCACTTAAGTATTCTAGAGATTCCCTGTTTAAAATTGCCATGGTCGCGAGCAGGAGTGTGTTGGAGGCGGGCGGCTGCGGAGAAGGCGAGGGTTGAACTCCGAGCGGGGGTAGCTCCTAGTGTTGTTAAAGACTCAAAGCCGCATGATGATACTACCCGGAGAACACCCCCTGATGTGACTACCCTAAAAACACCCCCCGATGCAACAACCCGGTAAAAACCCCTGATGTGACTACCCTGAAAACCCCCGATGCATCAACCCGGTGAACACCCTTTAATGATACTTCCTGGAGAACTTCCATGATGTTAATACCCTGAAAACACTCACTGGTAATACTACCCCGAGAACCCCCCTGATGTGACTACCCTAAAAACAACCCCCGATGCAACAACCCGGTAAACACCCCTGATGTGACTACCCTGAAAACCCCCGATGCAACAACCCGGTGAACACCCTTTGATGATACTTCCTGGAGAACACCTCTTCTTCTTCCTGCCCTTATCCCAGTTCAGCTGGGGTCGGGCCTCCTTGTGCGTCTGCGCCAGGAAATTCTGTCCTGGGTTGTCGTTGGTGAAATCTTCTGGGCTTTTAAGTCTTGCTCGATAATTGACCACCATGTGGCTGGTGGTCTTCCTCTCCCTCTAGGTTGCGTGTTTATGTTCAATACGGTTTTCACGGAGTAGTCGTCATCACGGCGCATTATGTGGCCATACCACCGGAGTCTACCCTCTCTAAGCTTGTCCACTACTGGAGCCACTTTAAATGACCCTCTTACGTATTCATTACGTATTTTGTCCAGGCGCGTAACACCGCCCGCCCATCTTAGCATCTTCATTTCTGCTGTATGTAGCTGTTGCTCGTGCTTCTTAAGGGCAGTCCAGCATTCCGCGCCGTACAGCATGGCAGGTCTCACGGCTGTTTTGTATATTTTACCCTTGGTTTTGATGGGCATTCTGGTGTCGCACAGCACTCCGGACAATGATCGCCACTTCAGCCAGGCTGTGTTTACGCGGTGGCTTACATCATCCTCTATTCGTGCATCAGACGTCAATACAGATCCCAGGTATTTAAAGCGGTTGATTTTTGGAAGGATTGTGTTTTCGATCTGTATGTTGCAGTTTAACTTTTCAGTCCCACCCAGGTCACATTCCATATATTCCGTCTTTGTTCGACTGATTCGCAGGCCGTGCTTTTCAAGTTGTACAAGCCACTGGTTAAAGGTTTGTTGCAGTTCCGATGCTGACTTCGCTATCAGTGAGATGTCGTCTGCATACAGCATACACCATGGTATTCTAGACTGTAGGTCTTTAGTGATGTAATCCATACACAAGTTAAAGAGTAGGGGACTCAGTACTGACCCCTGATGAACGCCCACTCCCACGTGAAATGGTTTAGATAAACCGGCGGGGTTTCTGATTCGCGTGGTAGCTCCATCATACATGTCTCGTACCAGGGATACATAGTTCTCAGGTATGTTTTGTTTGTATTCCTGGAGAACACCCATGATGTTAATACCCTGAAAACACCCACTGGTAAATCTGGTAATACTACCTCGAGAACCCCCCTGATGTGACTACCCTAAAAACAACCCCCGAAGCAACAACTCGGTGAACACTCCTTTACTGATACTTCCTGGAGAACACCCATTATGTTTATACCCTGGTAATACTACCCGGAGAACATTCCCTGATGAATACCCAAGAAAAACCCCCTTATGTTGGTACCCTGAACACCTCCTTAGGCTACTACCCAATAAATACCTGTTGAAGATATAAAATCACCTATTACCTATTATGTACCTATTGGATAATGTAATACACCAAGTCAAGGACTCATGACTCAGTCTTGTTCAAAGAACTTAAGACTCGAAAGGACTCTGAAGACTCAAAAGACTCAAAAGATTTGGAACTCATGTGACTAACGAGTCCTAGTCTTGAAAAAAGGGGTCCTTCTCTCTAGGGGTAGCAAAATGGCAGCCGGCGAAGATCCCCTCCCGCGCGCGGTATAGAATGAGTGCGTACGTGCGTGACCGTGCCTGGCTCACATTGCACTTCACCGTTATTAGCAGCAAATATTATGGTTTTTTGAATTTATCGTAAAGAAAAAAAGTAGGTGGGGTCATTAAAAGATTACACGAACAGTCAAATCTTACCTGTAATATGTTATTATTCTAAGCCTGTAATACATATTTCCAAACGAATCTTCCCAATCTGCCTTAAATGCCAGGGCATTTGCCCATCTCTAGGCGTAGGCGTCGCCACAGGCTTTACCTAAGCAAGCGCGCTCCATCGTAGACCGCATAGTTGTTTAACATCAGGCAGCTTTAAGGTCAAGTGCTAGCTTAGTTCAATATAATTATAAAAAAAATAACGGCGTCATGCATATTCGACTAAACAAAAATATGCGAAGTGAAATTCAGCGCAACGAAATTAGGCCAGATTAATGAGGCAAAGATATCATAATAATATTTAGGATCTTTGCAAGGTGGTAAATAAAAAAAAATGTCACGTTAGCTGTGAGCTGTGTCAGCTGTACGTACGTCACTGTCATTGTCAATATCAATTGTCCTAATTGTCATTCAGATTTTCAATTTCCATTGATTGGCATTATTCTGCAATAATTTATATTCCAGAGTTAATACAGGCTACTGATAACAATTTAAAGACTCACTCAAACAAATAGTGTTTCTCCAAATTTCTAAAACGCCTCTTAAGTTTATATTATATAATATTATTAACGTTGATCGATATGAGTTACTCTAATAAGGTAAAACGTAAACACACTTATGTATGTGCATAATAATTACGAATAATGTGAAATTAACCCACTAATAATTGCAGAACTTCCCGGAATTAAAGAATGATCGGCTATTGAGGGCGGCTCTTGGTAAAGAAGTCGACAAAGTGCCGGTGTGGGTGATGCGGCAAGCCGGTAGATACTTACCAGAATTTCAAGAAGTACGGGCGAAACATGATTTCTTTACAGTTTGTAGGACGCCTGACCTGGCATGTGAAGTTACGCTACAGCCTCTAAGGAGATTTGATCACTTGGATGCTTCAATCATTTTCAGTGATATTTTAGTTATCCCTCAAGCTCTAGGTATGACAGTGGAAATGCACCCTGGTCAGGTAAGCAATTTATAGGCCCTAATAAATGGATAATAAATATAGCAACTACAAAATTTTTCTTACAAGTACATTTTCTTACAAAGAACTTGGCTTGACACCTAATTGCTTCAAATTTGCAGAAAAAGTATTTATTCATGCCATTATAATTATTATTGTAATGGTTTTATTCTTACCATTTTTTTTTAATAAAACCAAAAAAAATTTTCTATACTACAGGGCCCAGTTTTTCCTAAACCACTAAGTGGACCATCTGAAATAAGTGAGCTTCAAGAAGAAGGTGCAATATCAAGATTATTATATGTTGGGGAAGCTATCACATTGACCAGGCACAAAATAGAAGGAAAAGTCCCTCTGATCGGTTTTACTGGAGCTCCGGTAACATGATTCCAGATTTGATTTTGATATCTATTAGATGCTAATTCCAATATAACATAATTTTATACAAAAATATAATGTAATTTATGAATGTTTCAGTTCACCTTGATGGGTTATATGATTGAAGGTGGTGGCAGTAAGACAATGTCAAAAACTAAGGAGTGGATTGAAAAATATCCAAAAGATGTGCACAAACTTCTCAGCCTGTTAACAAGAGTTATTATTGATTATTTAGTAATGCAGGTACAGTTAATTTATGTAGATTTTATTTTTTAGGGTTTTTTTATATTCTTAAGTTGCTAAATAATGAATTAATCAATTATTTCAGGTTGATAGTGGTGCACAACTACTTCAAGTATTTGAATCTAGTGCAGACCATCTAACCAAAGAACAATTTGGTGAATTATCAGCACCTTACTTAAAAGAAATAAGAACAGGAGTAAAAACTAAGCTTGATATAAAAAATCTTCAGCAGGTACCAATGGTAAGAATCCCTTAATTTAACCACTCAAAGCCGAACCGGCACTCGCGTGCCGCTTAACAATAGATTTTCTATTGTGTCTGGTTTTCCGGGGCTAGAAGGATTAAGATTACATTTTTCACTACGTACAATGTTAGTTTACCTTGGAACAGCAAAAATTACTTTTTTGAACATGAACAAAAAAAATTCTGTTTGTTGAACAATACATTGGTACAAGTTATGGAAGTAATATTTATGTTCACATACTATCTTAGAATATTATAATTATGATGACTATATAATTTGCACCTAAAAATGTTTACAGACTGTTTTCGCCAAAGGTGGAGGTCACTCTTTAGATTTACAAGCAACATTAGGTTATGAGACCATTGGACTGGATTGGACTGTAGATCCTATAGAAGCAAGGAATATTGTTGGGAAAGATATAACTCTGCAGGGCAATCTAGATCCGCAAGATTTGTACAAGACAAAGGTCAGTAGATTTTTCATAGAATAAAAGAAGTTATTTTATTTTATTGTGATATTTTATGATAAATTAATATGTCCACACTGATTAGTAATAGTATGTCCTTTATTTCGTTCCTTACTAAACACTTGAAACTTAATCTCTTTCAGGAAGAAGTACGAAACTTGACCATAGATATGGTGCGAAAATTTGGGAAATACAGATACATTGCTAATTTAGGTCATGGTATTACTCCAGCGACACCTATCGAAAGTATGACAGCTTTTACTGAAGCTGTTCATGAAGCTGTTTAATTTTATTTTTATTATAATAAGGAACAAAGGGGTTTATAGGTTTCGTTAATAAAAATCGTTAATCTGAATATGTAGCTTAATTATTTTAGTACTGTTATAAAAACTTAGTAATTACATTTAAACAAATAAGACATAATATTATGAAATTACATAGTATAAGTAGTTTTCGAGTTCTGGCTTGTTGCAGGCATATCTTCATCATGACTCCCCACTGACTTTTTAACATACTGAAATAAATTAAATATTTCTTAATAATAATTAGTGTCCGACCGAAGGTTCGGTTTCGGTTTCGGTTTCGGCCGAGGTTCGGCCAAAAATCAAGTTTCGGCAGCAGTTTCGGTTTCGGCCAAAATTGGCCGAAACTTTTGCCGAAACCGAAACTGATTTTGGAAGTTTTCGTGCACGCTCGCCTAACTTCGTTTCTCGTGGCAACGCTTTGGCGGCGTACCTGTTTAGGAATTATTGTCTTGCGCCGTTCGGATAGCTCTGTAGCAACACAACATAGTCAGTGCGTTAAACAGTAACAATTAGTGATTCGATTATTGATAACTGATAAACATTTTGCTATGAGAACTTGATTTGAAAATCTAATAAAAGAATTATTAATAGGTATGTTTTTTGTATTATATAGGCTCCGAAACTACTGAACTGATTTGAATTATCTTTCACTATTGGAAAGCTACACTATCCCCGGGTGACATAGAATACTTTTCCCGGAAATGTGGGGGGGAAGGGAGGGTATTTAAAAAAGGAATTAGGCACGGGTGAAACTGCGGGCGAAAGGCTAGTCTTTTATATAAATGGGAGGAAATGGACTGACTGAATGAATGCCTGACTGACAATCTACGCCCAGCCCAAAGTACTTGGTAGCCAGGAACTTGAAATTTTGTACAAGGATTCTTTATAATGCGTAAGTTCTCACTAAGAAAGGGTTTTTCGAAATTAACCCCAAGGACGTAAAAAGAGAGCTAGAAGTTTGTATAAAACTTCGTCATTTTGAAAGTTACAGTCTTAAAATTCGGAAAATAGATTTTTAGTTTGGTTTCAGTTTCAAATAAAAAGGTGTTATAGAAAACTTACCCCCATGGGGGTTAAAAAAGGGTATAAAAATAAAAAATGAAAAGACCATGCAAAAAAACGTCCCCACCCACCAACAGATTCCAAACGTATCTCTATTCTCTGTCAATACCTCTTGCCGTACTGATTTGTATTACATCGCCGTAGGAACGGGGATTTCACGCAAATCGAATTTGAATGTTGTATTTTTTTCATATTTTCAAGTATTTTTTTGACACAGTTAATTGTGAAAATAATGTGCAGGCGATCAAGAGTAACCCCCCTGGGAGCCTAGACAAAGTACCATTTTGACAGCGATAGCGAAATTCGCTAACTTTAAATTGTATGGATTTGACAGATGCCATAGAAAAGTCACGTGGTGAAAGTATGGGATTTGACATTCGCTATCGCAAATTGAGCTATAACGAACGTCTTATATGCCGCTTGTCTAGGGGGGCTTGTCTAAATAAAAGTGTACAATCAAAATGTAATCTTAAAAAATTTTGTACAATCGAGTCTACTTCAAGCTAGACACTTACAGCGCAATTCTGCATCTTAATCGTGCGGCATAAGTACTGTTTTTTTTTTCATACCGTCATTTTTTGGATTAAAAATGGTTATTTGTCTTTTCATGGAATCTTTATATATGTTACAGCCAAAGTGATCAATCTGGATATTATATATAATGACTAGCCATTATATATAATATCTACTCAATTTGGTCAAAGTGATAAATAACACAGAATTGATCACTTTAACCAGCCATTATATATAATATCTTCATAGACTTGGTCAATGTAATAAAACATTGCCTGACTGGTAATTTTTTAAAGAAATAATATTATTAATTTAAAGGAATGGATAGATTTGTGTTAAGTTAGGTTAGAACTGCGACCCCAAATGCCAGAACCGAATTCTACCCATGTTACTTCGTCAGGGCAGAGAGATAGTATTTTGTTTATTTACTATTAATCATCAAATGGTCTATATGTTACGCTCAACGATCGAAAACGCTCATTGAGCGGAAAAATAGCTCACAAGGCGTTGTGGTCACAAAAGCTTTTTTCAGGTTTAAAAAAAAAATAACCACGAAGGCCAAGGCGGGAGCTCCGCTTCGCTCCGCTCCCGCCTTAGCCTTCTAACCTATATCCATTAGAGTCGATTTTCGCCTCCGAAGTTGTTTTTGTTCAAAAGATAGTCTCCTCTGTGTGTCAGTTACGTTGGATGTTTTACTGTGACCGCAATGCGTTGTAAGCTATTTTTCCGCTCAATGAGCGTTTTTGATCTTTGAGCGTAACATATACATAGTTTGTACAACTATTTATACACTTTATATGTCAGGAACGTACGTATTGATCACTTTGGCTAACTAGGACCAGCTATTATAAATAATAGCTGGATAAAGTGATCAATTTATCACATTGTCTAGTCAATTTGGTTATTATATATAATGACCAGTCATTATATATAATAGCTAATTGATCACTTTGACTGTAACATATATATAAACTTAAAGGTGACTGACTGACTGACTGACATATGTAGATACCAACGCACAGCCCAAACCACGGTACGGATGGGGCTGAAATTTGGCATGCAGATAGATGTTACGACGTAGGCATCCGCTAAGAAAGGATATCTCGATATTCCCACGGGAACGGGAACCACGCGGGTGAAACCGCGGGCGGCCGCTAGTGTCATAATAATATTGAAATTAGTGCCAAGTCTGTTGGTGGGTGGGGATAGAGCCCATACAATTCTTTGCATGATCCTTTTGTACAGGAGTTCTTTATAATGTTTAAGTTCCCACTAAAAAGGGTTTTGGATATTTCACCCCCAAGGGGTGTTAAAAAGTGGTTAAATTTTTTTAACTTAATTTTTCTAAAAGCGTGCTTTTTAATGAGTAAGTTTCCACTAAGAAGGGGGTTTTGGAAGTTACCTGGGGGGTTTCATGGTAGTTTAAAGAGTGTACGCCAGCGAAGCCAGGGGCGGAAGTCTAGTATAAAATAAATAATTACAACAAAATTTATATACAGTGATTCCATTTCATGTCTCAATTAATGCAGAATAATGGGTAAAATGCACCAAATTTCAGTATTTTAAGGAATTTTATACTTGACCACGTGAGTTTCGGTTTCGGTTTCGGTTTCGGCCGAAACTGAAGCCACGGCCGAACATTCGGTTTCGGTTTCGGTTTCGGCCGGAAAACCAGTTTCGGTCGGACTCTAATAATAATCCAAAATACACTGCACGCTATATAATATGAGAAATCTGATAAAAATTTTTAAAACAATATTTATAAATATATTTCATGCAGTTAAGTTTTTATCTTGTAACAATCACACTTATAATAATAATAAGTGCGTCAATCGCCCACTGGTTAACCAGTGCAGTCAGTCTCCGCAAGGCAGCTTGTGGCGAGAGCTGTTGGTGAGTAGCGACACCACAGACCCGAGATTCTCCGAGAGTCGGTCAAACCCTATATCTCCCACTTGCCTTCATTCGACTCTCAGCTCCGGCTTGCCTTCATTGGCCGACCAGTGTGGGAGCTATAAGCTCGCAGGGTGCCTTAGTTTTCCTAACAGAAAACCCCCCCCAATTTTTTGGTCCGACCCGGGATTTGAATCCAGGACTTTAAAGTGCGACCTACTAGCCACTGCACCATAGAGGCAGTCTACCTCCGTGTAGGTAGTACTATGGAGGAGTATAATATTTCAAATACCAAAGACGAAATTGAAAACGAATGTGCAGCAGTTTTTAGCCATTTGGTCTGTCATACATTTTTAAGATTGTTGAATGTTAAAAATCATGTACCTGAGGATTAACTTGTATTTGTTCATCCATTTCTTGGATATACTGATGGAGTTTTGTACATGCTGCCATTTGTTGCTCCAAAACACACAATGTCTCAGGTGAAGCATATTTTTCAGGGCTGTCCAGAAATACAACCATACCATCTTTCTGATTTATCATTGCATATATTTCGCCTTCTTCAATCTGAAAATGTTTTTTTAATGTACATTAATTAATTACATAGTACATTAATATGATAGATGTTGTCAGGCAATAGATTGAGTATACTGTGACATGCCTGCAACATGTATATTTTTGAAAATTAAAGGCATACGGTACTGCCGCGCTGCTGTCAAGCACCTTATGCCCGCCCTTATAATGTGAAAACCATTACGCACCATGTTTAAAATATATGTTTCAGCTTGAGCAGGCCCGGATAATTGGACTCTTGCTGCCACATCACTCAGTGACAGAGTCAAAAATGTTTTTGTTAGACGCTGAATATTTTTCTTATACATTGAACTAAGAACCTGTAATAAAAATAAAGTCATAAATGATTAGGAAAAAATATTATCAAGATTCATTTTATACCACTTGATAATATTAAGATTATCATGATCAAGACCTGCAAGATAAAATAAACAATTTGCTATAATTATCACAAAACTCAAAGTAAGTTAAACAGAAAAAATGGAAATATAACTGAACTTACTTGATTCACCAATCCCATATTTTTGTCTCTTATAAATGTCTCACGGTGCTTGATGGCAGCGTGTTGGGAAGTACCTAGTTCATGATATGCTACCGACAGTGGCTTTAGGAAACGACATACAACTTGCGGTACATATTTAGGCATAGGCTGAAACTGAAGTTAAACATGTTTATGTAATAGTTGGTACATCATTCTGTAAGATGTACTCAATAATATAGTCTATTAACCTTTTCAACGCCAATGTCTGATATATCAGACAAACCATTTTCGTGCCCACCACGCCAATGTCTGATATATCAGACAAAAAAACATGATCAAGAAACGTTGTATTTTTACTTGCCTGAATGAGTTGAGTATAACCTAATAATTTTTTGGATTTTTTTTTTAATGGTCGTGGCGTGTGGGGCACCATTTTCGGAAAAAAGCGTGGCGGGGAAAGGGTTAAAGGCTTGTATTTATAAACTATAAATGATAGCATTGACTATATTTAGCAATATAAATTTTCTCCAGATTTTGTGCACTGCTATTTGTCATAATATACTAGGCTTCTAACCCTGTAACATACATTACATATACCTCCCTGCCTTCAAAAACTTTTTGACACAGTTATAGAATTAACATATTTATTGTTAAAAATATAATTGAAGATATTAATAAATAAATACATACCTTGCCATGTAAAATAAATGAGACCAATATATATTTCTTGTAAGCTTCCAGCATTATATGAGATACAACCATGGCTGGGACAGTAACTACTACTTCAAAGAAATACAAGGCCCTGTCATAATTCTTCATGGCTGTGTATATCATACCACCATAGTAGTAATACAGGAGAAAATGTTTAGAGTCATTATTACCTCCCAACTGAAAACAAAAAAATATTTATGATTATTGTTAAGTAGGTATTATATTATGTATCTATTTTTTATGAATTTCAAATTTATATGGAAGAAGTATACAACGGTTTAGTTAAAAAATTTGGTATTATAAATTGCAGATTTATTGTTTGACAATTTAACATCATTGTTGTAAAGATGAATAATGTATGGAATTTAAAAAAAATAGCTGCTAGGTCATCACCTCAGAACTAATTCCTGTGACATCTGTATCTAAAAATTCGAGTGCTGGTTTCATGCATTTAGAGAGCAAGCAAAGTTGGCACAAATCTGCATGAATAGAGGTTAGTTGAGAATCAAACAGCTGAATTTTTCTAATAGCTTTCTTGAGTATTTCAATACCACGGATGGGCTGCTTCATTTCTACTAAATGATCTGTGAGGAGGTGGCACAGGTCTGCATCTGTAATCACCATATTAAAATGTTAAATAAACATTTAAATCATTAAATTACATTTATAGAAAAAAAAGCAAAAAGGAATTATTATACATATAATAACTTTACAGAAATAATATTATGTCGATTGTCTGTTTAATTCAACATGGCTAAACATTATAATTTTTTTTTTTTAATTTCTTACAAAATAGTACTCTAAAAAAAACAATTTAATAAAGAGTAAAGAGATTATATTTTGATATAATAAATATTGGCTATATTCCATAGAGAACAAAGGTGATACTTACATAAATCTGGAGAAAAACGCACTTGTTCACCATTGCAATTGTGAATAAAGTCATGTATTTGTTGAAACATAGTAGATCTATCAACATCATTTGAACCCTAAAAATAATGTTAGTTTACTTATTACTTTTATTACTTTTAAAAAATAGGAAAACTATCTCAGTCTTTTTGCACATACAATGCAGAAATTAACTTTTCAGATAGCTTTTTTTTATAGTGGGAGGAAATGCATTACGCATATCCCGTCCGTTGATGGTCGGGCCAGGGGTATGTGGGACTATCTCCTTCCGTTCCCACTCAAGTCGGGACAGGGAAGGGGGGACTACCCACTAAAAACTCCCACTACTTCCTCTCTCGCTGCCGTGCTGGTCTTTTATTGGGGGTCCAGGTTTGTACTCACCCAATAGTAGCTCTTCTATTAAACTCTTTTCTTGAGTGAGTGTGCCTAATACCCCTAACCTTAACTCATTTTTCATCCCTATTATTATTTCTCAAAGGCAGGCAAAATAATTATCCAAGGCCCTAATATATGTCCACGGTCAAAAATGATATCTTACCATTAGATGTCACACATACATGTTTGCTTTCATGTCTCTTTCATTAAAATAAGTCAATTTCTTATGACTATTCAAGACACATCCCTTTTCGGGGTATTGTGTATGTTGTACTTAGTAAGTAGTATTGTTTCATAAAAGTCATTAAGACTGTTCTATAATATAAACTTACCTGTGGTAAAGAAAACTTTGCGACCAATACTGCAAGAACACCAAGAGAATGTTGTTGGATATCAAGTGTTTCCAAAACAGTGTTCAGGTGTGCACTATTACGTTGAAGTACCTCATCTGATTTTCCAATGATCTCGCATAGTTCACGGAAGCTCCCTTTACAAAAAGGAAATTTAAGTTTATTACTACATCGTAAAAATGCAATTAGAAATATAAATATTTTACTTTTACTAACCTGAAGCCGACATTGTACGGACATTATTAACGAACTGCTCCAAAGGAGATGCCATTTTTCAATTATGTATTACTGAATGATTAAAATACAATTTTAAAGTACCCCGGCCGCCGGCCTGTAGAAATAATACGAATACAATTAAATTAAATTATAAAAGTATGTACCACTGTATGTACGCCTAGTTTTTTCTCCAAGTTGACTTTTTTTTTCTTTTTTATAAAAAAAAGTTGCATGCCCGGCCCCGCATTGCCCGCCTGGCTGAAAAAGGAACCGAACCGAGCCGAGGCCAGTTTTTTCACGCGGGTTCGAAAATAATGTTCCGTAAAATAACTTTAGATATAAAGCTATTTTAGCTAAAATTAAGATTTTGAACGCTCACTGAGTTCACGGTTCGGTTTGAATCAAATTAAAATCGAATGCAGAAGAGTCAGACAGATTACAAATAATATAAATAATAATAATAATCCGCCAATAATCAAACTATAATGGCGAGCATTGGGGGAGGCCCAGGCCTATGTAGGTCTATCCAGCACTCTGGACCGTCTCTGGACACTATTACATATTCTGGGGCCTTACCATGAGCATTTAAGAAAACCATCCAATCGCAGTGCAGTTTTCGAGCAGGGCAGAATCAGGCCTGCTTAAAATCATACTATGAACCCTTAAAAAGTGAACGACTATTGCACTGTTTGACATGAAGGTGAACGGTTTCTTTTGTCTCTGGTCTTTTTACCGTTCAATCGAATTCGTTCGAAAATCCATTGAAGATTTTATTTTCGTTTTACCGGTTTTTAAATTATGTTTTATAATACGAATGCTTAAGTAAAACCGCGTTTTTATGGGTTTAGATTACTTTATCAGTATAATTTTCTTGATTTACAGTAGTTTTCAATAAGTGAAGCAATAACTATGAAAGAGCCGTGCGTGCCGATTATTCCTTTTAACCTACTTAAATTTTTAAACGTTTCTGACACCAAAATAATACAAATGTCAAGTGTCAAATGCATTTTATTCTGTAATTCTGAAAAGGCAAAAAAAAAAACTTTTTCCGTGATTTAATACGATTTGGTCATTGAAATGCATGTTCTTCATTGAGTATAACACAGTGATTATATACATTGATTGAGAACATGGTTATCAATTTGAGAATACTACGATTTTTTGTTGAATTCTTTGAAGAACCACTTTAGATGTTATCTTTCATTATCATTTATCCCCATTGAACACTTCCATGTTCGTTTATACTTTCGAACTTTGACTGAAATATTCTAAGGATAATTTCTGGAGCATCCGAACATTATGTGGAATGCAGCAGCACAAAGGCTCAACTCTTCAGTTAATATTGTTAATTATTAAGACTAAGTACATGAATGATAGAATATCCCCCCCTTCCCCCCCATTTCTGGGATCAAAAGTACTCTACGTTCACCAGAGGGGATAGTGTAGCTTTCCAACTGTGAAAGAATTTTTCAAATCGGCTCAGTAGTTTCAGAGCCTATTCAATACAAACAAACAAACAATCAAATCTTTCCTCTTTATAATATTAGTATAGATAACATGAAGTGATTGTAAAATAATTTGTTATTATAATTCCAGTGCTGGGTAGACCTGAAGGCCAAGATTGAACAAAATAATAATCATCAATGATGCTTATAGAAGGACCTTGTGTTGATGAGCTTACGGAAATGATATGTAAACAAGTAACAATGTAATTTATTTATTTATAAAAACTTTATTGACCACACAAATTGGCTACAAAAGGCGGACTTAACACTAAAAGCATTCTCTACCAGTCAACCTTTAGGAAAAACAAAATGCTTAAATGCGGCAAAGAGCAAACTAATTAATAAGTGATTATCTTCTGTCTGCACTTATATTTGCTTCTATCATACTATAGTATGTGACAAACTTAAAATCATTCATGTTTTTATTACAGAGTTCTACTTAATCAAGAACATTTGACAGAAGCACATTCAGTACCTAACTGCCAACAATGGCACAGGTTACTTCAGCACCTATTGAGCCATTGCCACCTTCTGCCTACAGCTTCGTGAGTGTCTGGTTCAGCATCCCAAGTTGGTGACATCACCCTTTTGCAGAGTGGATATCCAGAATAACCTAAAATAAAATATTATTTAAGTTTCAGTTTGTACTGTGTGTGCCTGTGTTCTTGTTAGATACAGTTGAAGGAAGGATACTTCCGTTGTTGTCTACTGTTTTTAAGGTGTTTTGTAAGTCTTTTAAATTAATGTAATTATGCTAATCTTATTATTTATAAGCCCATTGTGTTCTTTTGTTTAAGTTTATTAAAAAATGTAAATAATTATAAAATTATTTTGAAAAAGTATAATGGTTTTGTTTTTTATAAATAAAGATAAAAAATAATATAATTCATACACGCAAATGTTTGTACCCTGTGGGGATTGAACCCGCCCTCTGGTGTAATAGCCGACTTCTCGACCAATTACATCAAATAGCTCGTCACTTAGTAGGTTTAGAATGAAAATACAATAATAAATATTACCTAAAAACCATAAAGCCTTATTAGTGCTCAGCTTTCCAAGTGTGGGCAAAGAGCATGGTTTGACCAAATGAAAGAATCTTGATTAGCACTGGGATTGCTTGTATCTACACTTCTAATTTTTGCATATTAGCTTCTTAGCATTGCAAATCTGGAAATATAATGTTTAGATTATTATTATTTTACCACAAGTTGTAATGATTGAAGTTCTAAATACTAAAATCACAGTTCACTTCTTTATTTGCTTACCAACTGGACATTCAGGCTTTGTAAACAAATTAAATAGACATAAACAAATTAAATAGACATGCTTGTATCATAAACATTCCATTTCGAACGGGTCACTTATTTTGCGAAGGCGACGCAGCTTATTTCTCCCATCTTATTGGAATTCTGTTTCCAAATACTTAAAGAATTCGTCACACTTCTACAAAAATAGGTGTAAATTTGGTGTAAATGTTTTAAAATAGGTTACTTTTTATTTAAACGCTAATTTTACTTTCAATAATCCACTTCTTATCAAAAGATACTTACGTTTGACAAAAATACTGACTCCTAACCGGGGCACAAGAGACTCATGAACATAAGCACGAAAAGGTACGGAACAAAATTCGACGACAATATGAGATTCACTCACACAATCACAAAACAATTCTGTTAAAGCTACTCCAGAGTAGCTTTTTAAGGATCGGTTTATTTGACGTTTCGGACGTTCAAAAGACGCTTTGCTTGACATTTAAAGCCGCTCATGGTACGAAACGTCCATACAAAAAAAAAGGTGAACGGTTGTCAAAACGTCAAAGTAAATTGCCCTGCGACTGACCTGCCACAGGCCTGCTTTAAGGTTGTCATGGTACAATAAAGCAGAGCAGTTCAATTTAAGTCCTGCTATAAGAGCTCATAGTAAGGCCCCTGTGCCGAAAGTGTGATAATATTTGGAAGTTACGACTTATCGAAATCAGAATCGAAGCTCCGTAACATAACATCCCTGGTTTATTGTAGTGCCACTTATGTCACTGTCAAGTCAATACTGTCACGTGTGAAGGTGTGTCCACGGTGTGTCAATAATAAAACATTAGGCATCATGTTTGGTAAAACTTAAAATGCAATAATACATAATTAAAACAATTAGGTAATACTCTTTACGAAGATCATTCTAGACTGTCGTCAATGGGTTTAAATCAGTTAAAATATCATTGACTGTCCTAATTAAGGTTAGGTAGACCCATAGATAGAATTAGTAATAGACCCAGTTTTTATGAAGACAAACTACGTTTTAAAAACAAAATACATTGCTACCATTGAGCTATTATTACTACGTACATAATATTTCTATGATTGCTAATTAAAAAAGCTCAGAATGTGTACAAACACAGCAGAAGATGTAAGAGCATTGTATGTGCATTGTTTAACACAACAAATAAGTGAGTACGAAATTCTTAAGTCTATGTATCCTGATAAAGATGACATAGTTTTGACTGAAGCTAAAATATTGGAAAGAATACATAGTTTTCTCGAGAATGCTTCTGAATACACCCCTAGTCATCTGGACTATACAATTAAATTGCATATAGATAGTTTAAAATTAGAAACCTGTATTAATTTGTCCACTATGTATCCCAAGGAAGCACCCGAAATTTATGTGCGGTGTAATCAGTTAAATCGGTTACAGGAAATGCAACTGAACTCGTCTTTGTCCCTTTACATCAGAGAAAATCATATAGGAGATGTATTCATATATGATGCGGTATCTTGGATACAAGATAATATTCATAATTATTATGCAAGTATTAATAATGATTTAAAAAATGAATATAAAGAGGAGAACCTAACTCAAGACCAATATGTTAGACTTTGGATTTATTCACATCACATTTATAATAAAAAGAAAAGAGAAGAGATTGTTAAAAAAGCTAGAGCTCTGAAAATTACTGGATTTTGCTTATCAGGAAAACCTGGAATAGTTTGTATTGAAGGCACAAATGCAAACTGTAATGAATGGTGGAAAGACATAAAATCAATGACATGGAAGAAAATAGGCATAAGAAAAACTGAAGAGCTTGAATCAGCCGAACAGTTTAAGTTTTCTAACTTTGAAGAAATACAAATAGATATGAGCAAGTTTTCTAAATATATGGATACACATGGTCTTAGTCCAGTATTTAATGAAGTTTTTAGATTAAGTAATGAATAAAAATTTGTAACAAACAATAAATTGCTCAAATAATCCCTTAAGTTTCTTTATAATTAACTATGTAATAAAAAATGTCCTAAGTAAATAGGTATATTCATCTTATCTACCATTTGTTGTTATAAAAATGAATAACTTTTAAATAATAGTAAACGTTGAAGGCTTTTATTTATATTTTTGTATATTATTCCTAGCATGATTTCTCCAAGAAAAGTTTTACATTTTTGCCTGTCAAATGTATGCAGAGCTCGGAAAAAGGTTTCCTTTTTCTGAGAATTCTGAGATGCAGGCATGCATGATCAATGGCATGATGCAATGCAAGGATGCTGGTGGGACGAACGGGAAGTGAAAATAAGAATTCCCGTTCGTCCCACTGGTGGGACGAACTTGGTGGGACGAACGGGAATGAACCAAATAAATAACGTTCGTGAATTTCGTGATCGGCTGACCCCGCCCACAGACTAGGAATAGAAGGAAGACTAGGAAGGGGTACCGGCCCATGGAAATAATATTGTCTATGTAACCGGAATGATATCTTAAAAAAATTGCATTTTTGAAAATGAACACTATCCCAACGCATTAAAGTTTATATTTGCTTGATGTGCGTTACTCTAGCGGAAAGTTCAAAATATTAGCACGTCTAGAGATGATAAATATAGAATAATTTGTGCATTATATGCTGTAAATGTGCACCAAAAATAAAATTTGTGCCTAGTGGGGTTTCTGAGATATTATTGAAAACCCGATTCCGCCAGCGTAACGCTTTAAAACGTTATCCTGGCGGAACGATTTTTACCTATTGGTCCTAGAGCAATTTTAGGTAGCTTAAAAGATAGCTTAAATTTGTGCCCTAAAGTAGCCAAGCAGCGGCATTTGTGCCCCCCGTAGTTTTGGAGTAATTGCAAATGCCGCTGCAGTAACGTTTGGCTTATTTTCCATATCTTCAGAACAGCTGAACGTACAGAAATGATTTTTTGTGAGAAGATGCCTTGTAATTTGTGCAAATTTGTGCCTTCATAGTTATTCCAAAGAAATACATGGTTAATGATTTAAAAAAGATTTTCTAAAAAACGAAAACAGCCTCTGCCTTTTGAACTACTTACGATAGGCGCTGAATGTCTCAAGTAGCTGATGCCTATATGATACAAGGTTCTTCTGACAAAATTTTATAACCCTACGTCTGATATTGACGAAATAAATCAACTTTTTGAACTGAAAACTGTTTACTCATTTCAAGCCGCAAATAAGGGAGTTTGAATAACGTAACGATTCCCATTTTTTGTCAAAAATATGTGCCTTTATTCAAATAGACACACTAAATTTCAACTCTCGACGTTCTGTAATTAACCGTAAATTAAATAAAATAACCAAGTAAGAACATTTAGATTATTACCCGACCAAGTATGAAAGGTCATAAAAAAGCGGCCTTTAAGAACATTTACCGTACCTTCTTAATTTATATACCTAACTTTTCTCTTGTTTGTACAGTGATGTAGAAAAGCGGTTAATTAAGTTAATTATTGTCGTTTCGAAAAAGTGAAAACAAATTACGAATAAGAGCCTACGTTGCTTTTTATTAAATTTAATGTCCTTAGTATTAATCTTTTCGTATTAATACTAAAAAATATTATTACTATGTAAGACTAAGACGAACAAAGAACTAAATAAATATTTTTTATTAAACTATAAGGCGGAAGAGTAGTTTTTTATTTCATATTATCACCCCTCGTCAACCACCTCTCTGATAGATAATCAAATTAAGATCACCCAATTTTTTCACCACTTGGAGTAGGTACATTTTTCTTGTTAGTTTAATTGATAATTGGGGCAGAACGGAAAGTGGACACTCCCAAACAAAAAAGAATTTTCAAAATAGGTTAATAAATGATCGAGTTATTAGAAATCAAGCATTGAAAAAAAATCACCTCGATTTCACACTAAAACTTGTTTACACGAGTGTACCGACAGTTATCTTACAAATTTAAAGATGTTGGCTTGAAGTACTGCACGGTCGGTTTTTTATGACCTTTCATACTTTGTCGGGTAATAATCTAAATGTTCTTACTTGTTAATTTTATTAAATTTACGGTTAATTACAGAACGTAGAGAGTTGAAATTTAGTGTGTGTCTATTTGAATAAAGGCACATATTTTTTGACAAAAAATGGGAATCGTTACGTTATTCAAACTCCCTTATTTGCGGCTTGAAATAAGTAAACAGTTTTCAGTTCAAAAAGTTGATTTATTTCGTCAATATCAGACGTAGGGTTATAAAATTTTGTCAGAAGAACCTTGTATTATATAGGCATCAGCTACTTGAGACATTCAGCGCCTATCGTAAGTAGTTCAAAAGGCAGAGGATGTTTTCGTTTTTTAGAAAATCTTTTTTAAATCATTAACCATGTATTTCTTTGGAATAACTATGAAGGCACAAATTTGCACAAATTACCAGGCATCTTCTCACAAAAAATCATTTCTGTACGTTCAGCTGTTCTGAAGATATGGAAAATAAGCCAAACGTTACTGCAGCGGCATTTGCAATTACTCCAAAACTACGGGGGGCACAAATGCCGCTGCTTGGCTACTTTAGGGCACAAATTTAAGCTATCTTTTAAGCTACCTAAAATTGCTCTAGGACCAATAGGTAAAAATCGTTCCGCCAGGATAACGTTTTAAAGCGTTACGCTGGCGGAATCGGTTTTTCATTAATATCTCAGAAACCCCACTAGGCACAAATTTTATATTTGGTGCACATTTACAGCATATAATGCACAAATTATTCTATATTGTTTCATCTCTAGACGTGCTAATATTTTGAACTTTCCGCTAGAGTAACGCACATATTTGCTTGCGCCTGACGCGAGGCAAATCCGAGACGAGAAAGATATCAAGACGGGAGTAGCTTGTCTCGTTCTTTCACATTGCCAGCACGCAATGACAGTTCATTCATAGTTAGAGTGACCATGAATATAATATTAATTCCATGCCATGAATACTAGGTCTATGGCAAGGACGGTCTCGATTCTCGTTCTTTCATATTGTCAGTACCTATCTTAGAGTTGTGTTCTACTCTAAGGTACCTATACGAAATGTTTTTGGGCAACAATTTTGCCTGACCAAAAACTTAATTTAACGCTTGTATTTTAATGTTATTTTTACAATGTATTATTGTACAATTGTATATTTACTTATTTTTCGTTCAATGTATTCTTAAATTTGAAAAAGCGTATATGTTATAAATTGCCTTTTTTTATTTCTTAAGGGGGTGTAACATAACAATATATTTGTTTTGTTTATCAATTTAAAGGAAAAAATCTGTGATCAAAAATCAATCAATTTGATATGAGTAAGTCGTCGTGGATTACAAAATCTGAATATGAATGCGATTTAAAAATAAGAATATTTCAGGTAGTCAATCTTGCTTGCAGTGTAAACCGATTGAAGAATCGATTACGTATCGAATATTTGACATTTGTTTATAATACGATATCGTCCCTAAAAATGTCATTGTGACACCTGTCGCAAGAATCATCCTAGACTAGACTTTACGAATTTCGGCAGACATAATCCTAGTATATAAAAAATTTACAGAAGTTCGACGTTCGGTCTCCATGTAATTTAAAAGTTCACTTCAAGATCTTCAAGGTAGTTGTTAATCTGTGATCATTGTCAGTGTCACTGTCAGTAGTACTGTCACTACTGTCAGTCATTGCAGTCAAAACAAAAGGTCGGTCGTCAAAATCAATCAGATTTAAAATCAAACAAACCTCTAAAAAATCGTAGCGGTAAATGAAAATACTGTGTAACATAGAAAAGTTTGGCCTTTTACATATGAAGATTTTGATATTACTAATTTATAGTGACCATGTATCACTGCGGGATGAGACAAATGGAAGAAAGACATGTAGCTAACCAGGTTGACCTTATGGTTTGGAGTAACAGGCTGGACTTACTAGCTTTGAGCAATTTTAAAGGTATGTTGCTTATTTGAAACTTCTTATAATTCACCCAAATATAAAATAGCCACCAATCATAATCAACTATTGGTAGTTAAGTGCTCTTAGTATGAGTTGTGCTTGTGTGTCATCGTTCTTTGCATAGTGATTTATTAATAATTTAATCATTTCGATACTGTCTTTTTTAATCAGGTGAAATACAAGTGCATAGACTTCACTGGCAGAAAGTATGGAACCTTCCACCACCAAAGGAAAATGTTACAGTGAGTTGTATGGTTTGGAGACCTGATGGAAAGGTAAATTTATTCGACCTTTAACATTTCATTAGGTTACAAATTGATTTTTAATAATATGTATGTAATAATTAAAGTTATCACAAGTCTTGTATTATAGTGTTTGTTTTGTTTTGAATAAAATGAAAGATTTATCGAAGTTTGTTCTTTTTTCATTAAAGATTAACTTGGCAATCTTTTTCCTTTGTAGGCTTTGGCTGTTGGCTACAGTTCTGGCTGTGTTTATGTTGTTGATATTGAAGATAAGGATACTCTTGATAAATATGAATTGGAGCAAGAAGTGTCAGATGAGTTTGAAGATACTAAAAGCTACGGAATAACATGCATTACTTGGGCAGTTAAATCTGGTACACTAGAGAGTGCAACTGAGTACAACCTATATGTAAGTGCTATGAAAATATTTCATATAATATTATTTCACTAGCCTTCCGCCCACATGACCTTTAAAGGATGTTATCTTTATAAATTGTAGCCTGTGTTATTCTGATGTAGAAGCTATTGTAGTTTCATAAAAATCCATTCCATAGTTTTTACGTGAAAGAGTAACAAACATCCATTCAGCCATACTTACTAACTTTTGCATTTATACATTAGTAGGATGATTTCATTATTTTGGACTGGTACATAGAAGTAGCAACCAAGTAAAATAAATTGATTACCTATGTCATGTTTTTTCAGGATGACACATCTATATTTTTGCAAAAGCCCTCAACTCTGGCCACTGGTTATAAAAGTCAAGAAAGTGAAGATAATACTAAAATCAAAGAGATTCAAGAACCAACTCAACTTAATATGCTTTTAGTTGGGTATGGATCTGGAAGCATTTTTATGAGTGTATTTGGAAGATATCCATATGGTACTATTCATCTAGCGCAGGTAGCCAAGGATGAATGTGGAGAATACAAAGTGCTTGATATTAATTTATCTGATGATTTTAGTGTTATGCAAGTGGTTTACCAGGACAGAGTTACCAATAATGTACTACTTTCACTTATTAACACAAGTATTTTATCTGCCTATGCAGAAGAGATTTTTGTTGTTGCAAACAGGCATGGCCAAGTTGTACAGCTTATGTCATGTTTAGATCAGACCATGACATCCATAGCTGAAGCATGGGAGCATATTTTGTTGGAAATGGACACAAAGATGGCATACTATGCAGCATCTGTACCTGAAGGCGGAGTTTCCGCTGACCTACTGGAACTGCTCATGTTAGGTATATGATACTATGTTTTACATATAATTATTTTATTATATCTTATTTGACCCGTGGTCAAAAATGTAAGGCCTCAGACTTTGTATCACAAAGCCAAAATAAAAGTGTTTTCGGGATTGGTACTATCGAGGACACCCGCGCGTGATCCCCTGAAGCTTTAGAGCTAACCCTAAAGGCTAAAATCCTGTGCAGTATTTTCACGTTTACAAGCGCCGCTCCTAAGAAGTCACGATGCGCGTGCACGGTATATTTTTCCAAAAGTGATCACGCGCGGGAGACCTCGATCGTACATACATGAACCTTCTCCCCATTATAATTGAAGGATATATTATGACTAAAAACACTTTTTTTATGCAGGTGTACCCTCAGATGAATTAGAATTGTTCTTGTTGCAAGAATTAACAGCAAAAGGATTGAAGAAGTTTGGTAACTCTGTTGAATTGAGTTATTCAACAATACAAAAACTAGTCCTAAGGCAACTGAATATTGTGGGACAACATCTAACGTATTATTTATCAGAATTACGAGGACTCACACGGATACCTGATAGATATAAGGTTATTATTATAGACATTTCCTTTTGCTAATCAGCTTTCATAAATGTTATTTCATCATTTATCCTGTATTTATCATGGTTTCTTTTTCAGACTGTGGGACTTGAAGAAAGTACAGTGACTGAAGCTATCCGTGCTTGCTGTGCATTTTTGAACAAATGTCTGGAATTACAACAAGTTATTGATGTTTCCATGCGCAATTACAAAGCATTCTTTAGATGGCTGTTTGTTGTAATTGTTAGATTGTTGGATGAGCAAACACCAAGTGAAATCGTCAAAATTAATCAACAGGAGCTAAGTCACATTGCAGAGTTTTTGTATAACTTTGATAATGTGCAAGTAGAGAGTAATGAAAATGTTCCAGATAAACCTGTGAAATTCAATCTAGAGAGATTAGGGCAATATTTGCAAGACCAAGAATTGACAATAATGCCTGATGATGAAGATAACCCTTGGCATAAATTTCTAAGGGATAATTCCTGTCTCCTAAAGGACAATGAGACTATATTTTCAATGGCAGAGTTTAAGAAATTTTCATTAGTACAGCAACAATCATTTTTAAAGAATGCAATTTCTAAAGTTTTTGATGCAACTCAAAAAGATGTTGGCAAGCATTTTTCTGTTCTTTATAATGTAAAATGTTCAGAGAGTCAATCAGATATACCTGATAAAAACTTAAGAATATCACAGATCTTTGATGCAAGTCAGCAGAGGTTTATGATGGCATTTGTGAATATTAACATGCATGAAATATGTTTCATGTCAACAAACGTAAAAGACAAGACTTTCAATGCTACTGCTACTAAATATTATTTCTCACCAAATATGCTAAAGGACATCAGCAAAGAGCAAATAGAGATTCCACATAACATAACAGTTTTGGATTTGCAATTTTACTCTTCTGAATTCTTGTCTGTACTTCTAGAACATCCATGCAATGAGGAAAGCACCATATTTGTACAAGTGCCATTGAAAATTGTCTTAGACAACTCTGTGGAATTCAATATTAAGTCTAAGTCTTATGTATTTAATGAAAAAATGCAAAATAAAAACTTGTCCGTACAGCTGCAAGATTATTACAAAGTGCTGCATAAAATGGATGGGTTTAGAATAGCTGTATCAGGAGGACGTAAAGTTGCAGTTGTTTTGTCAAAAAGCTTCAGGAAGGTTCGAGTATTTGAAATGGAGGCAGATGGTGAAGACGATGAGGATGACACTCTTGATGCTACACCTCAGTCTCACAATAGAAGCAATACTAGTCACTGCACATCAGAACCACAGAATGTTTCTACTGATGATATCACATTTTAATAAAACTGCTTTGGTACATTATGCACGTTGTTGTATTTTCATTTTATTTATAAATATAAAGTTATATCAAAAAATTAAACAGAGATATTGCTTATAATGTAATGTTACATTATACAGGCTACACAACTTTGACTATTTCCCAGTTGTAATTTACAAGCAGATGATATTATACTCCTATTGGGAATAATCATGAAGTTTTGGCAAGGACCACATCTATGTGTTATGCGATTTAAAATATGAAATCTGCATTGCAGTTTATCATGTTACCTACAAGTTTTGAATAATTAATGTACAGGCCTAAGACTATATTTACAAAATCGCTCACAGATAATGAGCTTAATAATAGACTATCTACATGTAATCTTATGTACATATTTTTTTGTAATACCACAATAAGTATATCTATTTTTCTTGTAACAAAAAGCATATAATTTTCCTATAACATAAGCTACACTTTAAATTAAACTTGTTGAAGGATGTTTTATTTGAATGTTTTCAAACACAGAATTAAAATCTGTATCTAGGCCTTGATTATCTATTCCATACAGAAGTTGATCTGAGGATTGGGTTCGACTAGGGCTTGCTACTGCTTGATTTACAGCAGTGGTGGTGCGGTTGTAAATTTCATCAACATCCCCTTCATCATCATCAGCTTCATCCACTAAAATGTAAATAATAAAAATAAATACCAAAAGAAAAAGACATTTTGCATAAAAAAAGTATTAAACAAATTAATACAGACCTGGCACAACCATTCTTCCGTCATATTTATTCCATTCTTTCCTCAAACGGTAATATATAACTGCACAAGCAATCAACACAATTATTGACAGTACAATGGCTGTCAGTTTTACTCCATCAATAGCTGAGAATGTTGATCCTTTTACAATCATTTCAATATTTGCCACATTGAAGCCAGAACCAGTTATCTTTTTGGATACACAAGAATAAAAACCTGATTCTGTAGGAGACACGCTCTGTAACAAGCCAAAGATAGTATTATATCATACTGATACTTTTTGCAGCTCATAAGTTTACATTTCAACAAAATTCTACAATACATACATTTATTTGAAGCTTGCCTGATAAAACTTCATACTTATACTTTCTTTCATCATAGTCATTGCCAGGGCCAATCACTTGTGTCTTATTATTTAAGAGCCAAAACATGAAGTTATGATTATAGTCATTGCTGGTACAGTTTAAAACTGCTGTTGTTCCAGCAGTTACTTCCTGTACTTCCAGATTTTTAACCAAAGTATCACTACCTGATGCCATTATTAATAAAATAAACTGGAATTCTTTAAAGGAACCACTTCATCACTTTACGTTGTTTGACAAGCTTATGCAAACATATTTATAGTGTCAATGAATTTGTGCCAAGTTTAAAATTATCTCAGAGTGAGGTCACATGTTTATCTTCAGACTACAAATTCATTACATTTAAAGGTCATTTGCTGGTATTTTAAAAGTACTTTTTAGTATCGACTGCTTCCACTGGAGTGCTTTATTAAATGCATAAATACTTCTACACAGAGAACTGGCAGTAGCATCCAAATGGGAGTCATCACTACATATATTGGGAGATTTACTTTTGTATATTCAAGTTTAATACAAATAATTATCTGTGCTGCCATTTTTAATCCGATAGCTGCTATATACCAGACATTTTTATTAATTGTTCCACGAAATCTTTCAATACCATTCCTGCAGTGAGATATCATATGGAACAAAACATATATTAGTAATATACTGTCGTAGACCCACATAGGTATAAATACAATGAACCAGTTCCAATGTGTTCTCGATTCTAGTCTAAGACACAGTAAAATAAGGAAGACTAGAAATATGAACCAAGTAAACAGAGCTCTGTGCAAAATGGCCATTGTAAGAGTAATTCAGGAGTTATTTTGAAACTGTTCAAGTTTTATATATCTCTCTAGTATGAAACTTTTTCGCCAGCTTTTACTCCAATCCAATTACAGATATATTTTAGTATACTATAATAGTCAGAGAAATCCAATATCTTCCTTGATGCAAGAGTACCATCAAAATGATCTTGAACTCGTTTTCATAGTTTCTCATACTTTTAATATTCACTGCGATGTAATTTAATACAGAAAGATGATTAGCTAACGAGAAATTCACCGATTTTTCAGGAATTTTAGATTTTTAGTTGTATAAAAACATCTAACCAAAAATAAGCACAATCCGTTCAAAAACAGAAAGCAGTACATATTTTTTATTTTTTTTTAATAAAATGTGACATCGCATCGTTTGGTATTGGGCACGGAATAAAGATTCCGTTGTATTGGGCGATTTTCTGACAGCCTGTTTTGATAGTTGGGTGGATCTACGAGGGCGGTCAAATGTCATGTCCTACGTGTTTACTCAATAACCATTCAATTTATATTTCAATAAAACAGTCATTCGGTTCTTATATAAGTAATGAACAAGGTTTTTATAAATTTACGGCTATAAAGAAATAAATAAAAACGTGATTAATAAAATATGCCCAAATATTAAGATTTTTGCCATGTCCGAAAAGCACTACTGCTCGTTCAATTAATTATATTAAATCATCATAACTGTTTTGAGCACACATTTTCTAAGAAATATATATTACGTTTATAACACTACCGATTAATAAAAAACAAAAATAGTTATCGAACCATTTAGTTCTCTAAATATTGGATCAAAAAAAGTTTACAAAATTAAGTCATTGGTCAGCGCAGTTCTTGTTTTCAAGATTATCGCAACTTTGAGACATAAGGTAGAACACTTAAGTGTGTGACCAGACACCCCACCCTGCTCCCCAGTCGATCAACGCACTTCACCGCGGAAAAACGCACGTTGTTGGCTCTGATAAGTTTTTAAAGTTCATTCTACAACAATTGACACTTCTATAGTCATTGTTATTTCTCTATCTAAATTCAATTTATATTCATGCCTACGTTCTTTTGCAACAATTTAGAATAAAGATACAAGTGTTTAATAACGTAATCATAACATTAACTAGCTGCCACGCCTTTTAGACGTGTTTCGACTTGTCCTTTTCAAATTCATCATTTGTCTGAACGTCATTGTTCTAAATCTTGATGAAGGTGACAATGACGCTGGTTGAGAATAATGACAAATGTTGTTTATGACAATGACTTGCGTTGAGAATAATGATTTTATTTCTTTTTACAGTAATATTTCCTTGATATCGCTATGAAACTAACCTATCACGTATTGCTGCTACATGCTGATAGTCACCAAACAGGCGACCTGCATCAAAAAATAAGATCCATCACCAAAACCCTTTCTTCTAAAACATGGGCTATTAGAGAACCCACAATGCGAACTACTGACTGAAATAGATGCAATATCTGAAACCTGGAAGGACCTGGACTGTCAGTCTTTGTTTGGAGATCCTCATGCTCACAACTATTTCCTGACAGAGCCCATGACGAAGAAAAAGAGCCATGTACTGAGTACATGTATTGAGGGACGAAGTTCGGGTCGCTATCAGGCGACTAAAAAGCGGAAAAGCTACAGGAAGAGATGCCATACCAATTGAAACCATCAAAGCATCAGGGGAGTATGGTGTCGATATCTTTCATACCCTGTGTAACAAAATTTGGGAATCAGGAATCTGGCCCCGAAGTGGACTCACCACACAGTCTTCGTACCTCTACATAAAAAGGGCTCCACTAAAATATGCAGTAACTACCGCCTAATAGCCTTAATTTCACATGCAAGTAAAATTCTACTGCATATAAATCTAAGGAAATTTCTCCTGAACAGGCTGGTTTTGTGAAAGGGAGGGGTACTCGTGAGAAGATTCTGAATGTGCGCCAGATCATTGAAAAAGCCATAAAGTTCAACAAGCCGACCTATATTTGCTTTGTTGACTTCTCAAAGGCGTTCAACTCAGTGAGGTGGCCAGTATTTTGGGAGACTCTCCTGGCTATGGGAACACCTAAACATCTGGTGCACCTTTCTTGGAAGCTTTACGAAGAAGGAACAGCATCGGTGAGAACGAACGACGTGTCGTCAAATCACTTTCATCCAAGTGCCGGGGTCCGTCAGGGCTGCATTTTATCACCATTGCTGTTTAACACCTACACAGAATTCATTATGAGAATAGCACTCGAGAATTGGTCAGACGGAATCACAATTGGAGGTTATAGAATTTAAAATTTGCAGTATGCAGATGACACAACCCTATTTGCAACAAGCATCGGCAATAATAAAGATAATCCCTGTTGAGTAAAATGGAGCAAGTTAGCCATAAAGTTCAACAAGCCGACCTATATTTGCTTTGTTGACTTCTCAAAGGCGTTCAACTCAGTGAGGTGGCCAGTATTTTGGGAGACTCTCCTGGCTATGGGAACACCTAAACATCTGGTGCACCTTTCTTGGAAGCTTTACGAAGAAGGAACAGCATCGGTGAGAACGAACGACGTGTCGTCAAATCACTTTCATCCAAGTGCCGGGGTCCGTCAGGGCTGCATTTTATCACCATTGCTGTTTAACACCTACACAGAATTCATTATGAGAATAGCACTCGAGAATTGGTCAGACGGAATCACAATTGGAGGTTATAGAATTTAAAATTTGCAGTATGCAGATGACACAACCCTATTTGCAACAAGCATCGGCAATAATAAAGATAATCCCTGTTGAGTAAAATGGAGCAAGTTAGCCTTGATATCGGTCTGATTTTTTTTTATATGGGAGCAGTCTGGATGACCTCACTCCACCTGATGGTAAGCGGAAGTGAGGTCCAAATAAAATAAAAATTAAGGCTGACTGGCTCAATAGAACAAAGTACCCATTGAGCCAGTCACCCTCACCCTGAAGGCCTGCTTAGATGCCGCTTCACGCCCCGCCTAAAAAGCCCTGGATTATAGGAGGAAGGAAACACATGAGCCGGAAGGGCATTCCATGACCTAATGGCACGGGGCAAAAAAGAGGAACTATACCTCTTGGTACGGGCCACCAGTGTCTGGATGGTATGGGGATGGCAACGCAGTCCGGCGCGTGTTGTTCGGGAGTGAAAAGGGGAGGACGGGATGAGTTGGAATAACTCTTCAGAGCATTCCCCATTATAGAGACGGTAGAGAACACTAAGACTAGCAACGTCTCTACGTAACTGAAGAGGTTCTAGGGTCTTAGTCACTTCTTGATTATCGACAATACGGATATCACGTCGTCAACCTGTCGAGGGCCTCCAATAAGTACTTTGCGGAACCATCCCAGAGATGAGAGCAATATTCCACACACGGGCGAACCTGTGCCTTGTATAAGAGACAAAGCTGCACCGGAGTGAAAAATCGTCTCATACTGTTCATTCCGAGTTTACGGGAAGCTGTTCTGATGACGCTCTTGATATATTATTCCCGTTGGTTCAAGTTGCTACGAACATCGATGCCAAGGATGCTTAGGCTATCCTGTATTGGTAAGGGCGTGATCTGAAGAGTGGAATGGGAAAGAAAAGGAGAAGATTTGCAGAAAACAAACACACCTGTCAGGTGTTTTCTTGGCATTGAACTCGATGAGATTGCTGGCAACCCATTTGGATATGCGGTCCAGGACCTCGTCAAGCTCGGCGACAAGAAGATTCCTGTTTTCCTCGGTTTCGGTCTGTTTAGCCGCAAGTCTTCCGAAATATCGTGCGTGGACAGTGCTGTCATCCGCATAGCAATGAATATTACCTAGTGATAACATGTCATTGATATGCAGAAGAAACAAAGTCGGCGACAGGCATTGAGGCACTCCGGAATTTATTGGGAGGAAGCGAGAAGCGCGTCCATCACGGAGGACACGAATTCTGCGACCCTCCAGAAATCCCGCAATCCAGTCGCATAATAAGCGAGTTGGCAGACTATATGCCGGAAGCTTGGAAAAAAGCGAGCGATGCCAAACACGGTCAAAAGCCTTGGCAATATCCAGGCTAATAGCCATAGATTCACCATGCTTCTCCATATCCTCCCCCCAGAGGTGCGATACGTAAGCTAGAAGATCACCCGTGGACCGTTTTGGTCTGAAACTATACTGTCAGTCATGTAGTAATGATCTTCTAGTTAGCGGACAAGTTGGGAGTTGATTATCCGCTTAAACACCTTTCCAAATACAGAGGTTATATGGCTATGGGTTTGGTACCTGCTTGGTACCTATACTATTTGGACACAGTTCCAAACCAACGATTCAATCATCCAAGAACGCGACATCAAACAGCGTCTTTCTTCCATCGTCCAATGTCGTATTCTCACTTTCTTTGGACATATCATACGTCGAGAAGACATCTGTCTTCATAGATCTCTATGGAGCGACTTGTGGTGCAGGGGAGAGTCGAAGGCGCTAGAGCGCGCAGTAGATCACCGATGCGATGGACCGACCAAATCAAGGCTACATTCAATGGTCCACTCCATGAATGCACAAGAAGAGCTACAGTACGAGATGAGTGGTGGCGGATTGTAAAGGTTGCTACCACCCCTGATGTGACGACCACTCTGCCAAGAGTGTGACGACAAAGAAGAAGAAGAATATAGATCAATGTGGCCCTTTAACCACTCAAAGCCGAACCGGCACTCGCGTGCCGCTTAACAATAGATTTTCTATTGTGTCTGGTTTTCCGGGGCCAGAAGGATTAAAGCATGTAATTTAAATGAATATTTTCGAAGATAACAGTTTTACAATGCAGGGACATAGCGGTTGAGGCAATAATATAGTATACATCAGAATAACACAGGCTATAATTTATAAAAATCTTGCGGGATAACGTCCTATAGTTCACGCGGGCGAAGCCGCGGCCGAAAGGTTAGGAAATTATATAAATTAAAAACAACAGATTGTTACTAGGTACTCATGATTAAAATCATGTTTCCTACAAAATTGGGTTTTATTCCTGATATTTCAAAAACATTTATAAGTTTGTCATTGTTATCAACACAGGTCATTGTTCTTTACAGAAATATCATTTTCCTAATACGCAGTCATTATTCTGAACGTATTTTTTTCTTCTTTTGTCAATATTTTGATTAGTATAGGTCGGATTTGTGTGCTTTTAATATACAATTGCTTAGAATCTTGAAAACTATAGATCCTATAATGTACTGAAGCTCTGCACGTGGGTTGATAAAAAATCTAAATTTTTTATCAAAAATAACATTCTACGTAGATCCACCCAGTTCTCAATAGATGGCGCCATTCCACATACACGTTTTGTTTATGTCAGTCAGAAGTGTCAGAAGTCATTTTCTTTTTTTCTTTCCCGAAAAATTGTTAATAAAAAACACAAAGGAAACAAGCCATTCATTATGAAGAAGAAGAAGAATGAGTCAACAAGATTAAGGCTCCTAGATACAAAACCAGAGGTAACAATAGAATAGATGGTTTATTTATGACCCGTGGAAGTGGAACACCTAAGTGGTTCACCTATTATAGGTGTTCCACGGTTATATGTACAATGGGAGATTTTCTGAGAGGCCATTTAAAAAAAAAAGTTTCCAAAAGCGTTCCTAGATGGCGTTGAACGAAGTATGTATAAGTCTAGTATTTGTCTATGATCTATTTTTACCTTTGGCACAGATAATATAATACTCTGGTTTTTTAACTAGGAGCCATATGTAATATTTACTCATTCTTCTTCTTCTTCATAATTAATAGCTTGCTTTGTGTTTTTTTATTAACAATTCCACCAATAAGTATTTTTTCGGAAATGAAAATGACATCTGACATAAACAAAACGTTTCGTTTTATCAAAAACAGTCATGTCAAAGTAAACTTTATAACGTTTCGTTCCTTGTGATTACATAGGTGGAATGGAACGGCGCCATCTATTGAGAGCTAACAAAACGGGCTGTCAGAAAATCGCCCATTGTACTAATCTTAGAGTAGAACATATGGAGATGCCCTATTGATCTATACAAAAAATTGCTTATATGAATATACATAGAATCGACACTTGCCTTACAAATATATACTTATCTCTTTTCATCTAAGTGATTGTTGCGTATGAAAAAAGAGACAGATATCTTTGCATTGTACCCATTTTGGCAACACTTTTTAGTGACGTCACACAGTTTTTGACGCGTGCCGGTTTCGCCATAGTGTGTTCCAGCTAGTGATGTGGCACAATATTTTTATGTATCGATACGTTTTAGATAGTTATATTCTGCAATGGTATTTTTCTGCAGATTTCCTGTAAGTGAAACATTAAAGAAGAAATAGATAGAGTTAATAGGTGGGGAAAATATAAATCCGCGACATAAAATAAGGCACATTTGCTCGCTACAATTCAACGAAAACTGGTTTTACAGAACTCTCGACATAACAAGATTACGTGATGGTAGTATGATACAGTACAGTATCTTCACTTTATCTTCTGGTAAGGATTTTTGGAAAAATGTAATAGGTTTATTAACCATGTGAAGTTGAAATTTCCATAATAATATATATAACTAACCTATTGTTATATTAAGGCACTGCATCATCATTGTTTTGTGATAGGAAAATAAGAAACTATTTATAGATTTCTAACAAAATATGTGCATTTATGATCGACACGTAAACTTGTATCGATAAATATATCGATATACAATATTTGTTGCACTACGGTCGGGCGCTATCATTGGTGGCGCCATTTTGTGTTCCAACTTTAGGTATACACGTTTTGTACCTACTTAGGGCATCTCCATGTGTTCTACTCTAAGGTACTTATACATACTTCGTTCAACGCCATCTAGCGAAGCTTTTGAAAGCCTTTCTTTTTTTTTAAATGGCCTGTCAGAAAATCGACATAATCGCTCATTCTAATACGGTTTCGGTTCGGAAATACATTTTTGAAAACTCTTCATTTTGGGCCGTATGTCCCAGTTTGTCCATAAGTTTATGGTCTGTCGTTGCAATGAAAGAGACAAAAAGTGAGGTACAGACCTACAAACTTATCTGTTCCGGTGGCCAAAATTGAAACTACGTGAAATGCAATGCAAAAACGATATTTAATGACAGTTCTAAATAGACAGTAGCGACGCCGTCACCGGAACAGATAAGTTTGTCGGTCTATATTATGACATTTGTTTGACATTCGTACAATTTTTTACGTCCTCGCGAGAAACGAAGTTTGCGATGCCGGTTTTTGTAATTGTATTCGAAAGGATATATTATTTAAAATGATTTTTCAGATAGCCATAATAGTAACTACAATTAAAATATTCTTTATTCCATTTTAGTGAGTTCTCAACCCTAATATTGGCAGAATAAAAACAAACTAAGGAAACGAATAACAATTAATTATTTTTTTTATTTTCAGCTACTCAACCGACTTTGAAGTTCACAGGAACTGGCTAGCTGTAACCCACAATTTAACTATCGATAGATGGTACTATGATAATACCTCGGAATGGACCTTAGACTATCCGCCTTTCTTTTCTTGGCTAGAATATGCCATGTCTCATTGTGCTAAGTGGTTTGATCCCAAAATGTTGTATTTAACAAATTTAAATTACAACTCTGATATGACTGTGCTCTTCCAAAGGTTATCTGTTATTGCATTGGATGTTGTTTACATATTATCTGCAAAAAGGTTAGTATCTTAGTATTCAGGTGCTATATAATTTACTTACTGTTAATAATATTAGAGTTGTACTTTCAGCTGTTCCAGGCTCATTAGCAACGGGAAGCTTCTGGTGTTTATATTATTAGTTACTAATGCTGGATTGCTAATGGTTGATCATATACATTTCCAGTATAATGGCTTTATGTATGGCATTCTGTTATTTTCTATAACACATATTATTAAGGTAAGTTTTTATCCTCTTTGGTTTACTTTTTGACCAAATGCATGTGAGCAAGTAAAATTTGAGTTAAATCACTTGTAATATTTTCTTTTACAGAGTAACTACATACAAGCAGCTTTATGGTTTGCTGTGTTATTAAATTTTAAACATATATACTTGTATATTGCACCTGTCTACATTATTTATTTATTGAGGGCTTATTGTTTCACAATCTCTTCGGACGATGGTGTTCATACTCCTTGGTATTCATTTTCAATAATAAATTTAATGAAACTGGGAATAATTGTTGTTGGAGTTTTTTGTTTGTCATTTGGCCCTTTCTTTGACCATATACCTCAGGTAACATAACTGTTTTATGTATATGTTAAATATATATTTTAATGAAATTGTTTTGCTAAAGTGTGGAGCCTTGTTAAATCCTAGTCTGTTACTTTTTTACAGATAATATCAAGATTATTTCCATTCAAAAGAGGATTATGTCATGCATATTGGGCACCTAATTTCTGGGCTTTGTACAATTTTGTAGACAAGGTGTTACAACATGGATGTAAGTGCATTAATTATTATGAAAAGTTATTAATTAGGACTAATCTCTAACATAAATTATTTGTTTTTCAGTACCTAAGGCTGGTATAAATGTTCCTAAAATGGAGGCTACTATGACTGGTGGGTTGGTGCAAGAGTTTGAACATGCAGTACTGCCGTCTGTGAAGCCTTCTGTTACTTTTGCATTGACATTCTTAACAATGGTACCAGCATTGTTAAAATTATGGAACTTGTGTGCAGATGGACGATATAGAGCTCTTAGTTTTATAAGGTGGTTTTTCCATTCCTTTTTTCAATTTGTATATTTTTCCTTAAGAGAAATATAAATTATGATTTCTTTTTTATTTCAGGTGTCTCATAATATGTGCATCTTGTTCATTTATATTTGGTTGGCATGTGCATGAGAAAGCCATCTTGATGATGATTATACCATTAAGGTGAGGAATATATTTCAGGATCACTATACTACTGATTAAGCAGTAACAACTTGAGAAAAAAAAATTGAGAGATTTAATGTATATTTTTTTATAAAATTAAATATAAACTTTCTCTGAGGTTAGGAAATGTTGAAAAGTTTTTTTTTTTTTCAGTTTCATGTCAGTACTTGGAGATGTGGATGGAAGAATGTTCCTTATATTATCAACAGTTGGACATTATTCGCTTTTTCCATTACTTTATCCAAAGAACCTTTTGTCAATTAAGTTATTTATTCTCTTCACTCATTGTGCTATAGGTTTTAGTACCATTCCATTCCTTTACATTCCAGCAAAGCTAAAGAGTCATAAAAGGCGTCGATATCTGCGATTGCCGCTTTTGGGTCAACTAGAGACCTTGTATTTATATGGGCTTTTGGCCATATGCATTTATGAGAATGTAATTCACCCATCTTTGGGTTTAAATAAAACATTGCCATTTTTACCACTCATGATAACATCTGTTTATTGTGCTGTAGGTGTTATCTATTTTTGGATTTCCTATTATTATTATTTCTTGAAATTTAATCTAAGTGGTGTCCCTAAAGTTGGCATTGTAAATTTGAATAGATATGTTAAAAAAGTAAATTAAGTATTATATTAAGTGTTGTCTTATTGAGTTTTCTTACTAGCTATCTAACTAGTATGTATAATAATAGCTTCTACCCTCAACTTCACCCGCGTGCACTATAATTTTTGCTCATGGCTAATGGGAACTAGGCATTGTCCAGGGGTAAAAAATAAACTTATGATCTTTCCCAAGGTCCAGTCTTTGTCTGTACCAAATTTCGTCAAAATCGGTTCAGTAGTTTAGAACGTGAAATGTAACAGACAGTTACTTTTGCATTTATAAAATTAGTAACAATTTATCTAAAAAATACATTTTTAAGTTTTAAAGAAAGTAAAAAAAAAACTATTATCACTTTTATGTATTTATTGCAATTTTTATAAATTCTAGGTATATTTTTATTGAAATTGCGCAAGAAAATTATATTTTTGCAGTTCAGTTCCACATTGCAATTATCTCTGTGGGCGAGTGTATCTAAGTAAGTAGGTACTCAGTGATATGTAAAGGCAAAATTTGTATTGTTTATCTTAGAGTAAAAATAGATTGAGTATTTATACGTAATACAAGACGGGCTTGAAAGGACACGTACACGTGTTTACAGTGAATAAAGAGAAGGCACGTCGATCGCGGCATGAATATTCAACGGGCAAGAGTCGGGCGGGTGATTACACGTAGATTTGCCGCAGTGTCGCTCGCGGTGTACTCAACCCTATTTCCTTTAACAATAATGTAGAAAACCATACGTCTTCTTCTTTATATTTTCATTTGTTACACAGAAAACTGTATGACTATATAGGTAATTAAAGACAAATGGGGACTGAATTGATATTTGTTGTAAAACTTTGGTGATTGGAGGAGCAACTACTTATCGAGTACCCGTTTCTTCTTTCCAGTCCTGCCCCATAGATAATAGCATTCCAAATACTTAGTCCAAGATCCGAACTAAGGTCGATCTTCACCGAGTTGATAATAGAATGAAACTTATTTTATTATGAATTTAGCATATTAACTCTTAAACACCCGGCCGGAAGAAAGCCGGGTGTCGCGTAAACAATAGATTTTCTATTGTGTCTGGTTTTCCGGGGCTTGATGGATTAAAAAACTTATTAAAAATGGGTTGCCTAAAAAAATCCTGGATCGACCAATTTTTCTTTTTTTTTAATGATTTGTGTTTCCACTCTTCCCACCCAGGAGGGATAAGTGGAATAAAACAACATAAAGAATATGTAAAAGCACCGTATAGCTACATGTCGGGAAGACGGATTTGTTAACGTCATCGACTCGTAGTCCGTCAATCAGAAGCTCTACATTCCTACGTTATTATAGACCGGCCAACCCAACATTCTGATAATGATATACAAAAAATATGACAACATTTTTGATGACAAAATATGGGACCACGGCCTTCAGCAAGCGTGGTGATAAGCCGATCATGATTATTAATGATGGTAATTGTGACAATATCTTAAATTCAACGAAGCAGGCTTTTGCCGTGCACTTTAACATTAAAAAAGGGTTTTACTACTATGTACAGTCAAAAGCACGTCAGACGTAACACTTTGGACTTTGTACCGCCTTTATGTCGGGGGCATAAGCGCTATTATCGAACTGCAAGTGTATACCGTGATGTGCTGTTGACTGTACCTACATTATCATAACCTTCCTTCCATAAAAATCATTCCAAAACTAATTATTAAGTAAAACATATTTAAGCGAAAGCTATGGAAGTGAAACAAACATTCATTTCATACCTCAGGTGCTCATAGGAAAAGGCATAAAAAGTTCGTTTTTATTGCAGTTTCTTTCAGAGTAATGTGAACCGTAGTAGCATGTTGGGAGTGCTGAAGCGTGTATCTGTAATAAAGGCCTAAGTTCATAGACGTGTTAAAGTGTAGAATGCCGCGCAAATATTAGTTAAATGACACTTTTTATTACTGCTGCACCTACTCGCTTATTAAAGCCTCAACATTTATCTAATTTTCGGCGCATGAGTTGCTTTTGTAATATTTTCGTTTAGGATATTTAAAACTGGACCAGTACCGTATCGTAGCGCTATTCACTTGAATTTCAAGAGATGGTTTTTAGTAGAATTTAATCTTTCGAGCCCCGGATCACCAGACACAATAGAAAATCTATTGTTACGCGGCACCCGAGTGCCGGTTCGGGATTGAGTGGTTAAGTATTAGTTAACTCTAAAAAAACAGGTACTTAGGTTTTTTTTTGTGGAAGGGAATGCATTTACGCGCCGTAGCTCTCATAGGGTAGACAAGCCGTGTGCGGGACGGGACACAAAAGAATACCCACTAAATCCCCTAGTGCTCCTTAGTCGCCGTCGCAGTGTCCCTGGGCCTTGCATCAGTCTACTACTAGGAGCACTGCAGGGCAGACAAGTACTTAGATATCTAATTTTGTTATTCAGTTATGAACTTATAGAACAGGTAGTGCAATCATTCAGCAATTTCGCTCCTAATTAAATACACACCTGTTTTGTACTATTCATTCACATACCTAAACAAAATTCATCATCATTACAGATTCGATCTTTAATTTGTAAAGGGAAGGCAGAATGCTAAAGTTAATTTACTAGTTTTCAATCGTTTATATTCTACCTTCTTACACTGTTTGTTTATGAATTTATGATTATGATCCATTCATGTCGAAATACTGAGATTCCGAAGCGCCTGATAATGCAAACTGGCGATTTCCCACTGGATCAGTATTTACTGCGATTGATTAATAATTTTAATGTAGGCACCTGTGGTTCACTCGATATGCCCAGAGCTCTCATTTCGATACCTCCAATGAACACTACGCTAACTTCAAAAGTGCAGGTTTACAGGAGGAGCTCTTGAAAGAAAAAAGTTGATAAAATCTTTATTTTTGTAGTTATTTTCTTGATATTTTTTGTGTGAGTAACTAATTTACTGATGCTTAAGATCCGCATAGTAACATTTAAAAAAACTTATGGGTTTTTTAATTAGCCTCACTTAGCGGGATGTAACGCAGAAAGCTCTAATTTAAGATCGGGATACACTCCGCCAATCCTAAGTTAGCGGAATATATTCGGGAATATTACAGGCTACAAAATAATAAATTAAATGTATACTACATAAAATAAAATTAATAATTACATTTAAAATCGACTTCATTACCAATTTAGAGTATTTTGAACAATGTTTTTATTATAATAAGATCGTAATTTATGAAAAAGAAAAGTTAGCGTTTTGTAGTAGGATAAGCCGAAAATCGTTGAGCCGTTATACAAGCCGCTAACAAATAAATAGCGTAGAGTATCTTAACTGTGTCATTACTTAGCGGCCTTTCGTCCATATTGGTAACTAAGCTTATGTAACCAGTTCCAAAAAATATTATTTTTTCGTTGGTGTTTTAAGTAGTTGTGAGGGAAGAATTATTTTTCCACTTCGTAGATTAAATTATTTCCATTATAGTAACCCGAGACATTGTGCAAAAAATCCCGATATGATGTGGGATTGTTGTGATATACAACTGGCTCGGTGTAGTTGATTTGAATTAAAACGTACTATGCAAAACACTTTTAAATCATTTATTAATACTTAGAAAAATTTTAGGCAGTGGCTGTAATATCTTTAATTTTAATTGCTGAATAGTTGCACTTATTTCTGTGTCAATTTCATGATAATTATTTGGTATTTTGTCGTTTTTAACTGCTGAATTTATTTATTAAATTTTTGTTTCCTTCATTAGAATGCCCAACACTTATGCGATGGATGGGTTATTATTTTCCACAAAACGATTAATTCTAGCATGCCATCCTTCCAAATGGCTGCCATCCTTAATACTGTTTAACTGTTCCCCTTCACAACACCAGATTTTAATGAATCTTGTAGCCAGTTACGATCGAAGTAAAAATTTAATTGTGCTATTAGATCAGCTAATATATTTTATAAGCAATTGGGCCAAACCTGCACATCTTGCAACATGCCGCCTCTGAGCTGGCTTGATACTTAGCTGTTCCGCTTTTTTTAAAAGACTTTGACTAAAGTGGTTAAAACAATCTTTTACATCTGTTTGAGGATATGGTTTCTGAATGCCATTAAAAGCAAATCTTCAAAAGCAACAAGCATTTTACGTGGTTTCCAGAGAGGAAATTTAGTTTTGATTATTTGTAAAGGATTTTTTTTTTCTTCTTGGTTTTGGAGGATGGCAAAAAACAATGGTACTATTTTTGGGTAATAACAATCTAGCTGTGAATGGTAAAGTAAAAAAAATCAAAAGTGCAAGTAACAACTTTTTCGTCAAAATTCTAACGTCATTTTAATCAGCCAATAAAAATATGAAAAACAATCGTTTCCTCCATAACTAGTAAAATTCACAATTATTAATATTTGGTTTCCTTGACACCCAACACATAGTATAATAAACAATCATTATAAATGACTGTAACTCATTATACTAATAATTATTTTCCGATAGAAGTGGCCAGTCACAAACATTTAACGTTCATAATAGATAGCAAAAAGTTACAAAAATGGAAAAATTATTCTTCTTCCACAACTAGGTAGTTACAAAACAGCAAAAAAAAAATATTTTGTAACTAGTTACATAAGCTTAGTGACCAATATGGACGAAGGGCTAAGCGGTTCGTTTTATACTAGAAAACAAAACTCTTGTATTATAATTGTAGCATTTCATGCAGCTAATTTTGATTTTAATTTACTACAAGTTAGTGAAAATTATTAAACTTAGTAATGTTTAACTCTGATTTACACTACGTTATATAATTATTTGTTCAAAAGTGCATTCAACGGGCGACACACACCGCTAACTGTCACATGAACAAATACTTTCCCGCGCAACACCCCGCCAACTCCTAGTTGGCGGCGTATCTCCCGCGGGCCGGCAGTCGCGCTAGCCGAATACACACCGCTATATTAAGACAGCGGCTTGTCCACCCCGTAATTGAAGAAAGTACCTTTACTTGGCGTTATGTAAATCTCAAAACTTTTTTGTTTTTAAAGATATTGTCATGAAAATTTGGGGGCATAATATTAGTAAAAAAGTGGGTCGATTTCTATAAAAAACGAAAAATGGCAAATTTTGAGTTAGCGTAGTGTTCATTGGAGGTATCGATTTATGATAAAATTATTCATATTACATGACGTTATAGAGGATCGGTGGCGGGTGGCGGCCATGTTTTTGCTGGTATTTGAGCGATTCTTCGTGCATTTTTATTTTATCTGTGTCGGGGGTATTTTGTATGTTTCTGATTTGAAACAATGTTTTGCTGATATTATTTTTATATATATTATTTAGTGGAAACACGATAGAGTCTCAAATATTGGTAAATTTAAAACACAACAGAGGTTTATTACAAAATACAACCAGAGTAAAATGTATCAAATATGCAAGTGTGTAAATCTGCCTCCATTTGTTGATACAGAAACGAAGTAACACCATTCGTTGGAAAGCACGTAGCGCATAGCATAATCCTTCGGAGCGTTCAATCTACTCCTCAAGTCATAAACCGGTGTACCGAAGGACGTAAACTCGGCTACGTGCCCTTGCAAAGCTACCATCTTACATGTTGAGAAAATATTTGAGATATTATGACACGCCAAATGAGTACCTAATATTTATATTGAACAAATCTGTTACTGTCGTGCCTGCCTTAACATGCGTTCGCCTTAACCACAGAACATGTACCTACTCCTTAACGTTGTACGCGGTATCCTAACGTTTAATTTATATGTGGTACAAAAAACAGCAAAGCATAACATCATCAGATCAGATTAAATTAAACTAAATGGAATAAAGATACTGGTAATAAGGAAAAACAAAAAGTACCTTATCTTTTTCTTCAATTAGGAGGTACTCGTGAGCGTTACCAGATGATTTATTGTGTATTTAGTTTTTCGCAAACTGAATTAACACATTATTTATTACTACTTTTAGAAGTTTTATTTAAACGGGTTTGTTTTGATAACCATCAGGGGCACGATCATTCACCGAAATGTTTAATTCGAGTTCATGTGTGATCTCTAGAGCAAAGTTAATACCAATTCTTTTGCTTTGTTCATCTGTTGTTTTTTGTTACGTTGTTAGTCATTGATGACTTTTTAACCGACTTTAAAAATGAAGGATGTTGTCAATTCGTATGTATTTAGGGTATCATTTCTTATGTGTGTTATATACTTTCGAAAGTACTCTGAAGATAGTGGGCGAAGTCGCGGGCGGAAGTCTAGCGATGCCTCGATGCTTTAAAGTACCATTCACTAATCACATAGAAATAAAAGCAAGCGAAGCATTGTCTTATAATCTCAAGAGTAATTAGGTAAGTATATACTTATTTATCCGAGGTCATAATTTATCATAATACTAAGGACAGTAGTAGGTCTGACAGCTCCAGACATAGGTACTCGTAGATCTTCTATTTTAATGACTGTACGTATAACAAATATTATCATTGTGCTTTATGCCTGTCCCATGCCATGGTTAGAATTTCATACATCAATTGAGACTATCA
The DNA here is from genome assembly GCA_949319885.1 of Mecyna flavalis. Classification (NCBI taxonomy): domain Eukaryota; kingdom Metazoa; phylum Arthropoda; class Insecta; order Lepidoptera; family Crambidae; genus Mecyna; species Mecyna flavalis. Next base: position 11,155,782 of record OX439431.1, on the reverse strand, counting down.
TTGAATGGTTTAACATTTTGTACAAATAACAAAGTGGACGCATCAATGGGCCTGTTTCTAACTCGGTGAGCATTCTTTCCAATCCTGTAGGTACGCCCCGCATGCCTATGCACCAAAAATGGAAAATATAATAATATTATACAAGCGGCACAGTAAGTCAATAGATAGTGTTAAGTCAAACAAAGCGACGCAGACGGTCAATTAACTTCATTTAATTGTATTTTCTAAGGGTTAGTGCTTCTTTACCTTGGTCTACAAGTTTAAGAACCTGACCGTCTTCAAACTATGTCGTCACGTCACACACTGTCAGAAAATCGCAATCTAGCGGGATTTAATTCAAAATCGGAACATTGTTTTATGTATTAATTATTGATGTCTGTATATTCCTTAGGTACCACTAAACATGACCATATTTTTTTTTCTATTGTGAGTAGTGTAATAAAGATATAATAAATGTTTTTATCGGCAGCCAAACCGAGTCACACACTCACAACGCGTTTTGCATTGCTATTTTGTGCGAATTACGATTACGTTTACGAAGTGATTATATAGTCAATAGTGTTATTTTCTTTGCTTATTATATTGTTTGTATTGCATACGTCTAGTACCAATACATTTTACCCGTTTAATAATAGGTAATACCTGTTAAAATCTACCATTTCCATTAGGACACGAAATTAACTTCGTTTTTTTTTTAAGTTTTTAATTCATTGGATCCGAAAACAACTTATATCCCATAATATAGAAAAGTGTTTACCATCATAATAAAGCTGATAGTCTTGACTAATAGATACAATCTACAAGTCTTGCGCATTTTTGCGCTATAATTTTTTTTAATTTTTTTTCTGCATGGCTATCGAAATAACAAAATTTGGTCTTCTAAAAGAGGAAGTGATCGTTTTGATGAAGTTTTTTCATTTCTCTGAATCATAATTCTCGTGTATCTCTTTCTGAGAGTTCTAAAAATAAAATCAAGTCAGTATAGTACCAATTGGCCAGTTATCGGAGGAAGCCCCGGAGGCACGAAATAAAGACAATTGGTACTATAGAGAAAATTTTACAAGAAAAACTTCGCGAGTAGGATGTTAATACAGATCTCCTAAATAGACTATTAATCTCATCTGACCCCTATTTAGCAGGTATACGGAGCATACCACAAAAAATAATTTTGTTATTACTTCCCGTGCCCACTACAAACGAGTAATATGCCTATTTTCTGTATTTTTTTCACTTATCTTAACTAGGAAATAAACGAAAATTATTTATAAAACTATAAGAACACTTATTATAACATATTTCAATCAAATTCATTGGATCCGTATTATCAGGAATTAAATCCCGCTAGATTGCGATTTTCTTACAGTGTGCGTCATAGAGTTACCTTTGAAAAATATTTTACTAATATAGTCACGTCTGATAAACACGGTGATTTATATTGAAGACCATTGAGAGGAAAGACTAAGGCCGTTTTTCCGTACAAACGTATTCCCCTGTTTCCTCCCTAGATAATGCCAGTAGAGAAATAGTTTTTTTTCCAAAAATCTATGACCACTATTTGCATGTCCGTATGTTTTCCTTTTTTTCATAAATTAATAATTAAAAGAGTTATGAACCTTCAAAAACCTAAAAAAATGACCAGATTTTCCGCTGTGTTCAAACATCCAGAAAACAAATTTAACTAGATTAAATAAAAAAAAGAAAACATAGGAACACGGCCAAAGCCTTTCTTTAATTTTTGATAAAAAAAAGTAGTTAAATCGGTCAAGTTTTGGAAAAGAAATCAGGGGACTAGGTACGCAACGTTAATTTTAAAGGTATTTTCGCTACAAGCTGCAGTTGTCTCTATCGCGCTCTGCGTGGGATGTTCGGACACTGCGCGACAGCAATAGATTTTACAAATACCTATTTTTCAATTCTCTCGCCCTTAAGTATTTCCTCTTAATATCTTCCAGTGTAACAAAGCATAAAGACCCTAATTCTTTATGTCTTACATTTAAACTGAATCGTAGCTTATAGCTACGATTCATTTTAAATGTGAGACCCTTCAATGTAAGACTACCCACAGTATGAACCGATACGACTTGCAAGTGTTTAAAAAAAGAGTGCATTCCTTCCATAAAGGCCGGCAGCGCATCTGTGATTCCTCCTGATTTGCAGATGTCTATGGGCGGCGTTAGTCACTTTCCATGGTATGCCGCTTGCTCATCTGCCCGCTACCGCTATACTATAAAAAATATACCCACCTGGCCAAGCAATATACCTACTCGTAATATGAAGGTAGTTTTTCTTGTTTGAAAGACGGTATACACAGTTTTCAAAGTTGATTCATTATCGACCGACAAGGTCTGTTGTTGATAGCTTTTAGAAAAGTTTCTTTGGTTTGATATATCGTTCTCACTAATCGGAGTATAAGCTTGTAAAATAAAAACCCAATAGGTATCTGATGTATCTTAGGATATTTACATAATACTTCTATTATATTCACCTTTTTTGCGGAGGAAAATGCGTTGAAGCGTCATAAATTAACCATCAAGCTGGAAAAACATGGTCATGAACTATAATAGGTGAAGTTACTTCACTTCAGTAAGTACCTATCATGGATATATGATTTTAGCGGTTGGTGCAATAAAAAGTGCTACACTCACTCGATTTTTATGTTTGCCATGCAAATTGCAAGCCTAAATAAATTCTACCGCGGCAAAAATACTCGACATCCAGCACTGGACAAAATTTAATAAGATTTTTTTGTTTTCACTTAGGTGACACAACAGAGAGCAGAAATTATAAATGGATATCAATAAAATGGTGCTTTTTTTCTTTTGCTAGGTTAACAAATTTAAACTCATTTGAACTACTAGCCTTCCGCCCGCGGCTTCGCCCGCGTGAACTGTAGGATGTTTTTCCGCGGGATTAACATTATAAATTGTAGCCTATGTGTTATTCTGATGGAAGAAGTCAGAAAGCAGGATTTGGTCCTCCGCCTGATCTCTGATCGGCCGTAAGCATAAGCATTGCACATAGGGGAGGGAGGGGGAATAGCGCTCACTGGGTAATGGCGCTCACCTCTATAACTCTGTCAAAATGGAACGTAACAACAAACCACGCCGCGTGAAGCGCGAGGGGATGGGACCTCTAACAGACAGCGATGCAAACGGGCAATCAGCTCGCGTCATGTGACCGTGAAGTGCGTTTCTTCGTTTGCGGCCGCGCTGATCTAATTTTTGGTTACGTGTTTTTGCCGGTAAGTCCAATACCTTAATGTTTATTTGATTATTAATTTTACGTTTCTGATAGTAAAACTATTATATTTTGTGATAATGCAATAAATACTCAACAACTGTGTATAACTTTTTTTAAATCTCAAAATTATTACAAAAAGACCGCCTGGGGTTATACCGCTCATCTGAGCGCCAGCCTCTTGCTTGGTGACTTATTTTCTTATTGTTGTAGATATGCCAAGAAATCTTCAAAGGATCTCCGCTAAAGCGGCTTGGAGTGAAGAATTTGGAAAAAATAACGAGTTGGTGGTATTGCTGCACCATCTTATTGTTAAATTGAAAAAGGATAATCTTACATACAAATGGCAGTAATTGATACTTATTTGTGATTGTAGACTTTACTTTTATCGGATAAGGTTGATCTCAATAATATTTCTATGATTAAAATGTATCTTATTTGTAAAAACATGTTTGAGCGGCATTACCCAACGTCAGGGGCAATGCCGCTCAAACGTGTTTTTTTTTAATGTTTTCCTACTACTAGTAGGACAAAGATATATGCTTTTGTTGTTGAAATGTTGATTACTCTATAATTAAAGCCTTTGTTACTTTTTTTAATTTTCATTTATAATAAATAATTAAAAAAATATACCAGGTTTTCCCATTCCCCCGCCTTACCCTACTCTAACATTTATAATCGTATAGCTAGGCGGCTTTAGCCGACACTAGGTGAAGAGCTGGATGACTCTTATTGATAGCCTAACGCTTACCTACTTAAGCTGTATTTATGCTTAAAATTCCTATGTCTTCTATTGCAAATAAAGTCTATAGAACATTCATTCAGTTATCTTAAAAATTCTTAAGCACGAGTGATTCAACCCCAGAAAGCGGGTACCTACCTATTTTAATAAGTAAACAAATAGGGGGTGGATTGGCAAGCTAGTGAGCACCTAGTTATAGGCTCATTTAATCACATGGCAGAGCGGGCACGATCAAAGGCCCCGGCCGCCTGGGTGGATCTACGAGGGCGGTCAAATGTCATGTCCTACGTGTTTACTCAATAACCATTCAATTTATATTTCAATAAAACAGTCATTCGGTTCTTATATAAGTAATGAACAAGGTTTTTATAAATTTACGGCTATAAAGAAATAAATAAAAACGTGATTAATAAAATATGCCCAAATATTAAGATTTTTGCCATGTCCGAAAAGCACTACTGCTCGTTCAATTAATTATATTAAATCATCATAACTGTTTTGAGCACACATTTTCTAAGAAATATATATTACGTTTATAACACTACCGATTAATAAAAAACAAAAATAGTTATCGAACCATTTAGTTCTCTAAATATTGGATCAAAAAAAGTTTACAAAATTAAGTCATTGGTCAGCGCAGTTCTTGTTTTCAAGATTATCGCAACTTTGAGACATAAGGTAGAACACTTAAGTGTGTGACCAGACACCCCGCCCTGCTCCCCAGTCGATCAACGCACTTCACCGCGGAAAAACGCACGTTGTTGGCTCTGATAAGTTTTTAAAGTTCATTCTACAACAATTGACATTTCTATAGTCATTGTTATTTCTCTATCTAAATTCAATTTATATTCATGCCTACGTTCTTTTGCAACAATTTAGAATAAAGATACAAGTGTTTAATAACGTAATCATAACATTAACTAGCTGCCACGCCTTTTAGACGTGTTTCGACTTGTCCTTTTCAAATTCATCATTTGTCTGAACGTCATTGTTCTAAATCTTGATGAAGGTGACAATGACGCTGGTTGAGAATAATGACAAATGTTGTTTATGACAATGACTTGCGTTGAGAATAATGATTTTATTTCTTTTTACAGTAATATTTCCTTGATATCGCTATGAAACTAACCTATCACGTATTGCTGCTACATGCTGATAGTCACCAAACAGGCGACCTGCATCAAAAAATAAGATCCATCACCAAAACCCTTTCTTCTAAAACATGGGCTATTAGAGAACCCACAATGCGAACTACTGACTGAAATAGATGCAATATCTGAAACCTGGAAGGACCTGGACTGTCAGTCTTTGTTTGGAGATCCTCATGCTCACAACTATTTCCTGACAGAGCCCATGACGAAGAAAAAGAGCCATGTACTGAGTACATGTATTGAGGGACGAAGTTCGGGTCGCTATCAGGCGACTAAAAAGCGGAAAAGCTACAGGAAGAGATGCCATACCAATTGAAACCATCAAAGCATCAGGGGAGTATGGTGTCGATATCTTTCATACCCTGTGTAACAAAATTTGGGAATCAGGAATCTGGCCCCGAAGTGGACTCACACAGTCTTCGTACCTCTACATAAAAAGGGCTCCACTAAAATATGCAGTAACTACCGCCTAATAGCCTTAATTTCACATGCAAGTAAAATTCTACTGCATATAAATCTAAGGAAATTTCTCCTGAACAGGCTGGTTTTGTGAAAGGGAGGGGTACTCGTGAGAAGATTCTGAATTTGCGCCAGATCATTGAAAAAGCCAGAAAGTTCAACAAGCCGACCTATATTTGCTTTGTTGACTTCTCAAAGGCGTTCAACTCAGTGAGGTGGCCAGTATTTTGGGAGACTCTCCTGGCTATGGAAACACCTAAACATCTGGTGCACCTTTCTTGGAAGCTTTATGAAGAAGGAACAGCATCGGTGAGAACGAACGACGTGTCGTCAAATCACTTTCATCCAAGTGCCGGGGTCCGTCAGGGCTGCATTTTATCACCATTGCTGTTTAACACCTACACAGAATTCATTATGAGAATAGCACTCGAGAATTGGTCAGACGGAATCACAATTGGAGGTTATAGAATTTAAAATTTGCAGTATGCAGATGACACAACCCTATTTGCAACAAGCATCGGCAATATTAAAGATAATCCCTGTTGAGTAAAATGGAGCAAGTTAGCCTTGATATCGGTCTGATTTTTTTTTATATGGGAGCAGTCTGGATGACCTCACTCCACCTGATGGTAAGCGGAAGTGAGGTCCAAATAAAATAAAAATTAAGGCTGACTGGCTCAATAGAACAAAGTACCCATTGAGCCAGTCACCCTCACCCTGAAGGCCTGCTTAGATGCCGCTTCACGCCCCGCCTAAAAAGCCCTGGATTATAGGAGGAAGGAAACACATGAGCCGGAAGGGCATTCCATGACCTAATGGCACGGGGCAAAAAAGAGGAACTATACCTCTTGGTACGGGCCACCAGTGTCTGGATGGTATGGGGATGGCAACGCAGTCCGGCGCGTGTTGTTCGGGAGTGAAAAGGGGAGGACGGGATGAGTTGGAATAACTCTTCAGAGCATTCCCCATTATAGAGACGGTAGAGAACACTAAAACTAGCAACGTCTCTACGTAACTGAAGAGGTTCTAGGGTCTTAGTCACTTCTTGATTATCGACAATACGGATATCACGTCGTCAACCTGTCGAGGGCCTCCAATAAGTACTTTGCGGAACCATCCCAGAGATGAGAGCAATATTCCACACACGGGCGAACCTGTGCCTTGTATAAGAGACAAAGCTGCACCGGAGTGAAAAATCGTCTCATACTGTTCATTCCGAGTTTACGGGAAGCTGTTCTGATGACGCTCTTGATATATTATTCCCGTTGGTTCAAGTTGCTACGAACATCGATGCCAAGGATGCTTAGGCTATCCTGTATTGGTAAGGGCGTGATCTGAAGAGTGGAATGGGAAAGAAAAGGAGAAGATTTGCAGAAAACAAACACACCTGTCAGGTGTTTTCTTGGCATTGAACTCGATGAGATTGCTGGCAACCCATTTGGATATGCGGTCCAGGACCTCGTCAAGCTCGGCGACAAGAAGATTCCTGTTTTCCTCGGTTTCGGTCTGTTTAGCCGCAAGTCTTCCGAAATATCGTGCGTGGACAGTGCTGTCATCCGCATAGCAATGAATATTACCTAGTGATAACATGTCATTGATATGCAGAAGAAACAAAGTCGGCGACAGGCATTGAGGCACTCCGGAATTTATTGGAAGGAAGCGAGAAGCGCGTCCATCACGGAGGACACGAATCCTGCGACCCTCCAGAAATCCCGCAATCCAGTCGCATAATAAGCGAGTTGGCAGACTATATGCCGGAAGCTTGGAAAAAAGCGAGGGATGCCAAACACAGTCAAAAGCCTTGGCAATATCCAGGCTAATAGCCATAGATTCACCATGCTTCTCCATATCCTCCCCCCAGAGGTGCGATACGTAAGCTAGAAGATCACCCGTGGACCGTTTTGGTCTGAAACTATACTGTCGGTCATGTAGTAATGATCTTCTAGTTAGCGGACAAGTTGGGAGTTGATTATCCGCTCAAACACCTTTCCAAATACAGAGGTTATGATGGCTATGGGTTTGGTACCTGCTTGGTACCTATACTATTTGGACACAGTTCCAAACCAACGATTTAATCATCCAAGAACTCGACATCAAACAGCGTCTTTCTTCCATCGTCCAATGTCGTATTCTCACTTTCTTTGGACATATCATACGTCGAGAAGACATCTGTCTTCATAGATCTCTATGGAGCGACTTGTGGTGCAGGGGAGAGTCGAAGGCGCTAGAGCGCGCAGTAGATCACCGATGCGATGGACCGACCAAGTCAAGGCTACATTCAATGGTCCACTCCATGAATGCACAAGAAGAGCTACAGTACGAGATGAGTGGTGGCGGATTGTAAAGGTTGCTACCACCCCTGATGTGACGACCACTCTGCCAAGAGTGTGACGACAAAGAAGAAGAAGAATATAGATCAATGTGGCCCTTTAAAGCATGTAATTTAAATGAATATTTTCAAAGATAACAGTTTTACAATGCAGGGACATAGCGGTTGAGGCAATAATATAGTATACATCAGAATAACACAGGCTATAATTTATAAAAATCCCGCGGGATAACGTCCTATAGTTCACGCGGGCGAAGCCGCGGGCGAAAGGTTAGGAAATTATATAAATTAAAAACAACAGATTGTTACTAGGTACTCATGATTAAAATCATGTTTCCTACAAAATTGGGTTTTATTCCTGATATTTCAAAAACATTTATAAGTTTGTCATTGTTATCAACACAGGTCATTGTTCTTTACAGAAATATCATTTTCCTAATACGCAATCATTATTCTGAACATATTTTTATCTTCTTTTGTCAATATTTTGATTAGTATAGGTCGGATTTGTGTGCTTTTAATATACAATTGCTTAGAATCTTGAAAACTATAGATCCTATATTGTACTGAAGCTCTGCACGTGGGTTGATAAAAAATCTAAATTTTTTATCAAAAATAACATTCTACGTAGATCCACCCCTGCGCTGTGCGATCGCCTGTGAACTCGAATTCAATGAATTAACACGTATGACATACTTGTTCAAATTTCTTTCCAGTTTATTCACCTCGCAAAACAATCACCGTTTTTTAAGCAATCCAGATGGAATTAATAGAGCGTTTATCAATTTTGGCTTTTTATTGAGCTGATTTTGTGGTTTGCAGGATTAATAATCTTTTAATGTTAAAAAATGCTGAAAATGTTTGTAGTACAACTTTCAAATTATTTATTGCTTAAAATAATTCTAAGATTAAAAGACAAATGACTAGCGGTTGCCTCCGTGGTTCCACCCGCGAGTCATTCCTTGTCAATTTTATCACCCCCTACCCCCCTCATTTCCGAAATCAAAAGTACATACCAGTAGGTACACTTAAAATCAAAGGCTCGAAAGTCAGAAAAGTCTACTGTCTGGCAGCACATTGAGCGACGCTTCCTGGTGAAGTGTCCCTCAATGGAATAGGCCGCAGTGGCCGCTTACCATCAGGTAGGCTGCGTGTCCGTCTGCCAATTGACTATGTCACCCGGGGAGAGTGTAGCTTTCCAACAGTGAAGAATTTTCCAAATCGGTTTTGTAGTATTGGAGCCTATACAATACAAACAAAATATCATGTTTATAGTATAATATTAACAATACCATATTTATACGAACTGCGATTTTTATTATTTGTAATTTTATATAAAATTTAACAAGGTTTCATTGTATTTCTCGAAATCCAGGTCATTCATCAAGACATCAAGTTTAGTAACACTTGGATGCACATATTATTTATTTATAAAAACTTTATTGTCTTCAAAATTAGGGTACAAAAGGCGGACTTCACGTTAAAAGCATTCTCTACCAGTCAACCTTTATTATAAAATAATTAAGGAAGGCAAAAGTCATTCTAGTCATTTAAAGAGAAATGTTAGTGTAATATAGAGATCAATATTCAGATAACGTCCATATCGAATTGAGAGTAACTTGCAACATTTTTCAAGTTTTAAGGTTTGAGTTGGTGCAGTAGTGGCATTAACATAACTTTATATTCAGTGGCGGGACCGAGTCACTGGTGACATCGTAAATTCTGTCGAACTTACAAACGCACTAGATGGAGATTTTGATTCGTAACTTATAGCTGTCCATGAATTATTAAGTATTATGAATAAGTTTTTAAAGTTGAACGGTATGGGGTTGCTGAGATATTTCTCGGACTGGGTTCATCTATTTATAATACTACCACGTCTTTATTGCCAACTAACCGGAAAATAGAAATAAGAATAAAAATTGCCACCTCATTGTCATTTCCAAATTGTCGTTATCATTGCGTATTCTTAGATAATTAAAAATATAAAAAAAACAGACAAAATTGAAGTCATGTTAAAATAAAAAACTGGTTGGATTTATTATTAAGGCGAAGATATTATTTTTTACTGTTTTTTACCCAATGATTTATTTGTTAATATCTGTACACTATGATTAGAATAACGAAACACAGTCATTATAAAACTTATAAAATGTGAAAAAAAAACCATATAAACTTTTTTAGCAATGACATAGGTATAAATAGTTGACGTCGAATTCTTTAATATCAAAAGTATATTACTTTTCTCTATGAATATCAATCAATATCCGTCATTTATCCGTAAATAACGTTCGTGAACAGTATTTACAAGATTTAATCAATTAAATCAAAAATTGATTATAATTTATAAAACTATTTTAAAACCATGGCAGATGACGACGATGAGGGTGGTTTTGGTGGGATGTATGAAGATGGACATTGGGTATGGGATGACTCTTCTAACGGACTGATTTTCGTAAGGTTGGTTTTCGTTAATGTAATTGATTTATTATTACTTTAGGCACTTAGTAGCGATTACGATTTAATTTAAGTTTCGTAAAAAGTAACACTTTTAATAGTAAGACAAAAAACCAAACTGTAACAAAGTGCATGCTACTTATTTCGGGGTCAGATCAATGAAATCAATCTATATGATAAAGTTCAATATTTATTTAAAAAACGTCATGTATTAGAAGCAGCGTTTGAAACATACAAAACGTGAAATACATAATTTGTTTTTTATTAACCACTCAATCCCGAACCGGCACTCGGGTGCCGCGTAACAATAGATTTTCTATTGTGTCTGGTAATCCGGGGCTCGAAAGATTAAAATATAAAAATGAATACTAGGATATTTTTTCTGATTGGTTATCTAGTGATCTTCCACCGAAACCTGTAGAGGCTATACAAATTCTGGCGAAGGCGCCTACTGGGACAGTCGAGTTTAGAGACGACGTAGATCTCATTGAGCAGGTAAGTTTCATTTCATTATAATGCCTGATTACAAGCTTTTTTAATACCAGATCAGTTGGCAGACAGGCACGCAGCCCACCGGATGGTAAGTGGTCACCGCGGCCGCGGTCACTGGTAGGCTCATCTGATCTTCGAGCCTTTGATTACAAGTATACTGGCTTCCACATTAATGCTGTCGGAACACAGCGAAAGCTGTTATGGCGGCAGATTTCACCTGTGGGGGGTGGGGTAACTAGCCAGTCGGACTCTGAAACAGCCCTACCACCAACCAGACCCAAGGCGGGAATCGAACCTACGACCTCCGGGTTTTATATCCGAGCGGCTTAGCCACTGTTCCACAGAGGCGGTCAATCAATTATAACGCCAAATAAGAATATTATTATTTGAGTTTTCTCTTTTAATAACTATTTATATATTGATTTAGATTAGATTCCGACGTCGTTATCAAAGAAAATTAAAGGCAGGTCAAGCTGATGTCATAACTTGTCAGGTAAGTAAAAAATGATTTCTGCACATTTAACGTACTCTCGTTTATTGTGACACTTTTAAACTCACTTCTTTTTTTGAGATCTAAACAATAAGCCGTGCCGAACTCCAGTACCAGGTGGGAATCGAACGCGAATTCTGGTGAAATAGTCGACCATCAACCATTATACCAAAACGGTTGTCAGTTGGGACCTTACTTTGGTAACTGTACGTATTTTCTATTTATATTTTCAGGATGTGAAAGATATTGCACTGTACACAGCTCCAGTGCATATAATGAGTCCGGCGCTTATAAATATACTCCACCTGCCTACGACAGAGCGATTTATAAGAGCGCTGATATTATATTCAGTTTACTATTTGCAGGTTTGTAGTAAATAATTAATTTGATATTCATTTTCGATTTCCAATTTTCCATAACAGTTCTGATTTAAGATTGCAGATGAAATGGCTAATCGTATGATGGAATTAGACACAAAAGTCAGAACTCCGGATTGTGATATTTTTGAAACGGAATATCGTGACAACTTAGCAGACTTACGTCTTCTTGTAGCAAAGGAATATTGTACAATGCTTATTGGTAGGGTATCAAATGGGTTTTATTACTTTTTAAATGTGATAATGGACGTCTTTTTTTTCGACTAACAAATGCTCTTGTCTAAAGGTGGGGCAGATACTAGGAAATTTCACCACATGGGGCCGCAGAAAAAGAGACAATCTTTATCGGATAAGGACGCTCGACAGTTTGAAACTTTGCTTCGAATGTGTGTTCAGATTGTTTGGCTTGCAATTGGGCGGAAATCTTTCAATCAAATAGGTATTTAATTTACTCTTTGTGTTTTTCGTAAAAATAGACTGCTCTATTCAAGGTTAATTTTGACGTGACTTTGACTATGAGAAGTGTGTTTCTGACTCTTGCACTTATTGTGGTTTGAGTTTCGACGTTTGGGCCCATTTTTTATAACAACACACGGGAGTTATTTTAAAATCGATAATGTGTGAAGTTAAAGATTATGCAAAGTACTTAACAGCGATAAACGTATGTCGTTAGAATTGGAAATGAACCGCATCTTCAAGTCGGAGATATTCAATGCAGTAGAGCACAATTTGAAGACGGGATACATAAGTAAGATGTCTAAGGAGGAACGCGCGGTGTTGCTTGGCCACTGTCTCCGGTACGACAAGAAGCTCAATACTAGATCGCCGCTAATGAACGAGGTTTTCTGCCACAGGCAAATTGACTATCGTATGATGGGTCTCGGAGTCATTAAGACACAACAGTAAGTATTTTTCTTCTTGACTGTTTTAATTTAATGAATAATCGTTATGTGGATTTGAAACGTTGACAAGGGTTTAAGTCGTGTTATACTTATATGAGAATTTTGTTACTTCTATTTGTTTTTTGTTTAGAATGTCTCCAAGGCTTCACTACATGCTCCAGGCAATAGCTGGACCCGAGGAAAGTTTGTCTGAATTGGGAGTAGTAGTCGGAATACTAGGAATGCCTCGATCGTCGTTTGACACAATGTTGAGGCCGCTACCCACCAGCGGAGAAACAGGAAAATCAAAGGCTTCTATGTAAGTCAGAGATTATGTACAAATATGTATTACGGAAAACACATATCTAGTTATAGATTTTACCCTCACCAGATAAGCGTCTCATTAGAGTGGAAGTTCCTCTATGCTCTACCTTTCGTACACGTTCTTTGTGTACTATTGTTTATAGAGCTGAACTTGACTTGACACACAAACTTGTAAAAACCATAATAGCAAAAGAAGGTACTTGCAATTGACTTGCAATTAAATTTTCAACAAGTTACGGGAGATTTTTTTTATATCGTTTCGAGTTTTACTTATACATTTCTATTTACAGGGAATTTTATCTTAAATAATTATTTTTTTCGATATTAGGTCGTCTGCGAGTGGATATAGCGCGAAGAGTGGCGGCACGAAGAGTCAACTTGTTGCACAAAAACTTTACCCTGATATTGCATTACCCAGAAAGGAAACTAGAGAGTAAGTCAATTTTAAAGTACTTCTAATCTAAATAGATAGTTTTAATGAAAAATTTGGTGCACTTTTAGAGCGTGCGATAGATTTATATAAGGATGAGGAGCGCGTGCCCTGCCTGTTTAAAAAAATATTTTCTTTACTTTTTAGTGTTTCAACAAGAAAACAGTACTTATTTCTCATACAAAAGTATTAGCCTTTATTGTCCCATCTCTGTGGTTATTCGCCCTTATGAGGGGCATCTGCGGGCCTCGAGCTTACGCTCATTACCCGGGCTGCTTCTCAAGCACCTTACGGTGCCCGGTGGAGGTGTGTCCGGCCTCATAACGAGGCCGATCTTTGCCCCTCCCTATAACGCTGCGTTCCCCTGTGCGGATGGGCACACCAGGTGAGACCCTTGCGGGAGGCCCAGCGAGCTTACCAGCAAACGGGGGACGGCTTACCGCGTGATCTGACATAGGGATGGCGATTCTTTCCGAAAAAAATCGATTTTTTGAATCGATTCGAATCGTGGCCCAATGAATCGATCCACAAAAAATCGAGGCCAAAAAGATCGATTTCTGAAAAATCGATCTTTTTTTCAAGTTGATTTATAATGTATTATAAATAAAGATCGGATATTCGGATGCATATTTACCTCAAATTGAGGTATTGTCATAACATGGAAAGCACTTTTGATTCGATAAAATCGACTCGATCGATAAATTTAGTTTTTTATTATTGAATCAAATCGGGTGTGTGCCGTGTGTAGCTATATTTACTTATTTTAAGGTGTTAATATGGAGTGCACTTTTGTATCAAAAAAAATTGGGGGTTTTGGATTTGACAAATAAAAATTTTTATAACAGAAATAAAGATTGCCTTATATTTTTTCTTTAATTTTCAAAAGATTTTTAATATACGAATTCACAGACGACGGAGAAATGGCCGGGCATATATAAAAAAATACATCCAATCGGATATTACCTCCTCCTATTTTGAAGTCGGTAAAAAAAAATGCCACATGCTAAAGACGTCAATTCCCACCGTGATATCGACTAGATTCGCATGTACATACTAATTTCCCGGAATCGCGGGATTAATAAGGAAAAAATATTTTTAAGAAGGCGCTTCCATAATATTGTAGCAAAAATGAACTTTAGGTAAATAATTTATGCATCCGAATATCCGACCTCTAATGATGACGCAACAAGAAATGTCAGTCACAGATACAGACAAAAGTCAAAGATTACACAAACGTTACTTAAAGAAAGGCGCAGGAATCCAAACATTCAGCCATTTCGCGAGTTTTCGAATAATCCTTTAACCGGCAGCACTCTTATAATACGCGTACTTACATTAAATTAATTGTAAATACTTTTTTGGTTTATACCAAAATATAAAATAAAATCGAATGTCGATTTTCAAGGGTGAAATATCGATTCACTGAATCGATTCAGTACTAAATATCGATTTAAAAAATCGATCTTTTTGGCTCAAAAAATCGATTCTTCGATTAATCGATCTCAGATCGCCATCCCTAATCTGACAGGGAGGGGTGGGAGACAGGGATGGAATGCAGGGACCAGGGGAAGGCAACTACATTAACTATTTAGTTAAACAGTTGCCTGAGGGGGGCGGGAGGATTGTTGCTAATCTGCCTGTCTGTGTCCGTCTGTCTGTGCCCTCATTTCGTGTCTCGTCGGGTCTAGGGACGAGAAACATGGCGGACGGGATGCGCCGGGCAAGACGCGGATCACGGGTACAACGGGAAGGGGTCCATAATGTCCCACTGCAGGACAATCAAGACAATGATGGGTGCTAGTGATGGGATTGGTGATCAATCACAAACCCGAGCTGTGACCGAAAATATAAATACGATTTAATTGAATTTATTTCTTATTACAGAGCATTATTCCCTTCTTCGTTTCCTGACGAACCGGAGGCGATACGACCATGCAGTGAAACGCAGCGTCGGAGATGGCAAAACAGATTGATGAAGCTTCTTCACCCCCATGGACGTTGAAAATTTGAATCACCACGAAAGGGTTGAGCTCATCTGATCGCACCGCATTGCACTTTTCTTCGATCCTATCCTTTTCTGCCGCTCATTACAGTCATTTACTAGAGCGAGAAAGAGTGTGAGGCAGCGCACCGTCTATTGTGGCTAGATGTAGTCAATCCTCATGGACTGTGGTCATGGTCTATTTAGTCTGTAGAATATATTCATAGAAATGAGTACCTATTTATTTTGTGTTTGGGTGGAGTGTCCCGTGTTCTTTTACAATCGTCATATTTTTGCTAATACTAGTACTTTTCTATTTTGATTGTGATAAGATTTATAGAATATTGTCTTTTTAATTTACTAAATCCTTTTTTAATTCGAGTTAAGATATTGATGTTAAACTTTATCCTTGAATGAATCCAAAATTATGTTACTATTTGGCTAAGATGACAAAAAGATAATTATTTTTCTGTAATCGATATTTTGAATATATAAATAATTATTGTAATTATAATAATTGCAGACACATGGTGTCGATGCCTGCAATTATTATAATTTCAATAAAACTTAGGTATAACAATTTTCGCAGGTAACCTGGTTTTGCTTAAATGAAATTTTAATTAACATTTTACTGACCCGAATTAAATGTTTGGAGTAGATATTACGTTAGCTTAATTTCAATTTAGTTTTGTAATTTTGTTGTTTACTTGCTGATTATTTATACTCTTGTTTTTATAATTTTAATTTATTGTAGATTTTGTAATAAACTTAAATTTTATAAATATTTTTATTTGTTATTTTAATGAGATAGGTACATCAGAAATCTAGTCATCCAGGGCAATGTTTCTTGATAGTACAGGATCCGTATATAGAATGACCTTCACCGACTGGATTTTATTAGGCAACCCATCACCGTTACATTCGTTAACATAATTTAATTCATAAATACATTTCGTCCGGTTACTCGATCGGTGAAGGTCGTTATATTATATCGTTTATCAACAAACCACTTAAGAAAAGAGATTGTGTCAAACATTTCAATTAGTTCAGTTTCATTGCAGTGGGACATTAATTCATGTTATTATAATTTCATGTAGGTATTCCGATTGATATCACAGCAGCACCGATTTGTTTGTGTCTTGAATGTTATATGTTTATAGCATTATATCCAACATGAAGCTAGCTGACCTAATAAGTAATAATTTATTATTTTCCGAGTTCTGAAATCCCAGTTAACAAGTTCCAGAATACAGTATTTCGATCCACTTTTGACAGGGTAATTGTGCTAGCCGCCAATCATTGAAATATGTCTGGATTTATTAATGAACACCACGTCTGGCATTTAGAAACTTCTTCAGAAACTATCAAGGTAGTTATTCTGTTGTGATCAATACTTGAAATGATAAGTCAAATATCTACGGGCATTATTCATGCCTGTGGTATACCTGCAGATCTACAGCAACAAATACAAACTATTTAAATTAGAATATTGTCTACGAGAGAAGGCTTTTACCTAACAGTGGGTTGCCACGGGCTGAATAGATAGATATACAGGGTGTTAGGTAACCCGAGGGACATATTTAAGGAGAGTGTTCAGAATCCGATTAAGAGTCCAATTCGCTATAAAAAATATATCCTTAATTTTTTTTTATAATTATCCTAATAATTTATGTATGCATGAACTACCTAAAAATCCCGTGTGCTGAGCGGCCGTTTACGCCCCAAACTCAAATTGTACGCGATTACAATTTGAGTCTTACTTGAACGAGTGCACGAAATAGGTACTGTGAAGGGAAGAGTGCCCGCACGTTAAGCGGATTTTCAGGTTTCGACAATTCCTTGTTGTGCCACTGCACTGGTGGAACAAGTTGGTGGCACGACGAGGAATAAGCCCTTCTCATTGATTTATACTTAGGTATTTTGTTATATCAAAGCATGAACTATTTGGGGTTTAAACATGTCCCTCGCATTTCATGTCATACTGTATATATTGTCTCTATACTAATATAAAGTCAAAAAAAGTTTTAAATCCAGAAAATAGTCATTTTAGGACACCTGAGGACAGCGTACTGTCCTCAGGTACTCAACCAAACAAGAACTCGGTAGAATACATCCTATCACCACATTCTGGTCCTGTTCTAGTTAAATCAAAATTAAAATCCAGAATGTGATCGACGACGGTTTATTAGAAATTGTGAGGTCACTGTTGTGAGCGCAAGTTGTGGAAGTGCCGCATCACCGAGTAGTGCTTGCCGGTGAGGCGGGCGGCGCGCGCCATCCACTTCAGCCGTTGTATCGAATTGCAGCGCCGATTCCTCACCGTTGTACTCGGAAATTCGTCGGGCAGTGCATCTCTGAAAGTCACAAAAGCAGTGTGTTATAATTAATTATTATAATATATAATATTTAATTATTATATTATCCTACAATATAATATAATATGGTTTATTGGTTGCTTCTCTGAAGCAGGCAGTTGTTAAAATAAGGTAGGTAAAGTAAAGTAGGTAAATACCTACTTTACTTTACCTACATTATAAATATACAGCAGGGTTTTTACCCTCTAAGATTTTTCTTTGAAATCAAGTTATTGTATCATGATGTATAACGTACCAAAAATAGTTTTTCTACTAACTATTACCTTTTGAGAGAGAAAGAGATATGCTTAAGTAAGGGGCATGATGCTGTAGTATTTGAGTATCATTACAATTAATAAATAAAGTTTAAAGCGTTCAGTCCGCAAATGCCCGGACAAAAAAGACCATGTCTATAATAATTGGGAGGTATAGGCATGAACTCTCATTAAGACGCACTATCTATTCCTGGACATTACGAGTACTTGTCTTTTCTTTTCGCTGAATGTACATATGTGTGGTGTGTAAGTGCTCTTTCACGTACCTATGTTGCAGTCGTTTTAAGATAAAGAATATTAATAACTTACTCTTCTTCATATTCTTTACGAGGTAATTGAATGTCTCCGTAAAGATTTTTCATCACCGTGCTTTTCCTTACGCTAGAGCGTGAGGTCCTCGATATAGACCTGTAAATTAATAACCATTATGTCATGTCATGAACATTCATTAGGGAAATACGTGTCTCACTATCAAATAGTCTAAATGTGTATCAGAAGAAAGTGTACAATTTGGGCGAAATGTTTTTTTTGTCATGTTATAGGTATAAGTCGGCCAGACTCTTCACACCGGACTCCGGAGTTAAAGAGCTCACTGTTCCAGTCTTATTCTTTTCAGTGTTTAAAGGGAAGCAATGCACTGTTCTTTTTTGCCTTGTCAATAAATTAGCCACTTAGAAAAAAAACGTCACTATTATCCTATTCCATTGCGTACCGCAATGAATGTTAGGAGCGCATAAATTAACCGATAGATTTAGGTACACCTCAGTTACGATTTTCTTGATTAAATGCTTCCAAGAAAAAGTAATATTTACTTGGCTCGAAAACTCGCCGTCGAGGTAGATGTTGAAGTTACAACTGGTATTTCTCTTAGCATAATATCGAAGCCAGATCGTGGAAGTCCAAGTATTCCAAGAATCACACCTCTTTCTTGAAATAATTGCTCACTTAATGAAAGGGATTCTTCTAAATATCTCAAACGTGGTGAAAGTCTAAAATACAACGTTTATAATAATTATGTTAGGTATATAATATGTCGCAGCCGGATTGTATAATTCGCCGTATTACATTATAGCTAGCCGTCAGCCGTTTTTTATTGCGGCAAGCCAATGATTTCGGCTGAATTCAGCTCGTGTCTACCCACTCTTAGGTATAGGACTCCTCTCTGTCATGCCAGCGGTTTAACTCCTGTGCAATGTTTACCCAGTTGACCTGGCAATGAAATTATACATATACATAGTTTGTTTTATATAATACTTTACATTTTTAGATGTAACTTACGTCGGGAACTTCATCGTTGCGAGTCCAAACAATCTGTAGTCTACTGATCGATGGCAAGAAATTTCGTTCACTAAAGGTGATCTTGTGTTTAACTTTCGCCCTTGTCGTAAACAATGGCCAAGAAGCACTTCACGTTCATATGGCATCATTTTAGCAATGTAGTTGGTATTTAATTTATGCTCCACCATATTGAATATTTGAGATTTGAATATTCTATTAACCTCTACTTCTGAAAGATAAAATAATATTGCATGTAACTATGTATTATGTTACATTATTATTATATTATTCGAAATTATTATTTTCTTACCTACCTATTTGATTAAACGATTTTCGTCCAAGTGCTAGCCAAACGATTTGTATACTAAGGCGCAGAATAGATTCAAAGAGTGCAATGTCCCTTTTTGACAACGACCGTAGTTTTTTGTTAGGACCCATGTGGTGAAATTTTCTGTAGTCCTTCCCACCTGTAAAAATACTTTCTTAAGAAACAAGTAAACAATCTACTACAAACAATAAGAGGTGGTAATGTCAAGTCAATCGTAATTATAAAAAAAAAAATGTGTAAAAACTGTAGAATGTGTAAAAAAGCTGTTTATGGAAAATGTATAAAAGATAAAAGAAAACAATTATATGTTACAGATGTTACTCGAGTTAAGAGCTATAATTGTTATTCATTAACAAAAAAATAAAGTTTTAATATTTTTGTTTCATTATAAACCGAAATACACAATAATTTTATGAGGATTCTGAATAAATCTCTAGGAGCGTCAAATTGACGGCTGCGGTCTTTATTGAGTTTATAGGTATAGTATGAAACACGGTCCTTCTAGTGTTAATTACTTTCTTGTCTTTGAGTTGCCGCTAGAATAGTTCTTTTTTTCACAAACTCTGCACGTATAGGTTGTTCACTAGTTGAAGGACAAAATCATGAAAAGAAATATTTATTCCTGTGACTTTTTGGTACAGAATCCATGAGTTTACAGCTGCTAATTCAAGTATAATGTGAAAAACATAAGCTATCTTCG
Organism: Mecyna flavalis; assembly: GCA_949319885.1. NCBI lineage: Eukaryota > Metazoa > Arthropoda > Insecta > Lepidoptera > Crambidae > Mecyna > Mecyna flavalis. The sequence goes on along the minus strand of OX439431.1, from coordinate 11,135,497 downwards.
ACTTCCAGCTCTTATGGTGCCATTGGATCGATGATGTCCACACCGAATTTCGTTTCATTATAAAACCATATAATGAAACGAAATTCGGTATTTTGACCAATTTCTATGCTTACGTTTGGTTGCAAAATACTCAATATAATAACATTTTTTCCTGGTTTTCTTTGATCGACAGCAAGGGTTGTATTGGTCTCCGTTTTCATTATAAACTTTTCATATTGTTCTACAAATTGGCGGTACTTCTAGTCTTGCTCGCCGCATTGTTGCAACAATACTAGTCTTTTCGACCATGAGTTTTTTAGCCTAATTTATCGACGTTATATCTTTACCACTTTTACGAGTATCACCTGGACACATCTTGTTGTATGTCACGATATCGCGACAGTTCTTGTTCTATTTGGGAAGTAGTGAGACTGCGGCGGATTTTTATAATAAATCGCGACTGCCCATGCCCAATAAACGAAATCAACGTCTACTAAGTGTAATATAAACAAGCAAAGTAATAAAAATATAAGTATCTACTCAGAATTCAAATTCAAAATAAAACAGAAGTACCGTCATTAGTTCATAGAAAGCTTTGTTTACTATTATTATCGCTGCCGTCACATTGACGGTGTGCGGTCTTAGTAGGTATTTGTAAAAAAATCTCATAAACCACTTAAATAATTATAGTTTTCTTTATGGATTTAAGCTAACAATGCCAAATTAGGAAAAGTCATAAAATATGAAAAGGAACAAAATTATAGTTTGTAAAATATTTAAGAATGAAATCGCCGTGCCGTCAAATTGACGGCGTTGGTCTTTCTAGACAATCGAAGGCAAAATAAGAAATTTTTTTTTTTAATTAGTTTGTGAGGAGAACCTAAAATCATAGTGGTATATTCTTTGGCGACGAGTAGTCTTAAGTCTTCCAAATCGTCCTTTAATTCCTGCTCCATCTCCATGCTTCTTTTAGTACGAATTTTTGTTTCCAGTTCCAGCACCCGCTTACTCATTTCATCTGACGTCTGCAAAAGCCAAGTAGGTATTGCACTTCTGATCAATTCTTTTTCTATTTTTAAAGATCATTTAACATTACAAATAAATAAATATACACAGTTGCACATAGATTTCAACCCAATTCATGAGACCATGATCCGTCTTAATTTTAGCATAAGTAAGATGTCCTCACACTGATGAGCCAATCATGTGATTCGTGGAAAATTTAGGTCATGCCTGGTCCTAGAGATATTGGCTCATTATACAGGTTGTGCACTCTAATTTTTGCATATTTATTGTAAGTTTAGTATCTGGTACGAGTACACTTACCTGTAGGTAGTATTGACAATAGAGTATTAACGCTCGTATAAATCTTTCTGTTGAAGGTGTGTGTAATATATTTATCACCGTTGGGATCAGAAGAGTTGATGGGCAAGTGTATAGCACAACGTCCTTTATATCCTAAAATTATATTTATAATCAAAGCAATTTGAATCTTATATCTTATATCAAAAGTTAAATATTACATCAAAAGTAGAGCTTTTAGCACCTGAGTAAAGCATCTAATGTGTGTGGTACAGAATTAAAATAAGTAATTACTATTCATATTAGGAAAAGCAATGTTTGGTTTATTGCATTGAATTTTTTTATCGAATAAAAATAAAGATAACTGTACCTGGAGAAAAATAACATCATCGTCTCCCTCAGATTTTCTTTGAAATCGTTTACGAAATCTTAGCTGAAATGATTACAAACGATTATTCGAATGTGGTTCAAATAGTGCATGCAGGGTTAATAAATTAAAATTGGTATTTTTAGAAAGGCATAGTCTTTAGGCTTCAAACTGTAGGAACCTCTTCGGAATTTAATTTGTTTGTCCAAAGTGATACGGGTGTTCGACATTAGAATTTACGTTTCTCACGACTATAATAGGTTAGGTTGTAATTATTGAATTTACACATAACATTTTGTACAGTGTATTACATATATTGATTAAATTCTTTTAAAAGATTAATAATAATAAAAATAGTAATACCTTACGATAAATATTTACCTATATACTATATTGTTTCCTTCACGATAATACATACGTTACATACCTGTTCAACTATATCTATATCATCTTTAAATTCTATATTGCCAAATGTTGCTGCTGTAGGTGCCGCTGAAACGTATTCGTCATCAGGGAGACATAAATCGCTGTAATTAATTTGCATATTTAACGATACATTTATTACAACGGTAGTTGTAATAAGCGGTTGTACTTTTATTTTATGAGCTTTTTAATTCTGAACTGCAATGACCTCCGTCATTTCATTCCAAGCTATAGTTACAATCGTAATTTAATCGCCCCTGCTGCAAGACGGTGGCTGTTGAATACAGATACTCGTTCCTACTATTTAGCCAATGTTTCCGACGTCGTCTGTGTTGAATAGTTACTTTGGGCAGCGTTTTTATTTATTAGGATAGTTATATTTTTCCATATAATAAATAAATCATAGAAAGTGTTATAATTGACTTAAAATATTTTATATTATCTATTATCTACTACGTTCTTTGTACTACTATATAATTACAAAACCTAAGCCTAAATAATTCTTTCAATTGGGTAAGCTTGCCTTTCAAACACAAGTGCATTGGTTTCGTCGCTCCATTCCCAGTGTCCATTTTCGTAAAGCGCCTGTTCTTCTTCTTCATCGTCAAAGGGTTCAAACATTTTTGCAAATAATATTTAATTAAGTAAAAAATATACAAAAAGTAAACAAAAAACTTGTAAAAAATATTTCAAAAACGTAAATGAAACTAAAAAACCATTGTAAATGCAGTAAATGTCAAATATTTTTTTATACCCATCCCAACCAAAATGTTAAGGCGTGTTTTTTTCTTGAGCAATAGGCAGCAATAGGTACAGCCTACAGGTCACTGCGCCTCATTGTGCCGGGTCCGGCCGTTATGCCCCCATTCCGGTTTGCCCCCGGCCGCTGTGCCCCCACGGTTTAACGGCAAACTGGAACAAATTTACTTAAAATTGTGGGGGCATACCGGCCGGGGGCAAACCGGAATGGGGGCATAACGGCCGGACCCATTGTGCCAAGGTTACACAATACAGGCTACGTTTTTTCTGTTCCGTGCAGGCTGCAATATGCCATCCTATGTTTGGTGATTTAATGAAATCGGAACTTAGTATTTTATCCGAATGTTTTCTTATCCCGCCTCGTTTTTGAACACCTCGTACATGTATTCCTATAACACTATCATAGGGTCCAGGGACAAAATTAATATAATATTACATGCATCTAAAGTATCTTGTGATCACGGCTGAGCGGGCCGCTTTGAAAACGCCTGGCGGACCGTGAGCGTCGCTCACCCATCAGTGAGCGGCTCATGGGTTCACATCGGGTTCATGCCTTGGTCCAATGTTCTGGAAACTCGGGCAAGGGCGGCAACAAACTTATTATTTTCATCTTATTATAAATACATTAGCTACACAAGGGACGATGATATTTAAAGCAATATAAATAGATTGTACCCCGGTTGTTCTTGGTAAAAAGATTTGTGGTCATTTCTTTAAATGACCAGAAATATTTTGACCAAAAAATGTTGGGAAAATATAACAAGAAATAAAAGTAAATTTTTAGAAATAGTAAATAGTTTTATTCAAGGTTGTTGTGTTCTTAACATTCATCATGATTACGGAAATAAAGTAAACGAAAACGACAAAAACATTTGGTATACTCTGAGAGTAGAACGATATGGACCAGCGTCTAAAAAAAACGAAAATGGTTTGTAACAACTCTAACTGAAAACATTTAATTATTTTCATAAGTTATCAATTATATTTAGAGAAGTCTAGTTTTCATAATACATATCTATTATTGGCACCTTATACGAGTGCCGCTTGCTAGATTTGGGTTTAGAGCACCTAACATTTCTGATAAAACAACAAGTTCAGCGAAACCGGTGCAAATTATCTTTCAGTGGACTTGCAAATCGTGCTCCCGACGTCCATTCTTCTCAGTCATTTCCTTACGGTGTTTGATCTACACTTTATGGATTGTCTGCTGGCCAAGTGGGCAGCGCGCGCTATCCACTTGAGACGTTGTCTCGCGTCACACTTGTTGCTCGCCATAGATTCCACGGGAAACACTTTTGGCATCCATTCTCTGTAATGTTTATTAGTTACTTTTGTAATAACGTTATCGTTATTTGCTGATTTATTTTTAACAACAACGGTTATTTTTGTGGTATTTTACAATATTAATACGGATTAGGTATCGTTTTCGCTTGCAACATTGCTAAGTTTATTTGATCTGTTTATTCTTTTTAGATATATTTCTATACCCTAGTATAGGTTAGATTCGGGCCACCCCTAGGTGGCCCGAATCTGTCAGTCTAAAGATGTTGGAGTCTTAAAATTATTTATATACGCCTTTTAGTATCATAACTATGACCATGAAACAATCACTTACTTTTCATATTTCCTACTAGGCAATTCAATGAAGGCATAAAGCCTATGATCGATTTTACTCTTTCGTACACTGCTACGTGATATTTTCACAGCTGACCTGAAAAGACATATATTTTATTTGAGAAACCTAAAAAATATGTTTTATTTTATTAATGTAGGAGTTCCAGTGTTTTATCAAGGAACTAACCTGCCCTTTTTACATTCACAGAGTGAGTTCCATATTCAAAGCTGTTTTAGTAATCTCTGATATGATATGATGATAGGTAATACGATTTCGTAAAATAAATATTAATGATGCTTTTAAATGAAAAAACTTTCTATTTTTGTCAAAAGAACTCTCACGTTAAAAATAGCTAACTTTATACATAGCATCGATCCTGCCTTTTGCCCGGAGTGGTGTCAGATGGATATCTGGTTATATGGAAGGATTTTTATATAATTTTGCACTTTCGGGCTAGGTTAATTCTCAAGTCTGACTACTACTGTAGTATTCTTAGACATCACTATTTGGTTGTTAAAATTATTTTAGACCTTCCCCAAATGAACTCAATATAGCAATTACATAACGAGTATAAAAGTATCTACTATTATTATTATTATTTTGTGACAGTAGGCATATACAAGCAACAGTATACTCACCGACCAGTAGAAGCTGACGAGGTTGAGGCCGACTGGGGCATTGGTATTTGCTTCAACATCGTGTCAAAGTGAGACCTCAGGGCTCAGTAATCCAATTATACCCAAAGATATGCCTTTATCATGCAACAATTTTTCATTCATAGAAAGAACATTTTCCATGTACCGGAGTCGAGGTGTTAAACTAAAAGCAGAAGATTTTGTAAGACATTAATTGTAGTAATAAAGAAGGATAAAATGTATTAAATTGTTATTGTTAGTTAACGAACTTTTATAACCTTTTAACTATGTGAATGCGGGTAATTTATTGGTGTGTTTTAAATGAATAACTCCATCATGGTTTTATTCACTCTCGTACATTTGAATGGGCTTGACGGGATATTTTGGAGTCAATAATCCTACTAATATTATAAATGCGAAAATCTGGATGTTTGGATGTTTGTTACTCAATCACGCCTAAACGGCTGAACGGATTTAGATGAAATTATAGTTTGTAACCCGCATTAGGACATAGGCTATAAAATTCCTACATGAAACGTCTCATTACTACGGGATATTTGAAAAAAGAAATTAGGGTACGGGTGAAAACGGGGGCGGAAAGCTAGTTGCAAATAAAACAAAGAAGCATAAAGTTTGAATGAAATAGGCTGTCGTGCTACAGGGTGAACAGACCACGAATAGACCAACAGTTTATCAGTTGAAATAGAAAACATAACGTAAGTAAAGCTATTTTTATTTGCAAACGATGGTACATGTAAACTAAAAGCTGTGTAATTGAAATGAGATGTCACTAACATTGGCAGCTTAAGTATTCCGAGTCCAAGTAATCTGAAGTCAATGCTCCGATCACAAAGCAGACCGTCCATCAAGGGTGACTTGGTGGTCAGCTTTCCGCCTTGTCTCAAACAATCGCCGATCAGCACAAAGCGTTCCTGGGGTGACATGTTTCCTAAATAATTGCTTTTCAGTTTGTGCTCTATCATATTGAATAAGTTAGATTTGAATATTCTATTGACTTCCAGTTCTGAAAACAAACATTTCTTTTATCAGCTACTTTCGGTGATTGATAAAAAATATAATGCATATAGTAGATTATGGTACCGAATTAATAAAAAATGATCTTTTCCAAAAGATCTTATTATAATGTCTCTCTTACCAATAAGATTGAATGATTTTCTGCCAAGAGCCAGCCATACTATTTGTATGCTAATACGTAAGACGGACTCGAAAATTAATGCATCTTTGTTAGATAAAGACTTCGATTTTTTGTGTGGGCCCATATGATGATATTTTCTAAAGTCAGCTCCACCTAAAAGTTAGACTAAATAAGAGTTAGATGACTAACTTTTACACTTTTATTTAAAGCATAATGTTATAGGATAGAAGAATTGCTAAAGATTATAAGATAAATGATAATGTTATAGGATACAAGTATTGGCTTTATTAACATTCTTGTTAAATGGTGATCACAAAACCTTGGTACCGCTGACAAAATTATTATAACCTTGTGTGGCTCGACTTAAATAAAGGTCATTGACCGTGCGTAATACTAAAAGTTAGTATTATTATACTATACAACTAGCTTCCGCCCGTGACTTCATCCGCGTGTACATTTTCGTTATCCCGCGGCAACTGAAAAATCTTCCGAGATAACAAGCCTATGCCCCTTTCCACGATTATCAAAATTGGTTCCGTGGTATAGGCGTGTAAGCGGCTACTACAGACAGGAAAAGTAACTTTTGTATGTATATGGCAAATATTATTAGGGAGGGATGAATAATAATAATTAGTAGCCGAATATCGTTTAATTGAAAATTATGCAGAATATGATGATGTTCAGTCGGCAGCTGATCAACCTAACCTAATTTTTCAAATCACTGCAACCACTTTTTAGCTTTATGTCGATCGCATAGAGTTCCATTTCAATTAAGACTTTTTGACAAGTTAGGGAATGTTTAAGGAATAATTTATATACCTATAATCATAGTTATATATTCTTTAGCAACAAGCAAGCGTAAGTCCTCCACGTTTTCTCTTAACTCTAACTCCACACTTATGCTTTTATCTGTACGTATTTTGGTTTCTAATTCCAACATTCGCCCGCTCATTTCATCTGCTACCTGTAAATTTCAAAGGTAGGTTTTTATCTTTTTATTCAGTATATGAATCTAAAAGTTTCGCCAGTATTACAAGAGAATGGGGTTCGATTTATGATGGCTACTATTCTGCTACTATCAGTTAAAGGAATAATTGTGTGTACCTGCACAAAATACTGGCAGTAAAATATCAAAGCTCGCAGAAATCTGTCCGTCGTTGAAAGGTGCAATATCTTTACTACTGCAGGGGTCAAAATCGATGACGGAGTTGTATAAAGCACTACATCCTTCACGTCCTGAAAAATTATCGCAACTTAAGTATTACTATAATTTATTTCAGTATAATTAAGGTATAAAATTAATAATAATGTGCCAAATACAAATTAAAATCGTTGAAATTTTGATCATCAAAACTTACTTTGAAATTGCAATTATTTTATTTTATAAAGATCTATTTATAGAAACTTGATTTTAAACTACAAATATTGTACAAATGACAATGCAAAAGACTGGGCACAAAAAAAAAACAAAGTTGTGCAGATTTGGGACATAGCCTACGAAGTAGATCCAAAAAACACCTTCAACTTTTATTATGGCGTCGACAAAATTGGTCCTAGGAAAAAAATATGTTTATTATGTTAATTATTTATCTTCATATAAAACTAATCTATACATATAATAAATTTGTAGAAAAGTGGTGTCTGTACAATGGAAATATATTAAAAAAAAGTAGCAGGGGTTGTTATTATATCGATAAAGAACCCGAAATTGTAATTAAAAAAATTTTTGTCTGTTTGTCTGTTTGTCTGTTTGTCTGTGTGTTTGTGCACGCTAATATCAGAAACGGCTTATTCGATTGAGATGCGGTTTTCACTAATTTATTGTGGTAAGCTTCACTTAACATTTAGTGTTTATTTCATGTCAATCGGTTCATAAATAAAAAAGTTATGTCAATATAAAGGTACACGCCTCGCGCCTGAGCTGCGCGTCCGTATGGCGAATAGGTAGTTGCATTCGATTATTGCGATTTACTTGAATACTGACAGTTTGGATATTTCATTTATTTATATTTAAGGGTTTGTAGGTTAGGTTGTCTTTCTTAATTTTCTTTAAAAATTTGTAAATAAATATTGTAAGCATTTGTTATAGGTTAGGCATTTCTTTCCTTGATTTTTGGTATACTTATCTTAATTTTTTATTTAGGGTTTGTATATATGAATAATTTATAAGTATTTGGTATAGGTTAGGCAATTCTTTTCTTGATTTTCTTTATTTAAGTACAAGTTTATAAGCTCAGATTATTAATTAATTTTTCTAGCAATACTTTTGTTTCATAAAATTTGTACGTTTAGTTTACACATCTTAACACTTTTTGCAGTCAGCCTATGTTTTGCGATGACAATTAATAAAGCCCAAGGTCAGACGATGAAAGTTGTGGGTGTAGATCTAAGTATCAGCTGTTTCTCGCACATGTGGCTCTGACACGGGTTAGCAATCCTAGGAGCCTGTATGCTTTCATTCCCGATGGCCATACGTCACATATCGTATACCTACAGAGAAGCATACTGTAAAGTTTTGTGTTTAACTGTTTTTATTTTCTATCGATAAAATCATAAGACCGGAAAGCAATCCCTGATGCAATGGGACCACGGGGAATGAAAATTACCCGTGGACCCGTTAATGGGTCGACCCAACGGGACCACGGGTAAATACTCAAATTTTTAGCTACCCAAAGGACGGTATTTGTTATTTAAAATATGCTGCCCGAAAAGTCACTATTCTACGCGGACGAAGTCGCGGGCACAGCTAGTAAATTATTATGGACGATAACTTCTTCCCCCTGGGACCGATTATGGTGTCATCATAATAAAAGTTGATGGTGTGTGTGTGGTCTTTTACATAGAATACATCTCATCTCTGCACATTAAATTTTTTTTTTGGGCCTATTATTCTGAGCAAGTTTTGCATTGTCCTTTAATATAAAACAAATTTTAGATAGACGAGGTCATGTCGTTACCAATATGTAGGACATCTATGCTAAAAGGGTTGAGGAAACCGCAAGTAGACCCTCTTTTTTTATTTAAGTGCTACTTTACAAATGTTGAACCCTTTTGGCTTAAAACTCTTCCTGAATAATCGATTACACTACGAGTCAACTTAGAACTAATCGATATACTAGATATTGCGGTACTCACAAGTTTTTATTGGTATTTTTTAGCCTGTTCATTGTTTTTAAAACAAAAACTTATTTTAATTTAATGTTTTCTTGTATGCTAGTGCCATGCTGCAGACAGTTTCTGATGGCAGTCGGCTCGACTGGAGAAGTACACTCACACAGATGATCGACGTAGGTACATTTATTATAACTACTATTATCTGGTTAAAATGCTATTATTAGGATACTACGACCTTTCGGAGTGGCGGTCCGCGACAGTGATGATGACTTACACACACACTGATAAAATAATGCGTTGCTAACGTTAATGAATATTAAACTCAAAAAATCTGACAACTATTGGTCAACTGCTGGCTTAGTTAAAATATGTAAAAGATAAATGTATAAAAATACAATACCTGAATATAAATGACATCATCATCTCCTTCTGGTTTTCTTTGAAAACGCTTACGAAACCTTTGCTGAAAAAATCATTCTGATGTAGAAAAAGGACCGTGTCACCAGATTGAATAAAATAGGAATTATTTGGTTAAAACCAAAATTATTCATCTAGAAATAAACTATTTAATTTTTTATACAGTTCACTGTGTCATCGCAAGTATTGTTCAAGATAATTGCAATAAATTTACATTTCTTGAGAAATTTTCTCATCCAGAAAAAAATGCAAAACAAATTTCAAAAGCTGAAAATTTAAAGCACATCGGAAATGATACTACTTACGAATTTTACCGGTGCTCGTTATTTTCTTAAGTTTTATCAGCGTCAACCCTGAAACCGCGTTTCTAAAAATCCGTTTATTTTGTTATTTTACCTGTTCTATTAAATCTAAATCGTCTCTGAATTCCACTGGTCCAAAAACTGCTGGTCTCGTTGTATTAAAGTTGTCTTCTATTATAGAGAAATCTCTGGATATAAAATAAGAATTTAATAATGTAATTTCTTTTACGACAGACGAAAAATGCATATTATGTTCGGTGCCTCTTGCCTTTCGTACACAAGCTCGTTGGACGTATCGTTCCACACCCAGTGACCATTTTCATACAGGGCTTCTTCGTTGTCTTCATCATCGCTATCGAACATATTTTACACTTGTTTAATAATATTAATATAAGCAACAACCTTTACATAAAAATATAAAAAATAATGCACATTCGAAAAACTTAAAAAACGTATTAAATAATGTAAATAAAACTAAAAAAAATATTAGCCTCTAATGCCATGTGATTGAAATAATATAAATAAAATGTCAGCGTGACAGCCTGGCATCTTAAGGAAAAAAAAGTTGCTTGTACGATTTTGTGAGTATTGATTTTTGCCTTGTTTTTGCGTAGTACTGCGTAAAATATACTCTTGCAATACTCGTGTAAAGAAGCATCCTAAAAACGAATCGCCGCATAAATAAGCGTCGCATAAAGCACCGATAGAAAAAACAATATTTCATAATGTGGAATAAGCTTGCCCATATTGCGTAGACAATTTACGATTCAAATATGTCCAGCGTTTGTGCGCAGCCAAACTGTTAGTAGCCGAATAGACGTGGTCGTTCAGCCTGTCAATACCAGGCCGCGATCAATCGGGTGCCATCAGAGCCGGTTACTCCAACGGCCTTGCACTAATTTAAAGCCGCACACAAAGACGCGCATCACAGTGTCCCAATCGGCACGATATGGAAACACTCGTCGACAGACACGCGCGAGCGCAAGCTGTATCTTATTGGAATTCATTCTCAGGCATTATGTCAGTTGCGGAATTTCTAGCAGATAAAGAATATGAGAAACTACCGATTCTTAAGCCTGAGGACGTTAAGGACATTCGAGAATGGTTGAAGACCCAGCCTCACCTGCCGCATAGGCACATTACAGGTGAGTTATTTGACCTGTATTTAAGCCAAGGAAAAGAGGATTCCTCAATGGTCTAGGGAAAAATTTATTGGGGCATGATCTCACGCACAGTTCTCTAGGGATCTGATTGTGTACAGTATGTTCTGGATTTTGCAAACGTAGCTCGGAACTGTGGACGCAGTTGCTGTTGTCATTTGGTAAACATCGATATCTTATAATGATGACTTCATTTTGATAGCGGTGCCTTGTCCTGTGTGATGTTGTTAATAAACGAAAAGTCATAAAATTTAACTCCACTTTAATATTGACTAACGAAATACTGTTATCACTTCACTAAGAATATCTCTACTGAATTGGGTGCTACCGTGCTATTGTTTTTTTATGATTTTTTAAGCGACAGTAGAGCATGTATGTACTACCTATGTCATGGTAATGGTATAAGTATCTAGTAGTAGACGACTGAATGATTCAGAATTAGTGTTGCCCAAATTCAGTCTTGGTCTTGCAGTCTTGGTCTTGTTCTTGCGTTTTTGCAAGACCAAGACCAAGAACAAGACCTGGTATTTTTAGCAAGACCAAGACCAAGACTGACCGTGCAAGACTTGAGCAAGAACAAGACATAGCCTGCAAGACTCTTGCGTCTTGCAGCTAGGACTTAGCGCTATTTCACTGAGTAGTTAGGTGTAACAGTTCGGTGTATAGGTAGGTACGCTTAGGAATTCTATGAGACGCAAAAAACTGTATCAAAGAATATGAAAAACTGGACCTATGCGCATTACGACTAATACCATAAACACAGCGAATAAAAAAATATCTATTAAAATCAAACTGAGTGCATGCATAGTTATGTTTTAACCATCGGCACTTTGATAATGCGGCATCAAAGGTTTTGTACTTACTTCTCAAAGAAATTTGCCGCTTTTCGGAAGTACATGGTTATGATACACGCGCCGGCGGCTTCTTTTGAAATCTAAAACAATCGTTGCCGCCACGCCGAAATCATAACATTTGACACTATTTGATTGCCGCCATAGGGCGTAGGTATACTCATGCAAAATAATTTCGAATTTTAAGAGTACCTACAGGTGTTCCAAAGAATAAATAAGTTTCAGAGTGCTTAGAATGAAAATGAATACATTATACTGATCACGCAAGTAGTATTATGGTTAGGATAAAATGATAAGGATAGGTAGTAGATGTCATATTAATTCATTCTAGTAAGTATATATTATAATATTGATTACTTATATGGTTTTAAACTAATTACTTAGGTACTATTATTGTACATTTAGTCATTATATTTCTTAAGTTTTAACAAGAAAAAATAGCAAAAAAGTGTTCAAATATCACCCGTTTAATAAATATTGTAGCCACTTTTAAATATACTTGAAACGTGTAAAAAAATTCTACAAAACTAATAAAATAATATAAAAAGCGTAGGTACTTACCTACTAATAAAATAAAAAGCCTGCGATAAGAGTTTTGTATTACTTACCAGCCCGAATATCTCTGAGAGAGATGATGAGAGTAAGTATTTACTAGCTGTGCCCGCGACTTCGTCCACGAGGAATAGTAACTTTGGAGGTATAGTGACGTTCAGGACTTATTTATTTATTTGAAAACTTCTGTCATCAAACATACAAACGAACTCTTCAGCTTTATAATATTAGTATAGATGTACGCCAAAACATTCACTTATATGTAAAGAATAGTGATTGGCACTAATTCTTTACATATATTTTATTCACGCGTCGCGTCTGTACAAGTAGGTAATATTTTAGTGTGTGTTTGGTTTGTACGCCGCACGCGGCATTGTTTGATTTTTTTATTCAAATAAATGATAAATCGTAAAACTCTTTTATTAACTTATAAGTTGAGGGTTCAATCTCTTTCTAGACAGATAAGTTTTGTTCTTTAAAATACAGTCAAGTTATTGTAATTAATTTGTTTTTTTACATGTTTTAGCAAATGTAAGCTTATAAATCATAAATGTTTATTAAGAAACAGTTACTTCCATGGAAAACGACTTAAAGGTCAGTTTATTTTTCGAATTTCTTATCAAATCTTCAGTTATTTATTAATCTGCTTGATCTTTACAATGGCTATGTTAATTCAAGCTCACAATGTTCCAATTCTAATACGTTTTTCTAAGATTTAAAGTAAACTTTAATAAATAGTAATAGACTAATAGGTAATTGCAAGACTTGCAAGACTCTTGCTGCAAGACCAAGACCAAGACCAAGACTGGGAGCGCAAGACCAAGACCAAGACCAAGACCAGGTGTATTGGCGCAAGACCAAGACCAAGACTGACTAAGTCTCGTCTTGTTCTTGCATTTGGGCAACACTATTCAGAATACAGTTGCGTTTATGTGCATGAACATGTCTTTTTGTATCAGCACAGTATCAGTCTGTGTGTTTCTATGGATAATGTGCATATGATAGTTGGTAGCTAGTTGAATAATGTCTACAGGTTTTTTTTTAAATTCTAATCAATTTTAAGAATTTCAATATTTAAAATCAAAATATATTTTACTTCTAATTTCGGTAACGCAGATGTAAAAAACAAACTGAACAGTACAGAGTGACAAAAATATGCAATTATTAATGCAGTAGTAATTCACAACAAACAAGATAAGCAAATTATCTACGTAGGTACTTCATTAAAGTTTCCAAGTTAGTCGTGTCTGTCAGTCATTTCACTCAATAATCTCTAGCCTTCAATCGTGTGGAATAAGTCTGAGAATTGTAATAAGAGGTACATGCATACATTATTATAATGTTGAACCATTTTCGTTCCAGACCTAGACATAATCGTGGCCTACCACCGCTGCGAGCATGACAGCGAACTAACGAAGCGAGTCATCGACCTCAACTTCACATTGAGAACGCTGTTTACTTTTTATTCAAACAGAGTAGTAGACAAATCTTTACAAGTGGCTTGTCACACTTGGTTAGTATTGTAAAACGCCTGCTGTGCTGCCTACAGAAACCGATTTATGGAATATTTAGCGTGGTACATTTTTTAAATGAAGTGGGAGTAACAATGAATTTATTTTAGCACTTTGTTTAAGGTTAATGACTCCTTTAAGTATTCAGACATACCAAGGATATCGGCCAGTTTATTGCCATTTGCTAGATCCAGATACCCAGAAGTTTGTTTACTGCGATGTTATACGGTAAATATAATATTATAATATGTTTTAATGGTATTTTTCAGGATATAAAAAATAACAGTAAATAATTTTTTAAGTGAAAGATAATTTGACACTTTATTGTCACCAATAGAGGCAATAACCAACCAACCGCTTACCATCAGGTAGGCTGCGTGACTGTCTGCCAACTGACCTAGTATCTAAAAAATAGAAATAAATGGCACTGGATTTATATAACGAAATTATCACCATATTATTATCTTGATTATAGGTATTTTACTAATACATTCATGTCTTATTTTAGAGCGTTCGTAATGATCCTAGACCTATGGCAATATGAAGAAGGAACCTTACCGGATTTGGCGTTAATAGTGAATATGGATAATGTGACACTGGGTCACATATCTGGAATTGATTTGACGGTGGCGCAGCAATTTTTTTACTTCTTACAGGTGAGCTATACCTTTATAATTTATTGTAAGCCAACAAGACAATAAGTGTCTGGAGAATCCCATGACTAGGAGAGCATGTACCTAAAGTTGGCGGGCCTTTATAGGCTGTGCCCTGTCGTGCCAACTTAATGCGTTTACTGGGCTAAGTGAGCAGGTAGATACGCCTTCTTTTGAGTACTCTAATATAGTACGTTTGAGTATCATAACCACAGGCTAGTGATATCTGCGGCTGAGCGTGGGACTCCGGGACTAAGACGACCCGCTTCCCACTACATTCCCCTGGTTTCCCAAGCCTAAGCATGTTTGCCTTGTGGAATTAACCGGCCTGCACATGGCATCTTGTCTTGATATGGCATGGGTAGTCGGTAAGTCAAATTAGCTGCTTCAGTTTTGACAAGTAGCCAAGGAACCATTATTATAATATTTATATTACATAACTAACCCCTTCCCTGGGGAGGAAGACGGATATGACGGATCTTCTCTCGATACAATCCTGTCATATTTCACTTGTTTTATCCTCCCGCGCTAAGCCGATCATCATTCTCTCCATTTTTGGGAAGTTTTTGTCGGTTCGGCTTGGATAATTTGTATCACAAATTGCGCAATATGCATTTCATTGCATTTGCTTGTGCCTATTATTTAATATTCTAGAAACTGTATAAAGTATAGTCTGGATTTAACACTAAATAGGTAGAGCAGTTACCTAACTCTTTTATATCTACTAAAATATGTTTACTCTATTTTCTTTAGAACCTAAAAGATTTTTATTTAAACAGCTCGTTTTTTTTTTCTTTTTGCAAAGGAGTGTTTAATAATTTCGAATGGGAACTGATGGTGGCCCGTACCAAGAGGTATAGTTCCTCTTTTTTGCCCCGTGCCATAAGGTCATGGAATGAATGGATTATAGAAGGAAGGAAACACGTGAGCCGGAAGGCTCACGTGTTTCCTTCCTTCTATAATCCTGGGCTTTTTAGGCGGGGCGTGAAGCGGCATTTAAGCAGGCCTTCAGGGTAAGGGTGACTAGCTCAATGGGTACTATGATCTATTGAGCCAGTCAACCTTATATTTGGACCTTACTTCCGCTTACCATCAGGTGGAGTGAGGTCATCCTGACTGCCTCCTTAATAAAAAAAGCTATATAATTCTAGACAAATTTTAAAAGAGACGACTGCTTTTGCTTTTGTTTTAGGAGGCAATGTTCGTTACTATTAAGGAGTTTCATTTTATAAATGCTCCTAATTTCATGGATAAACTGCTTTCGATTATAAAACCATTTCTAAAAGAAGACATGATAAATAGTTTGAAGATTCATCCAGTTGGATCTAGTACATTGGACGAGTATATGCCTAGACAAGCGTTACCCAAGGAAGCAGGAGGGCAAAATAAAGATTGCCTAACACTTAGAGGTAAAAGTTATAGTTTGCAGTACTTATAAATATTTTAATTTTATAACATTTGTTGCATTTATGTTGGAAACGTCTGAACGTTTATGCGGGCTAAGCATGGCCAATAAATTGTCATAAAAACTAAAAAAAAATGTTTAAGTATCTTAATTTTTACAGATGAAGTCTATGAAAAATTAAAGAACAATGAGGATTTCTTTAACAATGAGGCTAAGAAAAGAGTCGACGAATCAAAAAGATTGGGTGGCGAAAAGACAATAAGTTCGTTTTTCCCAGGGATCGACGGATCGTTTAAAAAGCTCACCATCGACTGATACCTTAATGTAAATTTTTATTTAAACGGTTACCATAACAATTGTAGTTTAACTATTATTTGAAACCATTTTGTAAGTACTGCATGACCAGCACGATATAACTTAATGTTAAAAAATTGCGTCCTTAATTACGAGTATAAAATGTTAGTAAAGTACAATTATTAAAGAACTGTATTCTGTTCAGCACAAGTAGGGACAGACGAATATCATATCAATAAACCGTGAGTTTCATTGTTAAAACTTTAAAGTTTTTTATTTTAATTTTATCGTTTTATTTATATTACAAAGTTCTATAAATATTAAGTGATTCTTTAGTACACGTAATATACCTAACACTTTAATAAAACATGGGATAAATTGGATCAACAAAAGACAAACAAAATACATTACCAACTAAAAGATTATGGCAATGTTTCTGACGATAGATAAGTTTCTTATATTATGGAATATACAAAATCAAATCACAGGAAAGTTGGGCAAAATTTTATTACCAATAAATAGCGATACCGGGAGGTAGATAACGAATGTTAGCTTGTTTCCTCTCCCCGGAGCGCGGCAGTCGCGCCGATCGGGCTTGCCCGGATAACGTCGTTCCACTCAATCAACAGACAGTCCGGCTATTCTTGAACAAATTAGATAACGTCCCCGGGAAAGTATAAAATGTTACGGTGCGTGCAATTTTTGATTAGCCGACAAAACGGCTCGAGTCGAGATTAATTTGACATTACAAAGGTCATTTGTTACGGATGACGGAAGTGGATAAATGGGAAGCCGTTGTTATTTAAGTGTTCTTTTAAAGCGGCTTCTAACTAAACAACAATAAGAAGCTTTTACAGAGGCCACAAAAAGGTATACAATACTGTATACATATTGTTAATAATTAGGCGCCATTCAATGATTAACTAAGAAAGAAGATTTTTACTAGGGTTTGACACTCTCTCCTGTTTAATATTTATTGCCTAAGAGTAAAGGCAAAAAATTAAACGTTATTAGGTATAGTTTTTTTCATTTAGATCGACACTACACCTATTAAAATCAAACGACACGTAGGGGTTTTTAATGGCTGCTTTCTCTCGGGTTAATCGGATTCTGTAATATTGTGTTCGAGACTTCGAGCTAAGTAAGTTAGTATTTGGCGGGTGGCATGTGTCAGTGCGCTGACAGCGCCGATGCGCCGACACAGAGGAAATTGCTTGCTTCTTTGCGTCTTCGCCGCCGCGCCGGCACTGCCAAGCCACCCGCAGAAATATTAAGCTCAGGTCACATTGACAAAAAGTGAAACGAAAATAAGTTGGTTTCTCTTCACTAAGCTATTCAGGAACTTCTGCGCTCGTGTGTTTTGCATTGATAGCGCAGTTAAGGTGTTGTCTTTATAGTCAGGATCCGAGAAGTAAAATTGTCGAACCTTTTGTAAACGTAGGTATGTTTAATTGTGACAAGCACTGATTGTGTGACCTTCACGGAGAACTATCGAAAATCGAATATAGGTACTCGTAGAGTCTGTATGACAAGGCCGGTGAAAGATTTATTGAATTAGACGTGTAAGTTGGAAAAGGTGTATATCTATATAGATTTATCTATAGTTTCTTTAAGAATTAGAAAAAGAATTGCCATAATTATGTTAAAAAAAGTATTTATGGGTCAAGTAACGTCCTTTATTACATTAATTTATAAGAATCTTCAGCAACTTTTGGTGATTGTTTATTTATTAGTCGTATAAATAATAATAATGTTTTGTAGAGTTGTACGTGTGTGATTTTAGTCCAGACTTTACATCTTACCTTGAAATTATCAAAAAAGGTTACATATTTAGCTGTTTTACCTTTCTCTTTTCATATTAATGGTTTAACCTATACTTTTTGACGATATGGCCTGACCAATCGTAAAATTTTATTACGAGCTTTAACTTTATTCCATGACCTTGCTTTTTCTTTCATTTTTATGCCTTAGGGCTATTATTTAAAACCGCAATAAAATATATCCAATAAAAATATGCATGATATTCTCTTGCTTTTTAAGTATTTTTTTAGGGAAGGCATATATTGTATTGTATATTGATAGGTTTTGTGAAGCTTTGTATTCAGGTATCTTTAAAAAAATTATTCATATTATTTAAAAAAAAAATATTTTTCAGTCAATTTTACCATTAGGCGGGGTCAGCAACTGCCTATCAATAAAAAAATAAAATAACAGCCTACCTGCATCCATATTTGATATTATTTTAACATTTAAGTAAGTAAAATGTATTTAATGATACAGGTTATTCAGTCTCACTAATATGAAGATGTGCCAGTGATAAAGATATAAAAAATTCCATACAGTTTTCCTGAAATACTACAGTAAAATACTTAAGTATAAAGTACCTTACCTTAAATAAATCTATTTTATACATAAACATTCTCATGCGAGAACCGTTATTTGATCCATTCTAAAGTGATTTATTTTTATCTACTTGACATAAATGTGTCGAGTCTGGGGAATAGTCTCAAAACGTCTCTCACACAGCATTGTATTGATACAATGATTTCGACGACAATGGCGTAATGGTTCAAAATAAAATACTAAGGCAGAACTGCAATCGGGCCACCATTGTCCCTAAATACGGCACAAAAGAAATTCGAATTTAGCGAAAAGCGCGCATTCAGTTGCAGATAAGAGGACAGTAATTCAGTCTAATCTGTGCTGAGGATTCTAGTGACAGCCTAGGTGTTGCGTTACAAAGTAATTTCGGAAGCAGCGTAAGGTTTGCATGAAACTGTTGTTTTGTTAGACTGGTCAGTTTGAACGATTGTGTTTTGTTTAGCATGTAATCTTAAATTTAAATTATTTTAAGGTGATGTTCTTTTTTTCAATACAGAGAAAATTAAATATATCTACTAAGAAAACAAAACGACTGGAAGTTTTACTGCATTATTACTAATTAAATTATTATGTCATTATTATTAATTTCAAATAGACACTCAAAGTAATGAAAAGTCTGTTTCTTTTTTTATAATAGCAAAACCGATACTGTAAAAAGCATTTACTGAAATCTGTTTCACAAAAAGAGTTATACTATTAGTACGCTTTAGTACGCTTTTTTACATTGTGGTAATGAGTGATATCATTAGAAAGTCAGTGTGGTCAGTTTATCTCATTAATGCCGGGGCCGCTAGCCTATCTTCGTGCATAGGCGGCTTTGCCCCGGGCACGGACCTTCTTCATTAATACATATTATATATGCTCTTCGAATACACATTTACGTGTACAAAATACATCCTAGACAGTCTCCAGTCTCGCTGCAAACATGTACAGTCGATAGAAAAATTGGTTGGTAAAATTTTCGGGTGATGCGGCCTCATCATGGATTAAAACGTGCATAACTTTAGCTGTTAGTTTTACTAATGTTTCATAACTTTCATAGCAAATTCGGTTTCAACTGAGCATGATATGTTTTAATTTGGAAGATAATAAACTGTTGTTTTACAAAGAAATTTAGATAAAATATTTGCTGTTAATAAAATTATCTAATTTAGGCAATAATTTAGGTTTACAGATATTTATTCTCTTATGAACATAGTTCACTCAAAATGAGATACAATAATTTACACCTTAAACTTATTATTTGGGTACCTATAATTTCCTTTATACCTAATAATCACTAATCACTTGATCTATGTTTAATCCCTACTCTTTTCATTTTGCATTCTAAAAGTTTCATCTTGTATCATTTCATTAATTGTACTGTTCTTCCAATATTTACTTATGTATGTACATATACGTGTACATAAATTTGGCACTTTTAACCCTCTGCATAAAGCGAACGTTTAGGGCAGCAATAAAAATAAGTTCGGAGCGAATAAAACAAAAGGGTTTCAATACTAAAAATCGGCTGCAGAATAAAGTGCATGTGCTGTTACATAGTAAATAATTCTGGCGGGCGCTTGCCATCCACACTTGCAATAAAACGAACAATGCAATTTAGCTAGTGCGGCATTGGAGCGATGGCTTCTCTGTAAAAGTTGCTTGTTTGGAGCGCGCTCGACGATTACCCACGCAGTCCATAAAACAAAACTAACGGGAATCACGGCACCGCAACATATTAGGGTCAGGTTGCTCTCTACCGATATACCATGCAAAAAACAATACCCGAAACACATGTGCCACTTTGCAGATGTAACTATGTGTTTTTGTATAAGGTAAACATCTAGAGATGCTTGTATTTGAATAATTCAAAGGCAAACGTTTTATAAGCTGTAGAGCTAGATCGAAGTTAATCATATTGTGCCGAAGAAACGGAGTTTTTTGCAACAAGGCAGGTGATTTCGAGAAGAAGGGGAGTTTAGTGGGTAGTGGGCTTAGTCTAATGTCCCACACACATCCGCAGGTCTTGCTGGCCTGCCCTATAAACTTGCTTACTGTATCCATTATTAAACAGTTTTAAAAACGAAAAGCTCAACGATAAACCCACATTGCATGTCACGTTTCAGATGCATCCGTTTTTATTGAGATCGAGTGCCCCAGTTCACCGAAGAACCTAATTTTTTGTGGCACTGCAGTGAACGAGTAATAAAATGGCACATCGGACAACAGACGGCACAAATCCTCATAAAATGCAGCTCGGTCCGATTTGTGGGAATAGCGTATAAAAATTTCAAAGGGCGTGCGAGCGACGCGCGCGCCGCGGCCGCATCTCTCGCCGCTGCATAAAACATGCAAATTGCACCACTTCGCTGCTGCCCTGCGCCTAACTTCACTCGCTTTTACACTTTTATGTAAAATTGTACCCCATTACTCATGTAAATATTGTTAAACGTACCTTTTGACTCACCTCAAAAATTTAGTTTTGTTTTTTATGCATGTACTTTTGACTGCCTCCGTGGAACATTACTTTGGCTACGCGGATGATACTAGGCTAATCGATGGTAGACTTGACTTGATGAGACTTTTTCTGAGCCGACTGACTACCAATTTATAATAGCTGTGTTATTGTCGGAGTTCACAGTACGTTAGTGCCCACAGTGTGGCAGCCTGGCAGGACATTAAGCGATGCTTTCTTGTGAAGTGTCCCGCATTGAAATAGTCCGTGGTAACCATCAGGTGGCCAATATGTCAATCTGCCAGCTGGAGTGTAATAAAAAATACCATTCTTTTGTTAGACATAGCCCATTTAATAACACTAATGAATATTGTCTAATGACAAACCAAGGTGTTCCATCATGACCAATTATGCAAATTGTTTGTTGAAATATGTGGAATATCTTTTATGGTCTTAATTAGAGCTACAGACTAGACTTCATTATAAATTAGGAATGCCTCAAATGAAAATTAAATGATGACGGGGATTGTTTAGCGTATGCGACTGAATGGGTCGGCATAAAGCGCTTTAATGAGCTTCTGTATTTAATGAGTGCGTTCACATTTCAGCTCTTTTCATTTCTAAATCAATTGTATTAAATGTTGTACTTAACAGTTAACTATTTGTTAGCTTTGCTACTTCGGTTTAATTTATTGAGATAATTTAGTTCATCGTTGTATACAAGTAGTTAATACATAAATCTAACGAAATACACAATGTTTACTTAGAAGTTAAGGAGAATGGTAGCATAAACGCTTACTACACAGTCTCGAAACACAATGTTGCCATAAGTAATTACTCGAGTTTGCGAACACATAAGGCGAATAAAGTTCACTACTCAAGTTACATTTAGTATAACAGGAGAAGCTTCCTACTAAGAGCGGCTTATCGGTATGTAATTATGTTTTAGTAAATAACATCTGCATATCAATTTCCTACTGAAAGGCAAATGCCATAATTGAAAATAAGTAATCTTTCATCTGCTCTAACCACCACTTTCGCCAAATGTAGGCTGATGGTCATAAACCACAGCTACGTTTGGAAAATTTTAAAATCTATTTGCCGGACCTAAAAATTGAATTCATGTTTCCGAAATCTCAACAGGTTCTCCAACCAAGGAAATTAAGTGTTATAAAATTAAAACCTTGCCCTACTTTTGTCGGGTAAAATTAAGTGGTGACCTCTTCAGCGCGTCTTGGGAGCAGATAAAGTTTGTCCTGTCGAAGGTGGCCAGCGGAGATTAACAGTGACAGGGTCGCACGTCGACTTCATCAATTATCCCTCGCCTCCCCGCGCCGCTGGGACCATGTGGTACACTCGTGCACACGTGGTACACTCGTGCACATTTACTCCTACATTTATTACAAAACGACTTGTTATCATTATACTAGTGGCTATTTTGTATAACAATGAGTCACTTACTTAGACAATATAAACTTTTCATACAATTTCAGTTAGCAGACTGAGGACTTTAACCACAAACTATGACGGTTCCTAGGGGCGTCTGGGGGTAGTAGTGTAATCAGTAAAAGGTAGATTATATATTGCTTTCATAATGTAATACAATGATTGAAGGAATCCAATGCCAATTCTCGGAACATATAGTAAGGTTTTGGCGGTAGGTTACACCTATAACCATCCACCACTGTCAGATCAGCCAATGGTTTCAGAAAAAGTAACCAACCAGACACAACACAAATCGAGAAATATTTGCCGCATAAAGGCACAAGATTGAAGTTTTTATTTCATCGAGTTAAGTTGATTACGATTATGTGTGATTTTACCATCATGATTTGTATTTCTGCCTATGTAACGTAATAGTAGATACCTAGTCTTTTACTGAACCAAGGGCGATGTAATGTACGCTCAAGTTGGTTTGTTTCAATCGGCATAATAAGAGCTTATTGAATTCAGGGATTAATTTATTACGGTTATTCGTATGTAAACTGCAGAAGTTAAATGTTTGGATGAATTATTGTATATATATAAAGTATATACTTATAAAGTATATACTTATAAAGTATATACTTTGAATAGTTCAAGTTTATTATTTTTATTTTTTTAATAGCTAATCAATTAGAAATAAACCTTACCACTATTATTTTTAGACTGCCTCTACCTTAACCTTTAATGATCATGAGACCTTTAATGAGGAATCTTACCACTTTAAACTGCGATAAAAAAATAATCAGTAGTTTCTACAAAATTAACGTAACGTAACGTAAAAATTATTAAGTGTGTAGTCTTTTTTGAACGCCAATCGTTAACTAGCACGACATTTCACCAAGTTTGGTGTAAATTAGTGAAGATCTCTACATATTTGCAATCAAGTTAACGTTGAAATAATGAGTATTTGCATAATCCCCGCGCGGTTGATGAGAACTGATGATACTCCCGTTAGTTATATAGTAAGGCAGATTGCGTTGTATTTATTTTGGCCCGCAAATAGCAAGCGGGTGTGCGGCATACGGCATCGGTGATCATTGTTTCGTTGTTTATAGTTGCACAATACTCCGGGATCGCTCGCGCCGCTCAAAACAAATTGAATGCATTAACCGCACCGCAACTTTATACTCACTTTGTTGAGCACTTTATGATGCAGTGCGCGTATTATTCTGATTTGCGTACGATTTATTTTATGTGTATTACTTGCGTTTAACGATTATTTTTAAATGATGAATGAAATCTCTTATTTTCTTTTGTTTAAAAGTTTATTAGGAATAACACAGGATTATTCAAGTTTGTTTGAAAAATTTGTTTAGGTCCTACTGTTAGCGAAAGGCTTACCGCGTGGGATAAGTATCAATTAATTTAATCCATGCTTCATGGTGAAGTGTTCCTCAATGGAATAGGCCGTAGTGGCCGCTTACCATCAGGTGGGCTGCGTGTCTGTCTGCCGACTAAAGTGGTATACCTTTGATAAAGATTGGGTCGGGTCGTACCTATTTAGCCTTGAGTATAACAACTAATTCCATCACAAGGATAATTTCATGTTAGGCTGTAAAGAGAAGCCTCACACCTTTACTTTCATTATCCGCCAGGCGATGGCAATGCCAGACTCATTTAATCGTTTTCACATTGCGTCTAGTACATGCCGCCTAGAGTGCAATTTCACGGTAAGTAATCCACAACATTTTATTGGTTTCTGACTTCGATACGATTTCTGAACTCTGATGACAAATATGACATTGCCCACGACAGATAAAGGCATGCACTTTATTACATGTTATGGAATTCGAGTTATTAGAATTTCTACATAGGTTATTCCAATTTCATCTATCACGATTCACGGCAGGATTACGAGTTCTTTCGGGTCAATTTTATGTGTTGGTTTTGGTTTTGGTTGTGGATGGTTTATGTATAGTTGTGTTTATAAGTGATCGATGTTGTGGCTGTAATAAGGAAAGCCTAAAAAGTAAATATAAATTGAAGACGAAGGTGCATTTACAACCTGGCCATTCAATTGTCACAATCGAGATTAGTAGGAAGTGTGACGATCTTTAGTCCAAAGTCTCACACAGGACCGCAGATCTCTCTAGCTTGAAGTTATGGTGCTTAAACTAAAAAAAACCTAAATTTTATTTATAATTACATAACTTTTTGGTGAATACGCATGTAAATAATAGGTATACTTATAATATGCTATCCTTATTTTACACAAATTACATTCATATTCCATAAAGGCAATTTTCATTTAGTGAATCTTTTTAAGTACAGAAAACAGGTGCTCAGAACTCAAACATTTACCACGTTTGTGAATATTTCTGACGGCATTGTATTCTTCTGGGATTTGCGCCACGAATACGTTATGCCAGTGGTTTCATTTCGTAAAATGTTTTAGCCTTCTTTCAGAGTTGAACGAACGATAGGTAGGTACTCTCGACCCAGTCAGTTCAGAATGACATTTAAGATATTATAATTAGAGTGTCCGATGGACCCATATCGGCAAAAGCGGGCGCAGCGGCACTCAAGTGCGACCTTTCTTCTTTAATGGATACCGAAAACCTTCTACGCTTTTACGTGAAAAATCTTCTGGAAAATAAATGAATCCATACCGTATGTAAATCGGACTCCGTCGAAAGTTTTTATTGAAAAACTTGAAGAACTGATGAAAATGGGCCCGCGACGTTAAAGATCTCTCCGTTCGTCTTATGAATGTGATACTAAGTTCCAAACGTTTCTAACTTTGAGAACTCGCAGACAGACCGGGTATGACTTGACTTTTTAATAAAAATAATATCCGTTATGGAATAATTTATCAAGTTTACGTCGCCGTTATGAGATGCATGCTAGTTTAGAAGTGTGTGAATAATTCATTTGATTACACGTGGAGGGCTTGTCATAATCAAGTTATATAAGATTAATTAAAGGCGAGTCGAGTGGACGCAGGACGCAAGAACGGCTCGGAGGAACTAGCCGCAGAGAGGCTGAGTAATTGATAAAGCTAACCCTACCCTTAATCAGGGACAGTCGAAGGCGTAATTTAATGAAAGGTATTTATTAAGTTGTCTGGCAAGTTATCAATAAGTTGTGAGTTGATGGTGTTTGCGGAGCGCGGGCGATGTGGCCGCACGATCAGCCCGCGCTCGCAACAACTTCGGCGATGACATAGCTTGTCAACTTCATAATGAACTACTGTGCACTGGGTAGTTGGTTGGTAACTACTCTACTGTTCAATATTTGTTAGCTATCAAAGGGAAATCATATTATTAACGTATTGGAAATTTCTTACAGTAAGATGTCATATCAGAAGAACTAAGACTAAGGGAGAATTGATGTCATGCCAGGGGAAGGACATAATTGTAGCAAGTGAGGATCTACCCACTCGAAGAAAGAAAATGAAACTCTACTCTCTACACTATAACATGTCATACAAACGTATAGATAAAAAAATATAAATATAGACCAATTTACATCTTTTAACCTTTAAGGTAGAAAATAACCCACGAAAACGACCCGTTTAATATTAAATTTCACACGATTAAATAATCATACAAGCGAGCTGGTGCATTAGTATAATTATTATAGGAGCTTATTCTATCGAGGATTGTGCGATTACTTGTTTTGGAATTCCGCGGTAATTTACGACACACACACCGCCGTGACTCATGCATACCTATTAGGCCACTTATCAATAAACATACACAAAGAAAGTAAACTACTAACTTCCTTTTGCGTGCCTAGAGTCATAAAAGTTGCTCGTGCGTATCCTAACGAAAACATAAATTAGGTAAATTTACTACTTTTTATAGAGACCATCCCCTTTGCTACAGTATGTTCGTAATGACAACGGGGGTCAATGCGAGCAGATCTCCCCTGCACATTCGGAAGCCGGTCGGATCGTCGAAATTATCAAAACTTTTTAACTTATAACTTTTCCTCGAGCAAGTGAAGCGAGCTTTTTCGTTTCTCGTGGAGAGCTCGCTTCGTCCCTGTCGGCCGCTAGAGACAGAGGTGGCGCGGAATAGAGCCGTCTCGCGCGGCGGGTGTGCCGGTTCACCAGCCAGCTCAGGCTCCAAGCGAGTTGTTTCAGTCTCGACGTTGCGATGCCGGAGGCGCACGTCTCGCCGGCGCCCGCCGACCACTCCGCGTAGCGACGATCGCGCCGATACTTTTACAACTAATAAATCAGCCGAGCCGAACCGAGTAACCTCACCGACAGATTATAAGACGATATGAGATAACGAGCCCGGGTTCCCACCGCGGTGATTAATCGCCAAAGTCCGTTCAACTCGAATGATTCGAGCTGCGTAATCTTCGGGTTTCGTTTGGAGCGCGTAACGTAAACAGATAAACATTGTTGAAGTTTACCGGAATTGTTTGTTGACTTTGGATTTAGTAGAACTGGGTGCATATGGATTGTTTTGCGATAATGCGTGTCCGGTGCGAGGATTCGAGGTAGTCGAGAGTAGTGTGCAAGGTGGATGTGCTTGGGTGCGGGATTAGGCTAGCAGGATGGGAGGGCAGTGGACCGCGGGGTTGTTGCTGGCGGCGCTGGCGGCGGCGCTGGCCGACTCCTGGACGGCGTACCAGGAGCAGCCCTGCTGCCGCCCCGTCTCCCACCACCGCGTCAGGCACCACAGAGGTGAGTCACCGCCACCGACCTCTTGCTCAATACCAAATATTTAACTGCGGTTCGTTGTACTCTTTACATTTACCGGTAATTTTTGTTAGTCATACTTTCCAGAAAGTTTAACAATACCTAAATGTTAAACGTTCGTTGATGTTACTAGATACTTAAAATAATTACTTTTTAAAACTTAAAAGGAATACCACGAACACGACAACTCACCTATTAACGAGGTATCAATTACTGGAACACAGTAAACACTACATCAAGATGTCAATTATGCGTCATTTTGTAATCATCCCAGTTGTAACTAATTTAAACTTACTTTAGCATACATTACAATAACATGGTCCGCTTATCGAAAATAACTAGACCAGTCATTATCTTTTTTTTACCATTGTTACCACACATCAGCTCAAGTTAACAAGAACTTATAAAGTAGGTTAAGAGCATTTTAAACTATGTTCAGAGACCGTATTTATATCGTTATAATTTAATTCCTTACATTATTTGGTAACTTATATATTATATTGTTATAAGTGTACTAATACAAAATAATCATAACAAGTCCAATTACCGTAAATGCCGGAAAAAGAGTCAACTCGACAATTAAAATAAATTAATTGTTACATATGTTCCGAGAAGTGTAATAATTCATATCATTATTATAAAAATAAATGCAAAAGTAACTCTATCTATGTAGGTAGGTATAACGTTTTATACCTAAAACCACTGAACCGATTTTGATGAAATGTGATGCCGACAGAGTAGACTCTTAGAAAAGACATATAGGCCACTGTTTATGCCCCCCCCCCTATATTATTAATATTAGTTCGTGCGAGCGAAGTTGCAGGCGCATGCTAGTATTGATTAAAATTAGAGGTGGTCTTGGAAAATGTCAAGTACAAAAAATGCCTAAAAGAAACAATAGAACAGGGGAAAATTGTGGACACCTCAAACGTGACATATTCATTAACGAAAGAAATTCCGAAAATAGAAGGACGAAGAGGAACAGAAAGACCTAGAAGAAACTCTATAATGTTCATCAGTTAAAAGAAGATTTGATTCTTAAAATATGTTGAGCTTACGCTGAGCGTCCAGATAAAAGAGAAAATTGCTCTACCGACGCACATTTCTACTCTTTTTTTAAACTGGTTAAATTAAAACCAAATAAAAAGAGGACCGCTCTGTTGCACCGTATAATCGACAAAATAAACATAATATACATACAATCAAAAACTATTCCTTTTTGTTTATAAATACAAAAGCCAAAAATGTAGAAGCAATTTGCAACTACATAAAACTAGCCCGACTCTACAAAGATACGATAAAGTTATTCTGTTATCACTTTTGTTGTAAAATTATTGAAAAGTATCCTATAGACTTTAACCATCGTAAATATATTAATTAAATCGCTTGTTCATCGTCCATACATTTTAGTTGTCTTTATTTTAAAATGACATCGATTTCTAAAATAATACCAACAACAATGAAGTTTACCAAGAATTAAGCCGAGCAATTTAGTTTACAAATAAACGTTCCATAATTATGATGAAAAACGCTATTATTATGCAAATTACAATATTACTGTTTCAATAACCATGTACTTTTTATCTATATTTTACGGTGGCATATGGATAATGCTTTTAAAAATAGGATCCATGACTATTTAAAGCCGTGGGTGACGAAAACTACCAACAATGGCATTCCCAAATGGGGTTGGCGTTAGCCAGGACGGTGAAAGCCACAATCTTGTACAAAAAGCTTACACAAAAAATACGATGGACCCAAATTATACGGGAACAGGGCAGGAGGGTGATGATTTGTAGATTATTTATTGATCGTTAAGTTATCTCAACTGTGAATTTATTTAACTGAAAAAAGAACCAACTCTAAAAGAAAGATTTGAAGAGAGGAGTGGGATTTAACTGTGACACAAATAAGATCCTTATACCTATTTATTTCTTAAAATTGGGTAGGTAAATCTTGTTTCCGAGATCATTAGTATCCAGGTATCTTTTTTAGATAACATTACAAGAAAAAACAATGATACAAACCCAGGATTTAATTCTCTATTGAAACAAGATGTATTCGTTAACATTCGTACTTTAATTAGTTTAGAATGGCTGCTTAAGTTTATTATGGATACAGTTGTAATGCAACTCAAAACAAACACAAATGCGTTATGCGGTAAGTCTCGGGGCCGCGATGTAGTCACAGTATTCAAAATAACAGTGAGACATCTCCTCTTAGCTTTATCATCTACAAAATATACAGCCAAATCAAGCCACTGTTTTACTTATTTTAGTTATGTTTAAGGGTTGCTATTCCACTGAATAGCGATCGTGAGATCGTGTAAGCCATACCGAATATAAAAACTAAATCACGAAAGCGTTTTGTTATTATTTTAGTTTAATACAAATCTTACAAAAATATCCATTCGGGTACACCTGTTGGAAAAAGCAAACAAATAATTCATCATTATCATCATCAGCCTGTGATAGTCCACTGCTGGACATAGGCCTCTCCAAATGCTCAAACACAAATATTATAAAGGGATAATTATAGTGTATATCAAAAAAGTACAAAGTTCCTCAAAATAACTAATTGAACACTAAATGTTAGTTTAGGTTAGCATTTCAGTTTTTTGGTGTGCATTTTAGTATTTTTTGATGTAATCGAGCTCTTTTGATGAGAACCTTTGAAGTGGTATTGCTTTACCATTATCGTCTCCGCACTGTGGAAGGGTCGACCGCACGCGATCTGTGTTCCTCCCCGATACGAACCGTCAAACGGGACCTACGCACGAAATGTGAGTAACAGCCTATTAGTAGTCGTATACCTCATGTTACCCTCTCGAACAACTATTAATAAGCTATTACACTGATATAAAACAACAAAGTGCATGTTCCAACCTAATCCAACTTTTTATGGATAATAATACATAATATTCGAACTACGATTCAAACCAACCGACCGTATGGGTACCTACTTATTTACCAAAGGAAGGAAATTTCTTGTAATAATGACCCAATAAGTAAGAATGTTATCTAAGAGCAACATACATACACATAGATACTTTTGCTACATCGATTCTTTATTTATCTTGTTGGTAAACACACGAATTCATAAGATTCAATTTTATTTTAACAAAGTAAAGATATCTTTATTTTATAAGTAACTTTTTGGAATATAGATAATGTTAAGGAACTCATTGGAATAGAGATAATATTTAATAATGAATTGCCAAATTCGTGAGTTCGTTGTGTTTGCCGTTTTAGATTACGCATTATATATATATTATAATTTCTTGGGGAAAACCACAAGGGAAAACACTCAGATACACTTAGGTTTGACTTACGGTCAGACGTGCCTGTTTTTCTAAGTGCATTTTAATATAAAGTTTCACTAAGAGTTCTTATTTTAAATGTAGAGTTTGACTTACACTACTAATTTTTTCGAGTGTATTGTAATGTAGAGTTTGACTACAAGTACTTTTTTCCCAGTGCAATTTATTGTAAAGTTAACAAGAGTAGAGTTAAAATAATAATACTGGCAAACGACTTTTATTCGCTCTAAAAACATCATAAGCAATTATACTTAATTTGAGCATCTCGTTTAAAACGTCATCATTTCAAATTATATACATAAATAGGTATTGAATTCATTATGCACATTTCTCATCTCGTTAAGCACGTTCTCGTGTCTGGATGAATATTTAATTTTAGGCACAAATTGGCCGTTGCAAATTCTTTTCGGACATCTACGAGTATAGGCGGCCGTGGATAATTTGATGTCATTTGCAAGTAACAAGAATTCTCTACGTGGCGGCCAGACGAAAAATGCACCATATTAAATTGCCTTGTGTACACCTTATCACACCGTGACTGGAAAATAAGAGTCACAATCACATTCACTCTATAAACTATTTAATGTTATCATTTGACTCTAACAGTATGTAGTAATTATCTCCGTCTATTGAGTTATTCATTCCAATTATCCACTTAGAAATCGTTATCATAAATATACAGTCAGGAATTATTTATTGTTTTAGATCTGCTGATATAACACTGGAGCCGGTTTCTGATCGAGTATATTCGTTATATATAACAAGAATCGGTTAAAGGTTCTGCTTATAAGGAGCTAGTAGAGCAAAAAACACATTATGCACGATGGTCCCAGGTCGTTTGTG
The DNA here is from genome assembly GCA_949319885.1 of Mecyna flavalis. Lineage (NCBI taxonomy): Eukaryota > Metazoa > Arthropoda > Insecta > Lepidoptera > Crambidae > Mecyna > Mecyna flavalis. Next base: position 11,103,882 of record OX439431.1, on the reverse strand, counting down.
GCGCACGTTGGACGCTCTGGGCGCGGGAACGGTGCGGGGGGCGGGTATAAGGATCGCTGCAAACCGGCCACGCGGCCCCGCGTGCGTTCGCGCAGGTAATTGACTCTCCGCGCGAGCCTTGGCTAAATTAAGTTATAAACGAGCTAGTGTAATCGGTTCGTAAGCGATGCCCGACAGTTTTATTATTATGGCGTTGGTGCTACATCATTCCGCTGGAATTCTGTTAATGGCTACGAAGATTAGGCGTATAGCTGCAGATATCTGTGTTATTAACTTTAATCTATCCGTCCCCATCAGTAATAAATTGTTCATTTACGCCAGCGCCGCTATAAATGGACATAATGGAAGCCAACGACACTGAAAAGAAACGTTACTCAAACAAAGAGATGTCGCAACGTCTCATTTTAATTGTGTTAAAGATGGGTCTGTCAGAAAACAATTGCTTTAATTATATATTCGTGGACGTGCTTATGTAAAAATAAATTAAACTGCTAAAAAGATAACGCCAATTAACTTTTATTTGTTCCTACCAACGGTAAAGATGTTTAATTTTTATTAAAGTCAATGAAAATTTGTAGTGTGATGTGGCTTTCATAGTATATTTATTAATAATTTTACCAGCTTCTTTAAACATATAATAAATAAATAAATATTGGACAACATGACATACATTTATCTGACCCCAAAGTAAGTAGCGTAAGACCCAAGCACTTGTGTTATGGGTGTCAGAAACAACAAAGGTACCACAAATATATACATAAATACAAATAAACATCCAGACACAGAACAAACACAAATGTTCATCATCACATAAGTGTTTCTCCTGGGTGGGATTCAAACCCACGACCCCTGGCGCATAGAGCAGGGTCACTACCAAATGCGCCGTCGGGCCAGATTGAACATATTTAATTACAAGTTGCCAACAGTTGTGGAAAACGTCGAAAGCTAAAAGTATTACTTATGTAGGTTTAACAAACATTTCTACAAAGGAAGAGAAAGGTTGCTGCTGTACCGTGTCTCATACACAATCACCTCACACAATTTGCGTTAACTTTTCTGAACCAGACAGCTCAGATACAATAAGAAAAGATATCGGTCGAGCCTTTCTCAAGTGATGAGCTTGCATAGGCATACCAACACGCAGTAATTGATGCTTATTTATGTAGACAAAATCACTGTGATCTTGTGAAAGGTCCACGATCCAGGGGGCCTACAGCTTTGACGGCGCAATCTTATCGCACCATCAAACTTGTAGCCCCATTTTGAGTATTCAAACACACCTACAACATACCGTTAGCGTTTATAATGCACTGTTCTATTGGAAGTTTATAGCATTCTTATCGATAGACGGGGCTAGAACAGAGAATACCTAAGCAAACGAGGAATGCTCGCCTTTATTTGTGTGGTCTAGTGGTAGTATCGTTTTGACAACGGAAAGCGAGCAGTAACTCGTTTCAGTTAAACGGATTAACCCTTCCTTTGATGTTTCTGCTTGCATGTTAACAGAAATAACAATGTAATTGAGTTTTTAATAGAGAGTAATAATTTGGACAAACCATCTCACAAGTTATCCTTAGTAATGAAGACCTCTCTAAGCTGCCGGAAGAAGAGAGCACAGAGGAAATTGAAGAGATCGCTACCAACGATAAGGACGTCACAAATGTGCTGCTATAATACATTTTCTGCCCAATCTTTTTTGTGCAGTGTAAATGCCTATTTTCAGGTAAATACCTGTAATACGTGAACTAAATAGTTCACGTAGAGTTAAGAGGTCAAAAATTTCAATTGTATCGTATAATATAGATACCAGATACCTAGAGGCTAGATCTCTCTTATTATTTTAATCTAATGTTCGAAAATTATAAATAGACGAAAATTGCATTGTATTTTAAAAACAACTATTGCTTCAGAGAACGCTTCAATGGTTTAGTGGGACGTGATTTCGGGATCTTGACGGGTTATAACAAGGAGAGTTTAACGATGCGGTCCTTTGCTCTACAGAGGGACATTAAATAGGGCTACATTTTACTTTTTAAGAGAATTTGAAAACTAATTAAAATGTTAACATGATAAACTCTATTAATAAATAATAATAAATAAATATCTCTGGACATTATTCACACAGCGCCATCTAGCCTCAAACTAAGCATTAGCTTGTGCTATGGGTGCTAGACAACGGATAAATATTACTTATATACTTTTTTTTTGTAAATACATACATAATATACATAGAAGCACCCAGACCGATACAAACAGACATGTTCATGCACACAAATGTTTGTACCGTGCGGGAATCGAACCCGCGGACCTCTGCTGTAATAGCCGACTTCTCGACCATTACACCAAATGGCTCGTCAACAACCGTATTCGAACAACTTTGTATTATTCTCAGCCCTAAAATACTTTGTAGCTCTATTGTAATTGTTTAAGTATTTAGAGATTAAAATTGATTTTGCAAGAACCGTTCCAAATATAAGTTTATCTAATTTCTTGGAGTGCCAAATTTGCGCTGGCTATACACAAATCACTTACAATTGAAAACTAACATTCCCGAAGTAATTCCTTTGGGGCTAGCTAGTACGAGGAATGCTAGGGCGCTTGGCGTGTGGTCCGGCGCAGTTGCCATAGCCCATTCGACGGCGCGAGCACGATGTTATCGCCATAGGCCTATTTACGCGGACGCGTACCTGCACTACACAGGCGTTGGATACCGCTATTTATGAAGACAACCGCCCAATGCAAACTATTTTAAAATCCGTTGTCTAAAACAATAAAGTAGGGCACTTAACTGTTACAAGAGGTTCTTCAGTTCAAACATCTTGAGTTTCTATTTCATGTGTGGCATTTGTGGTGACGTTCAATCAATTGATAAATTGGTAAAACATAATTAAATATAAATAAATAAATAAATATAAATAATTTTTACCACAGCAGCAGCAGCGGCTCTACATTTATCTTTCGGAAAACGGATGAAATCGGTTTCAATATCTTTGTCACTTATCTTGCACCAAGATGTGTGATAATATTAATGAATAGATACTACAGATTTGATAGTCAAAATTTTTTAACTATTTTTTTACAATAATTTTATAAAAAACTACGAACTAGTTACTTTACTCTTCCGTCTATCTAGACTTCTTTTTATGTTCCCAGTGGACATTTGCTGCGAAATAAGAGACGCCGCAATACCGAGACTTCTTCATTCTGAGAGTGATAGAGTGCCCCAGGTATTATTTATAAATAAAGCTGACTCATTCCAACTTGATTTAGTCTATAAATTCTATGTTGAGAATGTTTGATCTTTCACGCCATTAAAACAGTAAGAAAGGCACACGGTAAAAAACTTAAAAGACTTTTTTACCACCAACTGTTTTACAAATGATCCAGTCCATTGTATTTTATGCGGCCAGATATTTAAAATGATTTGAACAAGTTTATCTTTAAAATTCAAATGAAGACTTTGCTGCTGCATCCCGAATATATTAAAGTATTTTATGTTGGTTTTCCTGAGTTCGTGGGACTCGGTATAAAATGAAATCTTTGATTTCAGTTCCAGCAGTAATCGCTGCGCAACGTGGTACTGGTTGACGCGTCGATAAATTGCACATTTTAACGACTTTGTTTAAAGCGTGTTAAGAAAGTCGTACGGCACGGTACATTATTGCTCGGTTCGCGTATCACACGTACGTTCTAAGTAAAGTCTGAGCGTTCGCGCCGTGCAGGGATTGCCTCGTGTTAAACCAGCTTTATTGGTCGTGTAGCATCACAAGCAGCCGGGCTTGTGTTAATCGAACTGACAGACATGCACTCGGATTGACTGACGCGGCTTGAACCGACTCCCCGATCTTAATCACTCTAGGTGAGCCAACCTGTAATTGGAGAATGCTTGCGCTATGCATAAATATGTATGTATATTAACGCAGAGCTTTGTGACTAACTAAGTTGACTGTTTATGATTTTAAACTCTTTATTCTACGAGCTCTCATACGTCCGCAGCTTTGGACGGTATGCGTATAGTTTAGGGTTACCGATAAAATGGATGGTAAATTATAGTCTATTCTTTTTTTAATCTCTCTGTAGGTCTTTTTTTTAGTTGGTCGCTTTTTGGTACGACTATGAAGTTTTATATAAACAGGTTTGGAGAGATGTAATGTTAACAGTTAAATTAAATATATAGAGAATGAAGTAGGTAATTTTTTTAAATTATTTTACTTCTCTCTGTAGGTTATCCAACTTTTCTTAGTCCATAGAACATCAACTATTTGCCGGTGAATGTCCCTTTCAAACGTTAAAGCTCACAGCTGGAACAAACAGAACAAAAAATATCATTGTAGGTACAATATTTACATTTTTTTATTTTTGTGTTGTAGATTTTAAAAATAATTTCTGTCCCAGATTTTAACTGTTAATTTAATAGCTAGAACCAAGTTTAATTACCTACAAGTTTTTTATTCGTAACTGCTTTTGGTGAAGGTTTTTTGTTTGATAATTTTACTTCGGTGAACAGCTGACATGCGATAATATCAACCATCAGTTAAAAAATAAATTAAAATCATTCCTTATTTGTGCCCACCTGTCCGTTAGTAAAGGTAGGTAGGTATAGGTACTTACTGTGTGGTGAAAATATGTATAATGTTATCGTTTTGTAATTTGAGTTATGTATAATTTGAAGTACCTATACGCGAATATTAGTTGTGAAATGTTCTGGCGCCGTAATTGATACTGAATAGCTAACTTAGTTCAACGAATTACATTAAGGTTTCAATATTTACCACGTCAGACAGCTTAGCTAACTTTACAAAACAAAGTTCTCAAATATTCCATGAAACTAAAGTGCCTAACCAAACCTGTACAAAACTAATACATATTATGTAGATTCATCGATAAATTAGCCTTTAAGTTTACTTTTACATTACCACTGATCCTGATGGGAATCATAGGTAAGTTACAAGGCCGTTTCTCGTTAACTATTGACTTCGATATTCGAATATTGGGTCCGCTGTCTTACCGATTAGCGCGGTAACATGACACTTTACTAGTGTACAAGGGAGATTCTCGGCAGACGCTCGAATGCCGGCGGAATGTTCTTACAGGCATTCAAGGGACGTATCATTGTCAATGTGGACATTTTAGCCGTCCAGGTATACAAACGAAGACGATTTATGTGTTCTAGCGCACACAGCGACTGTTGGACAGCTATAAATTTATCTGACGGCCGGCGAGTGTGTAGTTGGTGAATACTTCGTTAGTCTCGGAGAGCACTCGCTCGACCCGGGCTTACTTCGACATTGACAGGCTGTAAAAGTGGTGAAATACGAGATGTTTTGTTTTACGGTTCGACATAAAGACCAAAACATTAATTTTCTAAGCAGAGTTACCGTTTGGGGCTGTAATTATACCGTGGTTGTTATGAGCTTTAAATATGTATTTGTAAGATGCGAGCACCGACTGAAATTTGTTACAGTTGGCTTCATACTTACATTCATGCTCCTAAATTATTACTACTTGGTAGATGAAAATAGACAAGCGAAAAAATATTGCACAATCCCTTATAAATTTAAAAGAGTACATGTGTCACGTGTTAAGTCTACCGTTTAACAATGAACAGTAGTTAGGCACAAACTTGATTGTAATAGTAGATAAAAGTGCGTTCCCGTCCGGTACATTCATTTTCGATGTGTGTGAGAGCGTGTATACAAACAATAAATTGGCAATTATTTCAATTTTTTGTCCAATTCATACCCGCCGGGTTGTGTTTATGGCAACGCTTAGTTGAGTGGAATGATTGTGTAAAGCGTTGGACGGGGTCCAACGGGTGCGCGCCGCGAGAAACAAACGCCACAAATAAAGTCAAATAAGTGAAGCCAGTAGCGAAATGCACCCGGAGTCCGCGCCCGCTGCAGCCTGCACCGCCGTGCACCGCGCGCCGGGCGGCGCGGCGTTCGCACCAATGAGGGAAATCAACCGGAATATTGGCTCGGAAAAACTTTCACGTAATAAGCTCATAAAATTCGGTATTCCGAATATGTTTGTGCGTTATTCTCTTTCAGCGTGGAGGTTTTAATAACATATGCCTGTGATTGCAATCACAGTTTGGGTTTTACGAGGAAAGTGCTGGTTCGACGCAGACGATTGTTGTTAGGTTGATGTTTACAGGATAAATTAAGTAATGGTTATTGTTACAGCTACATTGGGAAAGGAGTACAAACGAAATTATATTATTCAAACCACTTAAATTCGCAGTGTAGAGACAAATTGTAATTGGAAGATCTAAGATGTCAAGTTCATAAAGTTGAAACAAAACCGCCACCGTGCTGCGGACAAACAATTAATTTAACGTGGCCTCTCTTTTTCGGTCAGCCGCTTTTGATGAAGTAACATTTTAACTCCATGAATTTTTATTTCGCTGCAGATATTCCAGCTCGAATTCGCGGAATGTTGTCGCGGGTTATTTCTGTGAAGCGTCGCTCGTTTCTTCCGAGAATTGTCTGTGTAAGTAAGTAACGTGAATGTACCATTCTGTGTCGGGGTTCATCGCGACGTGTTGTATATATTGTTGGCGCGATCGCGGTAATCTAACGGAAGCGATAAACAGGCCGGCTGCGGCGCGTAGGTACGTCTTGTTGCCCGCATGCGCCTCCGCGGTGCGATTTTAAACTATATCAAGTTCAATGTTGCTATCTCCTTATGCGTATAATTTTTTTAAGTTTCAACCGTGTTAGCCTATATTGTAAATTCAATGTACCGTTTAAAAGAAATAGTGGTGTACAAATAGAGCTCCTCATTACACTTTGTTTGTTTTTCTTGAACACACAACACGTAAAAAAGTTAAGTATAGGCCTATTCAATGACCAATTACTGCAGAGGAAATGCATCTTTCATTGTAATCCAATCATCGTCAAAATGACGGGTACTATCTTCATCATCACGCTTTACAAATGCGGATCGGTGATCGATCACAGACTCGAGCTGCATTAAAAAAAACCAACACAAAAGCCCGACCCGGAAATTGAACCTAGGATCCTGAGATCACCACCCGGTAATTAACCCATTAGACTATCGAGGTATTTAAAATAAAACACACAAGATTTAGATTTTGATGATTAGGTTGATATTTCTTGACAGAAATTTATCTAAAAGTTGCCACAGCGAGGCAATAAAACGGAGCGTTGGCAGTTCGTTTTTGATCTCAACAGCTGTTACGGCTCTGCCTTAATTAGATTCATCATTATGACACATGTAACGTCAACACATAATTTTAACGATGTGCTATGAACTGAGCGAAAATAAATCACGACAAAATGAAAAATCAAATTCTATATCAGGAAGAGAGAATTGAAACTTATTGCAATTGTATGAGTTATGTAATACAAGTATAGATTGCGTGTTGCTCGGCTGGCATCGCTCCAGTCGTTTCAATTTTATCCCGCGGGACGCTGTCTGTAAACATCCCTAAATGATAAACGCATAATTTAACGCCCCAACGAAACACGAAAAATTGTGCATCCATTTATTTTCTCGATCATACGAGCGTGAAGACGTTCCTTTGAAATTTATGGGTTCATGTGGAGTTCAATAGTCAAAGTGAATTTATTTGTCCGGTATCAACTGAAATGACAAATAAACGCAATCAACTTATACGCCGCCGCTTACATGTAGCTAGAGTGTATTATTAAACTTCTTTGGAACGTGATGGCTTGATTACGGGTGCAATAAAACGAGATACCAGCAGTTATATTGCCTGCGTTTATGAAGTTTTTTATACGCCATTAGGAGAGATATTAATCCAAAAAGGGACGTAAAACGTTTTAACATCATTAAAACTGTGTTAAGAGGGAAATTTCTCTTTGCTCTTGGTTACTAACTATTTAGAAGCTCATCAGCATAGCCAGAATAATTATGACAAAAACAGATAGAAGTAAATAAGGTTGAATACTTCTCTCGCAAATGTCTCCGGGTGAATTCGCAAGTTTACCCGATATAGTTAATGGGAAGAAACGTGAGCAGCGCGTTGTAAAGTTCCCGAAGCGCATTTATTGTTCATTCTTCGTATAGTTGTCGCTTGACGGAGCAAGTTCGGCGCGAGAGACTATTAAATTTCCCGCGACTGTGTCGCCCTGATGCTTTGACAAGGTATATTGTGCAAAATCCAATTCCCACGGACAACAATGGGCGGCTTGGGCGACGCCGCGGTAGAGAGCGTGCCGATACCATCGCAGCCTTCCTCGCCGAGCCACATAAATCTAGCTATGATACATTTTGGTGGGAAGCCAACTACGGTGCATACATCGCCCTCTCAGCCGGCAAAATAACAACACTTACCCGTATTTGCCACACACGAGCCAACCAAAAAGGCACGCTTTGTTTCTAAAAACACCTACGTGGTCATTAGTGTAACAATGGAAAATTAATGTATTGTAACATTGTAATCAGCCGCTGAGCACACTACAACTCGCGAGCTGAGTCACTATACGTTGTTCATTCGATATTCATATCAAACAAATCCGATTGTGAAGATTTATCTTGTGCAATAAACTTATTGTGGACGAAGCTTGGCCATGGGCGCACATTGATATCGGAATAAAGACATTATATTATAATGTGGTGAATGGCTGGAGCTGGCACAATAATGAATCACGGTCTCGGGCAGATAGCATCTGTGCCCGTTCCGAGCAAGACGAGCTGGTTCCGTGGACGACGCACTCGCCAGTGTAATATATTACGAAAACTCCACATGAAAAGCTTCATTGTGAATGTTAATAATTGGGTCAATCTGATAGAAGCGGTGGTATTACGAGTATCAGTCAGCAAAAGTAAGAGGATTTAAAACAGTAAATCGTATTTAAATCAATTCAAAAATCACGGCGCGTTCTTTTTTATCAGTTAATACCAGCGTATACGACTGTTTTACTTGTAGCATTATCGCTTTTAATTTGGTTGATTAGATAGAGAACTGATGTCCGCTGTGACAAGACGCGTACTCTTTTTGTACTTCATATCCATACAGGAAATGTTTTTTCTCGTACAACATACGGCCGAGTAGGAGCTAATAAGGCTCTAAACGCTGGGCCACGGGCTAAAAGTCAGCAATTAGTGAGTTCTTTCCTTAGGCGATAAGTTCGTTAAGTAATAGGGTTCATTTTCAAGTCGGAGAGGCATGCTCGTTAATCACGCACGGTGGGCACGCTTCCGCCGGTCGCCGGTCGCTTATTTTTGATTGTTTTTGATAAAACAAACAAAGACGAATGATTAAAGCAAATCGTTAATCATGTGTGCGGATTAAAATGTGCTTCCGACTGCAATATCGTTTATTTCTCGGCGAATAGAGGCTATTTTTTATCTGCTGCAGTAAAATTGCAACAAATTCGTACGTTTCGCAAAATTAATAGTTTGCGTATACAATTTATGCGTTAAAAGTTGCAGCAAAAAGCATTTTTATTTTTAAATGCAGGTAGTGTAACGTAATTAAGTCAAAGTACTAAAATAATAATTCAATTATATTGTCGAATTTTATTAGTAGATCAAATCAATCAAAACTCAGCGGGATACCTATTTGTATAAATAAACATTGAATAAACTCTCAACCTAAAAATATGTTTTAATGGCCAAGACGTGATCACATTTTATTTATTAGCATCAATAAGACATAATATTGACATTCATGTTTTGTTCATTTGAATTTATTGAATCATTATTTATAAGATAGATGCAACAGCATGGACAAAATGTACTTAACATTATAGAAAATCAAAGTACCTACAAACATTAAAAATACTTAGCGCACATTTCAGCTATGCTTTGGTTTGATGGTAAAATTTATGTTTGTTTACTCAAGTTGTTGCAATCTAAAACGATTCCGAAGAAAGTGTAACATTTTATAGTTAGCGAGAAGAAACTTTGAAATGCATAGTGACTTATATTTAATATGACATTAAGGAATATACCGAGTTACAGTTCCGTGGCCTGATTCAGCCAGTTATGGAAAAGCGATCAGGCGCGCTTTGCACCGGTTGCCAAATTAATGTGTCATGAGCTTCGAGGCGTTGATGTTGAAAAATGACGCGCTTTGACGTTTCATTGCAATCGTAAATCTCGTGTAAAGCGCAGTTCTGCATAGTGCACACACTGTTCGCTCTTGCTGTCCACGGTTATAGACTAGTCCGGTCAAATGTACGGCGTTTCAGACCATAAAACTAGAGTGGTCGTTTCCTCGTGTTTTTCAACGAAACATTTTACTTAATTTTATTTTTTTTGGAAACAAAACATATTCTTAATCTAATCTAATTCTAAGAAACATGGTTAACATTTCGGTTATGGACATCAGATCAGAATCGTCTGAGACATCTCAACTTAGTAAAAAAAATGTATGCAGTCAATAAATTCGAACATAATGACAGTTAAGTTGTCGTCAATAGTTTGTATGAGATAGTGTAGGTGTGATACAGTTACCAACAAACTTAAAATTATATCAACAGCATACATGACACAAACTGACTGTTCCGCCTACAATAGTGATGTTATGTTCATCCATATTTATAATTTGTGAATTCGGTAAAGAAGCGTGAAAACAGCCCACCTAACGGAATAATGTAATTCTTTCTTATAGGTCTTATTAGCATAGCTCAATTTCGTTGTCAAATGACCAAAGATAGGATTTACATACGAATCTGTATCGGAGTGAAGTTAAATCCCATGACCGACCGAATGCATTTTTTCGCAATTCGGAATAATGTATCTACGACCGAGTTGGTGTGATGGTTGAGAAGTAAGTTGGTTTGTTTATAGAATATCATGTATATTATACAGGGTTATTGGTAATGTGTCTCGATCCTTTTAAGGGCATGTAGAGGAGGTCCCAAGCTAGCAATTGACCCATTAAAGTGCAGGTCAAAAGTGAACCAATAATGAGATATTTTTTTTTAAATATTTTTTCGGAAAATTAGGGATTCACAACTTTAAAAATTTATTAAAAAAAAACTACAACATATTTGAATGTAATTATTTATGTTTAAGTTAGAACTTAGTCTAGTACATAATAAAACATACTAGGATAACTGAAAGTTTTGTTAATTTTGAAATAAGAGATCAAAAACTAGAATTTTTTCACGACGCTTATAATTTTGTTTACAATAAAGTATCATTTTCTTCAAAAAATCACCTAATTACTTGGACGGCAGAACATTTCAATAACATCTTCATATCAATGGCTATCCAACAAGATACAATGTACACTTAAAAAATTGATAACAACTGTAAAAACAACTAACGAGCATAAAAGGGTAATAAATCTCTATACACATTTTTTTGCTATATCGGTGTATTTCTCAACCAGATGACAATCAATAGACAAACGACACTTGATTAAACCATGAATGGATGAAAGAGACCGGTCAAGAGATGACTCATCATAAAAAAATCCGGGAATTAGTTTCCTCTGCTTTTGTTATGTCAAAACGTTTTATTCCAATGATGTCTTAAGGACACTCACTTGAAATTTTGCAATGCACTTAAAGAAGGTTTCTTCCCGCCTGACCCCATCAATTCTGCCTTTAGTGGGGGCAGTCGAAACTTTTTAGTTTTGCCTGCCCCCCCCCCCCCCACACTAGGGGCAGACGAAACTAAAAAGAAGGAACGGGAATTAGTAGTTGGTTTAAACTAAAAAGTTTCAACTGCCCCCACTGGTGGCAGAATTGGTGGGGTCAGGTGGGAATGAACCTTCTTTCATTTTAAGTTTGTACCAGAGGGGGCAGTCGAAACTTTTTAGTTTAAACTAACTACTAATTTAGGTTCCGTCTTTTTTGTTTCGTCTGCCCCTAGGGTGGGGGGGGGGGGGGCAGGCAAAACTAAAAAGTTTCGACTGCCCCCACTGAAGGCAGAATTGGAGGGGTCAGGCGGGAATGAAACTTCTTTATGTGCATTGCAATATTTCAAGTGAGTAAGACATCATTGGAGTCCATATGACATCATTGGAGTAAAACGTTTTGACATAACAAAAGCAGATATGAAATTAATTCCCGGGATTTTTTATTTATGAGTCATCTCTTGACCGGTCTCTTTCATCCATTCGTGGTTTAACCAAGAGTCGTTTGTCTATTGATTGTCATCTGGTTGAAAAATACACCGATATAGCGAAAAAATGTGTATAGAGATTTATTACCCTTTTATGCTCGTTAGTTGTTTTTACAGTTGTTATCAATTTTTAAGTGCACATTGTATCTTGTTGGATAGCCGTTGATATGCAGATGTTTTTGAAATGTTCTGCCGTCCAAGTACTTAGGTGATTTTTTGAAGAAAATGATACTTTATTGTAAACAAAATTATAAGCGTCGTAAAAAAAATTCTAGTTTTAGATCTCTGGTCGTGATTGTAGCTTGACCTGACCTGCCTATTCCTCTTTCTCCTTTATGATTTGATGGTTTAAGGTTCTAAGGATTTGCACTTCAATGACTTCTTTTATTTTTAATGAAATAGAAGTTTTAATGTATAACAAATTACAGAGATATGGATACATGTAGTCGTTGCCGATTTTGAATTTGAATAGAAGCCGTCGCGGTCTCGTCCGTCCCTCCAGCCACCGCTCCCCTCTCCGTCGCCTGTGTGGCGCCATCATGTGGTTAGTCGGTGTACTAACACGTTCTTTAATAGCTGTTCGATGATCCACGAAGATGAAGTGATGACGATGAAGTTTCATAGAGCACTCACAGATGGCGTTGCGTGAACATGCCCGCAGCCTTGAAAATACTTGATATTTTCAATTAGGTACACTTAACGTTGTCTTTGTCTTCTATGCTTGAGGCTTGATCTGGAGACAGGAACGGACACAGCTTGTGGTATGAGCGTTGTATGGTCCCAGTCGCCGTTTTGATGATGGCGACTCGAGCGATGCCGTCTTTGCCCACGGTTGTCTGCAGCACTCGTCCAAGCTTCCACTGAAGAGGCGGCAAGTTGTCGTCCTTGACTAGAACCAATGTATTAGGTATTAATGTGTCTTGATTGGTCTGCCATTTTGTTCTTGACTGCAACTCGGAGATGTACTCTTTAGACCACCGTTGCCAAAAGTGCTGACGGCACTGTTCAATTCGGTCGTATCGAGGCAGGCGCAGTGGTTTTGAGCTCGTCAGGTCGTTGGACGTAGGCGCAGTCAAAGGCCGACCAATCAGGAAGTGACCTGGGGTAAGTGGAGACAGGTCGTTTGGATCAGTGGACATGGGTGTCATAGGTCGGGAATTAAGAATGGATTCAATTTGAACTAATATTGTACTTAATTCCTCATAAGTGAAATTCGAATTACCTATAACACGACGCATATGGAATTTACATGACCCGATTCCTTTCTCCCACAGTCCCCCCCACTGAGGCGTGTAACTAGGGATGAATTTAAAGCGAATATTGTTACTTGTTGTGAAATCTAAAATATCATTATGATTGTCTAAGACTTGTGAAAATTCTTTAAGAGCTCCCACGAATGTTTTTCCGTTATCGGAATATATTTCTAATGGTTTTCCCCTGCGAGAAATAAATCTTTTTAAAGCCAATAAATATGCCTTACTAGTTAGGTCTGTGACTAATTCTAAATGTATTGCCCGTGTGACAAAACAAACGAATAAGCAAATGTATGCCTTGTCCAATTTCGCCCCTCTTCCTTTATGCCTTAAAATGTAGACTGGCCCGGCGTAATCCACTCCACAGCGAATAAACGGATAACTTTCTTCTATTCTCTCGAGTGGTAAGTTGCCCATTAGCATTTTATAAGATTTACCCTTAAGACGCACACATTTTACACATGAGTGCACAGTGTTTCGTGCCAAGTCGCGTCCTCTAAGTGGCCACCAGGTTTCTCTAATTGTGTATAATAATAATTGAGGCCCTGCATGAAGGAGAAACTGGTGTTGAAATCGAAACAAAAGACGTGTAAATATGTGCTTAGCACATAATAAAATAGGATGCTTTTTATCGTATGAAAATGTAACAGAATTGTTTAACCTTCCCCCCACTCGAATAATATCATTCTCATCCATAAAAATATTAAGACTTGATATATTACGCGGAAAAGCTTTCGGTTTATTATTTTTTAATGAATAATAAATGTCAGGAAAGGATTGTTGTTGAACTATTTTAGTCAAAACTATATTAGCCTTATTTAGTTCATCAACTGAAAGCGAACCCGAGCTACGATTTTCTTTTATTTTTGTGCGTGAATTATTTATGAACCTTAACATGTAGGCGACTGTACGTTGCATTCGATTAAAACAAGAAAATCGTTGAAACGGAAAACGATCGGAATTAGATTGACTAAGCATGGTGATTGTTTTGCATTTAATGTCAGGCAAATCATCACATGCGATATCACTTACGTCTTTAGTACACGGAATAAAGTCCGGTTCACTCAGAAAAGGCGGCCCGTGCCACCATAAATCAGACGAGTTCAATTCCTCTGTGCCGCGCGATAACAAATCGGCCGGGTTTTGTTTACCTGTGATATGAAACCATTGACAATTTTCTGTTAGTTCATTTATTTCCACTACTCTATTTTGAACAAACGTTTTTAGATCTCTTGGTGACATTTTAAGCCATCCTATCACAATAGTTGAGTCAGTCCAAAAGTGAATAGTATCAAAGGTTAATCTGAGAGAATTAATTACTTTCTTATAAAGTCTCGCACCGACAAGAGCACCACATAATTCCAACCTCGGTATGCTAACAGGTTTCACGGGAGCTACCTTAGACTTCGCACACAATAATCGAACAATGACAACGGGCTCGTCAAACTCGCCGTATGTCACACTACGTACGTAGGCACAGGCACCGTATGCATCCTGAGACGCGTCTGAAAATATGTGTAACGTAATTTGTTTTGGCTTGTCGCATTTGAAATGGCGTGGAATACGTAAATCGTTTAGCCTTTTAAGATTGTTAATAAAGCTTTGCCAAGTTGATAAAATTGAATGGGGTATAGGATCGTCCCACCCAACCTTGCACAGCCACAATTTTTGAAGAATAATTTTTGCTATAATTATTGTGGGTGATAACAAACCTAGCGGATCGTATATTTGAGATATCGCTGACAATATAATGCGCTTTGTCGTATGAGTCACATTCGAATCGCATTTTGAAGTGAAAAATAATTCATCTGAATTAGTTAAAAACCCTAATCCTAGTGTTTTAGTCTGACAGTTATCTCCAAGTGCTAATTGTTTGAAATTGCTATTAAAATCATGTTGTGACAAGTCAAAGTTAAATATCCATTTTCGTAATGGAAACCTTCCCGAGTCCAGAACCTGCGAAACCCCGTTGCAAATGTCTATTAATGTTTGCTTATCATCATGTCCCGTAATGAGATCGTCGACATAAAAATCTTCATTGATAACGCGCGCTATGACGTCATCGCCGCATTCCAATGCAAGTTGTTTGAGGCATCGAATGCTAAGGTAAGGCGCAGACGCGGTGCCGTAAGTTACAGTATTTAATTGGTATATTTCAATATTATCAGAAGGATTGTTTCTCCAAAGAATTAACTGTAAATGTCTTTGATCGGATTGAACTAGAATTTGTCGATACATTTTTTCAACATCTGCGCAGGCGATATAATTATATTGACGAAATCGTAAAAGTATTGAAAATATGTCGTTTTGCAATATCGGACCAATTTCCTGGATATCGTTAAATGAGACTCCCGAACTAGACTTAGCACTTGCATCAAATACCACGCGAAGTTTGGTAGTTGTGCTGTGTTCTCTGAAAACACCGTGATGCGGTAGAAAATAATGAGGTGACGAATAGTTATCGATTCGAGTCATGTGCGCCAGGCCTAAGTACTCGGACATAAAATCGCAATACATTTTTTTGTATTCCGGTGCGCTTCGTTGTAGTTTACGTTCGAGCGCAAGAAACCTGTTTTTTGCTAAAGTGAATGTGTCGCCTAATGAATCAGGTGATTCCTTTAGAGGTATACGTACTGAGAATCTACCTGTTTTATCGCGTGTTGTTGTATTTAAAAAGAGATTCTCACACGCATTTTCTTGTTTTGAGAGCTTAGGGACAGGAGAAATCTCTTCCAGTTCAAAAAACATCTTAAGCTGTTTTTCGATTACTTGAGTAAAATTACACTGAACTTGATTAATGCGCAAGTTTTTATTGTGTAATGCGCCTGAAATGATCCACCCCAACTTAGTATTCTGTAAAACTGGACCACTTGGCAAACGAATAAGGCCGTCATTTAACAATTCCCAGAATTTGTTTGCTCCGATTAACAAATCAATTCCTACAGGCGAAAAGAAATGGGGGTCGGCTAGTTGAATGTTTTCTGGTGTTTGAATATTGTGTGCGAAATCCAAAGATAAAGGCTGAGCCGTAATGCGGGGCAGGACTAGGCAACTAAAGCGCGTGACGTATGCACTAGTCTTAGACCTCAGCTGGACTTCACACATGTGAGTAGACTGAGTGACTGTACTACCCACTCCTGTGATTTGTGCAGTGGACTGTAATAATGGAATATGTAGCGTGTCACATAAACCCTTTGAAATGAAGCAGTGTTGACTTCCGTTGTCGAGCAAGGCTTTAACAGTGTGATAATTGTCATATTTATCTGCGATTTCTACTAAGGCCGTCGACAACAGCACTGGTTCTAATGTTGTTGATTCCAATCGATTGTTATTAACACCATCATAAAGCGAATTTTTTGTTAGGGTTGTGACATGAAATGCTTGCGAGCCTTTCGATTGTTCATTAGTTTGTGAAATTGATTGATTACTGATATGTGCGACCGCTGAAGATGATAATGCGCCAGCGTCGAAATTACTATTATCTGTGTGAATTAAAGTGTTATGTTTTAAATTACACCTTTTACATGGTCCGAGCCAGCAGCTTGTTGCTACATGGCCGACCCGTAAGCAATTATGACAAAGATTATTTTGTTCAATATGCTTTAGTTTATCATTAATGGATAAATTAAGAAACATTTCGCACGTATATATAGGATGATTAGATTTGCACAAAGTGCATGAGCGGTAACGCTTAGAGTTAGCAGCCCTATTTGTGGTTTTACTGTTTTGCGATGTTCCCGCAACATGACTAAACGACTTTGGTAATGTGTTATTCGACAACGACTGCTTTTTGGATTCAAAGGAAGACTTCGCCTGACCATGAGTGACGTTAATAGTTTCTAAAACATCTGCTCGATCTTTAATGAATTTAGTTAAATCGGCTAATGATATTTTCTCACCTTTTGAAAACTTATTGAGGGTACTTTTATGTAACTCCCATTCGCGTTCAGTTGATGAATCTAGTTTTGAGACAATTATGTATATAATTAACGTGTCCCACGAGTCTGTGGGTTCGCCCAAAGACTTTAGTGCCCGAATATTCTTTAAAATTGTGTCTGAAAGCTTTCTAAGAAGTGGTGCCGATTCTTTACTAATAGACGGAACGGAAAACAAAGCCTTTACATGGTTATGAACGAGTAAACGATTATTATTGTACCTGTTTTCTAATAAATCCCATGCTGTGATATAGTTATCAGATGAAAATTCTAGTGATTTAATAATTTGTAATGCGTTACCGTTTAAAGCTGAACGCAAGTAATGAAATTTTTGAATATTATCTATATCTTTAGAATTATGAATTAAGGATAAATAAGTGTCACGAAACTCAAGCCAGTGGTCATAAGAACCGTCAAAGGCCGGCAGGGAAATTGTAGGCAATTTAATTTTACTTTGTGAACAGGATTGATTCTGTTTAAGAGAAAATTCATTTAATTTACATTTACAATTAGCCACAGTTGCATAATATAAGTCTTCAAAAGATTGTCTTTCCTTTAATTCTCTTTCTAACAAATATTCTGCAATATTAATTTCAATTTCGTCTTGTATTACGGTAAACTGCTCTAATAATGGTTCTGCTTTAAGAAAACGAGACTTTAATTCCTCTAATTGAATTTCTGTTAATTTACCTAATGAATCTAACTCGCTAACATATTTTATAAAAATGGTAAGTTTAGATTTCACAACACTCCGTTTTTTAATAGCACTTTTAATAAAATCATCTGTATCATCAGCTGTTAATGAATGCCTCTTTTTGGTCATTGTGTGTGGGTAAAATGGAATCGGGTACTCACGGTTTTCTCGAACGTTCTCGAAATGTGACGTCACGCGGATATCACTGCCCACGAAATCTGAGTAGATAAAGCACAATATTAGTAAAATATTAATGGATGGAGGATAGGAGGGATTGATCGGTCAAACCTCTGCTGATCTTGAAGCGTCCGGCGAAGAAGGTCCACTATGGTCGTGATTGTAGCTTGACCTGACCTGCCTATTCCTCTTTCTCCTTTATGATTTGATGGTTTAAGGTTCTAAGGATTTGCAC
Source organism: Mecyna flavalis (assembly GCA_949319885.1). Classification (NCBI taxonomy): domain Eukaryota; kingdom Metazoa; phylum Arthropoda; class Insecta; order Lepidoptera; family Crambidae; genus Mecyna; species Mecyna flavalis. Next base: position 11,085,519 of record OX439431.1, on the reverse strand, counting down.
TTCAATGACTTCTTTTATTTTTAATGAAATAGAAGTTTTAATGTATAACAAATTACAGAGATATGGATACATGTAGTCGTTGCCGATTTTGAATTTGAATAGAAGCCGTCGCGGTCTCGTCCGTCCCTCCAGCCACCGCTCCCCTCTCCGTCGCCTGTGTGGCGCCATCATGTGGTTAGTCGGTGTACTAACACGTTCTTTAATAGCTGTTCGATGATCCACGAAGATGAAGTGATGACGATGAAGTTTCATAGAGCACTCACAGATGGCGTTGCGTGAACAATCTCTTATTTCAAAATTAACAAAACTTTCAGTTATCCTAGTGTGTTTTATTATGTACTAGACTAAGCTCTAACTTAATCATAAATAATTACATTAAAATATGTTGTAGTTTTTTTTTAAATAAATTTTTAAAGTTGTGTTTCCCTATTTTTCCGAAAAAAAATTAAAAAAAAAAAAAAAAAACTTATTATTGGTTCACTTTTGACCTGCATTTTAATGGGTTTATTGCTAGCTGGGGACCTCCTCTACATGCCCTTAAAAGGATCAAGACACATTACCAATAACCCTGTATTATGTAATTACAAATAAAGTTAGCTTCGGGCTAGACAGCATTGTGTAATAATGTTTAAGATGTATACTTCCGTGCAAGCCAAGAAACAAAGAAAAAAAAAAAAAAAAGATGTATACTTAATTAAAATGTAATTAATATATTATATTTAACGTTGTGAGCTGCGTAGGAAGCCACTCTTAATTAAGTAGTTTTAAGACTTAGGTATATGCTGAATTTACAGTAGGTGTTGTATCCCTTGAGTAATAGCCCCATTAATATGTGCACTTTGAGACCTAACATCTCGTAAATCACGTGACAACTATCAATCATAATAATAGCACACGTGTACATATAATGGAGTTCATTGCCATATGTTAAACATGTCCAAATAAAGAGATTGACGGATTTTATTTACACATCACCATAGACGTAATCATAAATAATATTAATTCCATGCACATCACTTACAAGTTGAGACATTGTGCTAAATCATGTAAATCCAATATAATTTGTCATGCATCCTTTTAGGCAGACTATATGTGAACAGACTTCTTTGCTCTTTAACCCACTTGTTACTACCGACCTTTATAACACCACGAAATTAGAGTTTGATTCAACGGCCAAATATATGTGTTTATTGTTAAAAAAATAAAGATCACCTAACATTATCGTAATCTGGAAGGTCTTGCCTTAGTGTTCACCTACTATTTGTAACCGTGTGTGCGGTTTCCTGAAATTCATACGTGTTTTAAATGTAACAATGAGATTGGTTTGCGACTTGTCTTCAAAAAGCAATTTTTTAAAGTACATAAACCTAATAATGAACACTAAAACGTCGGATTCCATAAAGTATTGGTACTGTTATATAATGTAAGATAAAAATAAATTGTAATTTCTTGGTTTTTCATGAAGATTATCGTATCTGAAAATGGGTGGCGTTATAACACCCGGTAGTAAAATGGACGTCTACATATTATTTCTATTATGTTTACACTATTGACAAAATTAGCTTTGAATTTCATTTAAATAGTTGATGAATTACACAATATAGATTTATATAAAGCTCTGTTTACTAAAATAACCATTTTCCACCGGAAAATCCAAATAAAGTAATGTAAGAATATTTTAATTTTGAAGAATTTGTCACTTATTTCCTCCTTAGCATTGTTTTTACGTAATTTATTCTTTACATTAATCTACCTATTGACGCACGATTGTCATGGTCCTCAATATAAAACAATTAATAAGGTGACTTGATGTGCTGGTCGCCCTAAGGCCTGGTGGAGTGACGATTTGCGCAGGATGGCTGGCAGGAGCTGAATGCAAGTTGTCAAAAATCGTACAATGTCCAGCTGTGGACTGAAACAGGCGGATGATGATGACGATGATGATTATGTGCTGGTGACTACCAACTTATTACAATGTATTAGAATGTTTTATTGCTTTTAGGTTCCCAGCTGAGAGCTCTAGCAGAGGTTGTTTATAATGATACATTTTTTATATAATGAGGGTTCTGAAGATGATTTATTATTGTCATTATTTAGCTAAAACAATATGTACCTACTGCTGATAATTGCCAGATAATGTGAATCTTCAAAAAAATGTTACTTTCACTCCATCAACTTATACCTTCACCCCAACAACTTTTACCTCAAATCATTTTTGTAAGCAGTTCTTTGCTGAATCCTACTGTTACTCCAAGTAAAACGAGGACCTGGTTATTTATCCAGAAACTATGGTCAAACTTCGATATATGATCGCATTGACTACCTGATCCAATATATAGATACCCAAAGTCGTTGTACTATTTGCAAAAAAAACAAGCTCATGTGCCGAAAATGTCCTATATTTTCACCCTAAACTGTTAAATGTCCTATATTTATAGGAAAAACTAGTTATATAAAGGACAAGAAATATTATATTTGATAAACATAAAAGAGTTTTTAGATAATTAAATCAATTAGGCTCGATATGTCCATGTTTTACTTGATTTTAAAATATCTACAAACAAAACTTTTTGGTAGCCGATCTTACTACCGGGTGTTATAACGCCACTCATTTTCCGGCTTTTCCAGACCATCAATATTTTTTTTATTATTTTTCCTGTGATTCTTCTTTACAATTATACAACATATGTAAAAATTATGAAAATCCGACATGAAAAATAGTTTCAGTAATATCTGGGTTAAACTCTTTTGCACGCATACTCAAGCATACTCAACAAAGATAAGGTCTAATAATAACTAATATGTATATAAGGTCTAAAATTTTTATTCATTTCTCTGTTGTAAAGAGTCATGATTTACATCGACAATGCCTTGACAGTTTATTTTTAAAAACCGATTTGAGTCATCGTATATCAGTTCAATACATAGTTTAACCCACAGAAATGATATCTCCTTTCTCATACTTTGTATTTCAGAAAAAAAACAATGTTATACTCGTATTATCCACCAAACTTTACGCAGACCAAGCCATGAGATCAGTTTTAGTGATGCTGTATCTATGATTATAGGTTATAGGTACCTTATAGGATGCGTTTAGATCACGATGTTGATGCGTAAAATGTCGTAAATGTTATGGTATTAATTACAAGCATCTAAACTAGCCGAACAAAATTAGCTTAAAGCCGCAAGAACTTGTACTTCAAAAGATATTTACCACAAATAAACACAAATCATAAAACGCGTCAATTGATGAAAAAATCACAAATTTTGTTAAGGAAATAGCTCGAATTACGTCACTTTACGTGGATTTCGCGGTTGGCTGGTTAATTTTATAGTACATAAGAGTTATCCGCACCGTATCTTGTGATTAATAGTGGCTTATTCACCAAATGTGGATGCAAAGCGCGCTCAGATTGGAATGATTATCGCGGACTCACGCTCCACTGGTTGCAACACAAAATTAATTTTAGGTATAAGGCGGGTTACTCATCGGGTAGGATAGAGATAGTTTCCTTATTCTGCTGAAATCTTCCATGTAACCTAGCTACTACCGTACAGCATTCCTGAGCATTCCACAACTCGTAAGACGCAGACACAAGTCTCATAAGTCGTATGAGTGATATTTGGACCGACCACTTCTGGAGTTTATAACTTTATGCATATGTACAAAGTTTGCATTTCTTAAGCGGAAAAAATTAAGACTTTTTTATTTGGTTTACAAAACCAGATTAACAATCGTGGCTTGCAAACATAGGATTACATTAAACATATTACCGGACAGTTAAGGAAACGAATTGCTGAAATATTATATTTACACACAAATGTATTTACACGCGTAACTTCAGAACTGCACCATATAGATCCTCCGGACAGGGGAAGAAGATAAGATATAATTTTCAAGATTTTTTATTATTAATAGGTAAACCATCCTTTAAAGGAAAGGCCAACAGCTAGTCAAACATATAATATTGTAATTATTATCACTTTTTTTTAGAAGCGTGAACATGCGCACGACTTGGAATGTGAACACACGAACCTAAGATTACGACACGGTTCTTAAACCACTAGACCATGAAGGGATTGTTTCTGTTTAATTCGGATAATTATTTACGATTTTATCTCTGAAAAACAGCGACGCCCGACACGACGACAATTTATGCGGGATCCGATACAATCTTATAACGGATGGTGTTAATTAATTCATTTATTTTTAATCAAACGGTATTACTCAGACGCGTCAACGGTGTCCAACGCTTCGATACATTCGATGCAGTGATATTCAATTAGCTTGACGTTTTGCGATTTATATCCCCAATACGTATTTCGACGACTGGGCCACTGTTTACCGACATTTTACTCGATGACAAATGAAATTTAAATGGCATTTTATTTTGCGCATCAGAAGGATATATGCACGTTTCTGAAATTGGATTAAAATATTTTCAGTAAAGCGGCTCCCTTTATTGCTATCTGTTGCTCAGTTAGGATATTTCCGATAAGATGGAAAGGACGGAATGAGAAAAACAAATAGGTATATTTCTTTCTAAAATAATCAAAAAGGTTTTCAATTGTCATGTTGGATGATCCAAATATGTAGATCATACATTTTCTTGATTTTACTTTCGTAATTTGTTCTTATCTTTTCATACACGGTCTTATTATGCATACCGTACTTACCTGTTTTTTATTATTATATTTCTGCCTAGAACTCTCCTTCACAAATCAAATTTAATAGGAGATGATGTTACACTTATAGCCTGGGGGCGATGGGGGTTATGTGAACTTTGGTCCGTGTTCGCCCGTTATGCCACGGAGATGAATGAATCCCCGATGCACTCATGCGCATTTAAAGATTTATGATAGGGATGGCGTTGCTACTATGATGCCACTATTGGGAGGTTTTGGGTTAAAGTGACGTAATTTAGCAGGACATTATTATTAATATCCACTTTTCTTAGGACTTTATAGGCTAGGGTCTTCATGAACTATTATAAAATAATATTTTTATATTTGTTTGCTTGCACATAATCACAATACTCTGCAGTATTTTTTTGTTCTTACATCATATCTCAATGTATTTCTGGTAAAATTGATTGATTGATATATTTCAGTGATTTTACCCTTTACGTATTTGCAACCATTTATTTAGACTATTGAAGACGAAGCACTTCACAAAAATATTACCTATTGTTTTTTCATACATATTGACAATGTGGGAATCGAATGGTCGACGTCCATCGAATGGAGTGCAACGCAATTTTAGAACAATGAGGTGGGAAATTGCTTCCCGAGTACGTACGAGTGTCGTACACTCGCACGTGTGTCAGGGTTGCCAGAACAGAATCAGGGATAAAAAAGGACATATTATTATAAAATCTATAAAAACAGCTGGCATTATAGTCAATCCAGAAATATCTACATAATTTCTTACTTTGTCATCAAACGTCGTGTACAAGCTCGCTTCAAAGAGTTCAGCAAAATGAGGGCAGATGGTGCTGAGCATTGCTATTTGCTCGCGCAAGCAAAGTTATTGTGAGTATCTAACATATAAAATGAAACATACCAAAATAACCCAAATGCAAATCTTGTGTTGGCCTGCATCTGATATGGTTAAGTTTTAGATTTCACATTCAGCCTGTTCAACTCAAAAAATACAGTCGTAATGATAAATCTATTCTTTTTTTGAAGTTGGTTAAAAACAAATTTGTAATTAAGTAATTAATTATTAAATTGAGTGTGAATATGTTATGTCATCACAATTTTATTACATTTACACTAAAATCGCACAATTTACTGACTAAGTTTGTACTCTAATAGCACCTAAATTGCTAGGATGTACCAGTTACTATATACGATTCGTGTAAATAGCTTTAAGCTCTGAACGGCTCCTAATTCAAATACTTAGTCTTTGATCACCTTTTATGCCTTTGTGGTCTTGCAGTAAATGGGGCTTGGTTACTGTGATTACGCGCTAAAACGTTTACAGCCTAATCAAAACTTAGTCACAAACTAAATTGTAACATTCATAAGCCCAAAGTTTTATAACTTTACCTACTTTGCAATTTAATTCTTTTTTGTGCGTATCTTTTTCATAAAATTGATTTGAAAAATACATACATACAATTTATTCCAATCAAGCAAGTCATGAATCTGTATCTACTAATATTATTTATGTGAATTATTGTTATAAATATCATAGGGCCCTAAGTTCCGCTAAGCTTTGACATTTCGTTCTTGCTATAATAATAGCTCCAGTATAGTTGCGTAAGTTCTTGACAACCCTATTTGTAGTAGTACCTACTAGCGGTGTGATTGGGCGACCGCTGTCCGCTAGCCTGCATTTGCTTTCCTAGACTTAGGTGCCATGCCAATCGCCGGAGAGCACATTTAAGGAAAATACGTTGGTTTAGCGGTTCTCTAACTTGTATAAGGATGCACTTAGATTTCTCCGTTGCGTATTTATGTAGTCATTACTGCTGGTACTTACCGCAGTAACAATATATTGCTTTGAAGTTGTAAAAGGTATATATATGTATATACAAATAATAAGAATCGTTAAACTGACTTTCCTTCAACGGAATGGAAATGGTCATTTGACACGGGTCACAGCGCGTTCTAGCCCCCAAGTACGCAAAGCTTATAATGGGAACTAGCCAACAGACAAAGATGCTTAAATGCTTGTTTGATTTAATAACAGCAATATTTATGTTTACTTTGCATATATTTATAAAAATGTATTTAAGGACATTTGCCCACACACACATTGTTAAATTCGGCGCTGTGTGAAAAATGTTTACTGGTAAAGTGTATTTATGACCACACACATCAGACCTCGTTGATAGATATTACGGCGTAATTATGGCGCAGGAGGTGCGTAGGAGTGAATTATCGATGTAATTCGTGATACTCACGTATACTGTATCAATAATAAATCCCGGTAACAGCTATTATAATTCTCAATATAAACTGTGCTATTGAAGACTTTTAATCGGGGCCATCAATTTGTTTCAAGGTAATAATTTCATTACCTGACGAGTTAATTTAAATTTAATGTCTGATATGTCGTTGGCTCCGGCTATTATGGATTCTACGAATATAAATTAACTATCAGATTTCCACATAGTCTACTTTAGTTTCGTTTCCCCTTTCCCATGGGAATTTTATAAATTAATATTATGTTACCATGGTATTTCGAAATACATATTTGCAACTTGCTGATTCCACGCATGTGTGAATTTCTTGAAAACGATTTAGGTCTTAAAGGTATATACTTATAAATGAAACTGTTTCATTAAAGTCTTAGTAATTTTTGTAGTGGTAAAGCATTGGTTTGAACGTTATTTTAAAATAATATTTAAGCAAAAAAAGTTACTACATAGGTATTTGCAAAGACATGAATAAAATTTTAATACACTTCTGATGCAGATGAAGATAGTTAAAATGATTAAATAAAACCAATTCTTTACAATTTGGAAGTTACATCTATAAAATTGGCCACTAACAAATTATTTATTGATATGATCTTACTTAAAGTAAAAACAAAAAGCTGCTTGAGAAACGTGTCACTCATGTCTGAGTCCTCCATCCTCCGTCCATGTAAGTTACATCAACATTAAGGTATCCCTGATCATTTATCAAATGACTTCCTGCCTTTTTTTTTCTTATAGTCGTTATTTCAAAGTCGCATCACATTAAGTTAATTAGTGATCGGTAATGCTTGTTTTACCCACACAAAATCCCATTGTATCTTACTATATCAAAGGGCGCTCTAGCGATACGAATTCTGCATTTCAACTGGACCCGATCCGCAAAGCAACTGACGCGCAGCTGATAATGATAATGAACGAGTTGTTGTTACAGATGATTTTCTAAGGATACGGATAATAATTTACGCATTCATTGTATTATAAACCCGCGTGCTATAACTTGTGACGGATGCGATCGCGCGATAGTCGTATGCGTGAGGGACCGCTCGTAAATCTGCTACACCGGAATGGGTTACAGCATCGCCTCCATAAATTGGCCATCCATAGTTTACGATGCACTGTGAAAGGAAGCCGCTAGACCCGCCTTGCTTAGCACGGAACACTAGCTTTGCTAGCTAAAATATTACACGATTTATGAACTCGCTATAAACATTTTTAATGTCATGACTAATAAAGCTATGGATTTATGAAGTTTCGTTCAATAATATTTTTAAAACGACATATTTAGACTAGCCCCGAATGAAATCAGGAATGTAATTCCTTGGTAGAGCTATATTTTGTTATTGCATGCAAGTACACTGTATTCGGTTTAGAGAATAACTATATTCTGTCACTATGTACCGAGCAGGCAGTCGCTCTTCTCACGGACAAGGTTTCATCATATCTTGACAGGGGCGACTCATGTTTAGGAGTCTTCCTTGACTTGTCGAAAGCTTTCGACACAGTTTCCATTCCGATTTTGTAGAGAAAATTGGACAAAATTGGAATAAGGGGCTTAGCCCTCGATTGGTTCCGTAGCTACCTTACAGGTCGGGAGCAGCGCGTTAGAGTGGATGCGACCATCAGCAGTTCCCAAAGTATACCATTCGGAGTGCCCCAGGGAAGTATATTGGGCCCCACGCTATTTTTGGTTTACCTGAATGATCTTTCATCTCTTGGCCTGGACGCCGAAGTTATTATCAATTACGCGGACGACACGGCCATTTTATTTCGTGATAAGTCATGGACTGGGGTCTTCCAGAAGGCTCAAGCTGGTCTCGTTCGTGTCGCATCATGGCTCAACAACAATTTACTCACTCTCAACACAGCCAAGACCAACTTCGTCTGCTTTCACAAAACCACGGCATCGTCTCCACCATCTTATCTAAAAATATTTATTCATACTTGTTCAGCGACCTTAGGTACAGATGGTACACAAAACTGTAACTGTGCAGAAATAAAACGAACACAAAAGACTAAATATCTAGGAGTCGTTTTGGACGAGAGACTGTGTTTCAGGGATCACATACTAGCCACCTCTGCAAGAATTAGAAAACTAATTTACGTTTTTAAACTCCTTCGTGATGTGGCCCCTCTGAGCTTGTTAAAGACCGTGTATATCACTTTATGCCAATCTATCCTGACGTACTGCATCTCGGCTTGGGGGGGTGCTGGAACTTCCCACCTCATAACCTTGGAAAGAGCTCAACGCGCAGTGTTAAAGACCATGCTTAACAAACCCTACCGTTTCTCTACAGAATTGTTATACAAGGAGGCTCAGACTCTCAGTGTTAGGCGATTGTTTCTCACAAGAATTACCTTGATGGCTCATAAAGTGGTTTTATCATCGAAGTACAAGTGCCTGGCGGATCGTCGTGTTTTCAAACTTCCTGTACCTCCTGTAAAAACAACATTTGCCAAGCGTTTTCAAGCGTACTTAAAACCGTTCATATATAATAAAGTAAACAAAATGTGTAATATCCATACCCTTGATTATCGTGAGGCAAAAACAGCGATCTCCGACTTGTTTCTAAACATGACCTACCAGCATTCAGAGGACCTGTTGCAAACTCTTAGCTGATGTTTTTATAAAATCATTATTATTTTTTATTTGTTTGTTTCTTTTCTTTTTTTTTAAATTAATGATAAGAATATGCGAGTGTCGAATTAATATGAAGTGAGTCTAGTTCTGCTTAATTATTCATTAGCTTGCATAGTTAAGCAGAACTATTCAGTTGATCTATTCACAGTGCTGCGACAATCCACTAGATAAACCTGTTTTCAAGATTTTCACAGGACAGGCTATCATAGCCTAGTGTGAAAATTTTTGAAAAACCTTCACAAGCACAACTTAGAACAAAAGTCAGAAAACTGTAATTTGTAACCTATTTTTAATGCTTGTTATTCTGTATTTTTGGTAATAAAGTTTTTTTTTTTTTTATGTTTTCTAAGTGTACAGACACTTATTTTAGTTATATTAATAGATCGGTATATTCATAATGCATAATTTATTCTTTCCAAAACTATGACATATTGAATTAAGTATGTTTTTAACGGAACAAATCTACTTGAAGAAATTTCAGAGGCATACTACATCCCTAAATTTTGTTTGACAGTAGCTTAATCTATTGCCTACTGGGCTTTAATAAAAGTTTATTTTGAATTACCATTTGTGTAATTAAAATTGTGTTAAAATTTTTATTCAGCAAAGTGTTTGTGTCTGCTCCTTCGTAATAAATAATAAAACAATAGAAATTCTTAGTAGGTATCTTTATGAAAATGAATTTGTACCATGCCCCTAGGCACATCGCGGTCAATTAGTCTTGTTTAGATAAACCGACTTTTAAGTAAGACATTGTAACCGCTCTAATGAATACAGAGATGGCGGCGTTTTAACGATTCCAAGATGTTTTATCTCAATGTTCTCTGAGAATGCTGTATTTTGCGAGTGGCATTAAATGTATATTTCTTGTTTTGCTGATGTAGAGATGACTAAATAAGATTATCTGTTCAACTTCTGCACATAATTATCAGGGTCTGATTATTGTCTCTGATAGGTACCTACTGTTGATTTATTTGAGATGAATAATATAATAATAATAATAATAATCTTTATTTGAAACAAGATACATTACCTACTTATTATGTTAACAAAAAAAAAATACATACAAGATTAGCTACGGATAGTATTATAATTATGTATAATATGAAGTCTAAATGACTCAAATCAACTAGAGGCGAAAGTTTAATGTTATTATTACATATTTATTTCAGGATTGGAGGCTGTAGACATGTGACATATACCAATACTTAGCAACAATTTTTTTTTAGTAATTCATCGATACAAGGAAATAATATTCAAATATTTCCATAAGTGACACGAATCATATCGTTCTTAAGTAAAATTCTTGCAAAATTAAGTTAAATGTAAAAAAATAATGAGTTGGTAAACAAATTAATAATTAAAATGAGCAATTTCCACGTAGATAGTTCATTTACAAGCGTCGTTTAGCCAATATCCCCGGCGGGGTGTACTACACGCTCTAAGAGGGCCCGCGGGCAGCTTCTAAGACTCGCCATTAACTATACATTCCCTCATTACGGACCTGGTGAACGAAGCAACCGAGTAATAAGGAAACCGAATGTGCTTCCAAAGATTGCTATATTACAAAATAGTCTCGTTAACATTGGTAAATAACAAATAACATAAAAAATTGGTTGCCTGTAAAGTCGGTATACGGGCGAAAGTTTTACGTGACAACGACTTTTTATGTCTGTCTCTCTCGCTCTTAGGCGGGACGCGTGCCTCTCACTCGCTCTCATTGTGAGCGCATAACGTGAGCGGAGCGTAACGCAGTTTCTTGAAGTGTCACCCGGCAAACCAATTTATAAGACGTTGTCACGTCAAAAGGATTAGAAAAATTAGGTAGATAATAAAGTACTGGCCAGTTCAAGACACATCATCACTGATCAGAAATTGTTTCGGTATAACAATTTTTTTTAAAATCTGTTTGTGCCAAATAATAAATGGGAGCCAATGAGGATTTGAAAATTAAGGGTTCAGAAATCAGCGGACCCTTCCTTTAACTCTGAGTCTGACAAGTTTAACGACGCAACCTGCCTACTCTAAGTGAAGGTTGTTTGTTTATGTGTAAAAAATAATAATTAGAAAAGACATAGGCACGATACCAGTCCCGTCAGAATAAATCGGTCTAATCGAAATATTTATTCTGCAAGCTCAAGTCCTCTTTGATACGAGAAAAATAATCTAAATGCTCAAATGTAATGAACTTCAGGGTCGCAAAGGGCGACATTCCTTCGCATGTGTTGACCGCCTTAAACGACGTCCATTACGCCATTTTACAGGTTTTATGTGACGCGTTATTTATAATTTAGCGTGTTTCATGTTTACGTGCAACAAGAATGCTGTGAAATAGTGACCTTTGGCTGTCTAAGACATTTCTGCGTGGTGTGCGCACGCATATACAGGTTGTTAAAAAAGTAGTGGCCAAATTATTTTGAAGTTAGAGAAGTCGGCTGGTATATCAGAAGGAATCCGATCCCCATACAGTTCGATAACGTATGTGCATGAATGTGTTATTTGTAGTGTTCTGAGTGTCTTCCATATAATAATTATGTATGTCATTAAATATGTATATTTATTCGTATGTTTAGTGGTCGTCTGATAGCTTTGCTTAGTTTAGAGTTATAAATAATAAATAAATACCTCAGAACATTATTTACACAGCGCCATCTCTAGCCCCAGACTAAGAATTAGTTTATGCTATGGGTGCTAGACAACGAATAAACATAACTTAAATACTTTTTTTGTAAATTAATACATATTATACAGACATGTTCATGCACACAAATGTTTGTACAGTGCGGGGATCGAAGCAACCTCTGGTGTAACAGCCGACTTCTCGACCGTTACACCAAATGGCTCGCCAAAGTTAGTTAATGCTATATGAAAAATGTCCCAAGGTGTTACGTTTTGTTGTAATAGGGAAGATGCAATTATAATATTTATGAAAATTTTATGATTAAAATGATACAAAAATATAAAAGAAAGGCCACTGCAACATTTTTATTTTATTTAATGTTGTTTTTTAACAATAATTACGAATGAAAATTACTTGAAACGAAACGTATTTTAAAACACCAATCAGCGTTTAGTGACGTCACTCGCGTGATGACAACATAGTTAATGCTAAGGTTTTCTATGTGAATAATATTTTAAGAGAATATTAATTGCGTTTTTTAATTAAAATGGAAGTTGGGTTTATCAAAGCAGACTCCAGGAATTTACCAAGAGTTAGTGTTGACATGGTTGTAACTTTTTTTGTCGAAAGTGCAGAGTTTTCAAGTGTAGAAATGAAAGGGACTAAATTACTACGGTATGTAGGATAAATCATAGTTGTTAAACTTTGTATTTTATTCAGCGGCTTATAAACATAGCAGTTATTTAAGCTCAACAAGAGAATCTTACGGCGATAATGCTATCGGCTATGTCCAAATTAAAAGAGATAGAGAGTTATGTACAATAAAAAGTCGAGTTACTCCGGAGCATAACGTACGTAAAAAAGGCTATCGTGTGAAGTTTCATATTGTGAAGCAAGAAACCACTTTTTTCTCTGTTTTGGGTCAGAAGGTCCAGTCATAAATAATTTGTTCGGAAACTTTGTTGAAGTAGAAGGACACAATGGCACAAAACATGAGTCAACACGGCTTTTTTTTGGAATATTAGTGGTATTGTTATGATCACCTGATGTTGATGGATAGTCCATTTTAAATTTTTACAAAAAAATATTTCGAAATTCGTTAAAATATGCAAAAGTATGAAAGACAAACAAGTACGGTGAAGTACAGACCTACAAACTTATCTGTTCCGGTGGCCAAAATTGGAACTACGTGAAATGCAATGCAAAAACGATATATAATGACAGTTCTTAATAGACAGTAGCGACGCCGCCACCGGAACAGATAAGTTTGTCGGTCTACCAGTGAGGCAGTGACAGGACAGTAGTGACGTCATCCGAACCATAGGTCCGTTTTCGCGTGAAAATCTATACTATCAATATTTAAAACCGCATTTATTCCGATAAATTACAATTTATTAATTTTTTAATTTAACAGTGGTTTATTCTACATGGAATTCTTTAAAATGAACACAAAAATAAAATTATTGCATGTTCCCTATTGTACAACAAAACTTAACACCCTGGGACATTTTACATGGCGGTTATTTTTTACTTCATTAAAATTTTAGTGTTTAACGGATAACTTAAGTTCATTTTTCGTCCCTCCTTTTTTAACAGTTTTAATATTATTATAACTGTGTTGCATGCCGCTAAAACCCAGCAGATGGCCACAGGCAGATGTGTAAACGCTTCGTAATTAGCTGTTACAAGTCCAAGTTTTATAAGCCTCGTAGTGGATACTTGCAACAACACGTTCGTTTTTAGTATAGTAGTTATCCTGTCCTTTGCGACAAAAAAATATTGAAATTTTGGTTAGGAAAGATAGCCATTCTTCCACCAAAAATATTATTAGTAGGACAATTATATCGACATAAAGATCCACACTAGCAATTATACTATTAATATCAAAAATGTGACCAAACTTTAAACTGGCCAGAAGAATTCCGCGACATTAAGTGGATTTATTTGAACGCCTCCGCTTCTAAGCTATCCCCGGTGGGCGTTCTGTTACAATTCAAAGTTAATAGCATTAAAACCTATAATTTCAAGCCATTATAGTCATAGTTCCCTGGAGGGCTCATTTATCCCGGGCTCGGACAAAACCAGTTCACCTGCCTGGGATTAAGCATGCCATAGGGCCTGACAGTTGAATAAAGAATTCATCGGGATTCACCTGGGCCGCGTAGGTTGAAATGTCCGTTCCAATAAACTATGTTGGAATCCATTTGGCCGATCTCGATCAAGATTTAATTAAGAACAGTAAGAACGGACGCTCATGCGGAAGAGTAAATGGCAGGAGTGAGATCTATCGTGAATCCCAAACAGGGCCGAAATTATTTCCGTGAGGCTGAATCAATCAGAGCTAGGTGCTCCTGCCTTGAAGCCTCATTGAGATGCAAGGGATCCATTTATTACTTCGCATTCAATTTACGAATCCTCTGTTTTCTTCTGAAGAAATGTTAATGAAAGGGCCTATTAAACCTCTATTGTTGATGTTTTTATATTCAATTTCATTAATTTTCATAAATTCACGGGAAATTTTATTGAGTCGGACTTTATTTTGATTATAATGGTTTCTTGAGACGACGGTAGGGACAATTTTATTAGTTAATAATAAAACAATATCAGTGGCAATAAATGGAATTTGATGATTAAGTTATATAAAGTAACAGCAGATACTAAGTGTATATCCAGGAAATATTATACGTTATTAAAGAGTACGTGTGAATTGTTTTTGATACTTTCTTAATTCATAGTAATGGGAATTTGATCAAAACTTAGACAAAATGATGACCAACGCAGTCAAGTTGAATTCAAAGTATTTATTTTGCGCCCTGATTTACAACTTTTATTCTACTAGTATTTCCTTTAGCTATTTTACAGTACTGGAACTTTCACTGATAAAAGTAACAACAATACACACTGAGATACCAACATAGTCACCTGAGTTTGGAGAGAGTTTACTAAATGGGGCTGTTGGTGTGGTGAAGGGGGTATAACGCGTCACTTAAATAGCCCTTAGGAATTCGGGAGTAGGGTCGTTTCATAATGCTAGCGCTTATAGGCGAAAGGGAATGATTTTTACTTTTACTTTCCTAGAGGTATTTAGGTGACATAATTATGAGCGTGCTAAGTTTCTAGTACGTTCAGTCCTCTTGGAGATTCAATCGATAAATCTCGCATTGAAAGGAGGCCAATAGTCGCTATAGTAAAAAGTAATTGAATGTATTGCACGAGTATGCACAAAAACACATTTAAGTCATTAAAAGCATCTCAACTCCGGAGTGCAACATGCAAACCGCGTCTAACATTTGCTTTCAGAATTTGAAGTGATACGTGGAGCGGTCGTTGTTTATTTATTCGCTGGGATTAAACATGAAACGGTGTGAAACGGTCCGAATAGTGGCGCGCACACCTACTTAAACTTCGCTAAACGGCCGGCTTCACTGAAAGCCTCTAACTCCTCTGCGTTCTACGCTTCGCATTTTGTGGGTTGAAATAATATTGGCTGAGATAATCGCGGAGCTCTGGACTACATTAGTTTTAAAGTATTTGGCAGGCAGAATTTGGTTTAACGCGTTCACTGCGTATAGTGAGCTATGTAGTTATGATTATAAATGGTTCGGTTGTAGAAACAGGCAATTAATTGTTTATGGAAACTAATGGACAAATTATCACTCATTAGTTCAAAAAACAACAACAAAAAATGTCAGTCTACTAAAAATATTTAAGACCTCTAATTAAAAATTTTACTAAAAAATTTGCTTTAATTTCGGAGTCTATTTTAAACGAACGGTCTTTTGAAAATAAAATACATCAACAAAACGCTTTAGTTTGATCAATTTTTCAGGATAGACGGATTCATAAGCAAACACTGAAAACAATGTCAGTTGATGTAAAAATATGCAACAGTATTGAGTAAATATAAATTCTTCCCGTTGTGTCTGGAATGAAATGAAGGCACCGAAAATAGCCATACCTAGTTGTTTGTGAGCGGCGGACGGCTGTCAGAAGTTGCGCGGTGCGGAGCCCGTCAGTGTCTCGGGATTATACCAGTACTTGGTCTTTAAATTAAATGCTACTATAAATCCTTATAAAACTAACAACTTTATAGTGCTCCAGTACGGGTCTTGCTTGAAAGCTGTTAGGTTCGTCGTCTGTACTGTTCATTTAATAAAGACGGTTGCGTTTTTCTTTCCATTTCATGTCTAGAATTTGAAAAACTACGCACGAGAACTTTACTGGTGTTTATGAGTAATATATATCTTATAATGTCTGGAACCCATGCCAGTACACGGAATTAATGTTCTAAGACCAAAATGATCTTACAGGATGCCAGCAAAAATTTTTCTCTACAAAATAGGTCAACTAGACTCCTTACATAGTTTAAATTAGTATCAGTATAAAAAGCTTTTAGGATAAAGCATTATCCTGCAAAAACCTTTTACATTTTAACAATGGTCTTCTTAAGCGCTATCAAGACCGCAAGCATAATTTTAGCGCACTGAACTAAGAATTTACCTATTTTTCAATATTTTCTCTGTAAAGCTAACGGTAAATTTAACCTAAATACAACTCAATACTAACGGCTTAGTCACAAGAAGCTTACGTCCATTGTGTATAGAGCATTGTTAGTGATTCCAGTTGCGTTTAAACTGTGAGCCTGCACTGTAGGTAACATCAAACAACTTCAGAAGCGCCTAATGTGTAACATCGATATTGTGGATCGTCTTATCTTGGTATAAAAAGCTCTCGCTTTATGGCACGGTAGCGCAGCAAACGCCGCCTAATTAAGGGCATCTCGAAACCGCCTTCCACCCGGTGATTCATTTTATTACTGACAAGCCACAAGGATAAGCTTACATGTAAAAAACAGAGTGAGGGTGTCGATAAAAATGTATATGGATAATTGATTGCTCATAATAACAGGTCGGCTATATTTCTACAGCCATAACAAGACTTGTAAGTACCGCTTCCAGGCAGATTAATTATATTGTCTATCAATACCGCTTGGTTCCGTAGCTAATAATAACATTCTTGGACTTTATATATGGCTCAATCAGGTCTTCAAACTAAACAAAGTTGTGTTATGGAAGTCAAACATTTACGATATTATTTATGCTCACTATATTGTATCCGCGCAAAAACTTTTTTATATAAAGAAATCATTTAAGAGCGGCTCGACCGATTTACGGCTTTTTTGTTTTAGTATTGCCAGAAAAGGTTTTTATGAAAGATTTATTTGGAACATCCGCCGGAACGGGCTGAGATTGGAGTGGTAGTTTTGGTTGAAAACCTTTATGTATTTTAATTTTTTGCAATATTAAAGTTGCGAAATTAGGACGAATCGCCAGAATACTTAGTTTCGGTATCTTTCTCGTGATGCGAATATAGGTATGCTACCTGTTACAAAAATAATACGACTTAAAATAGGAATAAGGTGTTTAACTCGTAAGAAGTATCGTGACTGGAAATCTTTCGGTTTTACAGTCATTCAAGCTCTAAACTTTCTTCTGAAAACTTTTTATTACATATCTGTACGAATACAACAGCAATACGAGCATTTGCATTAATAAATCAAGAAACACTGCTACCTACATATCTGCGTACTGTGGTCGGGAAACTCTGTTAGACTTTAAAAGCTTTCTGTCGTTTTTTCTCCGAAGTTGTATTAGCTATGGTCGGGTCGGGTCGAGCGAATGTATCGGGTTGCAGTGAATACTAAACCGACGTTCACGTCTTGTCGGATCGGTGCCGCGGCTAATGCATTGGGGCCATTTGTACATTAAAACTGGTTAAGTGATATTATCATACGATTTATTTGGTTTTGGATGCTTTCGTTTTGGTATTGAAATGGAAATTCTAGTGTATTCATGTATGCTTGAACTTTATTTATTAACTAGCAGTGTTCAAGGAGGACGTGATGGCACAGAAAGTGGCGGCGGAGCGGGAGCGAGAGAAAAGCCCTCACGCTCCCTTGCTCCGAAGAAGTCGGAGGGGGAGGAGAAGACGGGTTTATGACCAATCGTCTCTTCTCCCTAGCAATGGCCTGCAGGGCGGAGGTGTGGGGACACCTCCTCCGAGCATTCCCCTCCACAAAAAAAAAAGGCGTCACTCGATTAAAAAGAAATAGGGGGGTGGTAATTTTATTATTTTTACCAGTGAATATTGGTTTAGATGTTTCCGAGATTTGACAAAGTCAACACTTCAACAGGCAGACAGACAAAGGTTTTAGAAATCCGAGTAAAATATGCACTTATTAATATAATATATAACTAGGGTAGGGTAGGTAGGGTAGGGCATTAGCGTTACAACAGGTACTCCGGGTCGCTTCCGCAGCCCCCCACAGAAAGGGAGGCTCGAGGAGCCTGCAAATGCAGGCTTTCGCCGGGAGGCTCACGGAGCAAGGGCTTTGCTGTTACCCGTGGCCCCCCAACAAGGCGACGAGGGAGTACCGCAGGGTTTAGTGGGTAAACCCCTGGACCTTTTTTAAGCTTGTCTAGGAGCAGCGTCCTTTAAGGGGGCTGGGAGCCCCACACACGGCCCTGTCCGTCCCCCAGGACGAGGTTACGGAGCTAGTGCAATCCCCGCGAAAAAAAGGTACTTGGTAAAACATCAATTACATTGAATTCGCGTCCAAAAACAGGGTGTAGTTATTAATTATTTATTTATACATATTTATTAAAAAATAAAGATATAAAAAAAGATTATACTTGTAAGAGGGTAATAGGTATAATTTACATTTTGCACCCACGTTCATTAAGAAAAACTTTGAGAAACCTTCGATTCGCAGTGCCATATTAATTGGCTCATATATCAAAGGTGCAAGTATCATAATGTTAACAAAGGTTATATGGGGTAAGCGGTGTCGGGGCTCGGGTTGCGTTTCACGCGGTGCGCGCAATTGGTCATTGCATCGGGAGGCGCCGCCGGCGCCCGCCGTCCCTCCGCCGTTTTCATTAAAGATACATTACTCCTTTTATTCTTGTTTAGATTGCAATTCTCTCACAGTCCTTTGTCTCATTTAGCATTTATTTACGGCGTATTCAATTTAAATACCACTCCTTTCGCGTTTTATCGTTGTAGGAATTGCTCGAGTTGGTCCTCTACTCCGTTTTATTTATTTCAGTTTTTGCTACCGATGTTGGTGAAGCGATTACTTTGTATGTGAAAACGGCATTTTTTCCGGTTGAGCCTTGTTGGAGCTCACAGCTTAAAGGATAAACGTCGTTCAACATACTATGTTACCCCGATTTTTCAAACATTGTCACTTCATGAATGCTCCTTTTTATTGTATTTTAACAAAATAATAATATTTTAAAAAATACAATTTATGTAGCGGTATTTTCGAATATATTCGTTTTGTTAATAGAATTTTTAGGATGTTGTATATTTCCTTAACATTGTCAAGTGGATCCGAACCGAGTTTTTCAGATTTCCGTGGTTCTGCAGCAGCAAAAAGTTTATATAAAACTATCCAACTTTCCATAGTTGATGAATGAAATAAAATTGTAGTCGTATACGAGAACGTAGTTATGCTACGAGCAGTTACGCTACGCTTGTACTACGCCCGTAAGTTTGTAGTAGTGTAATTAAAACTTAAGCCCATGTCGGATATAACAAATAATAATTCTCTTAATTAAAGCAAATTTGCTGTTTGCAGTTGCATTCCTTTTGGATGGGTAACGTGTGTGGTATGTTCACATTTAGGGAACAGGGTTATAAGGAAGGGGAGGAAGTCAGATAAAAAAAAAAACGACATCCAATATTTTTTTATACAAAGGCGGCAATATAACACAGCAAAAGTTAAATGTCACATCGATCAAATTTTAAAACTCTGCCATTGCCGAACGCAGTAAAACAATATGACAATGACAAATGTTTATTAGTATTGTAATTGAAGACGATATTTATTCAGATAACTAAAAAGATATATCACATTATACGATTATCTTATTGAGTATAAATGAAGCTGTTATTCATCCGTTGAGCTCTACAATTAAAATGGCTTTATCCAGAGCTTAATCGATCGACCAACAGCAATTGTATTGTACGTAACTATTAAGCAGTGTCGTACTGTGACTCGAGCTCGAACTAAGCATCAGTAATTGACTTTTTTCATTGAATGGAATAGAAACGGTCGATTTGAGCGCGTACAACGTGGGCTTAGTTTGCAGAGCCGTAATTAAAACTTAAAACTCTTACGGGGCGGAGCGGAGTCGCGAACTGTGCCAAGTGTCGGATTTCGGACGTGCGCGGCGTCCGCAATGCACTCCCGCTCCAGGATTTACCCACTTTTGCTAATCCACGACATATTTTTTCGGCAACGTAGGCATGCGTAAATAACTCCGTGTTAGCTTACTCGCGTTGCATTCGAATGTATTAAATGTACTCGTATGTCTGTTTTTACTCGTAGCTACTTACCGCATGGATGTTCTTTATTGCACATGAATAAATTATTTTAAAACGAATGAGTCTTAGGCCTTGATCATTTTGTTCAGACGTTACGAAATGAAATAATTAATTCATCCGGCACATTGATTCTTAGAAAATACTCTTGCACATCATTTTTTTTCTGACAGCTTGTGCCAGCATTTCCTGATAACATTGAAAAATACTTATTTTATTAAGAGCATAATTAAAGTTTATGTGGTTGATTAATTTAGTATCGGATAGATATCATGTTATCAATATTATAGTATTTATTATTAAATACTAAGAAAATAGCGTTCCTACGTAAGAATGAATGATTCACATTTATTGTTCTAGTAGTGAGGACATTAAGACTAAAATAGCTAGTCCGGAAAAGTATAAATAACTTACGTATTAGCACTACTAGCGTTTTCGTTCACGTGGAAACCAGGATTAATACCACTAATCCATTACTTACTTCATTAATCAAACTAATCTACAGGACCTTTTACATGGTTTGATCAAATAAAGCTTACGTTTGCCTTTAGGATTATCCTCAACAACCTATGCAAATTTTATGCTAACTACTTCAGGCGTTTTTAGTGTAAACTTACAAAATATAAGTTTGGTGCTTAACAAAACAATACGAAATGTTGGTAAAACGTGACGTAGAAAAGAATAAATTAGAAGACGGAACAGCAGTAAAACTTTGCTTACAATCTTGGTCGACGATAAACTAAATCTTGATGTGTAAGCGATGGCTATTTATCTATTTGGACGTATTTATTTTTATACATTTTCATTTCCGGACAATTAATAGTCTATATATCGCATATTGTGATAAAGAACTTTTTGTATTTTAAGGTGGCATCAGGTAGCTATTAATATTCAATATCCATAAACAATTTCAGTAAACGCCTACAATTGCATTTCTTGTTTGGGCAGATATATGAAGATGTTTTGCGGAAATATCGGTAGTAGTTAGAGCGAAACGAGGCTGTAGTAATGGAGGCTAATTAAAACGTTGGCACGCGGAGCCCCGGGCCGCGCCAGGCAGGACAGATTCCCTTTCTGCCGGGCCGTTTCCAGTCCATTCCCGACCAGATTTATCTACGCTTGAATTCTTTTGGTGATGAAACAGAAATCTAACTACAAATGCCACTATTTCGACTTTAAATATCTTGTGGGAGACATCAAATTGTATATGTGGGTCAATAATGGAGATCGAATAACAGTTTTCACTCCATTTTCGAAGCCCACACCCACTGCTTTCCAGTCCATTCCCGGCTGGATTTATCTGCGCTCGAAATATTTTGTTGATGAAACACAAATCTAACTACAAATGCGAACACTTAGACTTTCTATATCTTGTTGGAGAGGTCAAACTATGTTGTTCAATAATGATCGGATAACCGTTTCCACTCCATTTTCGAAGCCCACAATCACTGTCTATATCATACACTTGAGTGAGTAAGGCGTTAATGGTAGTAGAAGGTACTATGGGTGCGATGTTACTGAGATTATTTGAATGTTTGGCTTATCGGCAATACCTGTCTTGACGAACATTATTTATAACAATACTTTTATTGCTAAGGCAAGTCTAGCATTAAGTACATCATAAAATTCACCGGTTAGGACGCCTAACTATAGTTTTAGTAGCAGTTTATTTCGTGAGTAGTTTACTAACCTTAATTAAAAAGGTTTGCGTGGTGAAATATGATGTATCACATTGTTACGTAGATTTTCTTTCTCTTTGAATATTTCCACCTTATTATATAATAGATTAATCTTTATTGACCTTTGAAATAATACATGTAAAAGCCCACAGTACATCTCAAAGCCGTAACTGATCTTCTTAGGTGAAATTAATTCTAAAAATTTAATTCCAGGCTTTTTCTATAACACTTACACCTCATGAACACAAAAGCTTTTTTAAATGGTTTTCCAGAGCCCTGCTTTGCCTGAATCTGGGATTCTGATTGCTTTAACAGTCTTTAAGCCGTGCTTGATGAGGTATCTTATAGGGAATTAATTATCCAGTTTTTATCACTTACCACCACGTAAGGGTCTGCTATTATGGAATAAAACACATATGCAGTAGTTTCGTAGTTGTTTTTAGGAGACTATTATTTTTGCGAGTGAAAAGGGTTATTCTATCAATGTATTAATTGCTTAGTTGTAAGATTTTAGAAGTCACAACCGTTGTGTGTTATAGTATACAAATTTAACCAGTGAAAAGGCTGTCTAAAGAAAGTTGGATACATAACTGGCCAAGCTGCACCACTTCTAAGCATTACCATTTCTCCTCGACCGTTTTCAGCCCATTAGTGAACAGATTTACAAGCGTTTTACGCTACTACGCTAAAAATCTGCCGGTAATACTATTGCCAGCAGATTCTAAAGTATCTTGGATGTGCAGTAATCTAAATAAATCTTGCTTCATGCGAGGCTTAAATACATTATGTTTAGAAAATTGTTGAGGATATACTATATTTTGAACAAGTCTTTTTATTTATACGAAGATTTATTTTTTGTTTTTTCTAATCATGGCGTGATGTAAAACGTATTATAAATTGTTACTATGTTTTACTAATTGATTGTGTGACGCGTGACAAGCAGTATCTCTCTTTCAAAATGAACCGAAACTTAAATGAAATTAAAGCAATGGATTAAATAAACCGAATATTAAAGTAGACGTTGCCTAAACCACAATATTCCTGCATGTTTTGGGTTAATCGTTCGCGGGGATTTAACTAGTGGTCCTTTTGGTCGGTTAAAGTAGATGGGCTTTATGAAAGTAAGCATTATTTATACATATTATGAAATATTTAATGTTTCTTGCTGATATTTTTCTTAACCTAAAGAAATGAAATATTTAATGTTTTTGCTGACATTTTTCTTACAGTGAGAATGGATAAGCAGCAAAAATTAATTATATCCACGAAAATTAACATTGTGTGGTTGCTAAAATTCTGCTAACTCGCATAAAGTATTGTGGGTTCAAAAGTTGTGACGTTTTAATTAAAATTACAACTCGTTTTTGTGTCCGCCCATCGTACGTGTCTCATGCACGTGACATCCATTGTAATAAACTTTGTGTGAAGCGTGCTCGCCAACAACAAGAGAAATATTTTGTTAATACTAACACAAGGGTTGCGACTTTCGGTTTAGACCTTTATTTAGAAGTTCACGCTTACGTAATTAAGCCCATGCCAACATAATCTCAGTGATCTTACTTTTGTGTGTAGGTATACAAACAGAACCAAAATCAAAAGATGAAAGTAAAGGACCATTTAACTTAACTGACTTAATAAATGTCTGTAACTAGTTTACACCTAATAAATGATCCTATAACGAGTATATAACAAAAAGTAGTGATAGGTATAAAAGATCACATTCACATCAGTCGCATATACGCAATAGTACCTATATGCATACGTAAGGACCGATCTAACCTTAATCTGCAAGGGATATCTCTAAATTAATAGGTATTTATTATTCAGTTCTTAGAAATCTTTCCGGATTTAAAAGTTAAAGCTTGTGTTAGCCCTCACTTTATAATATTAGTTGATGTGTGACTTGGGAAGTTATTGCAAGCAATCCGAATCGTGCAGTGCATTGATTGCCGATCGCTTTCAGTGGGGCGTGGGACCGGCGTCCGCGAGATACAGTCGGTAATTAATTGCGCTCGAGTAATGCTGTAAAAATACACTCAGGATTAACGCCAAAACTACCTCGCTGTCCGGGCTCTCACCTTGCCTAGCTAGAACATCAATCCGCTAGAACTTTTTATTACAAGCAATAAATTGACTAATAAGACTCATTTTATTCATTCTGTTCACGACATATGCAATCTCTGTTTATGTATCCTTAACTGCATACACATATATTATAATCTGATGCACAGCGTTGTAATGACAACATGAATAAAAAGTTACTTCAAATATTTGTTAGAAAGAATTTCTGTTTTTTTTTTGGTATTCATTACATAAACCTATGCTAGAAACAATCGTAAACCTTCGGTGTTGACCTATACAGACGGACGACACAAACATTTCGCGAATTCATCTAAAATACACTTGGCTTTGGGACCATGTGTTAGTACCTCAGTTAAGGTGTTGAACATAAAGTATGAAAACAAAAAGTTTGTCATCGCTGTACCTTAAAAGAATTTGACCCTGTTTAATATTTGGTTACATACATAGGTAGGTTATAAACCTACAATCCAACATTACAACATAGTGAATAGGATATGAGAGGCGTAGTGGTCTACAGCTCAGATAGTATACGGCAAAGCTAAAAGTTCACCTACATGGTTAAAATACCTAATCTCAGTCATTTCTTTCAGTCGAGTAGGTATATCAAATCCTATTGGCATTCTTTGGATTACGTCTTGGAAGGAAATTTATTTGACAAATTGTAATAGGGCGGATATTTTCTTCGCGGCTTATCCAGGATTATCTCGGAGATTTCGTAAGTATTTTAACGTTAGACAGTAAAACCGCGCTTCCTGGGTTAATACACACGTATTATAATTTAAACGGAGTTTTTAAATATTTAATTTTAAGTTGAACTATTTAGTGGCAACTTGTAGGTCAGTCGGCGCGATGTCCGACTCATCTAGAAAAGGAAAGTCACGAACTCATCGCGGGACCATTCCAACGCCGAACAAAATAAATATATTTTGCTGATTCGAGACGAAATTTGCAAGTCTGCCAAGAATATTCGTACCAAATCGTTTTCCTATAATTGGAGTACATGTGAATTTGTATTCAGTAGCGCATCCACGGCGGATGGAATTTCGCCATTTCGCGGGAACCCCGTCCTACATCATGCGTGCTTATTGAAGTAATTTGTGTAACCCCGCGTGTGTGAGTACTACATGTTGCCACAAATCACATATTTTATTCATTTTATAAATCTTAAATGGGCATAAGGAATAAATTTTGCCGTTGACAAATGGTAATTTTAAGGTATATTGTGGTGATGAATGGCTTTCTATTGAAAGGTATTAATTGAATACCCTAGATATAAATAATCTATTTTTCATATGTCAAAGTAATACTTAAAGTTATATTAGCTGACCGATCTGTATCGAACGGGTCGTGAATAAACGAACACAAACAAACCTTGTCCTAAATATAAAAACAAAACAAAAAAGAATTATCTAATTGTGTACACTCAGTCTTTCTGAATTAATGTGTGCATTCATAACGATGCATTAGGCAATGAATCTATATTTGTGTAGGTACAGATGCATCAGAAAGTATAAAATATTACCACTGCATTTGTTTGAAAAAGAAATATAATTAATCATTTACTGTTATTTGTATCACACCAGGTCAGTATTTATATAAAAAGAAAAATCTTTAACGAAAAATGTTTTTATTAAAATCTTTGTTTTAATTTAATAAACAGCGAGTTCAACCGTCCTTTTTTAATAATTATTTAGTTCCGTACAACACGGTATATAAAATGCTTGTAATCTCTTCGCTCCATTGGTAGATGTTTATTTACAAAGTAAAGTAGGGTATTTTCTCTAAGGTCGTAAATTATTAAGCCTGCCCCCTGGAGAGTTTGCCAGAATGCTGTCTTTTAAAGACAGGATGGCCTATAAAACAAATTGATCCGCTGGGGCCTGACGAACGAAGATAGTATTTTACGAATAAAACAAACAAGTACGATGAACCAATTTTATGTTAATCATCAAATTAGTACTAAAGTAAGATACGAGAGTAGTCTTATGTATATTAATGAGCACTTAGCTAATTTCCTACTTAAATCACGAGATATGTATTCATTTCTTACTTCGTAGTAGAGCTTCGCTTATAATATTTTTATAAGAATTAACGTATAGTGAGCAACACATAAAACTACCTTAATCTGCCTCAACGTCTCAATTTAAATTGAATTCAATGCGATGGACATTAAGCTGAAAATTGGTTGTAGGAATTTGACAGATTAGGGAAGTTTTAAGTGCTCTTTAACCCCTTCAACGCCAATGTCTGATATATCAGACAAACCATTTTCGTGCCCACCACGCCAATGTCTGATATATCAGACAAAAAAACAGGATCAAGAAACGTTGTATTTTTACTTGCCTGAATGAGTTGAGTATAACTTAATAGTTTTTTGGATTTTTTTTTTATGGTCGTGGCGTGTGGGTCACCATTTTCGGAAAAAAGCGTGGCGGGGAAAGGGATAATATATATAGAGTATTATTACTATTTATTTATATTATTAAGCCATAAAAAAAATTAACAACAATTACAAAAATGTCCCGACTCCCGCAAAACTGTTGACACAGTTTGTCTGTGGGATCAGGAGTCTCAATTTTTTTATACATTACAATTAAGAGATTAAGTGGCATCTTAGAAATATTAGAAGTTAAATCGATGTGTACAGATCTGCTATTGTCTTGACTTATTTGCTTAGGTACGCGTGTTTCATCAAAATCACAATCGGGGCTCGTAATTCTTAACATAACTTTAGTATTACGAGTATATTTACTATTTTAACCATAAGAAAACATCAATATAATATAGCCTTGTAGAACAGTAAAGAGGTACTAGCAGTACCGCTATGGCATGATGTCATCAATTTGTAGGCCTGTTGTAAAATGAAGAAGTTTACTTTCAGTAGTTGTGCTATGGTTATCAGAAAAAGATTGAAATTGAACAAAATAATATTAAATAAACGGTCGATTCGGGAGTTGTTAATTTTGTCTGAATAATAATTTTTAAGTTTGTTTCGTTCTGGTGATTTTTGTGACCGGCGACACATGTGGCTGGCGACCATCAGCGTCACGGCTGACTGCCCGAGATGCACCGAGAATTATTCATTTTAGGCGTTTTACTTATATTTAAATAATTCCATATGCCAATTTTTATTTAAACGGGTTTCAATGGACCTGTAATAACCTTCAAAGTTCTTTTACTGGCGCGTTCAGCAATGGGGTGGTCTCGCAGACTGATTACTGTGGCGCGACACACGGCTGCGGCTATCAACGGCACGGCTGACTGCCCGCTTGCACCGTGCCCGCATCTGCACTAAGCACTTATTGTTTCACTATTTCTATTTAAAGTCTATTTTCCAAATTATGAGTATGTTAAATAATTAAATTGGACATAGTTAATAGCTTTTGGAACATGTAGGGCAAAGCATTTAATACAAATGTCTCAATAAGCAGAGAGTGCTTAGAAGTGAAAATAAATTTTTGGAAATTTTTCTTCGTACTTAAGTCCAATTCAGTTTTTTGAGCTGGAATGGCCGATAACGTTATATTTTTTACTTAGGTACTGTTGTGGCTTTGATATTCGGTAACAAAGGCTCGCTGCGGCAAATTTTTGGACAGTGTCCTTCATGCAACTGCAACGTGCTCTAGCTGACAATTAAAAGTAATAAGTATACAGTTCAACCTACAAGTTATACATTTAGTATACTCAACGGTAAATTAACATAGAAAGTAGTCACCTCTTAAGCACGCTTTGTAGTTGCTAAAATCATCGATTCGTTCAAAATGTAGCACAAGCAAGCGATCTACCGTTTTAGTTAAGGCAATTTATGAAGTAAATTAACTTCCGATAAAAAGCTTCAAAGAACAAGCCTGTTACTAGGTGTTTAAAAAATGCATGTTAATATTATGAGTGCGCTACATATGCTGTAAAAATCGTGTTTTACAACCTATATTATAAGAGGACGGTGTCCGCAAGGGATCAGCTGTGTCGGTTACGAGACTGCTGATCAACGCCGAGTATCTGATATCTAAATTTAGAAAAGTGCATCGCGATGTCGAGTGACAGGAAGCCCAAAGCTCATTTCACGGCGGCCGCACTCATATTTTACACTATCCAAAATACCCCCAGTAGTTGGGAAAAACCTCGTTTATTCACACATATAAATACTCCTTATCACGCTCGCTTCAGAGCGTAGTTTCCCTTGAACGTGCTGTGCTCGCTTTTATCTTGCTCTACAAACTAGTTTCGCCATAATGTACGCTCGCATGTAAGCTAGGACAAAGAATGAAAGTCGTTACTCCAAATTATGTTAGTTTTACTCTGTCGTATACACATAACATTTTAATGGCTGATGTAAAACTGTCAATGAATTAGAGCAACATGCACATAGTATTAAAAATACGATACACGAAACCTATTGCAGTATGTTTCAATTTGAATATGTAGTACGTATACTGTGTCCCGAATATTATAATAGGGTAGCCACTCTACGCCGAGAGTGCCTTTCGATATAAAGGCGGATTAAAACGTTGAAAACCGTGCATCGGGGGTCACGGCGTATTAGAGAGTGCACTAAACCGCCTTATCTTCCCTACTTATTTAGACAAATGGTGACTTCTTCCGTAGGATGCATCTATAAGAGCATACAGATAAGATTTTATGTTCCAGCAATGTTTGAAGGGTCTAAACGTTGTGTATGTCAGTATAAATGTTGAAGATCTGTTACTTTTGATATTGCTGTGTGGAAAGAATAAAGTTGCAAGTGAATCATGGGGAACAAGCCTCTAAACTTGGTACGTAAATTACTGCTAATGTGCTCCTTACTATCAGTACGCGTACTGTTTCTTTATATTGGGCACAATTTATGTATAAAGTAGTTGTACATACTATTTCCAGAAAAGTCGAGGGATCAAAGCTTTGCGAAAGTGTACCTAAACGTGTAAAGTAATTAGGGGAGAAGTAGCGTAGTTGGCTGGCAGCGGCGGGCGGGCGAGGGCAGCGACTGCGGGCGGAGACACAATCGGCGCCGAATCTGCCGTCACCTCACGGTGCTGGTCCACTCCGCACTCACTGACCTACATCCGCTTTGGCACCGCTCACAATCGCCGCTTCAACTTAATTGTCCCGACACTTCGTGCTCTCCTAACGACTGTGCTGCAATCGGCCGATTTAAGGGGGCGTTCTGACCTGCGGCTGTGACCGTATCGGTCACGCTCCGCGCAGATATCACACCCGGCGCCGGGTCAAACGGCAGCCGCAGTGAAGATGACGTTATGCAAATCGCGGCTTTGCTGCGATTCCAACATTTGTTAGTCAAACACTCGGCGTTCCTTTTACGAAAATAAAATTGAGCTGGAGTTCACGTTGCCAGGTCGCGCTAGATAGTATTCGGTAAAAATACGACACATTGTCTGGGTGGCACGTTACGGACGGACATATACATATAATGAAAGAGGGGGATTACAATTTGCCTTTGTGACGGCGTCGTCCAATTACATTAATCTGGCGTACCCGTGCCGCCGCGGCGCCGCCGCAAGCAACTTGATTAAAAATTCTATTAGTTGAAAAGCACAGACATCTTCTTAATAGATAAAGTGCACTTTGCTATTTGTGGTGACTTACGCTTCGAATTTCGTTAAGATTCATGCTGGCGCACGCATTATATATCCACAGATCTTAAGAGATTCTAGTAATTGTATTTATACTCGACAACAGGGAATTCGTACAAACTATCTATCTACTATACTGTTTGGGTTAAATAGCCACATCTATGTAAATAATCGTAGAATGTATAAGGGCAAACTTCAATTTGTTGTACCTACGAGTGGACTGGACACTTTGGTATTTATTATAGTAAGTTGGGGAATTGAACTACAGTTTTGAGTATAAAATCACTTGCTTTTAAAGCTTATTATTATAAGTGATGTAAGTGGTTTTAAATCATGATTCTGCTTTATGGTGGGACCATCTCTCAATTAGATCTAAGACTCCTGAAGATTGAACAAGAAACTAAAAAAGAAGTTACCTTTGATAATAAGTAGTTATGAAATAAAAATTGTAACAACACAAAATTTATGTGATTATTATCATAATACCTACAAAAGGTTAAATAAAACGGTGGGCGGGGTGTAATGAGTGCCTCGAGCGATCGACTCTTGCGCCGCGCGGGAAAAGACATTCTTCTTTCTCGTGCTAAGGCATAATTAACAAAGGTAACATCGATAACACAGGTCAACAAACGAGGAACAAATTTTTGGTGCTGGCAACCCTACCATATTATTTGATAATGGGCGTGATACTGAGTCTTATACAAGTTTTTAAACGTCAATCCTACGTGTAGTTTTTGAACTACCCTCAGTTAAAAAAATACACCATTTTCACATGTTTAATGTACTTGCATTTTGTCAATTAGTGTATTAATTCAATTTTATCGATACGACACCGTGTATGAGGAGTTGTTTAATTGGTCCGTATACAATTTGCTACAATTGTGGTACATTTGTATTGAAAAAATCAGAAAAACCATAAAAGCCTTCGTGAAAAAGGCGTATTTTGACAATTTTAAGATCAAAATCAAAGAGTTTTACCGGCCGTGGTTACCAAAAATCGCTTGTAAATTGTGTGTTAAACATTTAAGACATTAGGCAAGTAGCAAACGAGCACATTTGAAGTACAGTGTACCAATGATTTGGCCAGAACCGAAAAACCACTTGGATGACTGTTATTCCTATTTAATGAAATTTCATGGCATAAATAGAAAAAAACTTACATATCCTAACTTGACATCTGCTAAAAGGCCCATACCACACTCAGACAATACTATAGGAATGGAACAGTCAGATTCGTCTGTTACAGTCATGCTAGCAGTCGTTTTGAATAAACAAGTCATACATTACACAAAGTTTCCAGGTTTACGTGCAGATAAGAAAAAAAAGGGATCTTCGATGGTCCTCAAATAAGGACTTTAATCAAAGATAACAATTTTAATTTTATAGACCTTATGAATTATTTGGAATCAATGGCTTAGATATCGTTCGTCCAAGTTGTTACAAAATTATTAGGTAAAGAGAAGACAGAAAACTATGTGGAATCAGGTCAGGATCTTTCAGATGGCATTAAAAACCTTGGATGTGACATGAATATACAAGAACACTACCTGCACAGTCATTTGGACACGTTTCCTGATAATCTTGGTTCCTATAGAGAGGAACAATGAGAATGTTTTCACTAAGGTGTAAAAAGTGATTGAAGATATATACCAAGGTCGCTGGGATGAGTATATGATAGGTGATTATTGTTGTAGTAACACACGGGAGTGTCATGAATACGTATATAATAAGAAAAACAGAAAAAGAAGCTTCATTCCTGTAAAGATACGCGAATGAATCTTTAAATACTGCTTATTTTATTAAATTAACACATATGTTGTATCTCCAAAACTACACGTAGGATTGAAAAAATAAGTATGCAGTTTTAATCTGGGTACACAATATACTGAAATTCAGTAATTGTTTTGGCGGCACCAAAATCACTGTTGACCTGTGTAATTTTAGGGAATAAATGATAAGTTATATGATTAAAAGTTGTTGTTAGGTCATAGTATTTTAAGTATATAAAAAGACACGTTAATTTCATCATAATTATATATTATTTAGTTTAATGTAGTAAATTTCAGAAAATATCACATTCATTGATCTAATCTCAAACTAAGCCTTTAATCAGTACCTAACTAGACCCCAAGAGAGAGGATAACCTACATAGTTAAGGGTATCATAGTAATTTCAAAGTTGCGTAACTTTTTCTGCTAAATCTATTTTTATAAAAGTAGTTCAAGCACTTATGAGTTTCAGAATCAACGAATATCTTGGAACTTCATACTTAAATATTGAGAACTATTCAAACGGAACAAATGCGATTAATTTTCGTTTAAGTTGAAGTCTTAGACGGTAATTGAACCTACCTACTTATCACACACTATAAAACACGCTAATAGTAAATACTGGTCAAATCATTAATTTTTTCTCACAAGTCAGAAAGAAGTTATGCACTAATTCAAAAACTCTACGGATTTCGAACAAAAGTATCGCACTGTCCTTAGTGAAACTTTATCAAATTCTTCCAGGCCACAATATTCTTTGGTTATTTCGTTATTGCTTAAATTAGATTGCGATGTAATAAAAGGCTGGTGGAA
Source organism: Mecyna flavalis (assembly GCA_949319885.1). NCBI lineage: Eukaryota > Metazoa > Arthropoda > Insecta > Lepidoptera > Crambidae > Mecyna > Mecyna flavalis. Next base: position 11,053,013 of record OX439431.1, on the reverse strand, counting down.
CCCACGCAAGTTTAATGTTTCCCAGCAAACCGCGCGCAAGTTGAGCCGCATCATTTTATCCCGAAATGAGTAACAGCGCGGCATAATGTCGGCAATTGAATTAAGCGAGGCGTCGCTCGTCACCTTACCGCGTAATTGTTACAGCCGAAATCCGTGTAAAAACAACAGCGCAGCCCGTAATGAGCGCCCCGAGGCCAGCGCTCTCGCGCGCCTGGATATATAGTATTTCCCCATTTTGGCAACAAGGAAAATTTTAAAATACTATTATTTATATCATAGTTGATTGATTTTTTTAAAAGTATCAGCTTATTTAATGAGGTCGTCTTTCGTCACCTTACTGCGTAATTGTTTAATCCGAAATCCGTGTAAAAAATAGCAGCGGCAGCCGGTATGACTGCCCCGCCCGAGGCTAGCGACTCGCTTCGTTTATAGTTTTCATCCATTTTTTAACAAGTCAAAAAAGGAACATTGATAATTTTTCAACAATTTTTAATTTTTGCTAAGAAATGTAACAGCCTATTAATCTCGCCATTGAATTATAATATTATAATGCCTGATGTCAGCAGTTTCATCAAACAAGGCGGAGCTCGTCACCTTACCGCGTAATTGTAACAGCCGAAATCCGTGTAAAAACAACAGCGGAACCCATAATAAGCGCCTCGAGGCCAGTGACTATGACTATCGTGCGGCCGGACACTTTTCTCCGTTTTCGTGGTTAGGTAAAGGTTTTAACAAAATGATCATCGAATTTTCAAACAAGTTTTTGCTTTTTATTAAATTTTTAATTGGCTTCTGATACTGTTTAATACATAAATTTATACAAAAAATATCGTCATCATTAAAATTGCACTATTATAAAAAGTAGAGTGTACTTTGTGGTAGTAGTAAAAATGTAGATATACGTTAAAAGTTTTAATACTAATCCTAAAATAATGTTAAGAAAATGTCTTATCTCCGACAATAAATCAATGTGAGAATTCGAACAGGGAAAAAGAACTATCCAGTGTGTGGTTCCGGCGACGATACGTATCTGCTGGGCAGTGGAGGCGCCCGGACAGATTTACGCGGAGACCCGCGTATCCCGCCGCTACATCTCCGCCCTGACAAAAAACGACTATAAAATGCTTCCTCCTACTTAGGGTTGCTGGCAGTCGAACTAGTATTTAAAAAGTTAAGAAAATGAAGTGAGTTTTGGACGACTAAGACAATCATGCTGAACTTCACACGATATCATCATCAGGCGTGAAAGAGTAAACCAAAACATAAATAAATAGGGCATTCACAACACGTTTCTGTAGGTTTTACTAAGTAATGTCTGAAAGTAGGATATTTCGACATTTCAAGGGGTGAACAAAAAACTGTAAACAACTCTTTTATGCTTAAGTGATGCTTTGAGTTTAACTTTGGTCTGGCAACCCTACAATGACGGCTGAATCAGCGCTCTTTTCATCGAATCATAACATAAACTTCCACTGAAAGTAATGTAAGACGACACTGCATGCCGTCTCTCAATGGTAGGGGCCCTACTGTTGCACAAACGTTAGTGAAACGTTTACCAGAGAATTGTTCTTTTTAAGTATACATGGAACTCTCTCTGTAAGTCGCCGACACTCGTGTGAGCTCTCGGTAAATACGACATTATTTGAACAACGGCTCAGCAGCGTCAGATTTACTTAATTTTGGTTAGGGTGGTAAGAGGAGTATCTGATTAAACATAACAAAGCACGGTCGGGGCTCGTTATACAACTTTTAGATTATGTCTTTTTGTGAGCCTGTGCAAATTCAGATAGATATCATTAAAATAAAAGTGATTAAAGACGCTTACATAACAGATTTTTGTTTATTTATTCTTCTTTTATTTTCTTGTATAATAATAAATTTTGAAAGTTAGCTCTCTGTATAAGTCCCACTTTAAAAAAGTTTACTGTATGATAAGCGTAAAAGTTACTTAGTATTTGTTACTAAAGTACCCGTTACAATATTCAACAACTGGGAACAATACAATTGGGAAAAACATCTGTGTTTGTGATGTCTAGAACTTTACTTTTAAGGACAAAGGTCACCTAATTAGTGACCCTAATGTATGTCACCGGACAGAGGTTTTGAATACCGCCTAATATGTGTTAATCTGGGACTTCTATTGTGAGAACGGTCCATTCGAGCAGTCCTGGTGAAGTTACCGGTATAGGCCGGTTTCCATTGCTTACTTACCGTCAGGAGTAGCTACAAGCCTCCTGTAAGTCTAGTCTTTAAGACTGTACTATTCCACTATCAAACGATCCAGTGTCTCTACGCCCGTCATAACTCTGAATGTTTCCACCATTAGCGGACAGACTAATTGATTTTTACACTGTAAAGAATAAATTGTGATGTAAAACTAAATCATCTTTGTGATTGCGTGAGGACAAGCTAATAATTAATTCATGTTACGTTTGGTTAATTACATGTTAGTATGCAAGGCGTGTCAAAATTGAATTAGTCCTCGTACACATGCGGTGGCACAAAAAGAACAGTCGCGGCCGGAACATCTGCCACTGTGCTCACTGAGTGGCAAGTGTGCTCGGCTAAGAGCCCTGCCACACAAGGACGCCATGGCGACGTCGCCGGCAACCGTATCCTATCAGATAGTATGGAAAATTGTCAAAATCGACAACGTTGCCAAACCGTCCTCAGGTGAGGTAGCTTTCATACATTTCAATAATAACTGCTTGGATACGGTAGCCGGCGACGTTCTATGGCGTCCTAGTGGGGCAGGGCACTAATACTCACTTGTCTTTTTGGAATGCCCGGTTGTTCCCGGCGGGAGCCATCCTCGTATTGTTGACATTATTAAATAAAGGAACACTATTATTTGTTTTGTCCCTGAAATACATTTTCTATTGCTTTTTTCTCACTATTTCTTCCTCTAAGCGCATGTAAAGATGTTTTAATGTCATAAGACTCATTTAATGATCGTTCCTACATTTGTGATCACTTGTGACAGACAACAATGAATGTTGGCTCAACAAAATTATTGGTTGGCTCTTGACTCACAAGCTGCCGGACTCGGAATTACCTGTGTGATTTTTTGTGTTACTCAGTAAACAAATATTTGGTTTGATGACGAAAGTACGTTCTATTGCGACACTCAGGCGGTCATAATAATAAAATAAAACACTATTTCATATCATAATTATGCAACAGTGTATTTCAGTAAAAATAATTTTTCCAAGAGTAGTTCGCCTATTCGTTGAACATAATACATTTTTATACATTGCAACGCGGTGTACCGCTGGCTTTGCTATCGGCATTTACCACGCAGCTTCGCAATGGATGCTAGAATTTTACTCTCTTTATTTAGTAGCTACGTTCCGTTCATTTTAGTTTGAACGGGAGCGAACTGCAGGCCACGACTGTCAGTCATGGTATTAGGTATGTGCAAGAGCCATTAACACTCTGTGTAAATTTTATAAAACAGCGCGTGTAAATAAATAGGCGATCGCAGGCACTTTATACGTTCTGTAAGGGATCGGCGCTGTCAGTCTTTTTAAAAAAAAAATTACGTTTGTCCAACACTTTTTGATTGTATCACAAATAATATGACACACACAACTGACTTCCCGATTTACCCGGAGCGAGATTTAATTGCTATCCGCGATGATGTGCAGATTCTAAATAAATTTTGTATTGAATAATTAAAGTAAACTAATAATGCAAGCCAGCAATAAAAATGGAAAAGTACAACGATTAGGTAAAACGCTGACGCTTGCTGTAAGTCCCTACTTTACAGGGTTATAACAGTTCGCAAACATCACAATCGGCTTCAGCAGTTTACTTGTTGCGGTATTTAACCAGCCGATGCTATCTGCATAATGCGGTCGTCAGTGCCGGCGTCGCGCGATACTTCACCTCGTTATTATGTATTGGATTTACATTTTAACCGCATTCGCCTGTATTGCCTATTTTGTATAAATTAATTTATTAGACAATTTTCCATCGCTATCTTTCCGTCCATTTTAACGATTAATAAGTCAGGAGCTTATCAGAAGACACCTCGTTGCTTTACTTATTTATAACCATTATTAATTAATTGGCTTGTTGACAAATTTGGAAACGGTTTTAAATACATACTTTATGTCTTATTAATTTTGTGTGTTTGTTTCTCAAACATTTAATAAAAGCTCTAACCTTTTTTTGTAGCTTTGCTTTGTAAAAAAGAAAAGCCTCGACCACATTAAAATTTGAGTATTTGGGTTACCATTATTAATTTTGTTATAGCAGATACCTACCTATTTAAATGTCAAATCAATGTGTCCGATGCTTGTGTGTTCTCTACACTCCACACGTAGTGAATATCTGGGTTTTTAAGGGTATACTCGTACAGTGTATTGCACATTAAATTTTTTAACTGATGTTCGAATCGGTAATTCCCGTTTGGCAAGCGTATTTACCAAGCCAAGTTCATCATTGTAACGATGGGACTTGATTTCAGTGATGGAATCATTTACTCTACAATGGGACATTAATTACATGATACTTTACTTTATTCTATTGTGCTGATGACCTCATTATGGCCAGTAATCGTGGTATCGGGTATATCCCATCAGCGTTTAATTTATATAGGTCGTTACAATTTGGTAAATTCTCTTTTAAAACGGATTGATTTGATCGGTCTGAAATCATTGTCAGTTTTCATTACGAGAGAAACTCTCAAATGTACAATCTGTCTAACACATATCCAGAAACTAAAATAGAATCGAAAAAAGATGTAAATGGATCAGGAATGTATTGGTAAAATATATATATTCATATTTGATAACTGCGTGTGAGTGATAATATGTCTATTTTTGATGTAACTGGAAAACATATTGGAATCTGTATAATGATAATCAAGTTGATGAGGAATTCCAGTGACCCGTGCGATTTGAGTGTTCCGTTACTTTATTAATTAGAGGCGCGTGACGTACGGCGTCTGTTAGGTTTAAATCGCTGTACACAGTTCGTTAGATATTCAAACAATGAGTTCATTAGCGCTGTAATCGCTGCGGTATTCAGCGCGGGCCGTCGCGGCAAAACACACACGCTTGGTCAAGTATGGATGCCAAATTATTTGTCTATTATTCGGCAAATTACCTCTTTTTATGCAAATGACGTGACCAAATTCACTATAAATAATGTAGTTTGACTAAATGAAGTGAGTAGTCCTACAATGGTGCAAATTAACACGCTCGCTGCGGGACCGAGCCTGGCGTTTTTTTGTATGGTGCGTTATAAGGCCGATTGACCTGTTACTTAAACTCTCCACCACTGCGTTGTAAGGTTTATAGGCCCGGTAAGGTATTGTCGGAAATAAATGACTGTAACTATGCGAAAGCTTTAAATTTTGGATATCTACCTATCAATATCGCTAGTAGACGAGTTGATTGCCTTAGTGTTGGCCTCGCCCCGGGTTCCTTCTATTTACTTAAGAGGTATATGTAAAAATAAGTGTAAGGTCTTACAACCCGATGCCGCACTGAATAACAGGTTCAATTGGAGAATTATTAGTGATGTGCAATAAGTTATCGAGACATTATATTTTGTAATATCGTTCATTGAAAAATTACGTATGGGCTTCATAGAAATCATTACTTTTTTTTCGTATTTTACAAAAACTTTTCTGCACTTCGGCTTTTCTACATCAGAATGTACACTTTCACTTTTTTGTTTTTCTTGTTGAAACGATAATTTCAGCATTTTTTGACATCGCCCATTTGGTCGAGGCATAATTAAAGGTTTTAAACCACACAAAAATGCACACAGACACTCTAAAGTCCTAAATTATGCACTACCGTATTATGCGTCCGTTCTCGATAATTATGTAACAACACTAATCGGAAGAAACACCTACAACAGTGCGGGAGGGGGTGGAATAACCTTATAACCTATGATGGGCTTTTCGACCCGGTATCCGCAAGGAATCGAAAAATATATCAACCAGTGCGTTATCGGGCCGAAAAACCTTATGCACAAGTTTAAGCTTTATTGAGTTGCCCATAAGGTCCTAAACTCAAATGTATACTTATCTCTTTTGTACATGCAGAAATCTCATAGTACCAGCCCCCGCACCAGGGAGAAATTCACGTTTTTCACCTCCGCACAGAGTGGTAGCACATGCATCGGGTCTTTCGGCCTTATATCGCAGCGAACGTGTTAATAGGTTTATTTAATTTCCTTTCAATTATGACTGCTCGTTAAACATTGTACTTAAAAGGTTCATAAATCAATTGTATTAACGGAGTTTAAATGATTCCTAATTAACTTTTTGATAAACCAGTCTATTATAGTAATTGAACTTAAGCTTTTGCTTAGTGCACAAAAGTCTCAGGTTCCTTTTACGCTGATGAACACGTACTAAATAAGACAAAAAAGTATTTTAGCAAGTTTTATTGCGGCTTCTGTTGGTGACCGTGCCTTTGTTGAACAGGTATCAATTAGCTTCAGAGCATAAGGGACATCGGGGTTAGATATTATTTTAAAAGTGCGGTGACAATCTTATAGGTATTTGTAAATATACATCTTTTTGTTGTTTTTACTTTATTAAGGAATTTAAAATAACATTTGTACAAACTTCATGTATTTACCAGACAGAATTTAGACAAAATAATGACGAAGTCGTGTAAAAAGGAATAGCGAATCATCTTATTAATAATTTTAACTTAAGTTTTATAAAAATGATAAGCAAGACGTGGATACAGATGTACGTAAAACTTCATAAAATTCTATTTAAACTTTACAGCATTCTTCTAGCTAGAAACAATACACATTATCCTTAACCTTTAAGCACGAAACCGCAACTGCTGGTTACAGCTGTATAATTAGTTTTAAAACGGTCTACCTATATTTTGGTGCAGTTGCTGCATGTTTTAGGCTATTATAGAAACATATGGCTATCAGGCAGAGTTGTAAAAATAAGCGTTGAGTGCTCTGTAGATGCTTTTATGCTTACAGACCAAGCTAAGTTTGGAAAACTGCAACAGATGTGCCAGCTAAGAATATTAACTTAGCGTAGCTCTTGATCGGCAACGTTAAAGATTCAAAATTAAATGCCCCCAAGCGGTTAAGACTCACGAGGGATGACCATAGAAAAAATTTACAGGATGACTCAAGTCGGCCGCTAAAGCTTCATATATGTACACACATATTAAATACAGTCATGGTGCACAGAGTTATCTGTGCGAGTCAGTCGTATATTAATAATATTATGAAGATATCTGTTTCATTTATTTACTTAACCTGTATGCTCTATGCTCACCACCTTCAAGCGTGACTAGAGCTTCGAGTCCATCGCTTTGTTAGAACTCTCAAATTACTCTGATTGAGAACCGACTCGAGTCACGACCCAAGCGTTTGCAAGCTACGCTACTGCTAAATAAGCGACGAATCGAGCTATGTATTTTACAACACTACTATCAGGTTTTATGTTAAAGTGGTTGAAAATGCGGGTTCGACACGTCACGTGACGTTGCGTGCGCGCCGGGTTGAGACCACCTGCCAATAGCCGTCGTACAACCGTTCTGTTATAATTAACCTGCTCAAATTGCCCTCATTTGTTTATAGAGAAAAAATAAGAATCTAAGAAAACAAGTTTTAGTTTGTTTTAAGAGTACCTGTTTTAAACGTAGCGCTCGTGGGGCTTTTACAATAAATTAATAGAAATAACACCACCAGTGATTTCGGTCACTTGTGCACCAGAAAGAGTCTGACTTTGGCCTGTCGAATTTAGTCTTAAAACCGCTATTGTACCTATGTACTTAAATAACTTAATTTAAAGGTTTAGTTTAAACTGTTCATAATTGAATGCTAATGGAAAATTTTCCTTGTTTCAGATAATATACGGGAGTTTTCATGCGGTAATCTTTTTTATCGCACGCTGTATATGAATGAAGATAGAAATATATTATATGTTGGTGCTATGTAAGTATACGAATAACAGATTTTACATAGTATTAATATTGTTTAGAAGTGATAGACTGTAGTACCCATCCACTAAATCACCTGGACCATATAAAATGTTTGTATTTTTGCGCAATACTCTTATGAGCATTGGAGTGATTCAACAGCCTTTTTTTTATTCTGGAATCTTCAATGCAATTATTTTTATTTACCATATTGATATTTGGCAAAAGAAAATTTGGAACATTTATATAATTGATGTTGTATATATATGTGCACATGTAATACATTTTTTGGCATCTTTTATCGTCCAAAAGTGCATTTAAAATAAAATGGGCAATGTGCATAATATTGTTTCTCGGCTAAATAAAGAAATGTAATCAGCAAAAAAGCAACACTTAAAGAATTAAAATTCTTATCGTACTTATTTCAATGATATTGGCAATTCCGCACAAGAGACCCGTTAAAAGCAATTTGGAAAAAGACAGAAGTAGCAAAAGAAATTATTTCACTAAGTGGCATAATGTGGACGGCCGACTATTCTGCGTAATTTATACGGCTCGTTGAGCGGAGACTTGAGCAAATAAAATAAATAGAATGGTCGCATTCAGCGCATATGCTCCTCCGGCCACAAAAAGTGGCGTCGGTTCCATTTCGCTGCGGATTGTCTAGTTACTCTTGCAACGCTCTTCTTTTATTTCCCACAATTTAAATGCAGCTGCAAGGAACTTTTTCCATCCAGCACGCGTTATTGCTTAGCAAAACTATTTGGCTTTTACACTTAAAACAATCTTTTTGTTGCAGGGATCGTGTTTTCAAATTAAATATGACTGATATTAGTCAATCACATTGTGAGGTAAGTTTTAGTCATCTTCACTTGGCTTTTCGATACCGAAGCTACACAAGATAACCTTAAAACTTAACCTGATTTAGATACAGAGGTAAACTTAAAAGACATTTTTCATAAAGTAAAAATAAATGTTATCACGTGGTCGTTGAGAAGAAATGTTCTGAAAAGCCACTTTTCCGGTACTACACTGGATTTTTAATGCGCCCTCACATAAGGCTTTCCTACATCCTCTTCCCCCCGGACCGCGAATGCGTCTAGACGTGTGAACCCGTGTCAGTTTTTTTTTTTTCATTTCAAAATAAAATATATTAAATAATATTTCTAAAATTATTCGTCCAATAATTACGGTGAAGTACCAGGCGCGCATAAACTGCGGGAGATGTTAAACTAACGCGCGACCCCAAAGAAAAGGACAACCACATGAGACAACAACAACTCCACGAGCTGCGCTGCGAGTGCGACTGAGTCATCATAGTGAGGCGACACTGACCGTGCGTATGCGTCACACATATCGGCGATTGCCGTAACTCACAAGCGGAAGCGATTTACAAGTCTTGCATTTTAGAGATTGCCTAGGAAGCCTGACCCTAATACAATGCCAAACTTAGCACGCTCCCCACCTCTTAACAAATCCCTAAGCATGTCAGAGTCGGACGTCGATAAGTTGGCTTCATCTGTCACTTCGTTGGAAGACATTGGACATGCCACACAAAGAGAAAATAAGCGGCGAAGAATAAGGGAAGATGAATCGGAACACGAACCTGATTTCCGAGCAATTATTAGGGAAGAATTGCGGGAGATTTTGAATGTCATGCAATCACAACAAAACACTCGCCTGGACGCTTTGGAAAAACATATTTCAGAAATTAAATCTCAAAACGACACCACTCACAAAAACAATATTGACATTGAAAAATCAATTGAGTTTATCAATTCAAAATTAGATGACCTTCACTGTTCAATTCAGCGTCTAGAAGTTGAACGTAAAGAGATAACAGCACAAATCAACAATATTGGAGAGAGATGTGATACCCTAGAGAGAATCACACGTAAGACAAGCATACAGATTAGACACGTACCAAAGCAGAAAGGTGAGACAAAGGAAAAGTTGTTTGAGATGGTCAAATACCTTTCTAAGTCGCTAGCAGTAAACATGGAAAGCTCTGGGCTACGAGATGTATATCGAATGCCGTCAAAACCTGACCAACCCACTTCAGCTATTGTAGCGGAGTACTCCTCTACGCTACTCAAAGAAAGTGTTTTGACTGCAGCCAAAAACCACAAACTTGACTCCCTGAAACTAAAAACTGAGCAGCTTAACTCTTCTCACTTGGGCCTCCAGTGTCCTAAAGAGGAGATATACGTGTCTGAGCACCTTACCCCGCATGCGTCTCGCTTGTACTTCCTTGCGCGGGAGTTTCGAAAAACAATGGACTACGCTTACTGCTGGACATCAAACGGGCTAGTTTATCTGCGTAAAAGGCAGGGTGATCCCTACGTCTTGGTGAGAAGTGAGGCTCAACTGCAGCAACTAAAAAACAAGTGACTAGTCAAGTGCGTGAGTGCGAAATTACATGTTATTTCTTTAGCAATATTTAATGTTACGATAAATACCAACTCCACATATTATGCATGTTCAGTTGTATTTTTAGATAAGTTTACCATAAGATGCATTGATTATACAAACGCCAACACCTCCAATATCTACCCTCAAAATAACCACACAACCACTATAAACAGACAAATAAATCAACACTCATTTTGCAAGATACTCCTCGTAAACATTGTCCAGTCAAATCATGAGCTGCTATTCCAAAACCATCTCACTTTCCTCAAATCTAAATATGGATAGTATCCATTTACAAGAAGAAATTGATAACTCCTACCAGGTCCCATGTACACTTCTTAATGATCCAAGCCACTTAAGTTCTGAACTCGCAAAAATCAAAACAAAAAATCAACAAAAACTAAACATACTTTCGTTCAATATCCGAAGCGTTAACAAAAACCTAGATAACTTTTTAATATATTTAACCAGATTAAAAACGAACATAGATATTATTGTTCTATCAGAATGTTGGTGCAATGCGGACTCGGTTCCACCCTTGATTGATGGATTTTCCATGTCATTTACTGAACGAAGCCTCAATCAAAATGATGGGGTTATAATGTACATTAACAATAGTATCAAAGCTACAGTACAAGAAGTCGAACTGGATGAGGCTAACTGCCTAACCGCGAGTATAGGAAACACGACTATAATCGGAATATACCGCCCATATGGCTTCAAAAACTTAAATATATTTCTAGATTCATTAGACACTCTTTTAACTACCACTAGAACACGGAACATAATTCTTACAGGTGACATTAATATTGACACCCTAGACACCAGCAGTAGCACAGTTAGAGACTACTTGGAAATCATAGGATCTCACGGGTTACACAAAGTAATCGACATACCGACGCACGGACGGACATGTTTGGACCACTTCATGTGCAAGCTTGTTGCAGACCACAGCTGTTTTGTCCTCGATGCTGACATTACTGACCACTTCCCCATTTTATTAAGTATATCAAGCTCACTCGTACCGACATCGTCTATTATGAACTCTGTTACTAGAACTAAAATAGATTATGAGGCTCTGAAAAAAGCGATAATAGCTAAAGACTGGAAACCGTTCCTGGATATTGAAGACCCCAATCTAGCCGCAGAAACCATGTTAGATTCACTTCATGACCTCATGGCACGACATACTTCTTCCATTACTTTCACCAAAAAGAGACGCCCCCTTAAACCCTGGATAACAGCTGGTATCATAAAATGTTTTAGAACCAGGGACCGCATGCATAAGATAGTTAAAAAATATCCGGAAAATGAAGCTATAAAACAAGAATACCTAAAATATCGTAATACCTGTAACCAAGCTGCTAAATCCCTAAAAATCAACTATTATAAAGATAAACTTAAAAAATACCATAAAAATAACAAAGGTACATGGGAAACAGTGAAAGAACTGTGTAACATGAAAAGCTCTCGATCTCATGCGACTGCTTTGCTTAGTCTCACACCATCACCTACTGAGTCTCTCGACCTAGTAAATCAATATTTCACATCAATCGGTGAAAAACTTGCCTCCGAAATATTAAGGAAAAGTGGAACTAACGAATCTGAATTGCTACAAAAAGTAACTCCATCTAAGAATGCTAATTCCATGTGCCTAACCCCAACAGACTCTAGGGAAATCGATAAAATCATCCTCAACCTCAAAAGCAACAGTGCTCCTGGAGTAGACGCGATATCTACCACCATTCTTAAAAACTCGCATGCCGTATTGTGCAGCATGATTGCACACTTATGTAACCTAAGCTTTTCTACTGGAACATTCCCGGCTATATTTAAACAGGCTGTTGTAGTCCCTATATATAAGGGTGGCGGTGTGGATTCGGTGTCGAATTACAGGCCCATATCGCTACTAAGCACTATTAGCAAAATTGTTGAAAAAGCATTTAACATCAGGCTCACCAAGTATCTGGAAAGCGAATCCATTTTATCAGATGCGCAATATGGTTTCCGGTCGGGTATAAGTACCGAGGACGCAGTGTCCAAGCTCTCTGAATTGGTCGCAAAAGCTTTAGATTCCGGCAAAAATTGTGTGGGTATCTTTCTGGACCTCAAAAAAGCTTTCGACACCGTATCCATACCGATCCTATTGTCAAAGCTCGAGAATATGGGCATTCGTGGACTACCACTGAAATGGCTGCGTGATTATCTTACGGGCAGAAGTCAAGTAGTGAAAGTAGATAATACTTGTAGTTCCAGCTCAACAATTACGTATGGCATACCACAAGGAAGCACTCTTGGTCCATCACTGTTTTTAGCCTACGTAAATGACCTTTGCAACCTGAAACCTATCAATGGTCATATTCTTGCATTCGCAGATGACACTGCATTAATATTCGAAGGAAGAACATGGCAGGAAGTTGAAAAAACAGCAGAAGAGGGTCTTAGATATGTTATTAGTTGGCTCGACAAAAACCTGCTAACGATAAATGTACCAAAAACAAAGTACATATGTTTTAGGATCTCTGCTGCTTCAAATCCCACAACTCATTTTACCATAAAGGCTCACTCCTCACTTTGTAAAACGGACATGCGCTGCGATTGTACTCCTTTATTGCAAACAGATAACCATAAATATCTGGGAGTAATAATCGACAAAAATCTTAATTGGCGTCCTCAAATCTCAGCATTAAGCAAACGAGTTAGAAAATTACTACCCATCTTCAGGAACCTTAGAGATGCTGCTGATCCGAAACTTGTCAAGAATATTACTTTGCCTTATGTCAATCTCTCCTATCCTATTGCATAACTGTATGGGGTGGTGCTGCTGCTTGTCACCTTTTGGAGCTGGAAAGAGCTCAAAGAGCTGTGGTAAAGGTAATGACCCATAAGCCCAGGAAATACCCAACAGAAAACCTTTATCGGGAAACCGATCTACTGACTGTACGGCAATTATTTATTTTTAACTCCGTTCTCAGATTCCATAAAAATATAGATTTGTCCCAGCTTCCAAAAGGTAAAAGACGGATTAGAACTCCTGTTCCAACCGCTAAAACAATGTTTGCAAGACGCCAATCGTTCTACATGAGTCCTTTTTTGTATAGACACTTTAATGACATTAACCAAATAGTTAACTTTAACAGAACCCGACTCAAAGGCACTCTGAATAAAAATTTAAAGACGCTTAATTATCATGCAACTGAATGCACTCTAAAAATAAAATCCTAAGCACATACACTCACACTCACAACCTTACACACACACACACACACACAACCACACACACACTCACAACCACACACACACACACGAGCGCGCGCGCGCGCACGTACACGCATATACACACACGCATTTACTCAGGTTGTTGGCACACTATTACCTTTTAAGTAGATTATATTCTAAATAAATAAAGTTACCTATAATAAATTGTTAGCTCATCTATATTTCCAAGCCTGTAATTTTAAAGATATTAATTATTAATTGTTTAAAAAAAAATATTAGACCAAAATGTTGGGGTGGAGGGTTGACTACCTAAGACACAGGACCAGTCCTAGTTTAGGAGTCAGCCCACCATAATATATACGTGTACCTATGTAAGACTATTTTAAACTGTAAATTATGTATTATGGTTTGGAAATAAATGTTATTATTATTATTATTATTATTTCCACACCTAAGTGTCATAACCTTTTGAAAGGCAAAACTCTTGTGTAAGCGCTGCACTTTATACTTGCAAATGTTACTTCACTTTTGCGCTGAAAGAAAAATAAGGAATTATAAAATGTGCGACTATTAAGTAATGTTGGTGACACTTGTTATAAAAGAGGGCTTGTTAAATTCCCCTCGGTAATTAACCTGGAACAAATACAGTTTGTAAGGCGGGATTTTTTCCTATGATGATGTTTGTCGAGCTTACGAATAAACACGTTGCTATATGCGACTGCGGTCACGGTGTGCTCGACAGAGACGTACGCTGACGAGCGTGAGGAAACCAAGCCTAAAATCCAGTGGAGGATATATGGATGGTATGTTGTTGTTGTAGAGGGATGCATTACTGTTAGAAGCGAGCAACGTGGCGCGGTGCGTGAGCAAGGGCAAGTCGGAGCCGTTCGAGTGCAGGAACCATGTCCGAGTGCTGCAGCCGCTCGGCGACGGCGAGCGCCTGTACATATGCGGCACGAACGCCCACAGCCCCAAGGACTGGGTCGTTTATGTAAGTTATTACTTTTACTTAGGTATAACTAAGCTTTTACTATTACGCCTGGGACTTTGAGATCGTACGTAAAGATTAGTAGAATATACATTCTTTTAGCCAGAATGACCAAAGTTTATATTTCAAAATTTTAAGAGGGGAATCTCCACCCAATATTGCGAATCATTATAAGTGTTTTGTGTGTAATATAAATATTATTCATAATGTATTCGTAGCTTTGTAAATTTTAGTGATCTCAATTCGACTCACAAACGAATTCACTTTCTAAAAACTTTTGTGTCCAACAGCTAAATTTAACACACCTCCCTCGGCACGAATACATACCAGGCGTCGGGCTAGGGGTGGCCAAGTGTCCTTACGACCCGGCAGACAACAGCACTGCGGTGTGGGTGACGCAAGGGAACCCCGGCGGCCTGCCGGCCATTTACGCTGGCACAAACGCAGAGTTCACCAAAGCCGACCCTGTCATCTTCAGAAACGATCTCTTTGACTTCCGAACGGGACAGAAGAAATTCAATTTCAAGAGAACTTTGAAGTACGACTCAAAGTGGCTGGATAGTACGTATTTTCATATCCCCTGACCTTAATTACTTTTTAAATTATATGACAGCTATTCCTTTACAAAGCTCGTTTAACATTGTACGATACTTTTAATTTAAAAATGGTAAAATGGCGTTCTTTGTTGCAGAAACCAACTTTGTTGGGTCATTTGATGTCGGAGAATACGTTTTGTTCTTCTTCCGTGAAACAGCGGTCGAATTCATGAATTGCGGTAAAGCTGTTTACTCTAGAGTGGCCCGGGTTTGCAAGCACGACACCGGCGGGAAGCACATTCTCAGTCAAAATTGGGCAACGTATTTAAAAGCTAGACTCAATTGCAGCATACCTGGGGAGTTTCCTTTCTATTTTGATGAAATTCGTAAGTACTAATTCTTTTATGAATGTACGATATTGATTTGAGTTTACAAAAAACACAACAAACTTCTATTTTTACTGTCCAGGGGTAGAGTAAAATTTCTAAAACCCTTTTGAAGTAAGTAAGATGGCACAATGATGCATAACTTGATTTGTTTGAATATTAAGTGCTTGTAATAAGTGCGCAAAAGTTCTTCCCTTTAAATTAGGTAGCAGGCAGGTATTACATAATTAATTTTAGTAATGACTTCCGGATTAAGTTTGGCTTAACTCTGCAGAAAGCGTGTACCAAATGCCGGGTGATCCCAACAAGTTCTACGCGGCGTTTACGACGGGAGCAAGCGATGGGCTCGTGGGCTCTGCCATCTGCACCTATACCATGGATGACATACAGGAGGCATTCAGCGGACGCTTTAAAGAACAGGTCAATATTAATACTTCTGGTATTATTTAATAAGTTTGCTCTCACTCGTGTGTCGTTGGTTTAGTTCAATTCCCTGGATGCCATTTCTTTTCCTAATTTTTGCGTTTGTGATCATTAACCTGTGTTTGATGAGCGTGGTGACCCATTGATTGAATCCATTTTTGGACTCTTGTTCTGGAATGCAACATTATAGAAATCTATGTTTTCATTGTTATAAAGTTGACTTGTCGGTCAATACGCCTTCGCCTATCTGTCATTGGTTGTTATAACGTTATTATTGGTACTAAAGAAAATAACATCCCATTATTGACAACACATTAGCTCTGGCTATACCGATAATACACTCGTATAACATGAGGACCGTATATCCTTGCAGCCGTATAATTGCAATAAAATATAGGAAGATCAAGGCAGCCTTATATTAAGCCTATTAAGGTAGGAATAGAATGGGCCGAATGCTACTACTATGGGTATTCAAAATATCTTTGGGATAGATACTAAATTTTATAAAAAAAGACTTAGAATTTGATTTTTTTTCAATGTTTATAAAAGTATTAAAAATTAATATTCTTGTATTAAAAGTATACTTTGTCGAAGTCATAGTTTCACAAATCAAAGTACCTATCTAATAACTCCTACACTATGCAGTGCGCCGTTTTAATATACATATTTGATACTGTTTGTTCTTTCAACGGAACGAATTCTTCGGTGGAACAATTTCAGTGCATTTTCCAAGAAATTGGGTCAGCTGCGGTGCATTAAATAATTATATTGCTTCATTACCCGAGTAATAGATTCATGAACGCAACAACGTAGGACGTGCCTACGCCGCCTGGTATGGTATAACTTAACGACGGTATTTACTTAATGAAGTGCAGGTAAATAGTTTTATGTACAAAATATATAAATATGTCTCAGGCACTTTCTACACAACGCTATTTAGACCCAAACTTAGCTAAGCTACTATGGGTGTCAGACATAAAGAAACATACTTATGTAAATACACTTAATAATATCTGTGTGCATGAACGTGTCTTATTGATTTTTGAAAATAATTTTGTTTGCTTATTAGAATATTGTTTCTAGATGGTCTGCAGTTTTCTAAGACATTATTTGAAAAAAATGCATTAAGTAATAGGCACCATTTTGGTTAGGTATAGTTCAGAATTAACTCTCAAAAAATTAAAACTTTTAAAACATGGTCAATCACCACAAGCCTTGAAAAAACCAGTGGGAAAACAGTTAGTATGTTTTTGATTTTTTGTACGTTCTCTTTACACTTCTCTCATTTATTTACATAAAGGTAATTAGGGTTGAAATTTGATTGTTCACGACACAAGTGTATTGCGCAGGCGACGTCGAGTTCAGCGTGGCTGCCGGTGCTGCGCGCACGCGTGCCCGAGCCGCGGCCTGGCACCTGCGTCAACAACACCGAAGCGCTACCCGACAACGTACTCAACTTTATTAGGTATGCCTCTTTTATTTTATCTCTTCTTTTCTCTATTTTTGTCCCTTTTTGACTTTATGAAGGAAGTAGACTGGCATGTTTTTCCTTTTCTTTGGCCTTTTTTCACTTTATGAAAGCGGCAAACGAGCATGTATTACACCTGATGGTAAGTTATCTCTAACGCTCATAGACTCCTGCAACTAGGGTCTCAGATACGTTGTATTTGAGTTGATGTAGTGGTGTCGTTAACTCTGATATGATCATAAAGCAAATAATTACGTTGCTTTCTTTAGGATCAGGTAAGTTTTTTGTCCTACTACTACCAATTTATTATATATTATATTTATTTGTACCTGGCTTAGTGTAGCCTGCAGATAACAAAATACAAGTGTGTAAGCTGTAACTCCAAAGTCGGTCGGTTTCCCTTGGATTAAAACTGAAATGTAGAGTCAAACGATAACGTTTAAATTTTTAAATTAAAGAAAAAAAAATTAAAGATCTCTAAAGGGATAACTCTCTCTCATATAAGGAGTTCAAAGAAATAAATTTAACTTTTGAAATTAATAAAATGTGTTCTTGTAATTGCCTCTATTTGTTGTCAAAAAATAAGAGATCATAAAAAGCAATAGTGCACATACCAAACTGAAAATGTCATTGCAATAGCATTCTAGAAATAGAAGCGGAACCTGTATTTAAACAAAAAGAACTCGTAAAAGGCAAGAATTACTTGCATTGTTGGCAGATAGCCACATCATTAAAGTAACACAAACCTAATCATGCGTGCTTACTCAAGGAGATTGCCAAAGTGCTTACCTGTAACACAAGTCTGAATTGAGGTTATTGAAAAGCCAAAGCGTTCGTCTTGTGTTCCCCTGAGTAATCTCAATAAGACCTCACATTAGTTTGGAACGCATGTGCTCCTTAATTGGGTCACACTCGCGCCTTAATTGATGACGCGGTGAAATCCGTCGCTACTGAATCTTGCCGGTTAAACCGGAATACTTTCTTTGTTCTAAGAAAATAGCTTTGATTTCACGATTTGTGCGCTCATCGATATTTGCTTCTATTCACCAAATACTAAAAGTGATAAGCGCGTAGTTTAGAAAATTCGAAAAATTTACTTTTGAACTACTACGAGTAGTTCAACTCAAATTCCTGGGACTCCCTAATTGCAATAGTGCGATATAAAGGACTGATTACATCAGAGGTTCACAGAAACTCTTCAAAAAATTCCTCTGAACATTGGTATCATATCAAATTTTATTGCACTACTATTGCTTCATAATATTATTATATTTCAGGCAGGTACTTAGGTAATTACAGTAAAGAAGTCGTTTGATTATCAATATACATCGTTATCGCGCGGGCAGTTTCGGGGCGACGCGTGGATACTGATGAATAGGGTTGTCACGCATGGATCTTTTTTTTTAAATTATATTTGACCAATTAAATCGATATTATGCATTGAATCTATTTGTAATCCTAAATCGACCACTGACACAACAATGTTACCTTATGATTTTTTTCGGTTTCGATAACTTAACCAATTTTATGAAAATGTTATTTTTATCCTAATTACTCATTTATAGCTGTATGATGTCAATTTCTGACTTACTGGACTGAATCAACCCTCAGAGAAAGTGTTGCTAACTTAAACAACGCTTCTACACTACTTTGTCCCAATTTTGAATACAATATCAAAATAGAAATAATATTCTATTTATCCTCATAAGGTATTTATCCTCATAAGGAATATACATAACATGAAAGGCTTTAATTTAAAGAATAAAAAAACATGCAAATATTCTAATACTCGTTATATACGTGTGACAGCCCTTCGGTCATCTATGCGTCGCCCCCAAACTGCCCGCGCGATAACGATGTATAATTATCAATATTATTGACACTCCCACACACAGCTAAGTTTTAGAAAATCTAATAGAAGTATAATCTACAAGGTCAGAAAGTTTCTGTTTAATTTGGCAAAATTATATTTTTAGTTGTTGAAGTCAAACAAAGGTTATACGCTCCGTGTATAAATTCGTTGAGAATAAATTCGTTGAGAATTAAGTTAGTTATTTGTAGCTTTTTGTGAGGTAAATTACTTGTCACTGGTTTAGTTAGCAAAAACTTTCAAGTATTTCACTAGGTTTAACAACGGCCATTTAATATGGTCTTCATAATTTGGCAGTCATTCACGATAAATTACTGTTCATTCAAACATATTCAAGAGACTTTGTGTCTATATAGGAAGATGAGTGTAAGATGTTTTGTTATAGGTCTCACCCATTAATGGACTCTGCGGTGCGCCACGAAGGAGACGCGCCTGCCTTCTACAAACGAGATTTAGTCCTTACAACGCTAGTGGTGGACCGCCAGTTCGTCGACATGCTAGGAGATGACATCACTTATACTGTATTTTACGCTGGGACTAGTGAGTGCTACACTATATCTTCGTTTATTTTGTCTGATAGATAAATCGCGGCGACGTCACCTTTACCTACGCCATATTTTATGCTGCAACTGTAAGAAGTAGAACGTGTAAGCTTAATTAAAGACATTTAAATGCCAGCTTCATCAGTTCCAATGCAGATAAACTACGAGGCGAACCGGCAGCAAAACGGGTCTTACAGGAAGTGGTATCGAGGCAATGCTTAATTTTAATATTTTAATATCTTGGGAGCGAGCTTTCTGGTTTACAATTTACAATGTTGTTACTCGTAAGTAGTTACTTGTCGCAGAATGTATAAACAATTTTGTTAATAACATGAACGTACCCATTCTTTATATTTTAGAATTTATTAAAACTACTGTCAAGGTTGTGGGTAAAGAAGAAATAAAATCGTTGGGGTGCATGTTTAAAAAAGCAGCTCATATTTCTTTCTACTTCTAAAATTAGAATACCCTACGTATATTTGTTATTAAATGTACACAGGACTCTCCACTCACACTAGATTTTTTATTTTTGTAAAATTGACACAGCCTCTTCTTTTGTAAATTTTGATTGAAATAAACATAATTATTTTAAATTAAAAATAGTTCCATTCATCTTATTCTTAACTTGAAATTCCTCAATCTTCATTTTGAATTTATGAAATGTAGATCTCATAGGCTCTAAAAATACGCGCATGGACTATCATATTATAGACATGCAATGCCTACATGATCTGAATCGTCTATATACCAGGTGCCGGCGAAGTGTACAAGATAGTGCAATGGGCGGGCGGCGGATCGCGCGTGGCGGACGTGTGGCGCGCGGCGGGCGCGGAGCCCGTGCGTGCGCTCGCGCTGTCCCGCCGCGCGCATGCGCTCTACCTCGCCACAGACTACCGCCTGCGCCAGCTGCCGCTGCGCGTCTGTGCGCACCGGTGAGTTGAAATTGAACATTTGTTATGCGTTGTTTATTTTAGTCCATTTGTCCTGATTCAATAATGAAATGTCTGAAACTACTGCTGGTACGATGCAGAAAATAGGAAAAGATGTATGACTTATTATGTTCTGTAATCATTCGCATGGGCGCATTTTATTTAATTTTAAAAAATGCGTATGATAAAATATTCCGCCACATGCGATCAGTTTGTATATAACAAGTTTGTATATAACGATACCATAAATTAAAAGAGTGTCAGCAAATTATAAACTAACTAGCGACCGCCTCCGCGGTTTCACCCGCGCGTAATTTCTTTTTTCAAATGTCCCTCCCCTTCCCCCCACATTTCCGGGATAAAAAGTACCCTATGTCGCCCGAGAATAGTTTAGCTTTCCAACAATGAAAGAATTTTTCAAATCGGTTTAGTAGTTTCGATGACCAAATATTTATTCTGTTTCGACTATGTATTAAAATACTCTTATTTTAGTATTGATTATATTTTTTTTGTATCTCATTATCATTCTTTTCAAATGACATGCAACCTTTTTGGATCATTAAAAACGCTAGCAGCATAATTTCCATTTTGACAGTAATAAAAAGAAAATAATTGTTTCTTTTTCCTTTAAGGCGTTTAGATTTTTTTTTGAAGAATCTAGCCAGCATCAAAATATGAAAAATTTGCGTGATAACCTGCTTGGTTTTTTCAATGTACCTAATTGGCACCAAAGTTACGATTAATTTGATAGCAAAAAAAGCAAATCTTTTTTTAAAAGGAATATCAAAAAGTTTTGAAAAGACGTTGACCTTCTTTATTTTAAAGAGGCACTGGCAACATCTGAAATTTGATAGCAATAAAAAGTAAATAAATTTTTTTTTTCTTTAATGGCGTATAGATATTTTCTGAATAATTTAGCCAGCATTAAATTTTGTGCTTGGTTATTAATTTGATGTATGTAACTTTCGTGGTTATTTTGTTATTTTAAAGTAGCACTGGCAATAGTGCCACAAAAGTTTGACAGTAATAAAAAGTAATTTAAAAGTTTTGTTTTTCCTTTACATAGCGTTTCGAATTTTTCTGAAGGTTTTTTCTGTGACACTGCTGGCTAGGTATTCTTTGAAAAGGTCGATGCTATTGCGTTTCTTCATTCATCTTGACTATCTATTTACGCAGTCTATATAACAAGTAATTTCTTTTTTCGAATATCCCCTCTTCCCCAGACATTTCCGGGATAAAAAGTACAGTTTGTTCACCAGGGATAGTGTAGCTTTTGAACAGTGAAAGAATAATTATTCAAATCAGTTCAGTATTTTCGGAGCCTATTCAATACAAACAAACAAACAAATCTTGCCTCTTTAAAATATTAGTATAGATGGGTACTAATGTCCCACTGTAGGGTAAAGTTCTGAAATAAATATCATCGCTGCCATGACTTAATGAAGTTATAGACGACCTTCCTCACCTCATTTATGTTCCCGCCTAAAAATTCTAATTTGATAAAAATTACAGATGCAGGTTTTTGATGCCCGAATTTGTTTATCAACTCTGACCAATTAAGTGCCTTCAAGATAAAGGATCCTGCCATAAAAATCTCCATGTAACCAGGTACGACAGCTGCGTCCGTTGCGTCCTAGACCCGTACTGCGGGTGGGACAAAGAAGCAGGCGCATGCCGAGCATACGCACCGGGCCTCCTCCACGACGCGACCAACTCCACGCCGGCGGTCTGCGAGGCAAGCGCGCCGCTGCGCACCGTGCGCGCCGGTTATGGCCAGAGCGTGCACCTCGCCGCCTTTGCTAAAACACCAGAGGCACTCAGAGACCAAGTCGTCGTCTGGTACCACCACTCGAGAGAGAAGGGGAGATATAGGATTAATTTCAAGTAAGTGTCTTGTTATAGATAGATCACAGAGATGGATTGCGTGTAAGATGATAATTATGATTGAAAAAAATACAAAAAAATTAGGAATAGGGCAAGAAGAAGTAGAGAAGTTTAATAACATGATACAACGTCAAAAAATTAAATTGACAGACAGACTTTTGAATATGTACTATGTATAAAAAAATTAAGCCAATATCTGTTTATGTTACTTAAATATTATCTGCTGTTGACTTGTTATCTATAATGTAATTAAGTTAAAATTCTTAATTAATAGTATTCTTCAATTCGTTGTTCGCAATTAATTTGTTTACATGTCTTGATTATGAATTTTCAATGTTAATCAGTAATTAGCGCAAAGCTAATGCTTCGCGTTAAATGTGATCTAATCAATGTTCTGAATTGAATAGCCATTAACAGATAGCTTATGCCTATAATTTATCTCCAAATCGGTCTAAGTACGGTTGATTACGAACTGCTTATATATGTATAGTTAAACATTACCATGATAACAAAAACTACACAAATTAACGGTTATGATTACGGTTAATTATCGAAAACTTAGAAATGTTTTCTAACTGGCAAACAACCTATAATTAGTAGTTAGGACTAAAACAAAACATTACATAAGTATTGTTACTACTATTAATTGTTATATGTCTATGATAAGACAATAATTTTTATCCGATAATTCTGTATTGATAACTAGGGCTATAATTTATTTAGCATATTACTACTAGCTAGCTGAATGGATAATTTCTAGGCTAATTACTTACGCTCAAACGTCGATACAATATTACCTTGTCAGCTGTGTTTTTATGGGTAGAGGTAAATCCACAAGAGGACCACATTTCTAAAGAGGGTTGGTGTCAGGTGGGCGCTCGGCTTATAAATCGGAAGCCATACTTCAAAACACATAATACGCCAACTTCAGACGATTAGGAAGCATGCAAGAGAGCTGTCTTACCCTGATATCATTTTCACGAGTCTTGTACATCGACAGCAAAAGTATATTTTGACCGACTCTAAGGCTTATTTTATTTATTGTCATGAAAATACTCCTTGCAAAGAACAATGCTCAAAAAAAACCCAGGTTGGAATCAAATGAAAAGTATCTCCAATTATTGGTAATAATATGTAATTAAATATTCCATAGGGGGCATCATCGAAATCAATGGCGGTATGTGTGAAATTGCTATTCAGATTTTTCAGGGGTCAAATAAAGTATCAGTTAAAGGGAGCAGTAAACAGATACAGTTGCGGTTTAAAAGTGTATAAAATGGCAATATATAACATAATTATATTATATAATTGTGTATAATTATTATTATTTAATATAATAAAGCGAAACAGTTTTTTTTGTTTTTGGAAACGCCCTTATCTCAGGAACTACAAGACCGATTCTAAAAATTCTTTCACCAATGGGAAGCTACAACTTTACTGAATAAGTGCTAAAAAAATTTTTTTTATAAAAATATTAAAAAAAATTATTTTTGCACGTATTATTCAGTAACTATGTAGCTTCCCATTGGTGAAAGAATTTTTAAAATCGGTCTTGTAGTTTCTGAGATTAGCGTGTTTACAAAAACAAACAAACTGGTACGCTTTATTTTATTGAATAATAATAATAATATACAATTAAATAATATAATTATTATGTTAGATATAGCCATTTTATACACTCTTAAACCGCAACTGTATCTGTTTACTGCTCCCTTTAACTGATACTTTATGTGACCCCTGAAAAAGTTGAATAGCAATATCACACATACTGCCACTGATTTCGATGATGCCCCCTATGGAATATTTAATTGCATATTATTACCAATAATTGGAGATACTTTTCATTTGATTCCAACCTGGGTTTTTTTTTCATACTAGATGAGCATTGTCCTTTCAAATAGTCTTGTTGTTTTTGCTTTCTGTGCATAGTAATCCTATAGTTGCACATCAGTAGCAAAGTCGCTGAGAGTATCATGATAATAAAGCTGTTTCGGGCCGGTCAATAGCAAAGCTGGCACCGGCTCGTCCCAATCGGGTGTAAGGGGAAACCGGGGGAGTTTAGTGGGTAGTGGACGCTTTTATAGTCTCGAGTCCCACACACGGCCGTGGGTCTAGCTAGCCTGCGGTTATGGTGCATAAACGCATTCTCCTCCGAAAAAAAAAAATGATACTAAAGCTGTTTAGGTAATAAGGTAGGTAATCACCAATGCTTAATGCAGATTGGACCCGAGCTGTGTACGAATATCTGACACAAAAATATCTCTTTGTGAATTTCAAACGCTTTGTACTCGTACATGGTGACTTGCCTTAGCATGCACGTATATAATTTGTCTCAAACGGATTTGTGAAATCGATTGTAGAAGTGTGTTAGTTGTAGCGTATATGATGTTGTCAGTTGGGAGCGGGTGCTGCAGACGTCGGAGCGAGGCCTGGTGCTCCTGTCCGTGACGGACGCCGACCGCGGCCGGTACGAGTGCTACTACGGGCCCACGCTCGTCGCCTCCTACAACCTGGACATCGATGTACATAGGTACGTCTAAACTGTTTCATCCATCATATTAAACTTTTAATGGTTTAAGCTTCTTGTCCAGAATGACGACCCCGCCGCGCAAAATTAAACACGCGCGTGGCTCGTGGACGCAATGTATTGAGTTTCAGTCCTCGATTTCGACTAATTCGCTTTTCCAGATAAGACCTTAGAGTTCTTTTAAAATAAAGTTTCGATTAACTTTGTTTCACCCCATATTCAGTTGCAATACCTTTATTATCCAAAGATGTGTGACACAGAAAATAGATTTACAGAACTATAAAATATAATGTTAAGTTTTCAATAGAACCAAACGTTTTGTCCAAGGAGTCAAATCATTTTTTCGTCTCAATCGATTTAATAAGATTGACGACCAACCAAGATTTGGAAAGTCCACCTATTACTTTGGCTACTAAGCAAAGAAATAAAATAACCCTTCACAGTTTATGTGCACGTCCATGAAGGCAATTTTCAATGACACAGAGAGTTGTTAAAACGGACCTATTAGATCTCGAAGACCATAGTAGGTAACAACATTTGTAGAAAGATACGCCGCGCATCGAGATTCGAAGCATCGACAACGTGCGTGTCAAGAGTTGTTTAAAACAGCTCTCCCGGGTAAGGTTACAAGTAGCCAACATGATGTGTTTGTTCTGGCGACGAATGTGTGTATAAGTCGGAGGGATCACGCGCGGGGAGTGTTGACTGAGCTGTCGGCGTCATGGGCCGTCAACGTCGACACGATTTCTAGGTTTCTCTTCAACGCTTAGTACATACATATTATTATTATAGACACAATGTAGTCCATTTTAAGATGTAGTGGTTATATACTTAAAATATTATGATTGCCAAAACTCTGTCTAAGAAAGGTTAGATGGTCCGTGTAAAATCGACGTTTACATTTAAAATTCACATAAGTTAGTTTCCTAGTGC
The DNA here is from genome assembly GCA_949319885.1 of Mecyna flavalis. Lineage (NCBI taxonomy): Eukaryota > Metazoa > Arthropoda > Insecta > Lepidoptera > Crambidae > Mecyna > Mecyna flavalis. Next base: position 11,026,977 of record OX439431.1, on the reverse strand, counting down.
CACAAGGTCTAAACACATAAGTATTTAATGACTTAGGTTCCTTTTAACACACTAAATATGTACATAAGTGTGTTAAAAAGGACCTAAATTACAATGTCATATTTTTTCTCTACACAGATGTACCCAACCTAGCAAAACACAAGAATACAAGCAAGTGTATTCCGACTGGTGTCACGAATTTGAAAAATACAAAAGTGCGATGAAAGCTTGGGAATCGAAGCAAATGGTAAGTGAATCTATTCAATATCCCGTTGCCATTCGTAGTTAATTAAATCAACCAAAAAATTAATTACAAATCGGTAGATGATATGCGTCATCTGATAAATCTAATGTTATCTCAATAAAATCTCTTTGAAATCGGATAATGAAGTAGCATCAACGTTAAAATTAATTAATATTTATTGGCAATATTATCTTTCTTATAAAAAAGAACCGGCCTCTACTAACGAGTTGTGCAATTCCAGCAATGTTCCAAAAACCTAAACGCATCGAGCCAGCAAAACAGCATGGCCAACGAGATCGTGGCGTCGCTGCGGTGATACGCCCGTGATTAATGGACGATTACGCACACGCACACACGCCGCGTCAACTGTCCGATATTACCCCAACTTCCGACCGATCGCACAGGGAATCACTCTTTTAACGCTAAATAAGTCGCTGCGTTTTCGTTTCCCATTGTAATGTCAAAAACATGGCAAACAGCGCATTGTGGATGTTTGCTTTTGATTGTATGTGTTACCTATACCTACTTTATAAGGAGTTGGGTCAGTCCGAAACATTTTATTTGACCATGACACTTTCCAGTTTCAATATACAAAAAATATACAACGTGTAAATAAATCTTGCAACAAAAAGTGTTTAAGACTGTTCAACCAGTTTATTATGTGTGTTAAATGTAAAAAAAATTGTTGTTGTTCAACGGCAGTTAGTAATTTCTGCGTCATGTCATGCCTGCTTTGTTAAGTTTTCTAGTTTCTCAATTTAATTCCGTTTTCTTAACAGAACAAGAAAAAATGGTTTTCTTATTGCACCATAATATTAACTAATAAATGGTCCCTATAATTTGTCCTTAACTGAAGAATGAAAACTTCTTGACTTTTATTGCTCGAATTTTTTACAGATTGTGTATTTTCCATTGGTACAATAAGAACAGAACTAATTCAATAAAGTCAAAAGCAGCAATACCCGATAATTGAGGTGAAGTAATAAATCAGTGCGCTTGGTCGCGATTTTATTGAAACATCAAAGCCGCTACTCGGTTCGAGAGCCTGTAGTTGGGAAACAGTTGAAAGGGGAACGATAATGTAGTGAAGGGATGATCTGTTAAAATAGATTTGTTGCTCGTTCCGGAGACTGCACGCTTGATGGATCACTGACTTCTGCTCAACTTCGGTTACAAGTTTCTCTTTGTTTGCGCGGCACAATCGAGCGGAATAATATCGAATAGTTCACGTCGGCAATCGACGGAGTTAATATTAAAGTAATGTTGAAGAAAGCGACTGAGTAATATTATTGTAAGCTGTGAATTTTCTGTCGAAACTTTTTCTGAACGTTAATTAATGAGTCGATGTAGGCTTTTCGTCACGCCACTGGTTCTCCAATGTAAATATTTCATTAAACGTGTTGTTTCAAAATTATGAGGGTAAGATTCCACCAATACAAAATGCTGTGATATCAGTTCCCGTTGGAATATTGCCATTGTAAAGATATAAAAATTATGTAGTATTTCTGTTTGTTAGTAACAAAGGCATGTGCAAGTAGGTGTCAAAGGATTTACGAAAAATTAAATTAATATTACGAGGAAATATATCCCTATAATTAAGTAAAATGCAAGACGAATTGAGAATTTGTATAGTTTCATTTATACAGTGGATAAATTATATAAAGCTAGTCTCGTTCGGAGAGTAATAGGTGAATATAATGAGCAATATGAACGCCAATTTAGATCTAAGCGTAAATGTATTATGGAAGCTTATATGTACGACAAGAAGCGTTGACGCATAGACTTCATAGCATTTATTTAGGTAAGTTTTGTTGATTCGGTGACGACTACCGTCATTAGGCCACAGTTCTATGTGTAGACCTCCATTGTGTGATTGTGTTGTTTTACTTTTCAAAAGTTGATGTTATTAATTTGTTGACATGAAATGTAATTTTAGGCCCGACTTCGGACATTCAAACCGAATTTAAATAGTAGTTGTGTTGTTCTCATATTGAGTTTATTAAATCTCGCTAGAATAGTGCCTTGTGAAGCATGCTTACGGTATGATAGAAAACTATTCAAATAATTCATAGGCTAGGAGGAATATTTTGTGTACAATGTAAAAAAGTCTAGGATTTATGAATTAATTCATATTAGGAAGTAAAACATGCGTAAAATAAAGCAATAATGTTCCACTGAATTAAAAGTTGCCAGTATTAAAATTTGCAGAGCGTAGATATTTATTTATATTTAAGATTGCATAGTGGTTGAGACATAGACATAAATTATCACAATTTTTTTTTTGGATTATTGGTTTTCCTTTTATCCGTTATATTGTTTGTTCAAACAACAAATTTATCCCAGATTTACATACGTAATAATGATGACAAAACCGATAGTTTCTTAATGAATATATTTTTTTTTGCATTTTTTATTATTAACTATCTATGTTTATGCAATTCTCCATTGTAGGATGAAATGGGATATTCATTTTAATAGTTAAAAGTGTTATTGTAAAAAGTATTGTAAATAATGGTTTTTGGTAGAAAGATCGCTATTATATGTTTACTGTAAAAATAAATGATTAAGCTATTATAATTATAAGCTATTGTTTTATAAAATGAAAACAAAATAAATTATTTTAGAACTAAAGCTGGATTTGTTTACTAATTCTTCGTTTCATTATGACCCTTCTATAAGTAGTAACAGATTATATGTATTAAGACAAACGACGAAATAAAAATTTGAATGAATTTGGTTTTGAAAAACAATTTTACAATATTGCAGCTCTTTACATCTAGTAGTATGTTGTTTGAATTAACGCATTTAACAACAGCAATAGAGTCAAGTATTGCTAGACAAGCGTTTTTCATTGAAGGAGTAAATAAATAACTAATACATAATACATCCCTTTTTTTGACTTCGAAAAGAATTAACGTATCTACAGTACCTACACAGAACTTTTACAAAAGCAGGCACAAAATGAATTAAACCGCTTAAACACAAGTTAAGTGAACGCAGACTCACGAATTGCTAGAACTGTACTGCCGTATAACATTTAACGGTTTCTTTATGGGAGCACTTAAACATCAATGCTCATTTTCACCCCACATAGAAAAAAAGGACTTTATTTCCACAGTTAAAAATAACGACTTCATAATCCTAACTTAAATTTCACTTCATTACATGCAGTTTTCATCGTCTCGTAGTAATAAGCTCTCAAAATCTTTTTACGGTCAATGAAACTGTAATTCGAGTATCGTAAACGTCGTCTGTCTTAGATTGGTGAACATCATAGAATTTAATTACCGAGGGCGGAATAATTGGCGAGTCGTGGTGGCTAGCACGCTTTACGGCCAAATTAATAGATCCGCCGCATGCCCCGCTGAACCTAACTCAACTCATTCTGATATTAATTGCTGACCTAATACCGGCACTCTTTAATTATTACGATAGTTGAACGCGGATAAATGAGCTCTGAATAATTGAGCCCGTGTCTGACGGGTAATATGTTTGGAAATGGTTTCGATTTGCTGTTTAATACTGATGTTTGGGATAAGACGGAATTGATCTGGGTTAGCAGCTGTCTGTGTATCAATATTCCTACTTATCAAGTTGAATTAGGTAACAAAATGTACGTAGGGGTAGCGGCAGCATGTGCTGTCGCTGCGACTCCCCCCTGGGAGCTTGAAGCCCAAATTCTGGCCACCGTCTACGAGTGGACGGCAGACCAAAGGGCGCTCGACATAAGGTCAGCGCCGGCCGAGAGGGCCGAATTTCGGCGCAGCGTCCGCGAGGTCATGTTCCTCCAATGGCAGGAGGACATGGCTGTCGCCCTATTCGGGCGTCGAACACTGGACGCCATTGGTCCAGTAATTCAAGACTGGATGGACCGACCACACGGCTTTCTCACGTACCGTTTGGTGCAGATTTTGACCGGGCATGGTTGTTTTGGGTCGTTCCTGCACCGCATTGGACGTGAGGAGGCCCCGTTGTGCCATCATTGTGGCGCGGCGGAGGACACGGCGCAGCATACCCTAGCGGTGTGCTCTAGCTGGGACGAGCAGCGTCGTGCCCTGTGTGCGGTCGTAGGCCAGGACCTCTCTCTCCCGGCGGTAGTTATTTCTATGCTGGGAAGTGAGGAGGCTTGGGAGGCGATCGCCTCTTTCTGTGAGGACGTGATGTCACAGAAAGAGGCGGCGGAGCGGGAGCGAGAAAACAACCCTCTCGCTCCCTTGCTCCGAAGAAGTCGGAGGGGGAGGAGAAGGCGGGCCTATGTCCAATCGTCTCTCCTCCCTAGCAATGGTCAGCAGGACGGAGGTGTGGGGACGCCTCCACCTGCATTGCACAGGCCACGGCTCCCGACGGGTGGCAACGACCAGGCGCTCCCGGCCGTTGCCGTCCAGCCTCGTCCTTTCGCCGGGGGGAGGCAAGCGGGGCCCATCTTGTAGAGGCGGGCAAGTCGCCCTGCGGCGTTCCTGGTAGTCATATCAATCCCAGGGACGCTGCCGACGGCGATGTAGGAGCGCGGGGGGGTTTAGTGGGTATTCTCCGTGCACCAGTCTTTCTTAAGACTGGGGCATGGAGCTGCACTGAGTCCCACACACGGCTCGCCTACCCCAGGCGGGTTATGGTGCGTAAAAGCATTCCCCTCCACAAAAAAAAAAAAAAAAAAAAGGTAACAAAATGTACACACAAAGACAGGGGACTTAATATGATACACAATACGCTTATACTGCCTATTGAGCTTTCTGCTATTGTTAGCTCTTGATGTCTGTTGATGGAGCAACTTAATTGGTCTAGTTCCCCAAAACTTAAGGTTTACGAGGTCAGATGGACCCTTCAATGTACTAACTGGACTCGAGCTTACACCTGACTAAATTAGGAAATCACGCTCGGTGAAAGAGAGATGCCAGTTGATGGAGCCAACTGTAATGGTATGCAGTAAGTATTCACGTTTGCAAAAACCAAATAAATTAATTTTGGTCTAATAAAGACCAAAGATGGATTAATTATTTTTCATTTATGAATATGGTCTAATTAAGACTAAAAGTAATTTTCTTATAAAAAAAAGGATTATATTAATCTACTCGAGCAGCTTCACTCGCAAATTTCGACATCTTTTGGCAACCCCTTTGAAGAAAATTTGTAAAATGCTAAAAAGCTAGCGCGAATACGGTAAAGTACGCTCTGCTAAAATATTTTTCTCTGTACGTAAATGTTATTCCAGCGCTAAAAATATTACAACATCATTATATGTACACGTTCTATTGAATAATTTAAGAGGACATAATACGTTGCTTACAGTTGTATCCGATTACAGAAATATCGAGTTCGGTATTTATTATCCGTAGGTACAAGTAAATCTGCTAGCATCGTTTCCACTTTATTTTTCCATTATTAACCAATAGAGCGTAATAGAGTAATAAGATTGTACATATGAGAGATTGATTGCTCTCGCTCTATTTAACTCGGCAGTTGCCCTGGACACGCGCAGTCATTCTTAGTAACTATTAGTGCTCGCGGCTTTGTCTGCCTCAAATTAGGGAATGCTAAAGAAGGGATGGTATGTTTTTCTAAATAAATATTGAATTAAACTAAACTAAAATATAGTAGTTTCATAAATCTTTAGGAAAATTATATATGACCAGATCAATGAAACACAGTTTATGGCTATGGATACTATTGTTATCGTTTAAAAATCGAGACTATCCCTAATACGGAATATTTATCTTAATTGTACGTCGCGTCTATGATTGTGCTGACTGTTCAATTTCAACCTCCTGAAGAAACTTTCGTAAAAACTCAGCTAGGTAGCTGTGTATGTGTAAAAATAGATATGCTAGATGCGTATCTATTTTTTTTAAATATTACTGTAAAAAAAGTATCAGCCTATTACCTAATGTCCAACTGCAGGGCAAAGGCCTCCATCCTTGAAATCAAGTTATTGTTACAATGATGGATACTGGCTTAATCACCACGCTTGCCAAATGCGGATTGGTGATCACAAACCCGAGCAGTGTCCGAAAAAACCGACACAAAGTAAGCTCGACCCGGGAATTGAGCCCAGGACTCCGAGTCTCGGCCCGGTACTTAAACCACTAGACCATCGATGCGTTATTAAATATCACTGTATAGATAGTTATTTCAAATATTTTCATGGTTTTTTTCTTTCTTTCTTATTTTGAAATTACAAACAGACGCATTTCTTTTATTTATTAAAACGCACGTCTTGTAAGAGGCGCCAGATTGACGTTACAACTCGACGTGTTGTCTTGCTTCAATGGACGTTTGTAGGTATTCGCCATAAAAGAACAATGTACGCTGTCCTAAATATCCAGGCAAATATTTTACAAACTACTTTTACGTTACAAAATGTGGGCCAGCGTTACACATGTGCCAGACCGAGCATGAGTGGAATGTGAAAGCTTTTTGTTGAAATGTCCATTGTGATAACAATTCGTAAGAAATAAAATGTTATGTTTTGATGACTTTTAATTTTATATAATAGGTCCTTAGGTGGCGACCTGGTACAAATATCATGTAATGTGAAGGGGCCTTCTAGGTGTTGTGTATAATCCATATTTATTTGAAGTGAACAAAATGAGAGTTAAGTACTACAATAGATTCGTAGCATTGATTGTTACTGGCTACGACGTAGGCGTGGAGAATTCGTAGTAACTCGTAGTAGTGCTGATTAACAACAGATTTAAATACCATAATAAAATAGAATGTGACTGGATTTTAATACTGTTGCAATTGGTAGATTCTGATGATAGAAATAGGACAAACATCGAAATAAGACTTAAATTAACTCCTAATAGAAGTTCAATTTTAAATATAAGAATATTTTATACAAAATTAATTAAATGCTTTTAAAAACTCCGAATCATAATTATAAGGTATTCGTAATTATATGAATTACTAAAGACCTCTCGAGAGATGTCGCCGAGATTTTGTTTATATTTATTTAAATTGTCTCCATCCGTCCATCCAGTCGGGTTTGACGCAAATGGTGCACTTCGCAACTGGTACACCATGCTCAAATGGTGCACTTCTCAACTTGTGCACTTCTCAAATGGTGCATTTCGCAAATGGAGCACTTCTCAAATGATGCTTTTCGCAACTGGTGCACTTCTCAAATGGTCCATTTCGCATTTGGTGCACTCCGCAAATGGCAAATGGTGCACTTCGCAAAACGTGCAGTTTATTAAGATAAGTGGCGATTTCGATGGGTAGTCTAAAAATGAAAATATATTTGTTTTTACGCAGAATGTTTTATAAATAATATAATAAACATACATTTTTTAAGTACAAAAACTTTTAGTTTTGCATCGCATGTATGTTCGGTTACCATTACTAAAAATAAATACAACGTAATTTACATCTCTAATAGAGAGAGAATAGAGATTCTCTATCAATCATGTAATTTAATTTAATAAGTGTAAGCAGAACTTTTGCATGCCAGGTTCTGGCGAATTGTGCGATCAATTAAATAAATCTAACATCTGTTATACCACTTTTCATGCTAATAAATGAATTTTTATTTGTAATTGTATTTATTCGAATGTGTTTAACATTTTTTGTTTAGTACTTGAAAAATGTATGTTGATTATATTATTTATAAAACATTCTGCGTAAAACCAAATATATTTTCATTTTTAGACTACCCATCCAAATCTCCACTTATCTTAATAAACTGCACGTTTTGCGAAGTGAATGCGAAATGGACCATTTGAGAAGTGCACCAGTTGCGAAAAGCATCATTTGAGAAGTGCTCCATTTGCGAAATGCACCATTTGAGAAGTGCACAAGTTGCGAAGTGCATCATTTGAGCATGGTGTACCAGTTGCGAAGTGCACCATTTGCGTCAAACCCATCCAGTCTAGCATTGGGTCGTCCGTAGCGTTTTAGCACTCATAACATGACCTACAAATTCTACAACGAACATAATGGATGTCAGGCAGGATTCCAACTTTTGATCCTAATGTATTGTAATTAATTCGAAAAGCCAAAGCATCTGCCTGAATGCAATGCAGCCAAATGCATACAACTTGCACTATCCACTAAGTTTTGCTGCAAGCAAGCATACTGCACAAAATCATTAAAATGCAGAACCGACGTTATTAAAACTTTACTGAAGTCTGTACTAAGCATGCAATGTTTCATTCTAGACATAGGTCATTGAATGGCTTTCGTATTCGTTAAATTAGTTGTTTTAAACAAATCTATTATGAATTTATATTGCGACACGTTTAAAAATTATTGTATATTGTAGTAGTAGGTCTGTATAAAACTAAAACATACCTATTTAACTATTCTTGTTATTATTTGACTGGTGTAAAGCGCGTTAGGCAGTGAACCGCCAGGATTTGTGGTTCCAATCCCGTCCAGGACAAACACTTCTGTGATAAAAGTACACAATATTTTCTGTGTCTGATGTTGAAAAAGAATGAATTACTTACCTAAATAATATTTATCAAACCCATATTGTACATAGATGAATATAACAATGTAATTTTGTTCAATATTTTAGCTATGATGGTGTAGCAAGAAATTTACCGATTGCCAACTGCATCTTTCCCAAATCTGTCCACATAATTTAGAATGAAAAGTGTTGAAGGTCACGGCCACGAGGTTAATAACATCTCAAACAAGGACCGGAGTATAACAAACATTTTCTGATAGAAATACCTGAACACAATAATTTGCAACATTTGAAACAAGGTAAACCACACTACATCACAGACATCAAAAGTTTCTCAACACAAAACAAAGGAACAGGTATTCCTAAAACCTATCCAGTGAAGCGTAAGTACATTAATATTCGTTTACCTGTTTCGTCTCGAGTAAAACATGCTTAGGCGTATTTCTTCCAGAGCCAATAACGTGAAAACATGATTTCATTTAACTCGGCCTTGGAGACGTTATTTCGATTATCCTTTGATCTTCCAACCCTGCTCGGAGCCTAGTGCTCGAGTGAGCCGCGAGGTCTCGATTCGTCGAGAGTAATCGAATTAAGGGGTGGGCTCATAGAGCGCGGGTTAGCTGAGCGATGGGCCGAGTGATGGGTCGTTTAACCAGGGCTGCCCGTTCATAAATTTTGACGGATTTAAAATATTGTTTAGGAAGTACCCCTTTTTTATATTAACGATTGCTTTAGTTGACAAAATGCTATGCATAAATTTTTTTCATTGTGAGCGGAAGACAGTCTAGTTAGAGTGAAGCCTAATAGTAACAATATGGGAAGAGGGTATGAGCCCCAGCACTCTCACTCACCAAATCGAGAGGTTGAGCAAAACTTACTCTTAGGGAACTACCACATCGAACGGCACGCTGCGCGCCGACGGTTTGTATCTTACCTTACTTCGGTCTTCTGTGGGAGAGCGGTACTTTTCTCATCAAGCGGCCCATTCACGGCGAATGACAGGTTCTGTCTTCACCGTGGCTCTACCACAAGCATGATTATATAAAATAACATTGAATGCGAAGAATGCCAATTCTAAAAGTATCTTAGAATGTAGCTATTTGAAGAAAGAATTTTTTTATTACTATTTATGGAAACTGTATCCGCTTAAATAGTGAAAATTAATTTAAGGAAATTAATATGTTAAGGAAGTACATAAATTATTCAAAAGTTGACAGTGATGTAAACTGCACTACACAGCCCTGTTTTAAAACGTTGCAGAACACGCGCCGCATGATCGATCACCGCCTCAAGTGAACGCATGTTGCGCCCAACTTTGTAACAATCCACAAAGACCGACGACAAGCAGAATTATTGATCTGATTCCAATACCTGCATTTGTAAAACCCTAGAGCTGATCTGTGACAGATACAACAAGGGTCACACTTGACAGGCTGATATATCCTGTAACCCGGAGTAAAAAAACTTTATCTAAAAATATAAAAGGCAACATCACAAGCATTCATCTGATCAAAAAGTAAGTAGCTTAAGCACTCGTGTTGTGGGTATCAACATCGACAATGGTGCGAAACATACATTTATTATTTATGTATTGACAAAATTATATTAAATTTCTACGAGGGATTTGAACCCAATAAAAGGCGCAAAAGGTTACAAAATCATATTAACATACATAAAAAAAATATTCACTAAAACATACATGTGCCGATATGCACATATATTTGATTATGTACATTATTATTATTGTATTAGTGCTCAGAGGCCGTATCATTTAAACTTTTGAGATACGTATTAGATGTATGAATTTTGGTGTTAAACGGTATGTATTGCGGACTGGGCTGGTATAGAAATTTTGCATGATTGAAATATATTATGGTCGGATCACATGCATACTAATAAAATTGTTAGATAGTGATGAAAATGAAAAGTGATATGTGCAGAGTGCATCTTTGTGAGTTGAACGCAGGTGGCCAGGTGCCACTCACATAAGAGTTATGTTCATAATATCTTAATAAAGTACAAAATGACAGTTTTATATACCTCTAATGTAGGTATGTCTAAGCTAACACGTTTTACCTCTTCTTTACTACTTTAGCTGATAGACAGACATGTCTACCTACTTGATGTAGAGCGACAACTGCAACTATTATTGAAGGAGATTATTGCTCAATGTGCTGCCATAATGCAGACTATGACCTATGTTTTTCTTGTCCATAGTTGCAAGTGTCTGTGATCCTATTTATACCGGAATGCAACCATAGCTACTAAAGAAACAGACCATCAGCCTTTCTAAAAGTCCTAGAAGATTAAAATATTGAAACTTCAGTAAAATTTATAATTCAATAAATACTTAACTTACTGGAAACGATGCATTCGCGGTAAAAAAAAACATGACAAGTTAATTATGTCCAGTTTTATTGTACCCCAATGCATTTAAAGAAAGAGAAAAGTGATTAAAAATAATGCGTGTTGACGGGCGTTATCGCCCCGAGCGGTTGTAATCGCCAGCACATGTAGTGCGCCGGCAAACGTGTCGACTTCTTATTTCGCTCTGCCCAACGAACCGCATAAATTACCGCTTTCCTGCGACCCGTTGAATGTTTCTTTTATTTTTACTCTTTGCGCTAAGACCGCAGCTTAATTTATGGCGGGACAGAATGTAAAACTACAGGGATTCCTTTCGCGTTGTTTCACAGTTGACGTAAGGTGGGGACGTCACCATCCCGAAATTGGAATAAGCCTATAAAGCCGTATTAATAGTTAAAGCTCAAGGGCTGTGTCATCATAATAAAATGCAAATTGACACAGATTTAATCCGGACTTATACCGCTGAGCCCAATAACTGTTAATAATCCGGGCGGCCCGCGCCCCGGCTCTCCGGCCCGCCCGCTCACATAATGACAACATTTAGCTTTGCTAATTTTCTATTTTAGTTTGTATTTTCCGTGCATTTGACGGTGAAATTACACCCTATTACTATCACCAACCGGAATAGAAAGTTGTTTTGATATTGAGATCTTTTGTAATAGTATAACTATTGCTAGTGTACTTTTGTAATATTGTTTTAAATAGGTACAAGTATTTCAAATGCTAAAAAATCTTTGTTGTGTTTTTAACTATTGTTAGCAGTTGGCAAAATTTGGTTTATAAAATATTATATTGGTAAAGATAAAGTTAATTCCAAATTCAATTTAATTTATAGTTAAGTACCTTTATGTATCATCAGCCAATATACTTTCCCACTGCTGGGACACAGGCCTTATCTTAATTATGAGATAGTGTGGGCCATACTCCACCACACTGGCCCAGTGCGGGTTGGTGGAGCCAACATGAGTATATCTATTCTATCACACTCAGAATCTCGACTTCCAACTTGTAATAATTAATTTATACGTTTTCAACGTGTTGGTAGTTATTTCTATTATAACCACGTCGGTAAATATTAACATAAGTACCATAGTGTGTTTTTTTTTATTTCTTAGTGTTATTCCATGACGTCAGCACTGACTGAGAAAGTACAATTTGATCTGTCTAACTGTTCAGGGGCTCGGCTAAACATCAACTGGGTTAGAAATAATTAAATGTAAATGAATACGTTATCTTGGAGCAGGATTACGCTCTTTAATCCTATTACCCCGACTCGTTAATAAGCCCTCTATAACATCTCACTCACTCAAACAGGAATTATTCAAATCGCTGCTTATAGTTACGTATTAACTTCCATAAATGGGTCCGAAGTTGATGTGCACGTGTGTACATTTGGTTGACGCTTAACTTACAAAGTTCGAAAGTGGGCCTCCGTATCGGGCACATAAGTCTACTAATTAAACTTTTTTAATCTGAGAAGTGCGAGCAAGGTGTCGACGACTCGAGGCCACTCGGTCTCATCGAGATAGCTCTTTCTCAATTTAAGGATCTCGGGCAAGCCCTCTGATAAGCCCCAGATTTAGCGTTGAGCGAATTTGTTCGGGTAATTTACTTTCCGAGTTGTGAAGACAATAAAACTTGGCGAAGGCTTTACTTTTGAGTAGCTTTATTTTGTTTCGTGTAATGAAGACGTATTATACAGGCGAAATGGCGGTTGGTGTAAGAAACATAAACAACTCAGATATGAGCTTATGTTCAGTAGTTTGAGTTTAGTCAGCTCCTAACAAGGCACATAGCAGCAAACGGCCGCCGGGACGCTCGTGGCCTTGCTTGATTTATGAATCTAATTAAACACCTGAACGTGAGACGTGAATAGATTCAGAATCCCAAGAATTTCACTAAACAGAATTGTGACAGTTGATGAAAGTTAAGGTGCTTTAACTCCTGACATTTAAACTTACACGTGTTTCGATTGTGACAACACTAATTTGCTGTGCATTATGTTGAACTACGAGAAAATTAATAATTAATCATAAGTTTTGAAATTTGATTCAACTAGTTTATGACAAACAAATTGAAACATATTATGATCAAATATGAACTTTAGAATATGAATTCTCAGGCTGAACTGATTGCAGTCACGATTCGCGTGTCATTATCAAGTATTGCGTAGTGTTGTCACGTAAATTATATGTCAGATAACGATAAATTTAATTGGATAATAAAGTAAATTTAATACAACATCACGCCTGGAGAGAAGGCGACAGATTCCCGTCGAATAGATGATGTAGTTTACCAACTATATGTCTCCGTCAACATTAGAGATGCTTGTCACGACGAGTTTGGGGTTGTCATCTAACCTCATCCATCAACCCTTCCCGACCGATCCGCCACACATAAAAACATACTAAGTATACTATTTCGACGCTCTTTTGCAGACTAACTGCAATTTATTAAAACGAGTTATTGGAAATAGGTACCTCTTAGGCTTCACGGAGATTGACGTCGAAACCTAATGAGTTCCTAAGTGCGATCTTCTGCTGCGAGCCTACCCGATTTCCATATCCCAGGTAAAGTTCCCTATATTGACTTCCAAAATAACGAGTTCTCTTTGAAAATGATTTCTTCATCAATTGGAAATATTATGATAACTTTAGGTTATCAAAATTCGTAAGACTAGTAAAATTCTTACGAGGCAAGGCGCAATCGATAAGCTAGCGCGGATTAATTTTCCATCAAAATGCTTGTCAATATTTTATTTTGTAAAAATAATTTATAACAGTTTTTTTTTTCTTTCTTATATTTATTTACCTTTTCATCACAAATTCTTTTATAAAATATGCCCGGGCTAAAAAAGAATTCTGCCTAAGTATACCTAGTGTGTTTTATTCGAGTTGTTACAAACGGAATAAATTACCTCAGTCAATAGTAACCTCTGCCTGATTCCAATTCGTTTCCCGAGATCGAGTCCGCACGAAGTTATCTCGGCCTATCTTGTATCAATGTTTATGGCTATGTGCCCGCTTTAAGACTTTATTACCCATAAAACTATTTACATAGTGAGCTTTTTCACGCTACACTTACCTGGCTTACAGATACGTAAATAATAGAATAGGGAAATCAAAAAGCACAAAGGCGCTTAATAATACTTACTAGAAGCTTTTTATGTAAGTCTTATATTGTAGATTAGCATTTAATTACTTACCTTCTAATATGAATAAAATAAAAAAATATATTTATGGATTTGCTTAGTTAGTAGATAAATTGCGATCACTTTTTACATTAACGAAAGTCAGTACAAGCGCTTATTTTAACTTGTCACTTTAATACCAAGATGTGCCAAGAACCTACAAATCCCGGACACTAAAGGGGCCGCCAATCCAAACCTTCACTATTTTCTGTATACCACCACCACCTTAAATGTAGCATTAACCCTTAACATCATTTTTATCAAAGAACATATTAATGTAAGTATAAGTAATTTATCAAAGTGTAAGAAATGGACACTGAACAGTAACAGAGTAAGGCCTGGGCAAAGTCAAACCATTACAATTAGCAATCAGCTTCCAACTCCCACGTTTCTAAACATCGACGTTTTACTTCCAAGCGCCAGCGTAGTTTTTAAGCTTTGGTCAGCTGGAAAACTTTAGGGGAAATGTATACGAGTGGGCGAGGGAGGGGGCGACACAGTCACGTGATGTGCCGTGCGCTCACTCATGGATAACTGCCAATAACACTGTTTCACCCTGCCATTAATGTATATTCTACTCTAACTTTGCATCAACTGCAACCGCATTTATTTAAAACAACCCCTTTTACTGTAATTACTGGTACGTTTGGCTCACGAAGCACACGACATTCATACATGGTCTAATCTGATTTTGCAATGCATATTACGTCCTTTAACTGCTTTCAATCCTGGTATCAGCTGGATTGTTAAACACAGTTATTTACGAGCAATTCCAAAAGCTGAACGTACAACACACACTGCGGCGTGCGTTGTTGTACTTTCGTATGAACATGTTTCAACATAAATGAGGATTATAGAAACGTCAAAATGATAACTTGCTATTCGCATTTGAGCTCTGTGGGTAATTTACTTTTCAGATCAATTTAGGTTTGAACAGTGGCGGATTAGCCATAAGGCTGAGAAGGCTTCAGCCTTGGGCGGCGGATTTTAGGGGGCGGCAAATTTGTCCCAAAAATTTTTTTTTTCTTACAGAAATAAAAAATAAATGAATACCCAATTAATGTTATTAGATTTCACCACTTAACTGAACCTGTCAAAGTGGGGAATTTGACCTTTTTCAATCTGTTATTACATTTTAAAAACTACGTATTTGTGTTGGTAGTCATTATTTGGAGTGCGGTGCGGGAGCGAATGACGAATGACGATCATTGATCATTCGCTAACCCGTTGTCCTAGGTGAACGACAAACGCGACAACGCGACGCGACGCGGCTTAACGCGAAAATATCAAATAGTCGTTGTGTATGATAGTGTCCTACGTTTTCGCGTAAGTGAGTTTGCGACGAATGCGGACTTGTTTTTTACACGACAAGACGCGACGACGCGGCGACTTAAACCCTCTTGTTATTGTCGCGTCCTGTTCATCCTATTCACCTAGGACAATGGGTAAGAGGGTCTGTCTGGCCGAAATGAAAGCGCGGGGGGCGGTCGGGTCGCCGATGGAGCTGAACGTCACGTTACGTGTAGCAGCATTGACTTCGGGAGCAAGAGAGAAAGATATTGATTTTCAAACTATTTATCTTTTTTTGTCAACCATTATTTTATCAAAAATTAGTAAAAGTATTCTTATATAGTTTATCGTATTAGAAACTGTGCAGTTATTTTGGAATCCTCTTGCTTACTAGAGATTCGTATGCTGCTGTATGTTAGTATTAGGGTTTGCCAAATAACCAAATAATAATTTAAATTTAAAAATCTTTGGTATCGAGAAATAACAACTATGTTCCAGGAATTTCCGGTACTGCACAAACACTAAAATTCTAGTAAAAAAATCGATTTAAGACTGCGTGTGAGGCGCGCGAACGCAACCACGATAAAAGTACGTGCGATTCGTACTCGAAAGTAATCGGCCGATACTATTCGGCTGGTCCACAGTCGCTGAGCAGGCAATGGAAAAAGTTATGATCGGCTCCGAAATAAGGTGATGCGGCAGAGAACCCAAGTCGCCGGCTTTGCGATCTGAATTGGCAATGGGATCGCTATATCAGCCAATAACCGCGTTGGGGCAAACGGATTCTAGAGTGGACACCGTCTCTCGGTAAACGTAGTTTAGGAGGCCCGAAGGCCGGGTGGAGTGACGATTTGCGTATTACCTGACAAGAACTAAATACGATTAGCCAAGGATCCATAATATAGGCGAGTGTTGTAGAGGCCCTTAACCAGCAGTAGACTTAGGTCCATATTAATTTTTTGCCAACTATTCACATCTGGATGCTGCTAACCATGTGCCACCTTCTTCCTCGTTGCGCAACATTTGAGTTAACTAAAATTCGTCAACGAGAGGTGCTTAGGTTCGGTGAACTAAGCGAGTGGTCCAGATGGGATATCAGCGAGAGTATTGCGGAGTAGTACACCCGAGCTGTCTCCAATCTGAGTGTTAGTTTCAAAATCGTGGAACTGGAAACTTGCTATGGTGCAGCCTGTGCTTTAAAAAGGTACCCGTGCTGACCCCTCAAATTATCAAACAATAGCCATAACCTGCCAATTTGTTGAGCTTTAATCCACTAAAACGTAGGTTTGTCTAGTTTCCACCAAAAAGAGCGCATTTAAGCTGCCTTTCTCTTTTTTCGTGGTGTATAGGTCCCTTTATTAGAGCGACTACAGCTCCTTAATATGGAAATATCTACCTGATTTTGGGAGCTGTATAGAGTCTAAAAAGCTCGGCATCCATTCCAGAGTCAGGCACTACTTCACTGCGGAACAGCTCCTAAACCTTTACAGAGCTCAAGTTCTTTCCTGCATGGAGTATTGCTGCCATCTTTGGGATGGTTCTGCTTGTTACCAGTTAGCTGCCTTGGACTCTATTGCGTGCAACGTGCAACTCTAGCAGCGTGCAAAGAGACTTATCGGTGACGATGCTTTGATTGAGAGCTTACAGAGCCTCGATCATCGAAGGAGGATTGCTTGCCTCTCCGTCTTTTACCGCCTTCACTATGGCGAGTGTGCTTCTCAACTGCACGACTTGATTCCGCCAGCTCCGTTACAACCTAACGAATAGACTCAGACAGAGACTCCATCCGTATGCAGTCGAGACGAGAGACAGATTTGCTTCGTCTTTTTTGCGGCGGACTACGCGGGATTTTGCTATGCAAGCGCGCTTCATCGTTGATTTTTTTAACTTATAATATATCATTGGGCAACTTTGTGGTCAAGTGCTGGCTTAGTTCAAACATCCTTAAAATAATAACGAATTGTTGAAAAGAATCAGTACCGAAGTATCGAAAATTCCCGGGAATTCGAAAATCCAGTTCGCTTCCGGTACTGCAAGCCCTCTAGTATTTATTGATTTCATGGATTACATTATTTCGAAGTTTAGAAAATTTACTAAACTGGTTTAGAATAAATGTTATTAGTTTAGAAAAGGAGATGTTTCAGTTTTCTATGGAACTTTGGCCATCTCTTGTACATTATACCAAAAAATAGGAAAAAGGCTATGAAACCTTACCTACATATTTATTTTTACAATTTCTTCGTTGTTTCCTTGCACGAAAAAGATTAATGTTCATTTTACGGCAATAATATTTCAAAATGGCGTCGTATTCACCTTCGAAACAGAATGACAGAACGGCGCGGAACGACCGCTGGGCTGTCATAAATGACAGATGACAGCTACTTTTTTCACGCTTGGAACCAAATGTTTTAGCCGATATTCGTTCAGAAAACATATTCGGCTTTCCATGGGAATTCAGATATTATAAGTTTCATCATTCCGAGCCATATGTTTTCTTTAGTGAAATGATTATTGATATCACAGTTTTGTAATAGTTCTAGTGAAACAGTAAAACTAGGTTGGTTTTAAATAATTGATAGATTACACTTCAATAATTATGATTTCTGGACGTTCTGAAATATGTCGGCAGAAATTGCCATTATTATTGAATATGTAAAATGAAAAATATTTTTGTGCAGCCGAAAACGGCTAGATATATTTTTTTAAATATTTTTAGGGAGTTTAATCTTTCGAGCCCCGGATTACCAGACACAATAGAAAATCTATTGTTACGCGGCACCCGAGTGCCGGTTCGGGATTGAGTGGTTAAGTGTTTTTTTGTCATTTTTTGGTTGAATGTACAAGAGATGGCCAAAATTGTTACATCTCCTTTACTGGACAGGTTTAGAATGACTGTCATTAGTTCTTATTTTTTCAAAAGTTATGATGGGTATCAAAATACAGAGGTCAAAAGGGGCGGCAAAATTTGAATAGCCTACTGGCGGCAAATGTGTTAATCCGCCACTGGGTTTGAACTAACGCTTTCTTAGCTAAAGCCCTGATGCGTTAAACTCAAATAGTAGCTTTATAAGAACAAATAGACGTTCCATCATAAAGTATAAATTCCTTTTTTTATTTTAAAACTCGTCTGCAAAGCTTTGCTGAAGCTATTTGCAAAAGTAATAAAAGTCGAAGAGAAATGTATTGAAAAAAAGCTGGCCATAAAAATTACGCGAGTATCTGACGAAGTTTAAAAGTTAACGGTATCGATCGGCAATAAAATATAGGGTTGATCGTAAAGGAGCCAGTATTTTGACTAGCGAGGCGAATGTTTGTATGTAGCAGTACAGTTTCCTGCAATAAATCAGTCCCGAGTGTGGGAAAATAGTCGGAGCGGAAGATGCGGTCCGCAAGTGGGCATCGGCGATACGCCACTGGCCGCATCTCGCGCGCCGCTTACATTTACATAAATAATATCTTCACTGCCACAAATAGCTTGTTACATTTAATTTTGCGAAATAGAAACAGCGAAATTCAATATTCACCACAACGCCGGCTGGCACTACTTGAATTTTAACTAATACGTACGCGCCCTCAACTTTTTATTCTTACTAGAAACTTTTCGAGTGCTCTCGTAGCCGAGGGTACCGAAATGAATTATTATTCTGTCTCATGAAAAAAATCACTTCCCCAAGTAATGAAAACTCGGGCTGATGCGCTCGAGAGGTACAACTCCGGTCCGGCGGATATTACGGCAATATATTTCAATTACACATAAGAAAAAGAACAAGTCGTTTGAAGTAGCTGAAAGGCCAGATTACAGTCGTGAAGGAAATAATAAGGAAGACCCCGCTAACGAGCCAGGGACGACAACTTTTAGAAAAGAAAACGTGTGGGGAGACGAGATGATTCTCAAGGGTGATTAAATATTGTTTTGCAAGGTAAGAGACAAGCTTCGTTAATTTTTTTAGGGAAATAGAAGTGCTCCCGGTTGAAGTGCGTTTCCTGTATCGTTATTTACATATCCCTTACTTGCTTCGAATACTTGATTTCAGTGAGATATTTAGATTTTAGAGATATCTTTATTGTTATTATTTTGAGATTTTTATTCATTCAAAAAATAAATTATGTTTATTATAACAATGACCCTTGGATTCCTAAATATGCAGAATCAAGAATATTGTTTACAACAAAAATGCAAAACTTTTTTTTTTAAACGTTAGTTGTGACAAGATCGTAGAAGCGCTTACTACGGCCTATTCTAATGAGGGACTCGTCAGTATATTTTAACACGCCGCCATGATTTAGACTCCTGTGATCTTTCGCCGTTTAATTTCGAGTGTATTGGTTTCATCGTTATACATAACGAGTATTGCTGGAACAAAACCAAACTTGTGACAGGGGTAAATTTTATTTGTGGCTTCTTTCTATTTAGTCAGTTAGACTTGGAAATATTCTATTAAAACAGATCTAGAGCGGGCCCGATGGTTTAAAACTCTGTTTCATGTAGAAAGTAAAAAGTATTAATCATCATCATCATCAGCCCACATAAGTCCACTGGCTAGACATAGGCCTCCCCCAATTAGCGCCATTGAGCCCTGTCTTGCCGCCCTGTTCCGTACATCATCACTCCACTTTTTTTTTTCAAAGGAGAATGCTTTTATGCACCATAACCGCAGGCTAGCTAGATCTGCGGCCGTGTTTGGGACTCGGGAACAAAGCGTCCTACTGCTACTCATTCCCAACCGAAAGGGAAGAGCTGGTTCCAGCCTATTGACTAGGCTATTAACTAGCCCATCATAACTCCACCTAGCAAAACTAATAATTTAAAGTACATATTCCTGTTCCTAAACAATGTAAAATTCGACGAATCGTCATTCATATCTAATGCATTGGTATGTTTAGGATGACACATAGGTGTGTAGGGGACCGAGCGGACGCACAGCGAAGATTTGTGCGATTCGCCGGAATTTAATTACTCGCCGAGCGGCCGGTATAACGACGCAAAAATATTTATGTTTATTGTTGCAGATAATGCCCCGATGAGACCGCACGCGACCGCGACCCGCCCGCCCCGGCACGAATATCTCGTTCATACTTACTTTACGCAAAACTACTACCCACAATAGTGTTTTCCGATATACGCTACTATATGGAAGTACGAAAGTATGGAGCTTATGGTAGATGTATTTGGTATTGATGGACGAACATTTGTGTCATGACCAATTAATTGTGACGTGTGACGATTAATACAAGTAATAATATATGGTGCCAAGTAATAATATATGTAGCATTGTGTTTCGGTAATATTGATGTGGGAGTGACAAATACTAGGTATAATAATATTGTTCTGAGCCTTTGTACTTTTCATCTATACATACTGTATTGTATATAGTTACTAATATTATACATAATTTACTCCATCTGTTACGCTTAATTCCCTTAACCACTGAACTAATCTTGATGAAATTTGGTACGGAGTACGGACATAGACTAGATCTTCGAAAAGGACCAAGGCAACACTTACCTCCGCATAATGCTCAGTTCCAATGGGATTATAGAAATAGTTTTGTTGTTTGTCGTCTCAATAGAGCAACGGATCGACGTGATTTTTAAGAGCAGGGATAGTTTGATGGTTGGAGAGTGACTTAGGCTACTTTTTATCCCGAAACAATATGACATTTTCACAGTGGCCGGAAGGCTAGCATTATACTAAACACAGTAGAGAACAGACTGGCGATCATCGCACAACTAAAATACTGACTCTACGGTAATTTAAAAATTCGCGCAACCTTTTAGGGGTTTAAGTAAGGCTTAAATGTACGAAGTTCGTAATATTTGAAGTAGTCTTATGAAAGACTCGTATATTTAGGGTTTTGTTTACTCGTTTCAAAACTTTGACCTTCAAAAAGCTGAAAATGAATAAAATGAGTAACTGTGTAATTGTGTATAGATAAAAGAGCTACGCAAGCGAAATCGCATCCCGTACTAAAACTATTTGTTAATTGTAAGGCAAAACATTCAGTATGATATTTTATCACATCGAAAAGATGCAGGGGATACCAAATTATGCATAGAAAACAAAACCTGTTTTACTTTCACAATGGACACGTCGACGAGGAATATGTCAATAGATTGAATAAAACCGTAAAAACCTGTGTCGATGTGCACTTTCAGTTCCCAAAGTTATCATTTTTGATGGGACTCCGGCTTAGTAGCGAACCAAATCAAATTTGTATCGGCGCTCTCGTGCTAGGCAAGTTACATGCTGTTGGTGACATGTCAAAAAGAGTCAGTTTGTATTTTTGTTTAAAAATAAAAATAAAGCGGTTATTTTTTGGATTTTGTGTTCCGAAAATATTAACGGCGCCGGTGATCACGAGACTTCATATTGTGTTTATTTTCTTTACGAAGTACTTATCCAATTCAAGGTTTATGTTAATCTCTGAACGCCAATCCTGATAAAAACATAAAGCGCTGAACTTATACTTTCGGGTCAAATCAATTATTGTCCATTTGAATATATAATCTGTGATATGTTGTAAATATTTTTTAATAAAATAAATATCTCTGGACATTTTCCACACAGCGCCATCTAGCCCCAAACTAAGCATGAGCTTGTGCTATAGGTGCTAGACAACGAATAAACATTACTTATATAAGTACTTTTTTTTGTAAATACATACATATTATAGATAGAAACACCCTTTTTATATTAAAATATTAATATAAGTGTTTTTTTATTTCATCCTAAAGAGAAATAGACTAACGTGTTATTTAAAAATAAACCTATACTAATATGGTCACATTACTTAACGGCGAGCAAGGCGCCTTTAACAACTTTTGAAATCAAACAAAAATTCCAGCGTCTCATATTTATTTCGAGCGTCGACAATTACGGTCATTCGAAGTCGAGCGTGATGTTTCCAGTCCATTTGTCGTAATAGCGCTGCTTTTATAACCGAAGCGTAATGAAACTCGTTTAAATATCACAAAAGTGGTTGGATTACGGCGGCCAAGCACTTTATACTGCTTAATTACTGCCCTCGACAGAAATAATTGGGAACTTTGGGGATTACAGCTGGACTTTACTGGCCTATGACGTTTGCGGAACGCGTCCAAGGATGAAATCAACGAATGCGTTTGCTAAATGAAAAATACGAAAGTTTCTATATTCTGCCTTTGTCATGCAGTAACAGTCAACGAACAAATATCTATAAACTTTGTTTCGGAAAACTTTGTGTTCCGTCAGTCGTTGCCATTTCAAAAAGGTTTTAGAAAGAATTTTCTAATTTTATCACCATTTTCATTCAAAATTATTTGAAACCAAAATTCACTTCGTAACAGCCAAAATGATAATTATCTTGTGGACCGTTTAACTATGCGAGCCGCTTTATTGATTTTTCACTAAAAATAAACTCGATAATAACCCCTTTTAATCGCCATTATAAAAATCAATATTAAGCTGACCAGCTGTTAAACTTATTACTTTTGGATATTTTACCGAATATCCCAATTCATTGAAGTTTACAGAATGACGGCACTATCTGAATCTGTTAGATTTGCAATGAATACAAACAATGGGTTAGCCGAACTAAAATCCCAGTAAGCTTCGGATCCGACAAGCGACTGGAACGGAACTCATTGGGCATTGTCCGTTAACTGAATGGGAACAAATCAGAGCTCATGATTTAGGATTCGATGTGTATAGCATCTGAATTTGGAACGCGGCGCTTCGTTTTCGTTATGAATCACTAACTGCGTTGATGCTATTTGCTTTGATGGTGATTCTGATTTGAGCCAGATTAAGCGTTTCGATTCTGCTGATGTTGAGTGTTCTATCGGTCTGAATTGTCACTTACCAAATCGCTTTACTGATTTTAAATGTTCTTTGTCACTTAGTGTTGAATGGAAAACGAAAACGACAGTAGGTCTTAAAGATGTAATAATTTGTGAAAAGTCACAACCAATAAATAGCTACAACATTAAGCGTTAGTATAAACAAAATGTCCATTAAAATAAATCACTTGGAATTATTTACAAAGCGCCATGTAACCCCAAACTAAGCATAACAATATGTTCTATGGGTGACCATTTTTTTTCAATACATACATACATTTAAACATAAGACTCCGTCGGTATTTTCCTTTATTACTCAATTTAGAGATTATTTTCTAAATGCCATAATTATACTTGTACTCTCAAAGAACTAAAAGACCGTTAATATTAGCTTAAAGCTGTTAAAACTAAAATTAATTTTGTTAGAACGTGATAACTTGATAAATAGTTATTTTTTAATTACAAAAAAGTACGTCTGAAAAAAATTACAGCAGGTTAAATTTTCCTAGACTTGTGCATTACGAGGGTCGAATCAGGCGCACTAATCGAATAAGCGCCGTGATTAGCAGCTAAGAGCGATTTGCTGCCTTTAATAATTATGCCTTCCTCCGTTCTGTTTAGCTTTCATTAACTTGCATTACCTACGTCATTAAGTGCAAATTAAGCATCTTCAAACTATTGAATTCGGATGGAAAACAAAAATAGAGCAAAGTTTATCTGGAAATGCAATAGAATTACTTAGTGCTGAAATAATCCATCCTCTTGCTTAACCTAACGCCTAAACTATTGAACCAATTTTTATGAAATTTGGTACAGACTTAGAGCGCTTACGCACTACATCCGATTCTTATCCGATCCGAGTTCTTAAAAATATTGATCTAGAAAACTCGGACCGAGTTCGGATAGTGCTTACGCACTAGTCCGATTTCTCTGATAGGTACAAATTCGGAGCGACAGCATTGGACAGCATTTTGTCAACTTCGGGCAAAACACGTCCAATAGAAACCATGCTAAAATAAGATTGAACACTTGCTATCTTACTCATTTAACTTCATTAATTCGGCGATAGGAGTGAGTGAAACAACATGATCCGAATTCGTTTCTGTTTTCTAAGGGTCGTCACTAGTCAAATGTCACTAGACAAATGTCAAATGGATGATGACAAATATTTTTGCACAAAGTTTGATACTCCTCTCAGCCAAATTAAGTTATTTTGGGTATTGTTCAGTAAAAGGCTTGAAAATAATATAAAACGTATTTTGTGATAGATACTCTGTGCCTGTGTAAAAATGTCTTGTGTGATTGAGGGCTGTAAATCCCACACTGGAAGAAAAGAAAATACCCAAGAAACCGTAACCTTTCATCGGTAAGTTTAGATTGTTTTCGATTATTTCAGTTAAGATAATAGTGTGTAACTTTTAAAATATGCTTAAAGTTTGTGATAATAGTTGTTTTTGTCCAATTTAGTATCGATTATTGCTTGAATCAAAGAAATTTTATTCAGATCTTAGAGGTTATATTATTTCGCATAGTGATGTGCGTTTCTATATCGATAAATCAATATTAATGTTTCATTGGTAAAAACAAAACCATTATAGGTCTTGATTGGATCATTTATCTTTCAAACAATATAATATTTACCAACTTTTTTAAGAGATCAAGGTCATAGTACAATTATTTCTTATATCAACATTCCTACTTTTTGGTTACAGGTTTCCAAAGAATGAAGACAGAGAAATGAAAAAATATAAATACAATGTGTAAGAAGAGCATGGACATGGAATAATACGGAATAATAATGGAATATACGTAGTCATATTTGTTCCAAACACTACACAAGTTTTTTAAATAAAACATTTTATTTAAAGGGCAGTGATTTTGCGACATTCAAGAAACGATTAAATTAATAAAATCTTTTATATATTATTAACCTATGTTTTATTACCTTTCTCCCTAGTCTATCGCTAGCGTGCTAGTTTGCAGAGGGCCATACTCCAGCGGACAAGTGACAAGTCATCCTGTCCTGGTAGACAAGTTTATGATCTGATTATGAGATATAGATATTAAACCTAAGTCTTAACTTTATCAGTTAGGTTTATTTTTATCGACTTAAAGTGCCGACAAGGAACGTCACTACTTTCCAAAACCTAGGGACAACCTACCATCAACCTACAGAAACTGACACAAGACAAATATTTATACATCCCTTTCTAACGCATTATTGTCATTAAATGAATTAAAAGGATAAGTATATGTCTTTGCTTGCTATTTTAGTAGATATTGTTTTGAGACACGTCACGCACGTACCCCGCCCATAGAGGCCCATAGAGATATTGACCCCGCCCACCCCACTGCCTGCTCGTAGGGTGGAGGCTCCTTCTATAGGCCCACTCCTAATATCGGCCGTCTAGAGAAAATGCGCCATAACTTAACAAAAGGGTCCTAAAATCATAATTATTTTTATGCAAATAGCAGCTGTATACCCTTAGAGCGCTTACGCACAACATCCGATCCGAATCTGATCTGAGTCCGTGAAAATATTGATCTGGAAAACTCGGACCGAGTTC
Organism: Mecyna flavalis; assembly: GCA_949319885.1. Classification (NCBI taxonomy): domain Eukaryota; kingdom Metazoa; phylum Arthropoda; class Insecta; order Lepidoptera; family Crambidae; genus Mecyna; species Mecyna flavalis. Next base: position 11,001,115 of record OX439431.1, on the reverse strand, counting down.
GGATAGTGCTTACGCACTATGGTTTGTTAAATCTTAGATGATCTCTGCGACTGGTGTCGCAGTGACATTTCTAGAGGCGTAGTCTTACCATAAACGAATGTTAAAACTTCGATTCGTGAATAGTCGATTTAAAATTTGTTTATTTTTTATGGTTTGCTGATATTAGGGTTATAGACGGCGGATATTTGGGTGCAAGAGGCCGATATTAGGGAAAATCGGCAAGTTTGGAAACAAACATCTATATATTCAAATCTAACAAAGAATTTGTTATTTCGCGAATGTAATAATGAAGTTTCATTATCCCTTAACCTAAAAAAGTAGTTGAAAGAAAGCAAAAATTATTAATTATTAATGTAAAAATTATAAGCAGTGAAAGGTCAAAAAAAAGTTGAGGGGGCCGATATTTGGTGCCTCCACCCTACGCAGCTCGGATTGAACCCGGAATGGAGATTCACGGACTCGGATCGGGTTCGGATCGGACGTAGTGCGTAATTCACCTAAGGAATAGTTCTACGGCTACTTCGGACCGTCATTTCAAGAACTCGGATCGGATAAGAATCGGATGTAGTGCGTAAGCGCTCTTAGACTACACCCTGAGAAGGAAAAAAGTTGTATTTTAATTTTCTTTTTTATTCTGTGGGATAGCAAAAATAAAACGTTGTTCTTTCACGCTGCGCTGAAGTCACGGTGGTTCTTCCTACTTACTTTTCTATTCCTACTATTAATCAAGCTGATTCATAGAAAGGTAATGAAATTTTTTCTGAAGTGCAAGACGTGTATTATTGTAGCAGTAAATAAAATTACATTAGTGTTTAACTAGACAACGAGCGCATGCTCAAAGCTACATCAGATTAAAAAGCTAGCAATGGAAAAATAAATGGTATATTTGGGGTAGGGCGTATAGTTGTATAAAACCCAGTTTAAAACGTTTAAAACTAAAAAGAACCGTTTAAAACCCGAAATTTTTAGAATTGTAAAAGTTGTCAACAGGTGATTATTGGGTAGTAGCCTTAGGAGGTGTTCAGGGTACCAACATAAGGGGTTGTTCTCCGGGTAGGATTACCAGGGGGTGTTTTTAGGGTATTAACATAATGGGTGTTCTCCAGGAAGTATCATCAAAGGGGTGTTCACCAGGTTGTTGCATCGGGGGTTGTTTTCAGGGTAGTCACATCAGGGGGTGTTCTCCGGGTAGTATTACCAGGGGGTGTTTTCAGGGCATTAACATCATAGGTGTTCTCTAGGAAGTATCATCAAAGGGTGTTCACCGGGTTGTTGCATCGGGGGGTTTTCAGGGTAGTCACATCAGGGGTGTTCACCGGGCATCGGGGGTTGTTTTCAGGGTAGTCACATCAGAGGGTGTTCTACGGGTAGTATTACCAGGGGGTGTTTTAAGGGTATTACCATAATGTGTGTTTTCCAGGAAGTATCATCAAAGGGGTGTTAATGACTGAGTTGTTGCATCGGGGATTGTTTTCAGGGTAATCACATCAGAGGGTGTTCTGCGGGTAGTATTACCAGGGGGAGTTTTCAATGTAATAACATCATGGGTGTTCTCCAGGAAGTATCATCAAAGGGTGTTCCCCGGGTTGTTGCATCGAGGGGGTTTTCAGGGTAGTCTCATCAGGGGTGTTCACCGGGTTATAGCATCGATAAGGAAGATTCCCAAAATGCCGGGAATCTTCCCAATCTTACCTGCCGGGCAGAAACACTTTGCCCATCTCTAAATATCAGTCTCAAAATAGTATCATAGTAAAAAGTCTGACAAACATGAAAATACACAGTTTGGTACTCCGTTGCATGGCAAATTCGATAATCTAATGCATTCTAAGTTCTTATTAAAAAAAAACACTGTTTCTAACCATAAAAACCGTAAAACGCCGTTTTAAACGGTTTTAAACCAAAATTTTGGTTTTAAACGGCATGGTTTGATTCGTTTTAAACCGACCTTACAACTACAGTAGGGCGCATTAGAAATCGTATTGGGAGTAGCTATAGCGTAACTATTTATTTAGTAATCTGTGCTACAGCGCATAGCGCGCGGGTGATGATGACCAATGTACAATTTTCTAAAAAATATTGATAGTTTATTTCCACAGTAGCAAGATAGCAGAAGCAGTATCAACGGGCTGTCTCATCTGCATTACAATAGCAAATGTTGGCTCCAACTCCGCTATAAAACATAGGGCAAGAATGAATGGGCGAAGTTGCCACCCGCCGGACGGCGTTAACTGATTAATCCTCCCCTGGATCACCACCAGAAATATTAGCTGCGCGGATATGAGATTGCTAATCCCACTAATGCACTAGACAAATATCGCCGCGCGTCCCGGCTCACTTGCATTCAAACGATTTTACAAAGTATTTTGGCAAATAGGTAAGGTTTTCGAAAAGTGGTTTTAATATACTTATTTAGGTATATTAAATAAATAAATAATGAAATATCCTTGGCAATTATCAAGACATCACAATCTTGTCCCAAACTTAAACTTTTTTTAATGTAAAATCATAATAGTATAATGTATTACATTAAAACCACCAAACTGATATAAACATTAACGCACACAAATGTTTCTAACTTGCGGGTATTGATCCCGTGACCTCTGGTGTAGCCGGCTTCTCAGCAATTATTTACATCAAATCAGTCGTGAAATAAAAATATTTTGATATATGTTTACAACGGTGAAGTATTACGAGAAAAAGAAAATGCTATAATAGACCTCGGCTCGCGTAGCATTATCGATATACATTATATCATAACCAATTATCTCTGGCAATTACACGGTATTTACGAGTACACATAGACGTATTATTATTACTAGACGTTTGAGAATAAAATGATGTCAAGTAATTGTAACACTCTAGTCAGGACAAGGGCAAGGTTAACTTATACTTGATCGATAGGATGTAAGTGTTTAACAAGCATAGGACTCACGACTTACAACTTAATTGGACCCATGGCTATATCATTATTATTGTATCGCAGTAAGGGTAAACAACTTTCATCACTCGTAGACCTCTGCAGCAATTAAGTTTGAGTAATTTTGAATTACTATTATTATACTGTCAATTTTGAAAACCCCTATTCTATCACCCTGTTGCAGAAAGCTCCATTAAAGTTAATGCTTCATTAAATCTAATGCTGTCACTTTTCGTTGTCATGAAATAAAAAGTGACAGCAATAGCTTTAATGACACATTAACTTTAATGGACGTTTCTGCAACTGAGTGTATGACTATCAACAAGGCCTATTTGAGTGGGCCCCAACACCTAGAGGCAAACCAATCTTACGAAAGCAGGTTACTTAATAATAGTTTTTAGTTCTACAGGTAGATGTAGCAGGAAAACGTGTTGGCAAAATATATATTTAAACTGATTGATTTGCTGCATGTTACGTAAGTACACAGATACGAAGCAATCGCATATTAACAGTCAAACACCTCTGACAAACTCAACTAGACCTGTCTGCCTTTTGAATTGCGTATCAGTTAACATAATTAAAATAAAAGGCATCAGTCATAGGTAGGTCGGCCCCTCACGCACAAGTGCAGTCCATTCATTTGCCGGATGGATTAATTTCCGCCGTGAGATCGCTCCAAAGGGAAATGCGATTGGAACAAAATACGCGACTGGGACCGGGGGCCGGACCGTCCTGATATTTCATTTTATGTCCATTTATGTCTGAAAGGGTTAAAAGCTATTCTATGTCAACTAAACGGTTTTGATTGAACGCTCTGTTATATTGCCGCTGGGAATTGATTTAAAATGTTAGCTGGGTGCAGCATTTTAAGTAAAACTCGAGCATTAAATAAATACTTCTACTGTGTTACTATTGCCCAATAGCTAAAAGGCTGTGTTAGATATCTACTGTGTTGTGTTTAAGTATCTCGCATGGATAACACCTTTTGCTCTAACAATATAACTTCAACTTGCCTGAATACATGACTAAATGCGCTAAATGTAGGCTGTAGCAAAAATTGTGTCAATATTAGAAAATACGTAAATACAAAATATGTCGGCAATGTTTTTAACATTTTTTTAAATGTTACGTAATATAAAAAAGTAGAAACCTTTTTTTCGTAAAATGTACAAAGTAAACATGCAAAAGATTCATATAAATTCTAGCATATGAAAAATAAAAATCCAGACCCTAGCTTTCTAATATCGATAAGCAGATAAATACCACGGTTTTAATAGAATAAAGCTTTCAACGAACATTTTAAATTTTTTATAATCTTTCCGTTTGGTTTCCGTAGAGTGGAAATCCATTGGCTTCAAAAAGAAAATGTCCGACTTAACCTCTTGCCAAACTAAAGTAGCTGCTCTGGCCACCTTCATCTGATGCCAAGAGACAATAAGAATGGCTATGCAGTACGGAACGTCAATATATGGACTTAAGTGCAAACTCCGGAAAGTTGGTAGGTAAGTTCTTTTCCTAAAGCTCTTAGTAGTTCTTGAATATTTGTATAAATATCAGCGAAAGGCTGATTTTACAGTCAACTGCAAACCGACTGTGAAAATACTAGGTTTATTACTTTTGTCAATTGATTTCCCGACTTACTAAGTTTCTACTTTCATCAACTTTCATACATAATTTTGTTACGAAACACGTGCGTGACTGATTTAAAAATGACCTTTCGACAAACATATTTTAGGTAAGTATGTTACAAAGAAGCCTTTGCCGTTCGCAAAAGGAAATTCTGGATAAAACACATAAATATAATATATGTTTTAGTTGTTATTTCTCTATGTGTTTTAGTTTATCGTTCACCTCAACTTCATACTACGAAATCATCGACATATCAAGGCATATGATTCGAAATGAGAGTATAAAGAAAACGATACGGTGCAATAGAAATATTATTTGGTATTGTTTTGCAAAAGCGGCGCCAGCGTCATAACAAGCCCCGCGTATCCAGGCCTATTGCCCGCCCAGATTTAACTTTATTAGGCCCCGGCACTCGGCCAACGCAGCCATGATTACTAAGAGAATTTTCTTATTGTTTTCGTTCTTCCGTCCAAACATGTCTTAAGGAGCTGTAAAAGTTTATTTAACTATACAACTTGGTTCTCTGACTTTTAAACTGATACTATCAGAAAGGGGTTATTCGTCTATCACGCGCACAAAAATTCAATTCAATTTCCCGAGTCATGTCGATTCTGTAAATTTATGTGCACAAGTTTATGATGCATTTTACGATGGCCTCTCGGTCAAACACGCGACTCTAAGGTTTATGGTACTCACGCAGGGTTTATAACGCGAACTAAAATAAAGGTTATTACACAAAAAAGTTTAACATGGTACCTATCCTTGAAAAAAAAGGAAACAAGTAGAAAATCGTCAAAGTATTATTTTCAGTATCGTATTTGTATAAAATTATCATTTATTTAGCATTTATTGAAGACGAGCATTAAACAAACCACTCTGTGTTATGGTAATTACTTGTATAAAGTTTCTTTAATGGACTAAGTTACAAAAGTATTTACGCAAGGAAAGTCTATTTGAATGGTGTAAACGTAATTTGTGGACAAAGTTGAACATGTAATGTTTCGCGCGTAGCCGAAACAACCGCCTGGATTTAATTAAACTGTCGCTTGGAGTTAACTCTCTAATGTCACAGTCGAAAAAGTCGAATCTGCTTTTTCTCTTTTGAAAATTGTCCCAATTATGATACAGTAAATGCTTTTTTAGAAGACGATACTTAACTGTCTTGTTTAAGCACTCTATTATACATGTTCGCATTTTAACATTTAAAAGGCTTCAAGTGTGCCCGAAGGTAAGGATATTTGAACAAAAGATGGGCGGGCGAGTGATGATGACATTTACCGGCGATATAGCAGGCCCCAGCGACCTCTTCGCTCCACGCCGTTAAACAAATGCCAATGACGATCTCAGAGCAAATTTTAAAACATAATTGGGAGTCTGAGAGTGTTTCCAAGGGTTTTAAGTAATACATTGATAAACAGTTCTTCTATCCTTTATTTTTCAAGACGCTAATTCAGGCATAGCAAGGGACAAGCTTGCTAAATAAGAAGTAAAATAGGTGCTTACCTACATTTTGTTTACTTTTCAAGTATTTTTTTATACAACATCAGTTTGGCAGACAGGCACGCAGCCCACCTGATGGTAAGCGGTCTCTGCGACCTATTCCATTGAGGGACACTTCACCAGGAAACGTCGCTCAATGTGCTGCCAGACTGAAGGCTCATCTGATCTTCGAGCCATTGATTTCAAGTGTACTGGCTCCCATTAATATTGCCGGAACACAGCAAGAGCTGTTATGGTGGCAGATTTTACATGTGGTCAAGTATTGTCAATTTCTACGATACAGGAGTTCACACGTAATCTATAATGAAAACTGAATCCAACAAAACAACTATTAAAACATATACTCTATATAACACGAACTTCAAATCCGAAGAACGTGTTTAAAAAATTCATCGAATCTATTGCATCAGATATGCATTGCAAGTGCATCAATAAAACATCTTTAAACAGGCAGAGTAGAAGTGAAGCGTTTAAATTTTGATTTTCTCCAGCGAAATGAAAATTTTAGAGGTAAGATCTGACACATTATATTGAATGAGGCAGTAAAATACCAGTCACTTAATTGTATACTTATTTACGCTCGGAGCTAGCAGAATATTTTGGAAATTAAAATGTATAAACTCCTTAAACTACATAATTAAAGAACTTATACTTTACTTTGATTAATATTTATAAAATTTAATGTAAGCGTTAAGATTAGTTATAAAAATAAATGAATTTAATTTGAACAAAAATACTAGTTTTAACCACTCAACGCCGAACCGGCACTCGCGTGCCGCTTAACAATAGATTTTCTATTGTGTCTGGTGTTCCGGGGCTAGAAGGATTAAAAAAGGATTTTTGAACACTTTTACTAGTAACATAAAAGCAAATTATCACTAATAAAAAAAAATTCAACTTTGGTGAACCTCGTTTTGTATTTCTTGTTTGGCCTAGCAAGTTTCCAAAACATCGATAAAGTTGTTTTGGACAAATCGAGGTTTACTGCCACGAGGTGATTTTCGGTTACTTCAGATTTTTAAAATACAATAACCTCAGCTAAACGAGTGCCCACCGCCTGAAAAAAAATTTTTTAGTTAGAAAAACTGCAGTGTTATATTAGTTATGTCCAGCTAGAAAAGGAAAATACGATTTCAGAAGGTACGAAGGTTTCACTAATTCAAGTTTGTTTATGCTTACGGTTGTGCGTGGTGAACTTCCTTTAGTAACTCTATGTTGCTCAAATTGTCTTCTTTTTGCATCACCGGTAACAATATCAATATTTTTAGGCAATCTTACCATAGCTCCCGTAAACGCGTCACGTATATCATGGGATAGTCTATATTTATTCACACCATCGGCAGATATTTTGTATTTGTCTTCATTATCACTATTACTTTTGTATTTGTCATCGTCATCAGCGATTCTATATTTGTCTTCATTATTATTGTAAGTGATTCTATAATTATCACTGGGAAGACCGTGTATATCTTTATTTATATTATGAAAAGAACTTTGATACTTATCAGCGTTATTGTTCGAAATTCTGTATTTATTTTCACTAGTTGACTTTGCTTCACCTACGTTGCTAGATATTCTGGAATTGTTTTCGGTGATTCTGTAGTTATCTCTATTAGGGGACATATTATTCACTTGGTCACCATTTTGGTGGAGGCTTTTGTAGTTATTCTCATCATAAAAAAGTATATTTTGTGATGATGGATCATGAAAATGTCTAGTTATACGTTCATTATTTTTAGAACTTGTATATCTATCTTCGTCGTCGAAGTTAATTCGATATTTGTCTCCTTTACCGGTAGAAATTTTAATCTTTTCTTCTTGATTTTGAGAAGATCTGTATTTATCTTCATTATTATTATGAAGCCTATATTTCTCTTCATAATATGAAACCAACTTCATCATTAAAACGTCACGTAAAGCAGCCTTTTGAGTACTTATTTTATCCTAAAAATAAAATGTATTTCTTATTAGCAGATTCAGACGGCAATTTTTCATGAATTATTTTAAATGTCTTTGTATATTTCTCGAAAACAACCATTTCGAGTGTTTATGTACATGTTTCATATTGCTGCATTTTACGAGCCACGAAACTGAAAAAATATTGATTTAAGTTACGATGACATAGGAATAATTTAAGAGAATTTTACTTAATTTTTAGCTCAAATATCAAAAGTACTTAATTTTTAGCTCGCTCTTAATTAGTATTTACCTCTACTAGTAGGTATTATCACCAGAAAGGGTTGCCAACAAGATGGAACTTACTAACATTTCGTCTCTTGTCTAGCCTACTTCGTGGAGTGGTGAATCGCACTTGTTTCATATTGAATCGTTTGGGTACATCATTGAAATTTTTTTCTTCTCTACGATTATAAATATTGCTCATATCTTTGACGAAATCCATGAAATCACCTGATAGCTCGCTTCGACTATCATTATGTGGCTGACAAAACAATAAAAAATATAATTATTATTATCCTAATAATACAATAACCTAATATATAAAACTATTAAATAAATCGTGAATCACTTAATTTTACCTACATGTGCTGTTGCTCGTCCATTATTTTCAATGATGATTAAAAGAGACAGTAATAAATAGCGACTCAATATGAGTCGTATGAGAACACTGGCACACGACATTTGCCATTGAAAGAAATCAACTGCTGCCTACTAAACAAAGTGTGCTGATAAGGATTTTCGTAAGCGTCGTTTTACGACGATAGCGTGCGTGATTTTCGACGTTTTCTATTTATTTGTATTGTATTCAGTCGATACAATGCAAATGCAGCAATTGGAAGGTAATGTGATTGTGGTGTGATTTGTAGTAGGGAGGGAAAAATTAGCAGTAACTTTATCTTGTCATTGTACTACACACAAGTAATTGTGTAATAGTAGTATTACAACTAGGTACTATCTGGTTCAAATGCTATTAGGATACGACCTTTTGGAGTTACGTTACGCGACAGTGATGACTTACAGTCCTTACAGATAATGTAATGCGTTGCTATTGGTTGCTAACGTTACGGACAAGCGCAGTTGACGTCATTCTTGCTCAATTCCAAACGGTATTGTAGGGGAGCCCACGATGCTTAATCGGTATTTACTCGAGCGTCATAGAGACCTATTTGGTTGTAGCATTATATCTAGAATTTATAAAGCTATATATATAAATTATAATACATTAATATACCTTTTCATCGTTGGGGGGAGCGGCAATAAATTTTCAAAATTTAAAAAAAAAACAAAAAAAAATACGATGGGAATAGAGGCATCACGTAGCTAGCACGCATTAATTAAACTTTATCAATTAATTTTTGCCACTTTGGATTGTGGAAGTCGTCAGATTATGTATTTTTCGTAATTCTTGAATTATTTCCTTCAAAATAAAAAAAATATTTAGCCCCGGTCGAGAATGTCGAGATGACTTTTTTTTACAACTCTGTAGACCTCCCTTTTCTTTAGGTCACTCTCGAATTGTCATTTAGTGGAATATACATGTTTCAGCATGTAACAATGATATTGCTATATGGTGGAAGTACTTAACCGTGTATAAGGTATCCCCCTGTATATTAATCTGCCGTGCTTTAGTAAATCCCGAAATCCCCGCTTGGGCTCCCCTTCTATTAGTTTAACCCAAAATTTTATAACAAAAAGAACTTACGTGCAGAACGTCATAATTGATTAGGTCATTATCCCAACGTCTACTCTCGAATTCTTTGTTATTATGGATTGAAATGTAATTTAAGTGCAAATTCTACAATACAACGCTCCAATCCCATTCGAAAGTCGATATCCTTTAGAAAAGCGAATAAAAGTGACATGGCGTTGCAAGAATCCGCGTCTCGGAGAGCTTATCGTGACATCGGTGTCCTGTGACTAAATGCAGCGAGTCAGGGCGGAACCTGAGCGTAGGTTTAATGGTTTCGCGTTGATCCTGCGAGGCGGGCGCAGTTACACGGCTAGATTTATTAGTTCAATTACCCTGCCCTGTTCCCGCTCCGCTTGCTTGAGCGCAGACGCCAACAAGTAAATTTTGCTCAGCTTGTAAACGTTCCACTGTTTTTTCTACTTTTTTGACACCTTAACGTGTTTCCCGGATTAAAAATATGTAAATTGCCTGGTAATACATATTTATTACGGAATATGTTGCACAAGGGAGTATGCTTTAGTAAGTTAACAAAAGACAAACGACCTCTTTTGGTCGTTTCAGCTTGTGTGCTTATTAAACTTTTTTCTTTGACAAATCGCTTGCTTATGTCATAAAATCATATTAAAATTAATAACTTTCTAATTTATGCTTACAGTGGCGATCATTTATCGCAAAATGTTATTTTAATAAAATTGCAACTTATACGAGTATAATTATAACAAATTGTGTTCTTAAAAGCTGTAATGTATTTAAGTATATATTCATATTCATTTATTCACTATAAATTTATAATAAATTACAAATTAACCTTTTCAAGGCATCGTGAATAACAATTTTATGTACACTACACATTAAAAATATGATGAACTTAATCTCTAAATATAAATAAAATTGACTACATAATGTGATAAACTTAATAATAAAGTCAATAATATGACAAGCTACAGGACATATTATTTAGTGATCCTGTCCTATTTTTCTCTCCTTTACGAAAAATATTTAAGTGTTGATAAAATTAGTGTTTTAATATGCTTGGGTGTTTCTTTGTAAATAGCCTTAAGGGACACTTCTCTAGAAAACATCATTTTTTAGGGTTCAGTAGCCAAATGGCAAAAATCGGAACCCTTATGGATTCGTCATGTCTGTCTGTCTGTCTGTCTGTCCGTCCGTATGTCACAGCCACTTTTTACCGAAACTATAAGAGCTATACTATTGAAAATTAGTAGAGTCCGACCGAAACTGGTTTTCCGGCCGAAACCGAAACCGTAACCGAATATTCGGCCGTGGCTTCAGTTTCGGCCGAAACCGAAACCGAAACCGAAACTCACGTGGTCAAGAATAAAATTCCTTAAAATATTGAAAATTTATGCATTTTACCCATTTTCTGCATTAATTAGGACATGAAATGAAATCACAGTGTATTAATTTTGTTGTAATCATTTATTTAATACTAGACTTCCGCCCCTGGCTTCGCTGGCGTAGGCTACACTTTAAACCACTATGAAACCCCCCAGGTATGAAACCCTTGACCGCATCGTAGCTTTCCATCAGGTGAGATTGCGGTCAAATACTCACTTATTCGTCAATAAAAAAAAAACCGGCCAAGTGCGAGTCGGACTCGCCCATGAAGGGTTCCGTAGCAGCAAGTATCATCATAATATAAAAGTTCTTGTAGTTCTTTGTAAGTTTGATCGACGTTTTTATATTTGAGTTGATTGAATGAGAGGAAAATTGCGGTTTACGATTTATGACGTTTTAAAAAAAAAACTAATTACTTGATCTCGTTCAAACCAATTTTCAATGGAAGTTTGCATGGTAATGTACATCATATATATTTTTTAGTTTTATCGTTCTCTTATTTTAGAAGTTAGAGGGGGGGTGACCAACATTTTACCACTTTGGAAGTGTCTCTCGCGCAAACTATTCCGTTTAGAAAAAAATGATATAAGAAACCTTATTATCATTTTTAAAGACCTATCTATAGATACCCCACACGTATGGGTTTGAAGAAAAAAAAAATTTTGAGTTTCAGTTCTAAGTATGGGAAGCCCCAAAAATTTATAAACTAATTACTTGATCTCGTTCAAACCAATTTTCAATGGAAGTTTGCATAATAATGTACATCATATATTTTTTTTAGATTTATCGTTCTCTTATTTTAGAAGTTACAGGGGGGGGAGACCAACATTTTACCACTTTGGAAGTGTCTCTCGCGCAAACTATTCAGTTTAGAAAAAAATGATATAAGAAACCTTATTATCATTTTAAAAGACCTATCCATAGATACCCCACACGTAAGGATTGAATGAAAAATTTTTTTTTGAGTTTCAGTTCTAAGTATGGAGAGCCCCCAAAATTTATTATTATTTTTCTATTTTTGTATGAAAATCTTAATGCGGTTCACAGAATACATCTACTTACTAATTTTCAACAGTATAGCTCTTATAGTTTTGGTAAAAAGTGGCTGTGACATACGGACGGACAGACAGACAGACAGACAGACATGACGAATCCATAAGGGTTCCGTTTTTTGCCATTTGGCTACGGAACCCTAAAAAAAGGTAACTTCCAAAACCCCCTTCTTAGTGGAAATTTACAAATTATAAAGCACGCTTTTAGATTTAAAGTGAAAAGATTAAACCATTTCTTAACACCCTTGAGGGGTGAAATATTCAAAAACCCTTTCTTAGTGGGAGCTTACACATTATAAAGAACCCCTGTACAAATTTTTAAAATTTTATTTTTCAACCCCTAATTTATTCCTTTGGGAGTGTTTTTTTTACCCCTTTTTAATCACCATTGAGGGTAAATTTTCAATAACACCTTTTTATTTGAAGCTGACACTAAACTAAAAATATACTTTACGAATTTAAAGACTGTAACTTTTAAAATGACAAAGTTTCATACAATAACCCTCTTTTTACCCCCTTGGGGTTAATTTCAAATAACTCCTTCATAGTGGGAATTTACACATTATAAAGAATCCTTGTACGAAATTTCAAATTCCTGGGTCTTGTGCTTTGGGCTGGGCGTTGATTGTCAGTCAGGAATTCATTCAGTCAGTCCATTTTCTCCCATTTATATAGAAGACTAGCCTTTTGCCCGCGGTTTCACCCGCGCGTAATTTCTTTTTTAAATATCCTTCCCTTCCCCCCACATTTCCGAGAAAAAGTATTCTATGTCACCCGGAGATAGTGTAGCTTTCAAATAGTGAAAGATTATTCAAATCATTTCAGTAGTTTCGGAACCTGTTCAATACAAACAAACAACAAATATTTCCTCTTTTTAATATTAGTACCTATACCTATAGATAATAAAAAAAACAAATTAATAATACTTTTATAATTTTTTCAAATCAAGTTCTCATAGCAAATGTTTATCAGTTATCAATAATCGAATCACTAATTGTTACTGTTTAACGCGCTGACTATGTTGTGTTGCTACAGAGCTATCCGAACGACGCAAGACAATAATTCCCAAACAGGTGCGCCGCCGCCAAAGCGTTGCCGCGAGAAACGAAGTTAGGCGAGCGTGCACGACAACTTCCGAAATCAGTTTCGGTTTCGGCAAAAGTTTCGGCCAATTTTGGCCGAAACCGAAACTGCCGCCGAAACTTGATTTTTGGCCGAAACTCGGCCGAAACCGAAACCGAAACCGAACCTTCGGTCGGACACTAAAAATTAGTAAGTAGATGTATTCTGTGAACCGCATTAAGATTTTCATACAAAAATAGAAAAATAATAATAAATTTTGGGGGCTCTCTATACTTAGAAATGAAACTCAAAATTTTATTTTTCATCCAACCCTTACGTGTGGGGTATCTATGGATAGGTCTTTAAAAATGATAATAGGGTTTCTTATATCATTTTTTTCTAAACGTAATAGTTTGCGCGAGAGACACTTCCAAAGTGGTAAAAAGTTGGTCCCCCCCCTGTAACTTCTAAAATAAGAGAACGAGAAAACTAAAAAAAATATATGATGTACATTACCACGCAAACTTCCATTGAAAATTGGTTTGAACGAGATTAAGTAATTAGTTTTTTTTTTAAACGTCATAAATCGTAAACCGCAATTTTCTTCTCATTCAATCAACTTAAATATAAAAACGTCGATCAAACTTACAAAGAACTACAAAAACTTTTATATTATGATGATACTTGCTGCTACGGAACCCTTCATGGGCGAGTCCGACTCGCACTTGGCCGGTTTTTTTGTACTAGCGCGGCTGCACTAAGTTTTAGTTCATCATTTCAATTGTTACCGGAACACATCCAAAATAATGAATAAAAAAGAATGAAAACTCTGTCTTAATCTGCAAAATCGTACCAAGACATCGTACCATACCTCTACCTTGTGTTCTCTACCTGTATGGTTTATGTGGCCACAATCACAAGCAAGTAGCTGCATCAAGGCGCATGCATGGCTGTAGCACAATGAAACGAACAACAGTAACGCATTTTCCTTAAATTATATCCTAGAATGAGTCTAATAAATACATTTCTCTTATTACAAGAAACACGTTAAGGTCTTGTTTTAAAAGTATCGGTATCAATAAAATGACAAAAATAATTTAAGATTCTTAATTGACAATTTCAAAAGCGAGTCTAAGGTAAAAGTTCTGTGATACAACAGAAGGTATAAGAGTAAGGATGTGGATTTTGTCTTGTTATGTAATAATCACAATGTAGAGGATAAGCAAATGTCTAACACACAAAAAATCAAAAGTAGATTAAGTAGGTTTCTATTTATTTCATACTCATTTAATAATTGTATTTGTAAAAGGGATATATGTTGTTTGCCTTGTCCCCTAATTGTATGTTGTAAAAATAATGAACCATATCATTATTGCATAACCTTTTTTCCAAGGTATATGCAATCGTATAAGGTTCTTACTGTATACTCGATACTTCTCCTTCACCATTGAGTCGGGTTATCAGTTATCTCCCATTGTGAGCGTTTGTTAGGGATTTAAATTATGGCTGGCGAGTATTTTTCTCAGACCAGTATGGAACAATGTCTTGTACGTGATTGTTGATAACATGACTAGATCTTCTGGTGGATTAATGAAACTGCGTATACTGTGGTAATAGCGTGGCTGGTGGAATGCTCTACTGCGCACAATGGTAGGTGTGACGAAACCACAATGGCGCGCGGAGCGTCGAGCGGAGCGAGCGATCGAGCGAGCGCGGCCTGACCGCAGACACCCCCTGTCGATACAACTTGGCCAACTTTCAAATTTGTGGGTTGGCGCTTTCAGAGCTTATCCCTACTTAGTTCTACATACAAATTGGGAAATCCACGTATGCATTTGTCCGGAACTAGCGGTAATCTGATTTTAGTAGCGCAAATTCGGATGCTGTGTTTTAGCATTAATGTTTCAGTTCGCGTATGGAATATTTAGCCGATGAAATAACTTAAGAAAGTTACTCACTAGTTCTAAACCATTTAGTGTACCTATTTGTATTTAATGTTACATGACTGTTACTAACCGCACTGCACTCACATTAGCATAACGTTGTATTTGCGTCATGTAAACTATCAGCCGCTATTACGTGAAAATTTATTAGGATATGGATTTGTTTTTTTTAGAATGTGATTATAAAATGTTAACATTAGAATATATTATATATACAATTTAACAGCAGTAAAACACAGTTTTATAGTCCAAAAATATACACTCAATTAAATAGGTTATTTTTACATTTCATAGTAATTAGTTCGTATCTATACATCATAAATTTTTGCCTTGATTTTCACGCGAGACCACGTTATTAAAATAATAAAAATATTTTATAAGATTTTATCACATTTTCTGACGAAATTAAAATTTTCAGAGCAATGACGTATCAATATAAATAAATGGCCTAGCCTAATCAGTCTCGCTGTATTAGTATGAATTTTATTTCACGAAAGCGATATTATTCCCACAGTAAACATGAGCACGTCGAAACAATGTTATGGCAGAGTCGTATATCTACCTGCGAAAATAATGTATAAAGGTGGTCACTAAACAATTCAGGTCAGCAACTCGTTATATTGATAGAACGGTCCGAATGTGCGATAGTGTTCGCGGGCCGGTCCCCTCACTCGATAGCGGCCGCCGCGCTCATGAATATTGTAAAAGCACGCGCTCGGTGGATCCTCCAGATTCCGTGCTTGTATCCGTAGCTTTATGTCTACCTTTTATATTCCTTTGTATGCATGCTGTAAATACACCTCGATCCAGGACCTCGTACTTTTTGTTCGCGCCAAAAAACGCATAAATACATATTCGGACTGTTGGCGGAGCGCGTTCCGAGAATCGGGTTTAGCGTGAGTGATCTCCAATTAGCAACTTACTTTTTTACAATACCATAGCGTGTTCCACTGTAGTTAATATTTCGCGTTTACGGCTTAATTTTTTGCATTGCATAAACTTAATGGAAATAGTTGTTTCATATTTTAGATAAGATACCAATCTTAATTTACCTTATTGACCTCATACTCAGTATTACAAGTAGGTGTTAGTAATTTATGCGCTTAAAGCCCACGGCTTCAATTGAGTGGGTTTATATTTTGTTACTTATTAATCATTTTAGGTTACATAAAAAGGTTTACTTATACTAGTAAGATCAAAACCATTCCTTTTTTCTTTATATAACTAGTCACGGCAGTTTAAACAAACAAAAGCTAATAGATTTAAATGCAAATTGCACGTAACTCTTATAATATTCAGGTGGGCCATTCCTTATTCGTGTCGTAAAAACGTAATAGATGGAAATTCACGATTTTGAAGAATTAGGGGCGTCGGGTCTGGTCGGCGAGGAGCAGGATTTATTATTCAGACAGGAGCGATCGGTGCGGACGCGTCGAGCGTGGCTTCGTGCACGAGGCATGGGTAGGCACTAGGCATTGCTGGACGACAGCGATTGACTTATGCAATCATCTATAGTGCATGCTGCGTTGATACCGAACAGGAACAGGATATATTGTGGATTGAAAAAATTGGCATATTATTATACAAAAACTATTTCACTCTCATAACACGGTGAGACAACAGTCTGACGCGACCGAAGAGAGATCAGGACCAACATCTTATACGTGCTTTCGGAGGCACGGGAGTGTTTTACGCCGTCAATCCAATGTCCTGACTGCGAAATTTCTGAACAGAGAAACACAATCACAATTTTTTGGTCCGACCCGATTTAAACCCGAAACCCTGGCCTGGCTCCAGCACTTCTGCGGCAAGCAAGCAATTCAAGGTAAATGATCGACCGAATTTTGTTGGCACCATTAATTAAAATTCTATTTGCATTTTTTTAAAGTGTCATAACGTTTTAAACGTTCACAAACTTCAGAGCCACACTAAAACGACTAGACAAAAGAGCAAAACTGCCCTCGTATAACAATTTTCGGCTTAAAAGGCAGCGTTGACTGTACCTCGCTGTCCGTCCAGCCGTCCACTAAAATTTAATTGCAGTATATCAATTACGCAGTGCCTCCACGTTGTAGCCACAGTGTCGTGTCAAATTGCTGGCCCGACGCATATCTGCGCCTCGTTGTCAAGACTACTCGTGTGCGAAGTCAAGTTGATATTACTCCTAATAAATTACATACCGTGTCATTCATACGATATTTATTCGTAATCGAAAAACTACATGCGAGAATATACGAGGATTCGTTAAAAGATTTTTTTAATGATTAATATTTGTCTTTGTTAGTTTGATTGTTAATTAAAGCAAATATGTTAAGGGACAGTCGTTTGGCTTAATAAAAGTGCTTATGGGACTTACCTACTTGGTAGTTTAGGGGTTAGGTCAATAGTGTTAGAGTTTTCTAGTTATCGCAAATTGAGATTGCAAACAAGATTTATTAAATAACTAAGAAAAAAAAGAATAATAAAAGCAATATTCTACATCGAGTAAGTAATTACTAATGTGACTGCAAAACAAGACCTCTTATGTCAATATTGATATTGTTGAAAACAAAATTATTTCGCTACGTTTTTTTTAATGGAATAAGATGAGTAATAATATAATTATGAGGACTATTTTATAGGTAGATAAAAATCGACACACACGACAATGACGATTTGGCTCCTATTCGCCAATATTTACATTAGGTTTATTTTATCGTATGATCGCCAAACAGGTACTCGATAAAATTACTTGCAAGCATCTTAACTGACTATGCAAATTCAGTCGAATTTAAACGACTTAACTAAAGCACGTAGGTACTCTTACTTGCAAATTCAGGGTGTTTTGTCATACAAAAAGCAGGAAACAACATCAAATCGCCAACCGTCCATCATGCGTTGTCTAGAATCAAAGCAGTAAAATCAATTGTGCGAAACTGTCCGCCGCAAACTCGGCCGCGCCGCACGCCCGCCCGGCTGAAAGATGCTCTGTCAGAGGTTGACAGCAGCTATTTGTCGCCAGTGCATCGGTCATTCGTCTCCCCTCACCTTCGATATACTATGCGAAAACACGCACTACGTCGCTGACTTGAGAACGAATGCGACTAATTTTTCGTCTTGCAACAACTCCAAATTGAGAAGCATGTGCAGGGTAAAGGCATTTATTATCTCGTGAGATATTTCACTTCGCTACAGCATGCTCTTAAACTGATTTCATTTTAGCTAATAGCAAACAAGTGTAGTTATTTTAAATAAATGTTAACATAAAGTGGGAGTAATTCTTAAATTTACCAAGTAACAATATTTGAAAAGCCTGCTAATTGTGTGAGCTTAAAATACATTTTGTTTGACTAGGTTTTTTTTTTGGGTCTTTGACATTTTGCACTGTTTTTTAAACGAGTAAAGAGACCACATTTCTTCTTTTATACTACAGTTGGCAGATAAACACGCAGCCCATCTGATGGTAAGATGTGCTGCCAGACTGTAGGATACTCTAGGGTAATGTAGGGAGTACCCTACAGTAGGTACCCGTAGTAGTAGAAGTTATAGCAATAAAGCCAATAATGTAGGTAATTTTGGTGGATTTATTACATTGTGTTTTTGATACTCTCTAAGTTTTTACCTAGGTACTGCTTGTACTAATTGTTGTAACTAATAAATATGTAGTTAGCAGAACATAAATATGTGCACTGGTTGCCTGAAATATCATGGCATGCATATGCGAATTAATAAATATTTTTGAAGTTTTGAATCGAAAATTATGTTGGCCATTGGCCAACCCTGAAGAGAGAGCCTAAGAGTACCCAATAGCTGCTTGAAAGGCGTTTTATTACGTGTTTTTCCAGTTAATAAAATACCAAAATTAACTGTTAAACGTTAGCAAAAGCTTTAATTTGTATTTGTACCGTCTTATTGCGCTCGAAAGAATTTCAACCGATCCCAATTTGTTCCTTAAAGCTCGTAGGGATTAATCTACCGTCGAAGTCCCGTGGGTTGTGAGTAATTAACGAAATCCCTTTTACCTTGACCACAACTGTTGAAAACAATTTAATACTGTATCAGTATATTTGTATCTTTAACCTTTGTCTTTTTTTTCTATGACGTAGAGAAAAAGCCATTTAATTACTTTCAATAACATCACAAAACTGTTAAAAATCATCATTACATTTTAGAATATGAATAAAAATTCTCAAATCATTATTATATGCACATCCAGGAACGGGCCTCGAAAACTAATGAAAAAACCTCAGGCAATCACAGTAAAATTTTGGAATCATGAGAACTCATATGTGACGGATTCCTCAACCCCAATGCGAATAGACGGGAAAATGAGAACGGAGAACTCAATCACCAATAAAGAGGGAAGGGGTGCTTGCGAAGGTAGTGTGGGAAAATTAAGGCGCTTACTGTATGGCGCCCTAGTTGAAGAAATCATAACATAACATAAAGATCTAGAATCTTATATTGCATTTGTTAGGAAGAGGATATGGCATTTCTTTGTCATCACAACAATACTACATTGTCATGTTTCGATTTTATTGTACTTAATATTCAAAATTACGAAAAACGGAAAACTTGATTGAAAAATTTTTACTTACATTAATATTAAAAATGTTTACATATTGATTCTGAGCTTTAAAGTGTATTAGAATTTTTTTACCTCAATTACGATTATTAGAGCACTGTCAACTTTTCAAAAAAAGAAAACATTTTCTTCAACAAAGAAATTGCCTAATTTTCGTGGTTTTTATATAAAGGAGTGTAATAAGGGAGGGAGGGAACAAGGCAGTATGCGTCACACATGTCATCCATTGTTGGGTGATTGTCTCAGATATTAGCGTTACAATCAATCACTGGTGTGGCCGTGACATGTACGTAATTAGTAGGGAACCTGCCAGCGCCGTATTCTGGAGACCAGGAACTCGTTATGTATGAACAGTAATCAAGTATTGATATACAACCTAATGGATAATACTGCTTGATGTTGATTTTAGGGTGTAAAGTGAGAATGTATGGATAGATGAATCATAGGTACTCTTCCACGCAAAGACTAATGAACACATTAAAACATCTCGCTAGTGTAGTGGCTTAAGTCCTGGGCCATGATTTCGGGATCGTGGGTTCAATTTCCGGTGTCCCCGTAGTGGGATATTAAATTGACTGATACTTGATACACAAAGGCTACAATTTATAAGCGGGCGAACCTGAGGGCGGAAGTAAATAAAACAGAAAAGCCTGTCTATCCTTTAAAAAACCCAATAAAAAATTAAGAATCTTTATGGGCTTGTTAAAGACTTGGTAAGATTCAAGCCGTATTTTATTTCCGATAAATGTAGAGAACATTGAGACATAATAAGTTCATCAACCAATATAGTCACAAACATTTGTAATTGGGTTTCATAGTAATTCTGCCTATTATCATATAAAACCATTCAGATGAACGGGCAATGTTCCCAAGTGTCGTATTTAGTGTACCTACGTTCGTTTTCCAAATGCCTCCAGTCGTATAAATGGAAACAGCAAAGCAGTAGTTATAGTAGTTATTTCCAAGGTTTAAATGTATATTGGTTATAACAGTATCACACCGCCATAAGCCTGATTGTACTAATTGCTAATAATAATGGGGATTAGCAGAATAATCCGCGGCATCAGAGCCCGAAGGGCGCGTTGACGGCGTCGCGACGTCGACGGGACGTGACGCGTCGCTCGCGTCTTTACGTGCTGTCTCAATTAAGTAAACCTAATGAAATAGCTGCGATATTGCGTAAGTGCTGCTTCATATTTCAGGCGTGGTTTAATTATTAATGAGGCAACAGAAGCGATTTAATTCAAGATAAAGGATTGGTCCCATCTTGTCTTGAGAGGAAAAGAAAATTGGCGGTGTCGTGACAGACGGGAAAGCAATCAGTATGGAATTCTGCCTCAAACACGCAAAATCTTTATGACTTGCAAATATAAAACGCCGGAAACACACATCGGACATGATATCAACCTCAAACTAGACGTTTCAAAACATACTAAACGTTTTAGTATGTAACGTAGACATATTCATGTAAGTATAGCACGAATTTTTTGGACACGTTTTTCGCTACTAGTGTCGTGGCAACAATACCTATAAAGTCAAATTTGGTCATCCACGGCATATGGCTAAACTACTCGTAGCTGTCATTTGAACGCTCACACTTTTTGAGCACGTGCCAAATATTTGTATTTTTTACTAAAAAACTTCGCCTATTGTCCATTGATTTGATCAGCAATGAAACAATAGAACCGGACGTCAGGCCGTTCGCGCCATTACTGCAGCCGACAACGAGATAATCTAACGTATTAATTACAGAATAAGTGCCGCAATGGAGCCCGAGTAATTTCGCAAAGCCATTTTAATATTGTTGCTTTCTATCTTAATAATTCGTAAAAGTACTTCGCCAAGATAATAGGGTTCGCAGATCGTGAATCTTCTTAATTACCAACAATGTTGAAATTAAGCTTTTAATGAGTTTTAATTAACAAGTTTTGGAACGTTGCGTGAAAATACATAACGATTGTTGCGAGATACCGCTCCCGCTAATATTTACGCCGTAAATTGCGGACAAACTGGCAATTTCGGCAATATCTGCTACAGAACAAGTTTATTGGTGTGTTCTGTATAATTATATTTGATTATTACAGTTAACAGTTATGCTTGATTTTATCTTATTCAAATGTTTGGTAACTTTGATATTTGACTCTACATTAAAAATTCTTAGTTTATTTCAATAACTTCCTTAATTAATATTTTAGTCATCGCGCTATTTTATATCTATTCAGTTAATTTTTATCATAAAATCAGTATTATACTACAACGCATAACGTGTTTTAGGCAATATGTATAAAAAATAAAAATAAATATCACGATTGGAATACAGATACATAACTACTACTTACTGTTCTGCTTAAAACCGAATTTACTACGACAATCTAGATAGCTCGAGCGGTATTGGCACTGACAATATTTCATAAACAGACCGATAGCATATATTAATTAATAAAAGCAATAAATAAAGACAATAACAGTAGATAGGGATGTCGGCACGGGGAGCCGAGCCAACAATCCGTATGTAGGTCACAGGCGCCGGGGCCAAAGCGTTGCAGGTGCATCCCGCAAACAACACGACACTTTTGTTAGACCTTATCGGGATCAATAACCCCACTCAGACTGAACTGATATACATATGTACTCAAAACTTTATTTGGGTCGCTAATTTACTGACAATGTAAAGACGGAAAAAAAGATGAGGAAACGTCTTAGGTCAACGATGCAATCTTTGTTGGAATCAAACATTGATATAATTAATCCTATTTATCATAGTAGTTTTAGGATGTTCCATCGAACTAATAAGAGTCATCTCTACCTAAGTTTCGACAAAGACGGCTAATCTCAACCTAGAAAGGACATATTATAGTGCAAGAGAGTGAGTAAACACAGGTGCATTTCCTAATCCCTTACTCTCATAGCCATGTGAGAAAGCAATCTGACACGACTGAGGGAAGACAACGGCTTAATGTGCTTTATGATGCATGTAGGTGTTAACATAGCTTACTTCCAAACTCCGGACTGTAACTGAGAATTTCCTGAGACATAAATTCGAGTACAAGTTGTTGGTGACCCGGACATCGAAGAAGCTACGGGCGCAGCTTTAAAATCTTCGCGACAGAGATAGGAGAACGCATTATTGATATCTTTCTTGTATAAGATTATTTTATCTTTTTTAGTCCCTATTGTACCAATCGTAATTGTTGTTCACGTGTATCACAAGCATTTTTCGAAGAAATAATAATAAATGATGTTTTATATACTTCGTCGTAGTTTTTACTGACACATCGGTCTATTATATCGCTATTGTATCATTATTTTATATTCGCTACGTTACGTATTCAATTTGGCAGAAAAACGTTTCAAGTTAATTGGTTAAAATCTACACAAAGTTTACACAAACAAAGACAGCACCAATGTATTTTAATTATAAACCAATATTAACAGTTATATAGGTATTTAGCCTTGTGCGACTTTAAGCAGCAACTTAAACAATCTCGTTTGCAAAGCATAAATTGTATTGATCGATTACCCCGACATCCCTAGAATGCGATGAATATGGACAAATTAGTAGCAATTTGCGTCGGAACGTACCGGTCGTTTCGGACCAAATGTGAATATCAAATGAGTATTTAAGCTACCCATTTGGATCACTCTCAGCCAATACCAATCATTTCAAAATTGATGCTCGCGGTTTGGCTTGATGATTGTTAATTACTCGTGCTGTTTAAAAATAAAACGGCTTTTAATATTTCCTTTGCATTTAAAATACTTTCAACGCAATACCTTATGAGGCATTTCAAACAAACATTCAAATACATCTATATCCTTAAACTACTTTAATATACTATCTAAAGTTACTATTTTAATGTTATCATTTCCCAAGAGCTTTGACCTGACCTAGTCGGGTTACGCTTGAGTCATGCTGATCTAAAATTCTGCAAATCTAGTTATGGATTCCGCCATAACTCCGTATTTTCCTCATGGAAACCAAGCATTGCATAGTGGTTATTTAACCTGCGGATTTGACTGCACTTTTTCTCGTATAATATGCACTTAGAAATGTCCATAGATTTTGACCATGAAGGTGTATGTAAAACCATTTAGCTACGACAAACCTTATACGGATTGATTAATAAATACATTTATAAAAACAGATAAGACAGACGAATAACAAAAACATCGTGTGCTCCAATTTTATTATCCTGCAAGTCGTGCAGACAATGGCGGCACCGCAATAAGCGTGTGTTTGTCGTAATTTATTCTTGCGCCTCAAGAAAACTAACAACGAACGAAGCAAGGGTGGTGACGGAGATGCCGTACAACGTCTTGATTATGTCTCCGGCAGATTGAATACATCCGAAGGCGCTACAAAGGGTCTTATTGTTATTCACCCCACTGTCGCTCGGTGACAAACTATTTAGGCAAGTGTCGCCGCCCTTAAGCGGTCCGCTTGATTGTTTCTGCCCGGGGAATTCCTGCCAAACGTTGACCTTTTCACCACAGCTATTCGAGCCAGTCAAGTACTTTTAGAGACTCTGCAAATTGTCCGAGTATCCAAACATCACTTAACAGCTATTCCTCTAAACCTAAATCAAACGTAACGGCTATAAATATAAATGATGCCACAAACAGACGACACGAAAACAAAGAGGAAAATATTTTTCTAGCGACAAATTCCGCGAGATATCGAAGATGCTTATAAGAAATATACGTCATCTGAGATTTGTTGCCGAGAAATTGTTTCTGTCTTCGGCGCTGCTACCATACATTTTCACCGTATTATTAAATTTCTCGTATGGTTACTCAAAACCTTGGAAATTTTGTACATAACCTTTTATAAAATGCCTGAAAGAGAATCTCAATAAAGTAGGATCTACGGCAGATATTTTTAGACACAGCATACCAGCTTCCAGCTGCAACTTCTAGCACGTGTTGAAAGGTTTTCGTAACGATTTATAAGTACTTTATTTCAGGCAAAATATAAAAAATGACATTCCTGCACAAATATAATTTTAATATTGTGCAATCGTTTTTGACGAAAAAAATTCTGCTTTTTTATTTTATTTTATAATTACGTAACTCAATTCACATTCATTTAACCAAGAGCCGGTAACTATTAAGTTTATTATGTACTGACGAATAGTAGCTCAATAATCATCAATTAGTAAGTCAGCATCAAATTTTTATAAACAAGCAAGATGCCGTTCGCCCTTGCCTGCGCGGTTTTTGATTTCTGCTATTCAATGGGACCTAAGCTATCCCGGGATAAAAAAGGAGCATATTATGTCCCTTCCCAAAGTTAAGTCTATGTCTGCACGAAATTTCATCAATCGTTTCAGTGCTTGCAGACAGACAGACATTTTCGTTTTCATTTATTTTATACCTAATTAATAAGTTTGGACAATGAATTATCATCACGTATTATCGAATAAGTTTCTATTTACAAGGCAGCAAGTAAAAATAAAAGGAAAGTGGAATAAATAGACAAGCTGCAAACTTGATTACGGGATTGAAAGAAACAACAAACAACGGAAGAAAAATCAGGGATGAAGGAGCTATTTACAGTTGTACTTACCTAAATCCACGGATGAAAGTGTATAAGAGACGGGTACAATTTATTTTTGTTAGAAATATTTACGTAGCTACTGACTTCTGTCCGTGGCTTCGCCCGTGTGATAAGATGATAAAAGTAGCCTCTGTGGTACTTTTACGTACGACTTTAAGCTCTATAAAGACACATACATCCATCCATACTTCATTACAAACTTTCGCATTTATAATATATGTTAAGAAAAGTGTATAGCCGGTAAATAAGATTATTTTGTTACAATGGATTAGAATAGATGTTAGAATATCGATGGTGAAACAGTTTTACGTTGCAACTTGATTTTAATGAAATTCTGTTGCCCGTCAAAACTTTTTTGTCCTACCAGCACTTCCTAGAAACTATTACTTAAGCTAGCTTTTAGCTTCTAGCACGGGCAAAATCCTAATTGCTGACCCAAAATATAAACATCGTTTTTCCTCCGTGCTTTAAAAGGCCAGCCAAGCCATTGTTCTTGGTATTATACTCAAGGTGATGTGATATGTCATTCCTTTACAGTCCTAGTTTTTAAAATCTATAATAGTGTACTAAATTAGCAAGTCTTAAAGTTTTAGTTTTAAAAGTTTTCTCATCTTTATTTGTATAGACATGAAATCCTAAAAGCACGTTCATATCCTAGTGGATTGATAGAGATCGATCCGGACGAATCCCGCTTCATGCAAGCGCTCCGCAAACAACCGCAGTGATTGTAACCGCGATTGCACCACCTTACGATGCGGCGTACACAATCCACTGATTTACTGTTCTGTGATCTCCTATCTTCTGGCAATGGTTTATGAATTCCATAAAAGCAATCATTGCATGCATTTCTTTCTTTTTTGTATCCCCATTGTTTACAGAAGAAACGTCGCCGACTGACCAGGAAATTTCTTGTTTTTTATCCGTAGTCTAGCGAGACCTGGGACTAAAGCGTCCCAACACAACCGAGAGCAGTCTCCAGCTAGGAGACTTCCTGGCTTTAATTGGCTGGTTTTTTTTTTTTTGAGTAAGTATTACAATAATATGTAAGTAACATGACAATTGTAAAACATTTCAGTTTATCGCCTCATCTCGCCTATACCTATTGCTTATGTGTACTATATAAAAACAATATTCTCAAAAGTTTGAGCGTCAAATAAGATGCAATGGAAACTAATTAAGTTTATAATAAGTAATTAGTGTGGTAATTAGTAACTTAAATAATCTATAGGTATAGATTATTGCTTCGAAATACAATTATAAAATTGGTTGAGATTGAAAATGATAATATGCTCATTGACATTTTTAACACAGTGCTACCCAGTTTGTATCGTGCAGGAAGTAAGCGATCTCTGGCGTTGTTGCCATCATATTAGACATCGAGTGCAACGAATCGAAACATGTAATAATTATTTTATTTTTTGAGTTTAAATGTTTTTAGGCCTATTAACACATGCAGGTAGCAACATAAAACCAGTGCGACATTGCAGCCGGGGCCGCCTATGTGCCCGCAATAACCAATCTTTCTCGACTCGCGCGCCATTTTTTAAACGTGACACCTTATTTCACGCCCGCAAATTCTACCGCACACGTACCGAATGATACGCTCGCTTGTGTAATAATGTCAACTCGAATAAATACGCGAAAGTCATCATCTTTACTCTTTTATTCAAAAATCTGGAATTCAACGGGATTTTTTCAAATGAGCGTATTTCGATGCGTGTCTTATTTAAATGGGGACTGTGAAATCGGAAAAAAAGATTCCATCCAACTCAATTGCTTACTCTGCTTGAGATACAGAGTAGCCTATATGTAGAGAATTCATGCGCATTAATTTTATTTTCTTTGAAGAAATAATATAATAATGATAAAGTAGGAAAATTAGGAAATTGTGGTAAAAGTCTTTTTTTATTTGTTATGTAACTTTAGTGAATTACTAAGTAAAACATTTTTTGCAATCAAGAAATACTGAATTTATTGATTTAACGCATTATGGACAACGCTTATATAAATATCCAACCATAAAACAGGTTTATAAAAGAAGTCAAGATAAATTTATTTTTTTTAAGTAATTTATCTGTTTACTCGTACTGAAACTCGTTACAAAAGCTCATAAAACTTTCTCATAGATTATCAGTACAAGGCAGCGATGCCAGCAATTATTAACCGGAAAAGGCGACCAATGAGTATACACGTATATAGCATTGGTCCTGTTCCATTATAATGGCCATTGTTTGCCCGTTCGTTTTTCAAAAGACGCAAAAAAGAAGAAAACACATGTATGTAGTCTGTGGAGCTCCGGACGTCGTCGCGCGTCGTGCCGGCTCCGCGCAGTCACCCCGCTCTCTAAGTTTGACAGCTTATATGACCCGTGTAATGGCGCCTTAAACTAAATAAAGCTTTGCATTTGGCTCGTGTATCGCGAGCTGCGCTCCCTTAGCTTTGTCTCGGCGAGATTAGAACTTCTCCCGCTGTATCTACAATACGTATATGGTATCCAATAGTTTGCTTTCACGCACATTTGAACTTTGCAACTTTTCTAAATTACTATTGTTTATGCTATGTGGAGTTATGTTTTCGATCCATTGTTTTTATTTAAGTACTCCATTATGTACTCGCGCTACTTATGTAATGATGAAAGATAGTTTTTAAATATGTATTAGCTGATCGCGTTAAACTTGAGTTATATCATACCTACTATATTCTCAAAATATTAATTAAAAATAAATATAGATATTTAATATGGATTAAAAAGTTACAACATTATTAATATCTGACAGATTAATTGTTAAAAAATCTGATAGTCGTGAACCTGGCCAAGGTTCAGTCTATCAGCATAAAATATAGTATTTGAAAACCTTAATCTTTTAAAGGCCTATGTAGTATTATATGTTTACCATCTGGTCGGCATAGGTAAATGAAACGGCAGGAATGATGATTGTTCGTGCCGTGTTGAGCGCACGGCACGGCTTGACTGATGCACCTGTCATCGCCGCGGGCAGCAGCGGCCTTAGGCCACTCACCATGCAAATTCATATGAGGAATTGCACTGCTATTTCCACTGAACTTGCTAATAATGCTAATTTCTAACTTCATTTTCTATGCAAACTTGTGTAATTTAAGTGACTAGATAGTAGACGGGGTCGGCAACATTGGCAAAACATTTGACGTCCCCACCCATTATTTCCTACCTGCGTGTCCTACGTAAGGCAACTTTTAAAAAAAAGGTTGACGTATGTTTGTTTCGAGGCCTTTTTATACTGGGAGAATGCGTTTCCTCCGTATCTCCCGTTGTCCCGCCTAGTCTTAGGTTGAATGAGGCACCAGCAAGGGACTTTCTACTAAACTCAGTATTTCCTCACGGTCGCCATTAAGGTCATTGAGGGCGCAGGGCGTTATTTAGCCCATTGGTCCTCTGGGAGACCTTATGGACTAATCAACTTGCGAATCATACGTTTTAATTAGTTAAGTACCTTCTTGACATCAATCATTAATTGAAATAAATTATTAAAGGCAGAAAATTAAAATCAACATCCTAATAATAATTAATTTATGTACGGTCAACGGCACATCACGGTAAACACTTGCAGTTCGATAATAGCACTTATGCCCCCGACATAAGAGTGGTACAAAGTCCAAAGTGTATAGTCTGACGTGCTTTTGACTGTACCTACCAAGTTTACAAAGAAATTATAAACCATTACAAGAATTTTAATTACCTCAACAAAACTCTTTTGATATCTTTTATTAACCCTCGTAGGTAGCTTTATTCAAATGACTCGAGTATAGGAGAGGATTCAGGCGACTGGGACCAAATAAAACTGGGACCGCGGTCCCAGTTACCTGATAACATTTTTGAATCGGTCGACTGGGACCATATACCTAATTTCCTTTAATGTACAGTTAACAGAAAAATCAAGTTATAACTCAGGATTTTATTTTATTTAGTATTACGGTCAAGTATTTTTGAAGTGAAAACTTCTGACTACACTTTTTTTATGGGGAAAAAATGTTAAACTCGCGACAGATTAGTAAGATTGATTCGCCATGCTCGTCGAAGTTATAGGCGCCCAGAAACACCAAAGAGAAGTCACACGGAATATCTAATGGCGGAGTAGAATTTCATGGAAATAAAAGCGAGTGATGCAAAACTTCTATTTGAAGTAACAGGCGCCCATAAGTACCGAAGAGTAATCACACGGAATATTTCATCCTAAAATGGCAGCGTGGTGAATAAAATTCATGTAAAATAAAAGCGAAGTGATGCAAAACTTCTATTTAAAGTACCAGGCGCCCATAAACACCAAAGAGTAGATCGAAAATTCGTAAGACGGATGGAGAGTAGACAGGCGGTGCGGCGTTGTGTCAGTATGGATTTGTCATAAAAGTGACATTCGGTTGCTAAGTAACATTGTTATGAGGAGATGATTGTCATTGCAAATAAATATTACACCACGATATGTGCATCTTCTGACTTAATTATAAATATATAATAGGAGTAATGAGTACTTACTTTATGGTGTATAAAGTTAAGAGACATTAAGACTGATTTTTATTTATTGTTTTGAGGAGATTTCTGTTGAATGTTTACTTAGAATTACTAGTTAAGTAGGCATATGAGCCAACGTGATTTTTAAAACATAATTAAGACTGTTATACTGTTTAAGTAGGTAATACAAAAACTAACTTACCTTTGCAAAAATTAACTTTGTTTTATTTGTGACACCTTTTCTGCTAACTGTACTAAATCTTGTATTTCAACAATGGATTTGTGGTTAAAATTACGGGTGGTCCCACTCGCCTGACGAAATAAACAAATAAAAACTAATCAGGCAACTGGGACCGCGGTCCCAGTTATATAGTGGTCCCAGTCGCCTGAATCCTCGTATAGGACTTCAATCGAATATCAAAGGTTCAATTTATTTTTCTCAGGCTATCGTTTTCAAAGGACATCTTAACCTTTGTCCGGGCACTGGCGCTTTTGCGCCATGTAGTAGAAATATTTAAGTGTTTGATCCCCAAATAAAACCAGGGAAATTTTATCCTTTGTAAATTTGGCCAAACCGTAATAACCGTTTTGTTATGGTTAAGAGTTATGATTGAAGCATATTTATTAACATCAATTGGTTTTAAATAGCCCGCTCAAATTATAATTAACCGCAAATACCCTGAATATATTACTTGTGAGCACGAAACAAAAAGTTAGAGATAGAGTAATAAATCTGAAAATTCTTCACTATAAATACTTTGATAATCGGGAATCGAACCCAGACAGTGGTATGTTATAGATTGAGTAGCCAGAGTACGGACTCACCGAGGCGAGCAATTACTTCGAGCTCTTGCCAAATACATGATTAGTTGATCCAATGCCAGTGTATCCACAACACTTTTCTATGTTGACACTATGTTGCTACGAGCAAAACAGAGTAATTTACGATCCCCATACGACCCCCACCTCCGGAAGCTTTACAGGCAAACACGGGATTATGATGTGTAAGAAAACAACAATGTTTATCATAAATATGTTTGCACCAGCCGCTTGCTTCGTTTGCACAGCAAGACAAACACGTAAGTAATAATAATGAAATTGTTATCGACTGGGAGGAATCAACAAAAGTTTAGGATTTAATATAAAGCTAATTACAATTAATATGGGGAAAAAAGTTTGTTTCTTATTTAAGCTAACCACATTATAAAACATACATTGAATTTACCTTGTCTCAAACTTTTATAGCTTAAAACTTAGATCTAAGTAGACGGATCACTTAATCGTCCCAATCGGGTGTGAAGGGGAAACCGGGGAAGTTAAGTGGGTAGTGGACGCTTTAGTCTCAAGTCCCACACACGGCCGCAGATTTAGCTAGCCTGCGGTTATGGTGCATAAACGCATTCTCCTTCGAAAAAAAGACGTATCACTTAGGTAAACGCTTGCAAGACGAAAGACACAATTCGCTTATTTTTTGATGTCGTTGCTATTGGCATGTTTTTCACTGGAGGTGGCAAATACACAAAGAAAATTAAAAGAATCTCTCAATGTAATATTTCGTAAATTCGAACCAACTCATGTTGAAAAAGAAAAATATAAGCAATTAATATTAAATTGAACGATACACTTCAATATCAAGATACCGAATGTCACCGTTCACAGTAATTGAACCATATCATTTATCGATATCTATATAATTATATCTCAAAACTATCAGAGAGACGGTTTCAAAAAATATTCTGAGTGCCTCAGATTTTATTCGACGACTTTTAAAGACCGTCGGCTCATTCATCTGAAGTTTTATTTTTAAATGTAACTTAATTATAAAATTGTTAAAAAAATTGTAAAAGTGGACTCAATAGTAGCAATGGTTAGAGCTTTTAATTGGTTCGAAGCTTTAAGTACCTTACAATATCTGAGATTAATGCTGGTTACAATATCATTCAATCATTATTATCACGAGCTTATAATATAATCAGTGCTGGTCTTATCTAGCGTACAGAATTAGAAATTAATTGAACGCTATCCTTTTTAAATGCGAATCCCCTTAGATAGGACTTAACCTCGAGGTGGGATTTCTATTCAGTTAAAAGTTGGTGTATAAAGCTGGCTATTCATCTCACCTCCGCCAGTGCGTCGCCGCGCGGCACTTGGTTAAATGGCTCGTGAATGGCACCGCTGACTCCGCATGCATGCCCGTGTCTGACAAGAGGTTCCCACTAAAATATTGGTGGAAGCTAAGGCAAGTGCAAGATTTCTGCACAATAACTATCTCTCCAAGCTCCCTTATAAACGCATAAAGATATAAATTGACAATAATTTCAAACGCTTCATAGTGTGAAATTATAAGATTGTGTAATCCATTTGCACGAAAGTGCTTGTCCCAATAATGGTAGAAAGCACTTTTGAATTCAAACACGAGGAAATAGTACAACAAATAGGTAATTATTATCCATTACGAGAAATAAATAAGTGTTATTGGCATCGAAATTATTATGTAATTATGTATGTGTATATATAAAGAATGCGGCATCTATTGTATAAATTACTGGATCAAGGTAAGTGATATCCTAGGGGAAATTTTTAGCCGAAGTTACTACCTGCAATATGCCTCGCATCTTCTATAATACATTATGTAGAAGAGTTCCTGTACATATTGAAATAAATTCTTTATATGATTTAATATTATCATAATCAGGCATGGAGCAATGGTAATTTTTTTAACTATTATGAACACTTGGAACTTGAAAGTATTATTATTTAATATCAAAATATTGTTGCTTCTAAAATACCCACGAATGGTATAAATCGCAGAAGATATTTAAATGTCCGTATCGAATTCGAGTACATATTATTATATACTGTACATATTTGAGTTGACAAATAAATGCGTTTATTTCTTTGTTCATTGATGTGATCTGACCATAATAGCAATCTGAGTAGGCCATCGTCAACTGCTGTCAATCTATTTCAGAACCGAATTAAATACTCGGAGAAATAGTATGAACAGCAAATACGCAAAAAAAAATGGTAATTTTATATAAAAACTTGTAATTATCATAATTATATCTTTTGTTGAAAGTTAAAGACAGTCTCTTAATTATTAATCTCGCCATGGATTTTAGTAATATTTATAAAAGAAAAGTATTAATTAGGCGCTTTGTTAAAGAATAGTAATTCTGAGGCAAATAATATACTTATAATATTTCGAGCATACCTTTTAAGAAGATGAAGGCTACTTTTCTAAATCTTCCAAATGGTACACGAAGTAACAAAATTCTTTGTGTATTTACTACTGAAAACAACACAGAAAACTTTCCCACGTTCTCAAATAAATAACTAAACATGAGCATAGCTACGCACAGATAAATTTAACTTGTTAACCTCAAAGAAAGTAACTTTAGCGAGGTCTCTATTTAAGTTGATGTTACCTACTTACAAATCTGTCTGAGAATTTTTGATACCGGTCTCAGTAAATAAATAATATATGGCGTAAAATGTATGTGAGTGAATATTGCGCTGAACCCAAGAAAAATGGGAACAGGGAAGAAAGAAGATAAAATAATATGTGAAGAAAGATACCATACATATAATTTTCTAGATTTAGATATGACCTGCTTGTCACACCTACTTTTTTAAACTCGTTTGTCAGGCAGGGCCGTAAACAATTTCATCATTGCAGACACATCATAATTAAGATCGATATATTTGGTGCTGCAGGTGCCCCCTCTTTTAGGTCGAAAATTAGCCGCTCATACCTCTATCTTAGACCGCCAATGTGTGTGTGTTGGCGGTCTATAAGAAACAGCTAACTGTAGCGGTTATAAACAATAAAACAAACTTGAAGAAGTCATGACAATCTATAGAAGTCTTCTATAAGGAAAAAGAAAAATGTAATTATCATTTACGATCATTATATTGTATAAAACGGCTGTTGCTACAGTGATAAGTTTTAAATGTCTCTATAAAAGCGTAGTAAAGAGGTTCGAAAATACTTTTTGCATCGTGGGTTAAAAATAAAATTCTACTCGAGTCACCTTCTATAACAAGAAAATTCGCGATAACACTGACACTTTAGGGAAATGAAACGGAAAAGGAATATCCTCCCAATTCGAATTTTCTGAGACACTCGCGCCAACAACCCTTATTCGAAACCGCGTGGTCGCAGTAGGTGATAGCCATAATGGAAATAAGTTTGAACCTATAAAATATACCTACTATAGAAATATTATCCATTTGGTCGACTAATTATTATTGAATACGTAAGTTGCTTTTTACAATAAAAATCAATACCTATGATTTTTATTGTAAAAAGGGGTAAATGAAATACTCAAAGAATGGCTTATTTTCACTTCCAGGTGATGGATGCAGAAAGCTTACTTAACCTATAATAATAGAAACATTAATCAATACTTTATTACAGGTAATAATATGAAAGATCTGTATCGAGGAACCTTATAACGAGGAAATAAAATACTCACAGAAGCAACGTGTCGTTCGATAAATCTAGGGATACCATCTAACTAGGGGCAGAACCCAGGGAAACGTATTCTGATTATAGCGTGAGATAGATTCATCAGCAGTTTTTCCGATAATTAACTCCATACATCGTTGTCGGTCGGAGCTATTCGCCGCAAAGTTCCCGCAGTCATTATCAGCCTCTGAACTCGCGGGATCCGATACCTACTCAGATGCCAATTACGAGTACCTATTGCCGTAATCAAGGACTCGCGAAAGGGTTCAGACGAAGCTCAATCAAACTTTAGCAATCATCACGCCTATCTAATCTCCTGAGTAACAATGTAACCGGATTGGATTCTCCGCGGACCACACTAACTACACCTTATTTATGGGTAATGATAACAAGCCCGTCAGACTCGCCCCATGTTTGCTGCCCTTTTATTGAGGTCACATTATTATTCTGCTACGGTCATGTTTATCACGAATGTCGACATCTAAGGTATGAAAGCGGAATGGACGGAGGTAAAATTAAATGGAGCCCGTATGAATAGGCTTCATCTTTGCAAGGGTTGTTTTGCGTCTTGAGGTTTATTTGTCAGATAACTGTATCGTAAAATTTGTTATTATAATTTCATCGCAGTTCCTGCGTATTTCATACGTATAGTAAGACGGTATCGAAGATATTTTCATATCTGAATAGAATGAAAATCGAGCCGAACATACGTAATAAATCCTTTTTTACCTTTGTTGTAGGTATATGTTATCATCTGTTATCACAATTATTATGTTTTATTGTTAGCCAGGCAATTTATTTATCAATTATTTTTTATTTAGTGGAATAAAGTATTTGTGGTATAATGTGTATTTTTATTGTAATGCATAGCTGCACGCTTGACAAGTTAGTTTATAATTTTTCCTTCTCCGGCTAATTCTTTCCAAGCAAACTTCTTCCAGTATCACAACTTTAATTAAACTGAGTGAAATATTGCCAAAGTTATAAAATGTTTCGATAGCTCAACCAATACAAGTTGCTTCTATGAATTTCGTCTGAATTATTTGACGCAGTAGTGTAAATAAAAAGTGCAAATGTTGACGGCGCACGGCGATAGTGCCGTATAGACACCGGCGTAACATAGTAGACAGTTTTTAATTTCCGGCGGCTTCGGCCCCACCGCGAAAAAGTGTTAATTGCTTGTGCATCGGTGTTGCCGGAGATATGAACGGATCTAAAAACTATTACCGCTTCTGAAACAATGGATCAATATTCAATATTGTTTTAACTGTTCGCACTCGTTGACTCGCCGAAATACTGAAAATTGGTTTTAGTGAACTTCGTGCAATAGCGTGTTGTGATTTTTTTTGCTTACTTTTGACTGTTATTGCTCTTAATTGATACGTTTGACTTAGAATTGATTTTACAAAGAGACATAAAATGAAAACACTTTTTTTTGTAGATAAAACTCGAGTAAAAACTTACACAGGAAGTGTTAAAACAAATAAACCCCTATTGTTACTGATAAAACTATTATCTATTGACATCACCCTACTGACACGCAAGACTTTGTTAATTATTTTATTAAAAATAAAAATATAATTTTGTTTAACGAGTTTTAAATTAAAACTCCAATTTTGAAAAACTCATTAAACAGAATTTTTGATAATGTTATGCATCTAATAATACGACTATCTAACCCAAAAAGACTTATTCTTATATTATGTTAGAGAAAATATTAAAATATTCATGTGATTTTGAGCATTGATATTGGACTGAGTTATACCTGTAGGTAACCATAGAGGCAAAAGGACGAAACAGTGATCGCTGTGTCATTTGCATAGCTGCAGGCGTTCATTTACATGAGATATTCCATCAATTAAGCCGATTCATTGCTGAGGGAGGATCCACAATCGACTAGCCAAGAATTCATATCACTCTGGCATTAAATGGAAAAAGAAATAATATCGTTCTTGTTCTATCGGGTAAACTCAAATGGAAAGAAATAATTGAGATATCTAAAGGTGGTGGCAGAAAAATTTGATACCTACCAACCTTTATCGAAATCATTAAAATTAAATATTACCAAATAAATATTTACTTAAAAAATATTACATCTATTAACTATAGA
The DNA here is from genome assembly GCA_949319885.1 of Mecyna flavalis. Classification (NCBI taxonomy): domain Eukaryota; kingdom Metazoa; phylum Arthropoda; class Insecta; order Lepidoptera; family Crambidae; genus Mecyna; species Mecyna flavalis. The sequence goes on along the minus strand of OX439431.1, from coordinate 10,964,816 downwards.
GAGCTTGTACCACACCAAAAAGCCAACTAAAAACACTTTTTAATCTCCTATTTGTTGTTGTTACCGTTTCCTTCCTAATTTTTTTCAGATAAGCCTAATCGTAACCAAAATGTTCTTGGCCAAAACTTTATACTGAGGCTTCCTATAGTGCGATTTATATGTCTGAATAACTTATTTACAATTTTGTAACTTTGTAATGCGTGTTGCAAACTTCTTACCAGCAAGTAATCTGATTTTAATTATACTTATGCCAATAGGGTATCGGACAACTTGTCAAAGACCACATACTGTGGAACCAAGAAATGTAACCAGTGTCCCAGTGTACTGTTTCGTAAACCGCCGCTTATTTATATACTGTTAAATACGCCAGTTGCATATTTAACTAGTGCTAACTGCAGTTAACGGTAACTGACGCAGAACAAGTCAGTGGAAGTCTGCGAAAACAAGGAGATCCTTATTGAATTATTCATGGGGTGGATAAATAAGTCGAGCCCACAATCAAACCAGTTGGCGAACGTTTAATTGAATTGTGATGTACAAAGAAGGGTTGTGTGTGAAAAGTTGCCCGCTCGGCGAACTACTCCCACACATCATTAGTGACCGCTCGAAAAAGAAAAACTTACTTCATTACCGATGGAATTAATTGGCGATGAACGTACAATTATTGTTCAAGCAAAATGAGATGAAAAATAATCTGTGTTCTACTTTAATTTTGAATTAACTTAGTAACCCTTTTTGAAAACATATTCCCTAAGGTAATCGTTTGAGATGTTGATTATCCATGCAGGTATGTAGTTATTTATGACTAACCTAATTAGTTTTCTCACTTTTAGGTACGAGTACAATGATTAAATGATTCATGAAAGGCAAATAAATCAACTAAATCATGATTTTTATAAATTTTTAAATTGGGGATCGGATTGTGGCGAGTGAAATGCAGTTTTTCCGTTAATAAAATATTTATTTATCCCCTTTCTTCTTTAATTATTTTAAGTCGTCTTTCACTTCACTCGTCTTTCGCTATACGTACTCCTTCTCTTTCTCACTTGACTGCTTTAAAAAATTAAAAAAAATATGATTTAGTTGATTAAACAGGCGTTTAATTGCGAAAAATATTATTATTTTAAAATAAAACTGATTTGTCCGGGTATTAGACCGGGATTAAGCTCGCCATCTCTGGTGCAATAACCGACTTCTCAACTATTACAACAAATATGTTGATTTAAAAATAAGTATAAATCTTCTCGTTACCTGTTGAGCGTTGACCGACGGAAATATAAAGGGTAATTAATGGGTCAAAGTCAGTTGCAAGGACAACTTGCACAGGTGTGGATAAATTAATGCCACACACAACAGATACGGGTGCGGTGTGCCGCCCCTCAGATCATGGCCCCTCTATTGTCCTGCCTTGCGTGACTCCAGCCCCAAGGTTAGTACATATTATATCTATGTGTTTCAAATATTACCCTTTTTAATATCTTCCCATTAATCGACTCCTTCAAAGAATAATGACCGCGTGCTGTGTAGTTGGCAGAACTTTCAAGACATCGGTCTAAGATGGGTTGTCCGTCTTTAAGGAAAAGATATTGAGCAGGGTAACGGTGAAGGGATATGAGGGATGAGTGCAAAAAAGGGGGAATCAGGTCTTCGCCTCTTACATTCACCAATTGAAGCGGAATAGACAAGCTACTCCTCATACGCTGATCTTCTGTAGGGATACTTTCGCGGTCTAGCCATTCCATAGATAAGAACTGACTGCAGCACGGTTCTACTACAAATAAAAAATAAGAATAAAAAATAAATGAAAAGTGGTAAAACTATGATTTTAAAATACATTTTTAAATTAGGGCTTTACAAACTCCATTGATTGGCCTTGTATTTATCTGTCTTTTTTTTCCACTGACTCTAACAAGAATTGAAACAGCATACTCGAGCACAAGACATAAGTTTACTATTTTGAAATGTGTAAACTAAACTTGCCTGTATAAATTATACGCCGTTTATTCATTCATTAATTAATAATTTTCTACTTAGTGTGAAACTGCAATTACACAAAGCTAGGGTTTAAATTGTTAAACAATGAGTGTTCCCGCCGTACACGATTTGAAATTAAATCAACCGAAACGAGTTTGTAAATACATACATTAGAAAAAGTACATATTCTTGTTGCAGCCTCAGTTTTTGAGATACTATATGCCAATGTTTTTCAAGGTTTTTGTTAATTAAGTTAGTCTTAAACGATTTTTATAAAGCTTCTATTAACACTTTAATTAAACCTCATCCCTCAAGATTAGGGAAAGTTAATTACTTTTATAAATCAAGTATAATTTGCGCTGAAGAACAATTAGGCTAACAGAAATTAGATAATTATCCAACCGATTTGGCGCAGTGATTGAGAAGCTGGTGAGACAGGGATAAGGGCTAAATGACGTCGGGCCACTGGTTATCCTTATTTACAAAACGGTTGGCAAACACGGTGGCAAGCATTGGGAGAGGCATATGTCCATAAGTGGACTGCCACAGGCTAATGATTATGGCGAAATTAATTCGAAATTAATGGCGAATAGTTGTAAAATACTGCTTTCGTGTTGCAAGAGCTTGTCCGCACAAGGGTTCTGGTTCAATCGATGAGACCGATAGTTATAATCGAGTTTGTCTGTTAGGAAATCAATCATTTACAGTCCGGAATGTGGGAGTTGCTGGTGAGAAACACCCCTGTGCCTCGAAAAAGCACATAATTATGTTAATGCGTCGATCCTGCGCCTGATCTTGTGTAGCTGGTTAATTGTAAAGAAATAAACTGGCCGTTGTAGCTAACAACGCAGGAGGATATTAATAAACCAATTAAAAAAATGTTTCATGAATGAAATAGTATCTCGAAAGACGCTATACTATGAAAAGGGAAACGCCGAAAATAGGCCCAGAGTGCACAACATATTCAATTTCATGAATGAAATCTAAATATTCGTACTTGATTTTTCGCGTTTTTCTTTTTTAAGTAAAAGTCGGGAAAAACATTTATAAATTATTTAATATTTCAACGAGTATATCCTTTACATTTCACTACTGACGTTGTTTATACCGGTCCGAAACTTACGTTTTTATATTGCGTTAATCGATAGAGCGGAAAATATTTTATAAATTGTTAAATAATATTATTAAAGACAATTATATTTTTATAATTTTTTAAAGCATATTGCCTGCTTAATGGCGATATTAATACAGATATATTAGAAAAAATTCAATTTGTCCAGGTATCAGGCGGGAGTCCCGCCTGATACCTGGGTGGATCTACGAGGGCGGTCAAATGTCATGTCCTACGTGTTTACTCAATAACCATTCAATTTATATTTCAATAAAACAGTCATTCGGTTCTTATATAAGTAATGAACAAGGTTTTTATAAATTTACGGCTATAAAGAAATAAATAAAAACGTGATTAATAAAATATGCCCAAATATTAAGATTTTTGCCATGTCCGAAAAGCACTACTGCTCGTTCAATTAATTATATTAAATCATCATAACTGTTTTGAGCACACATTTTCTAAGAAATATATATTACGTTTATAACACTACCGATTAATAAAAAACAAAAATAGTTATCGAACCATTTAGTTCTCTAAATATTGGATCAAAAAAAGTTTACAAAATTAAGTCATTGGTCAGCGCAGTTCTTGTTTTCAAGATTATCGCAACTTTGAGACATAAGGTAGAACACTTAAGTGTGTGACCAGACACCCCGCCCTGCTCCCCAGTCGATCAACGCACTTCACCGCGGAAAAACGCACGTTGTTGGCTCTGATAAGTTTTTAAAGTTCATTCTACAACAATTGACATTTCTATAGTCATTGTTATTTCTCTATCTAAATTCAATTTATATTCATGCCTACGTTCTTTTGCAACAATTTAGAATAAAGATACAAGTGTTTAATAACGTAATCATAACATTAACTAGCTGCCACGCCTTTTAGACGTGTTTCGACTTGTCCTTTTCAAATTCATCATTTGTCTGAACGTCATTGTTCTAAATCTTGATGAAGGTGACAATGACGCTGGTTGAGAATAATGACAAATGTTGTTTATGACAATGACTTGCGTTGAGAATAATGATTTTATTTCTTTTTACAGTAATATTTCCTTGATATCGCTATGAAACTAACCTATCACGTATTGCTGCTACATGCTGATAGTCACCAAACAGGCGACCTGCATCAAAAAATAAGATCCATCACCAAAACCCTTTCTTCTAAAACATGGGCTATTAGAGAACCCACAATGCGAACTACTGACTGAAATAGATGCAATATCTGAAACCTGGAAGGACCTGGACTGTCAGTCTTTGTTTGGAGATCCTCATGCTCACAACTATTTCCTGACAGAGCCCATGACGAAGAAAAAGAGCCATGTACTGAGTACATGTATTGAGGGACGAAGTTCGGGTCGCTATCAGGCGACTAAAAAGCGGAAAAGCTACAGGAAGAGATGCCATACCAATTGAAACCATCAAAGCATCAGGGGAGTATGGTGTCGATATCTTTCATACCCTGTGTAACAAAATTTGGGAATCAGGAATCTGGCCCCGAAGTGGACTCACACAGTCTTCGTACCTCTACATAAAAAGGGCTCCACTAAAATATGCAGTAACTACCGCCTAATAGCCTTAATTTCACATGCAAGTAAAATTCTACTGCATATAAATCTAAGGAAATTTCTCCTGAACAGGCTGGTTTTGTGAAAGGGAGGGGTACTCGTGAGAAGATTCTGAATTTGCGCCAGATCATTGAAAAAGCCAGAAAGTTCAACAAGCCGACCTATATTTGCTTTGTTGACTTCTCAAAGGCGTTCAACTCAGTGAGGTGGCCAGTATTTTGGGAGACTCTCCTGGCTATGGAAACACCTAAACATCTGGTGCACCTTTCTTGGAAGCTTTATGAAGAAGGAACAGCATCGGTGAGAACGAACGACGTGTCGTCAAATCACTTTCATCCAAGTGCCGGGGTCCGTCAGGGCTGCATTTTATCACCATTGCTGTTTAACACCTACACAGAATTCATTATGAGAATAGCACTCGAGAATTGGTCAGACGGAATCACAATTGGAGGTTATAGAATTTAAAATTTGCAGTATGCAGATGACACAACCCTATTTGCAACAAGCATCGGCAATATTAAAGATAATCCCTGTTGAGTAAAATGGAGCAAGTTAGCCTTGATATCGGTCTGATTTTTTTTTATATGGGAGCAGTCTGGATGACCTCACTCCACCTGATGGTAAGCGGAAGTGAGGTCCAAATAAAATAAAAATTAAGGCTGACTGGCTCAATAGAACAAAGTACCCATTGAGCCAGTCACCCTCACCCTGAAGGCCTGCTTAGATGCCGCTTCACGCCCCGCCTAAAAAGCCCTGGATTATAGGAGGAAGGAAACACATGAGCCGGAAGGGCATTCCATGACCTAATGGCACGGGGCAAAAAAGAGGAACTATACCTCTTGGTACGGGCCACCAGTGTCTGGATGGTATGGGGATGGCAACGCAGTCCGGCGCGTGTTGTTCGGGAGTGAAAAGGGGAGGACGGGATGAGTTGGAATAACTCTTCAGAGCATTCCCCATTATAGAGACGGTAGAGAACACTAAAACTAGCAACGTCTCTACGTAACTGAAGAGGTTCTAGGGTCTTAGTCACTTCTTGATTATCGACAATACGGATATCACGTCGTCAACCTGTCGAGGGCCTCCAATAAGTACTTTGCGGAACCATCCCAGAGATGAGAGCAATATTCCACACACGGGCGAACCTGTGCCTTGTATAAGAGACAAAGCTGCACCGGAGTGAAAAATCGTCTCATACTGTTCATTCCGAGTTTACGGGAAGCTGTTCTGATGACGCTCTTGATATATTATTCCCGTTGGTTCAAGTTGCTACGAACATCGATGCCAAGGATGCTTAGGCTATCCTGTATTGGTAAGGGCGTGATCTGAAGAGTGGAATGGGAAAGAAAAGGAGAAGATTTGCAGAAAACAAACACACCTGTCAGGTGTTTTCTTGGCATTGAACTCGATGAGATTGCTGGCAACCCATTTGGATATGCGGTCCAGGACCTCGTCAAGCTCGGCGACAAGAAGATTCCTGTTTTCCTCGGTTTCGGTCTGTTTAGCCGCAAGTCTTCCGAAATATCGTGCGTGGACAGTGCTGTCATCCGCATAGCAATGAATATTACCTAGTGATAACATGTCATTGATATGCAGAAGAAACAAAGTCGGCGACAGGCATTGAGGCACTCCGGAATTTATTGGAAGGAAGCGAGAAGCGCGTCCATCACGGAGGACACGAATCCTGCGACCCTCCAGAAATCCCGCAATCCAGTCGCATAATAAGCGAGTTGGCAGACTATATGCCGGAAGCTTGGAAAAAAGCGAGGGATGCCAAACACAGTCAAAAGCCTTGGCAATATCCAGGCTAATAGCCATAGATTCACCATGCTTCTCCATATCCTCCCCCCAGAGGTGCGATACGTAAGCTAGAAGATCACCCGTGGACCGTTTTGGTCTGAAACTATACTGTCGGTCATGTAGTAATGATCTTCTAGTTAGCGGACAAGTTGGGAGTTGATTATCCGCTCAAACACCTTTCCAAATACAGAGGTTATGATGGCTATGGGTTTGGTACCTGCTTGGTACCTATACTATTTGGACACAGTTCCAAACCAACGATTTAATCATCCAAGAACTCGACATCAAACAGCGTCTTTCTTCCATCGTCCAATGTCGTATTCTCACTTTCTTTGGACATATCATACGTCGAGAAGACATCTGTCTTCATAGATCTCTATGGAGCGACTTGTGGTGCAGGGGAGAGTCGAAGGCGCTAGAGCGCGCAGTAGATCACCGATGCGATGGACCGACCAAGTCAAGGCTACATTCAATGGTCCACTCCATGAATGCACAAGAAGAGCTACAGTACGAGATGAGTGGTGGCGGATTGTAAAGGTTGCTACCACCCCTGATGTGACGACCACTCTGCCAAGAGTGTGACGACAAAGAAGAAGAAGAATATAGATCAATGTGGCCCTTTAAAGCATGTAATTTAAATGAATATTTTCAAAGATAACAGTTTTACAATGCAGGGACATAGCGGTTGAGGCAATAATATAGTATACATCAGAATAACACAGGCTATAATTTATAAAAATCCCGCGGGATAACGTCCTATAGTTCACGCGGGCGAAGCCGCGGGCGAAAGGTTAGGAAATTATATAAATTAAAAACAACAGATTGTTACTAGGTACTCATGATTAAAATCATGTTTCCTACAAAATTGGGTTTTATTCCTGATATTTCAAAAACATTTATAAGTTTGTCATTGTTATCAACACAGGTCATTGTTCTTTACAGAAATATCATTTTCCTAATACGCAATCATTATTCTGAACATATTTTTATCTTCTTTTGTCAATATTTTGATTAGTATAGGTCGGATTTGTGTGCTTTTAATATACAATTGCTTAGAATCTTGAAAACTATAGATCCTATATTGTACTGAAGCTCTGCACGTGGGTTGATAAAAAATCTAAATTTTTTATCAAAAATAACATTCTACGTAGATCCACCCACCTGGACAAATTGAATTTTTTCTAATATATCTGTATTATTAAAGACAAATTAATAAATGTATATTTATTTATTAATGATAAATTAGTATAAAACTACTTTTTATAATTATTATTATTTCACACTATAAAATGTTTACCGCTATATCGAAAAACGTAATTAATTTCGGACCAACCAACAAGAAGAATAAAAATAAATGATCAATGTCAGTGGCCGATGCACAAACCGTGCAGTGCCAAGAAAAAAGAAAAAAAAAGTATTGGGCCGAAATTAATTTACGTTTTTCGTTAAAGCGGTAAATATTTAATAGTGTTATTTAATAATTATTAATATTATAAAAGGTAGTTTTAAAACAATTTATCATTATTTATAAATATACATTTATTCATTGGTCTTTAATAATATTATTTAACACTTTATAAAATATTTACCGCTATATCGAAAAACGTAATTAAAAATAAACTGTTTCGGAACAATTTCTCATTTATTATCAAACATCAGAAGTGACATGTAAACATCATGTAAAGGAAAAAATCGTTGAAATACTTAATTATTTATAAATGTTTTTCCCAACTTATACTGAAAAAAGAAGAAGGCGATAAATCAAGTACGAATATTTAGATTTCATTCATGTGATTGAATATGTTGTGCACTCTGGGCCTAAGTTACTATGGCTGTCTGGCAATCCCCTTTGTAACTAATGGAGACTGTCCACCAGGCGACGGCAGAAGGATGACACAACAGGTCCCGGGGGCGGAGGATAACACTCGCAGTAAAAAGGGCAGCATTAATATTCCCCCTCAAGCTCGTGCTAGAGTTGCTCTCAGCTAAAGTGGAACGTCATTGGAATAGAACGAGTCAGACGCAGGAATTAGCTTTTGTAATCTAATCTTAAGCTTTTTTGTTTAGGGTAGTATTGGTGTAGCTAAAATAGGTACACAGTGCTTCTGAAAATACCTCGAAATGTATTAAAATCAAAATCAAATCAAAAATAGCTTTATCCTAACAGGCAACCAAAGAAGCACTTATGAATTGTCATATATAATAATAATTAGCTATAAAATATTATATTTATTTACTGCAAATAAAAAAATGTCAGGCTATTTTAACTTTCTTTATTTCTATACTATATATAAGTAGGTTGGCGGGAAAGCAGCCTGAAAAATCGAGAAGAGACAAAAACGCAGAGCCAACGTCAGCGTCAACATCCTCACTCCGGCGCTCTCACCTGAAAAAACAAGGTTACATTAGCTATGAGGCCTCAACGTGCAAATCTACGTCAATTTGCTAACGAGACAATCAAAATTAAAAAATTAGTGAAGCTTGTCAATTACTACACACACAAGGTCTATTATAATAGAGATTGAAGAGTAATCTTTGCTCTGAAGGCTGTGGTAATTTAGAGTAGATAATTATGATTTCCTTGAATTACTCAAGTATATTTTTTCCACTATTCATTTCATGTGCCAAATAGAACAATTTTTGTAAAACACAAACCAGGTCAAACATTTAAAAACTCGTTACGCGTAAGTTGACTCGTTATAGTACGGCCTTGGCGATCCACTTTTCATTTACGTTTATTGCTGAACAATAAATGGGGCTACAGGATTTTCAACTGGCTCGTTTGCGCAGTCAATATTAAATAGTGCTCTGACGTAACGTCGACACGAGACGTCGCAGAATAAGCTCACCGTCTTAAAAATGTTTACGGAACTGCACGAAAAACGACGCCCTAAACTGTAGCTCCTAATAAAGGAAAACATAAAGAGCGGAAAGCCCAAATATTTCTCGGCAATTGATAGGTACAGCAGTAAAGTGGGAGCGCCAACAGCAGATTTATAGGGCGCCGCCGAGTGCGTGCTTTAATAAAAAAATCACAAAGGTAATTCGCGCGACAAGTTATTACTGGGCTAGAAATATATATGGCTCTCATATTCTCATATGAATAAACGGGCGCCACTTTAGTGCTGTATGTACTGTTCTATAATTTATCGTCTTTTTATTTTAACTTACGGATGTTAGGTGCGGATGGAGCTTGGTTTTATAGTAAGAGGTCTTAATATTGCAAACAGTCCTTACCAGTATGTGAAATTTTTGTGTGATTTTATTTAAAATCTTAAAAACATTATTGAACAAATTGATGATAATATTTAGACGCATATTCAAAACAGACGTATTGTTGATCTGTGCACCATAGAGTAGGTATTATTGAATATGGTGCACCAAATGTTTAATCAAAGGGAGACTAGGATGTCACACCTCCACTTTACGAAATCGTGTTGACCATGATTGATCACTCAAAAGTAATATAGTAAAACTTAATTTCAAATCCAATCATGATTGCTGGTAATATATTCCGTCTTATTCCTCCGTAATGTTCTGCTCGGTCAGCGTCGAAGTTGTGATAAAACATGTGTAGTGGGCAGTCGGAGCGCTACATATCTTCATTAGACGCGTAATGCGACACGGGGGAAATACTGCCTCCGCCGCCGATCGCGCGACAATCCGTCATCGCCGCTGCTATCAAACAATTTACACAAGTATTGAAATAATTAATCAGATAACTGTATTCAGCAGGTTTTTAATCCAAATCAATAAAGAAAAACCATTTTTAACAATAATATTTTGATAGCTGTCATAATAATTTTTTATCGACTCACGAATGGCTGTCTCTGGGTTGCCACCTCAAAATCTTTTAATTAATCAATTTTTATTACACATTTTTTAAAATTAATATTAAAACGATTAAAATAATTGCTTCATTCTCTAAACGCTAACAGTCGGCCGTCCTTTAAACGGAATGACCCTATTCCGGCTCGGCCATTCGGGTGATTTGTATGACTCTATACAAAACAATGGTAAATTATGAATTTGAAACACAAGAAAAGGGCAAACCAAAATAGAATTAAACAAAATCACGATAATAATAAAGATAAAATTTAGACTAATCAATCCTGAATTCCTGATTAGATGTGCCTTCTTAGCAGATAAGTTCCATGTCCGATTGAGTTGGGATACCTGTGGACGAAATGTTTATTATTAACGAGCACTGAACGAGTACAATGTATTGGCTCTTTAATTTAAAGTGATCACCACAATAACATGGCATGTTTCACTTTAAATATGTCCCCTAAATAGGTTGAAGTGATCACCACAGTATGTAGTATATTTCACTTTTAATACATCTCTAAAATGGTTGAAGTGAGCACTACAGGTAAGTAGCATGTTTCACTTTTATTACATCTCTAAATAGGTTCAAGTGAGCACCACAGGTAAGTAGCATGTTTCACTTTTATTACATCTCTAAATAGGTTCAAGTGAGCACCACAGGTAAGTAGCATGTTTCACTTTTATTACATCTCTAAATAGGTTCAAGTGAGCACCACAGGTAAGTAGCATGTTTCACTTTTATTACATCTCTAAATAGGTTCAAGTGAGCACCACAGGTAAGTAGCATGTTTCACTTTTATTACACCTCTAAATAGGTTCAAGTGAGCACCACAGGTAAGTAGCATGTTTCACTTTTATTACATCTCTAAATAGGTTCAAGTGAGCACCACAGGTAAGTAGCATGTTTCACTTTTATTACATCTCTAAATAATAGGTTAAAGTGAGCACCACAGGTAAGTAGCATGTTTCACTTTTATTACATCTCTAAATAGGTTCAAGTGAGCACCACAGGTAAGTAGCATGTTTCACTTTTATTACATCTCTAAATAGGTTCAAGTGAGCACTACAGGTAAGTAGCATGTTTCACTTTTGTTACGTCTCTAAATAGGTTCAAGTGAGCACTACAGGTAAGTAGCATGTTTCACTTTTAGATGGAAAATAAAATGACACTTACACATGTTTTTTTTCACAATGCATCAGACATGAACTTTTAGCCAATATATAGGATGACTTGACCTAGTTGCAGACCTGAAACGTATTCTGTTAGGATAGAGACTATAACGTGGTATATACTAATTAATATAATACAAGAATACATCCAACTATATACATATGTATGTACATGTATGGATGGATAAAGGAATATTATAGGAGGCTACATAAATGTATAAATATTAAGTTTCTGAACACTCATTGCTGTCGCTACTGGAGTCACTATTATTATTATCGTCATCACCATCAGACGTAGTAATAGTAATCCACTTCTTTAGAGCATCAGCAGGGTATACACTTTTGTATTTGCGTTTTGCATGGCCCTCAATACTGGAGACCTCGTACCTATCATTATTAAGAACAGCACTAATTTTGTAGGGTTCTCTAAATTTGGGTAATAACTTTTTGCTTTTACCATTTGCAGGGATGTGATAGTTTGGAATCATAACAAGATCCCCGAGTGCGAAGAATTTAGTGGGCGATTTCTTACTATCGTAATAAGCTTTCATTGCCGTTTGGTTTTTCTCTATATTTTGTTCGGCCATTCTCCGAGCTGATTCTCTCGTAGAATCCAAGTCCGTTACGCAAGAGTCTACCTCGGATATGTTCGTACATTGCATATTGATATCTAGATCCGTCTCATTCGATTCCGTAGGCGACGTCAATTGAGGATTTTCAAGGTCATTCTGAATGGAATTTAAGACAGAACCCTCGCTAGGATTAACTGTTCTATGACCAAAAACAATCTCTGAAGGGGATGTTCCGGTGCTCTTATTTCGTGTATTATTCAGACTCCATTGTATTTTACTTAAATGTTCATCCCAACATCGTTCATCGCAGCCATGATTAGATGCAGCAACTGACTCCAATATCGTTCGGTTATACCGCTCTATCTGGCCGTTAGCGCGGGGTGTGGCAACTGCATTCAAAACATGTTTCGCGCCGATAGACTTAACATATGCCTCAAAGGTTGATGATATGAAACTAGTCCCCCTATCAGATATTATAACTTTTGGGCATCCGATTATACTGAAAATCTCAGTAAGGATTTTGATGGTAGTTTTGCTTTTCAAATTCTTAACGGCCTTAATAAAGATACATTTACTAAAACCATCAATGATACCTAATATGTGTTGTTATGTTGTTTTATTTTTAAATGTATTTATTTAAACTCCTTTTCATTTATAATATACTTTATTGATAACACTGTTTTACAATAGTTTTATTTTAATATTTAAGGAGCACGTTTTTACTTTTCAGATTATCAAAGCAGAGAGAAGGAGTGTTGCCAGTCCATAGACAATTTTATTTTCTAGTGTTGTCTTTACAATAGTGCTGTCAACACCTTCTCCTATTTTTAAAATTACAGTATACAATTTTAAAAATACTTATCAAAACATATTAAATTATCTTAACAATTTTAAAATTTTATTTACTTTACATACATTTACTTTATAAATTTAACAACTTTACTTTCTTTACATTTACATTATAACTTTTACAACTTTCTACTTTCATTACATTTACTTTGTAGCTTTTACAACTTTCTACTTTCATAAAACTTTATCTCTATAAACTTATTAAGTTACATGAAATCCTTATTTATTTACATATCTTGTATTTTATTTTACTTATACATTTGTAACAAAACTTATTAAGTTATCAAAAAAGTTTTAAACATTGAATTTGTTTTTTAAACGTTTAACAATCTAAATTTTAAACAATGAATTTAAACATCTTTTAATCTTATAATAGGTTATACAATGTTATTTTTATTTAACTATTAAGTACTTATTCTTAAACAGACTTACTTTTACTTATTCAATACAATACATACTTATTCCAAAACTATAATAGTTTAAGTAATATTTAGTAACTAAACTAATGAACAATTTTTAAACAATGAATTTGAAATTTTTCTTTAAACAAAGGTTTTGTAAACAAATCTGCAATTTGGTTATTAGTTGGACAATACTTTATATCTATAGTACCTGTTTTATAATTTTCATGAATAAAATAATATCTTACATCAATATGTTTAGAGCGTTTACTAAATGATCCTGTTTTAATTAATTGAATTGAGCTCTGATTATCAATATTTAATACAATTTTAATTTCTTGAACTGTAAGCTCATTCAAAAATGTTTTTCAGTATAGACATTCTTTACAACAATCAGATGCTGCGATGTACTCCGCTTCTGTTGAAGATAAAGAAACTATTGGTTGTCTCTTTGAGCACCATGACACTGGTCCATCTGATAACATTATGACAAAGCCTGTAGTACTTCTTCTTGTTTCAATACAGTTGGCATAATTGTTGGATTTTCTGTTTTCTTACTTGCTTCATTTACTGCTTGGCTTATATCTGGTCTTGATCTTGTAGATAAATACAGTAGACCTCCTACTAGTTCTCTGTATGGAAAATTATATGTATCTTTTACAATCCTTTCAGTCTTCTTGTCAGTATTGCATGGTGTACTTGCTGGTTTAGAATCAAACATGTTAAATCGCTTTAGTAGTTTTTCTGTGTAGTTTTGTTGATAAAGTAGTATTCCTTCTTTACTTCTTTTTAATTCAAATCCAATATAGTTTGTAGGTTTCTCATAAGTTTTTATTTTAAATTCTTTTTCCAGGTGATCAAGTATTTTTAGTAGCTTTTCCTTATGTTTTGTTATAGCGAGTCCATCGTCCACATAAATTGCAATTATTATCTCTTTGTCTTCTGTAGAAAAAACACACTGGTCTGTTTTTGTAGGTTTTAATCCAAGTTTGGACATAGTTTCTGTAAACTTTTTATTCCATGTTATTGGAGCCTGTTTTAGCCCATATAATGCCTTTTTCAATTTACAAACTTTATTAGGTTCTTCAATATACCCTTCTGGTACATTCATAAAAATATCTTCTGTTAGTTCTCCATATAAGAATGCTGTTTTGACATCAAATGTTATGATGTCATAATCCTTCGAAGCGGCAATTGCAAAAAGTGATTTTAATGCTGACTGACTTACGACTGGACTGTATATCTCTTGGTAGTCAATATCTCTTTGTTCGAAGCCTCTTACAACCAGTCTTGCTTTGTAGGTGCCATCAGCTTTTATGCAAAATACCCATTTATTACTAAGTATTTTATTTCCCTTTGCCTTTTCCTTATCTACTATTTCCCATGTCATATTACTTGCCAGTGATTCCTTCTCCGAATTTATAGCCTTCTCCCAATTATTTCTTTCAGGTGATTTCATAACTTCCTCATAGGTAAGTAATACATAATCTTGCAGGTAAATTGGTTTCCTTTTTCTTCTTGTATTTGTAGGTTGTATTTCTTCTTCTGTATTATTTTCCATAGTTTTATTAATGTTAGATTCATGATCTGTTATATTCTGATTATTTTCTTCATCCTGTATATTATTATTTATTATTTCTGTTTCTTCAAACTCATTACTTTCTTCTTCTTCATATTTATTATTTTCTTCTTCTTCATAATTTTTATTTTCTTCTTCAGATTCTGTTTCATCATCATTATTATTATTATATGCTGTTCTCTTCTGGTATTGATATATTATATCATTTTCTGTTTCTGTATTTTTATTAACCTGAAAAACAACATCCCTAGCAATTTCTATCTTTTTATCCTTTTCATTCCAACGTCTATATCCATTATTGGCATATCCAACCATTATTAACTTCTTACATCTTGGATCTAGCTTCTTCATAAATATGGTTGTAATTGTTTAGCAAATACTGTTATACCAAATTTTTGCATGTTAGATATATTAGGTTTTTTTCCGTACCACATTTCATATGGAGTCTTAAATTTTAATGATTCACATGGTAGTCTATTTAAAATATATGTAGCACAGTACATAGCTTCACCCCACATTTCTTTTCCAAGTTTTGAATCAAATAATAAAGCTCTTGTCTTTTCTAATAACGTTCGGTTTAATCTTTCTGCCTTACCATTTAATTGAGGAGTGTATGGTACTGTTAGATCAAGCTTTATTCCTTTATTCATGCACCACTGTTTGAAATCATTACTGGTAAACTCACCTCCATTATCACACCTTATGGTTGAAACTTTTTCTTTTCTTTCTCTTTCTACTTCTTGTATATAATTTATTAATTTATTTTTAACTTCACTTTTATACTCCAATAAATATACTTTTGTTAAATGTGTGTAGTCATCCATTATTGTTAGAACATAATTATATCCATCATATGTTTTACAATCAAACGGTCCACATACATCTGTATGTATCAGCTGTAGTGGTCTCTCAGCCCTTGATCTTGTGGTATTAAAAGGTAGCCTGGTTTGTTTAGCTTGAGTGCATATTTCACACATATCTTTTATTTGTTTATCTCCTTGAATATTTATTCCATCTGCTACTTGTGGTAATTTTTCTAATATTGTTTTTCCTGGGTGTCCTAATCTTTGGTGCCATTCTAATGCAGTTCCATTAACTTTCATTAACATAGTCTTTTCTTGTATATTATTTTTGTTTAATTTAACTGTGTATAAACCATTTTCCTTTTGTCCCGTTAATATTATTTTATTTTCCTTATATATCTTTACTTTATTTTTGGTGAAAACAACAGTTCCATCATTGTTTGTAACTGAATTTACTGATAATAAGTTTTGTGATAGATCAGGAACATATAATGCATTTTTCAAATAATAGCCGTCACCACTTACTGTTCCTTCTCCTTGTACTTTTAATGCTTCGTCATTTGCAGTTAAGACGGTTGAAGTTTTTTCTTTAAAATTACTTATTATTTCACAATTATTTATCATATGAGTTGTACAGCCTGAATCTACTGTTTGAGCGATCCGACATCGTAATCACGGTAAGTACCTACTTTTCTCTTTAGTTTTAATTTTTAATACAATGTGTAGGTAAGTATTATAGTTTAATATCGAAGTATACTAAATAATTTATATTTATTTTGATTTATATAAAATTGTGAGTTGGGAAAAGGAACAGGACAAAACAAAAACAGCATTAGTGGTATATAATCAGACCTTAAAATATTTAGTTTCAGAATAAGACAATATTCGAGATATATTTTACAAAAGAAAACCATGTAGATATGTAGAATTATGTGTATAAATAAGTTATCCATTTCATTATTTTGCATTATTATTATTTTATAGCCTAATTGATTTCATTTCTTTATTTAATATCCTTACAGACTCCTACTTAACAGTGCTTCCAAGCTTGCTAAGTACAATAAAAGCTGCTTAACTATGTGTGTATGAATTTACAACAAATTACCTAGTGATCTGAAAATGCTAAACTTAAAAATTAAATTGTATGAATGGTTAATAAACAACAACTTCTATAGTATAAAACAATTCCTAGAATGAAAAGAACAATAATAGCGTTGCTGTAATATAATACTTAATAATTTTGCTATGGGAATTGTTATTACAAATATTTGCATGCTATGTTTAATCTTGGGAAAACATGTTTGTTCTATTTTTGTACTGTAAGACCTTTTTATATCATGTTTTATGAAAATGAATATATTATTATTCCTTTGTTTATTTTTATACACATAAATTATAATTCATAATACTTTATAATAAATAAATAGCTCTCATATTATAAGTCGAGTCATATTAATTATTTTTAGGTTTGTCGTTTTTTTATTTTTTTATTTTGGTATTTGTTATAATATTTATTAGTTTATTTTATTTGTATATGTGTATTAATATCAATATAAGTATGTTTATAAATTTTCCAAAGACAAGAAGTTATATCACAATGTTTTCCAATTGAACCCGAAGGTTGATTGGTAGAAAATGCCTTGTGTTGTACATGAAGTTTAAATAAATAATCAAATAACCTTGTGTGCACAAATCTTGAATACTATACATCAATTCTGCATGTAAACAAAATACATTTTAAATACCAACATCACCAACTCATCGTTGGTAATTATGTACTAAAAGCAAAAATGGGTCATACACAAAAGTAGTGATGGGTTTTATTAAAGGCACAGCCAAGTATTTGGAGACATTGTGATGATTCCATTACACTACATGCCCATGTTGTACAAAACTGTACAAAACAATGTCATGCATTGAGGTATGTGTTAATAACTGCATAATTTTGTTATTCTTATCCGAAATAGTCGTGATAAGGTCTCAGTATAACCGTAATTAGTTAAACTAGACACCTGCATCTAAAATATACGCTTTCAATGCGTTCTGTTCTGGCCATTGAGCATGAAGTAAACAAAGAATAGGTACATACCGATATCAGCACTATAAATACCTCTGGATTCGTGGCACTTCTGAATTATTGAAATAATTAATCAGATAACTGTATTCAGCAGGTTTTTAATCCAAATCAATAAAGAAAAACCATTTTTAACAATAATATTTTGATAGCTGTCATAATAATTTTTTATCGACTCACGAATGGCCGTCTCTGGGTTGCCACCTCAAAATCTTTTAATTAATCAATTTTTATTACACATTTTTTAAAATTAATATTAAAACGATTAAAATAATTGCTTCATTCTCTAAACGCTAACACAAGAATATGTTTCTATACATACGACAGGCGAACGTCTCGGCTTCTCATGGGTGCTATTTACTAGGTGATAGAAAATGATAAGATCTTTTATCCTGCTACTATTTAATCGCGTTTATAAGAATGTATGTATGTCGTTACTGTTTCACAGAAACTACTCAACTGAATGTGATGACATTCTGCAATTAGAATCACCTTTCGTCACATAATATACAGGACAAAAACGGCCATCATTCATATCAAGTCATCGTTACGGTAAATAGATA
The DNA here is from genome assembly GCA_949319885.1 of Mecyna flavalis. NCBI lineage: Eukaryota > Metazoa > Arthropoda > Insecta > Lepidoptera > Crambidae > Mecyna > Mecyna flavalis. The sequence continues at coordinate 10,946,525 of OX439431.1, read as the reverse complement.
CTGAGACTGAGAGCTATTGAAGAAAACAAATTTAGCTAAGAACAACCGCTTAAAAGTGTATAATCCAGTCTACATAAAACATCTTATCCTGAAAACATATTTAAATCAGTAACAAAATATGAAATAAAGAACGCTCCAGCGAATTTCTAGGCAAGTAAAACACAATATGTTAAGTTTTGGCCGGATTCACTGTTGGCAGAAGATCGCAGAGATCCAGATAATGTCACCATAACAGATTATATCTTGGCACACAATCCCTCGTACCATTCAAGACATCACACGCATTTATACGACTCCATTGTTTGAATGGATCATTAAAATATTCAAGTTTGTTCCCGTTCTGTGCTCGTTCGAGAACTTGAATTCAGATGCAACTATTCTATTCTACAAACAATAGAATAAAATAATGCCCGGAACATAAATTGTTTGGCACGAGAGGTAGTAAGCAAGTTTACAACCTGAAAACGCAGACAGTGCACACGGATTCGCCTCGAATGGTGTTTTGTGTTCCAACACTCGGAATTATTTTGTGTTAAATGTCGGTTTTGATGTGTATTTGAATCGTACATAATGCTATTACGCAAAACAAGATAAATGGTCAAACTTAACACCATATAATACAATATGTCCAATGCAGGTTTTTTTCACGAATACTGAAGCATATGCCAAGATAAAAAAATAATAAAGAAATATTGATACCTGGTATTAAATTACCTACAGATGAAACTGATTAGGTTTGTATTACGAACGATATGAATCGAACCTTAATTTTTTTACTTATTTATGTAAAGCATGACAATAACTTTTTAAAACTGATCTAAAGACAGCCTGATTAGTAAATAAGCCTTTGCTTGGCTGAATTCCACACAAACAAGAATTTGTCTCTGGATCTAAATGGTTGTCGCACCGTCGGATCTAGCCTTAGAGTAGAACATATGGAGATGCCCTATTGATCTATACAAAAAATTGCTTATATGAATATACATCGAATCGACACTTGCCTTACAAATATATACTTATCTCTTTTCATCTAAGTGATTGTTGCGTATGAAAAAAGAGACAGATATCTTTGCATTGTACCCATTTTGGCAACACTTTTTAGTGACGTCACACAGTTTTTGACGCGTGCCGGTTTCGCCATATTGTGTTCCAGCTAGTGATGTGGCACAATATTTTTATGTATCGATACGTTTTAGATAGCTAAATTCTGCAATGGTATATTTCTGCAGATTTCCTGTAAGTGAAACATTAAAGAAGAAATATATTATAGAGTTAATAGGTGGGGAAAATATAAATCCGCGACATAAAAGCACGTTTGCTCGCTACACTTCAACGAAAACTGGTTTTACAGAACTCTCGACATAACAAGATTACGTGATGGTAGTATGAAATAGTACAGTATCTTCACTTTATCTTCTGTTTAGGATTTTTGGAAAAATGTAATAGGTTTATTAACCATGTGAAGTTGAAATTTCCATAATAATATATATAACTAACCTATTGTTATATTAAGGCACTGCATCATCATTATTTTGTGATAGGAAAATAAGAAACTATTTATAGATTTCTAACAAAATATGTGCATTTATGATCGACACGTAAACTTGTATCGATAAATATATCGATATACAATATTGGTTGCACTACGGTCGAGCGCTATCATTGGTGGCGCCATTTTGTGTTCCAACTTTAGGTATACACGTTTTGAACCTACTTAGGGCATCTCCATGTGTTCTACTCTAAGGATCTAGCCCTCATATTTGTCACAAATTCTTGGGTTATTTACTCTATGGCTTCAGATAACGTACGTAGGCCATATGACTAATCTGTTATTTACTTAGATTCTCAAGTTCTAGAAATTTTTATGCAAAACTGTTTGATATTTGCTGTCTGAATAAATGCACGACTATGCCTCCAATCATGTGGTAACTGTTTTTTGTAATTAACAGTCACAGAAACAGACCAAAAACCCAGGAACGAGTCCCACGAGCCCTGACGCATAGTAGATCAGGGATGATGGTACAATACGGTTGTAACTCTAAATGTACAATATACCAGGTTTACAATCATCCAGTACGTTAACTACTTGTCTTAACACTGACGTGAGGTATTTACAGTTAAAATAGCTTTGTACAAGCATTCCGACATGTTAATAACTCATTACTGTTACAACCAAATTGTACTGTGTTGAAACACACATCTCGCACCGCAAGAGGCCTCCACCTGCACAATCTGTTCGTCCTAAGGGTAATTGAAGTAATAAATCCACGAGAGCGGCAACTACGACTTACAGCCACCACTTCCAACGATACGACAATTAAACCCATTCTCAATGTCACATAGGTTAGTTCTAATACTATCGCTTTGATACTATTAAAACGAGCACGTAAGCAAAATCCTTTCGTTCTTTTTTAATTAGACCTTTTTCAGGATATGAAAAAACGTAAAGAATTTTTATACGATCGTGAACCGTGAAGTTCTCATCTTATAAAACTTTTTGGTAACCACTACCACCGAAGTACATCTGCGTTCTTATTTTGAAGATTTATTTATTAATCTGTGGTATGTATAGTGTTGGTCCGGGAATATAGCAAGCTACATTTTTATTCCATACCACTGAATATATATATATATAATAGTACTAACGTATTCCACACTTTGGTTGTGTGGCAGATAATTGGGTGAATAACATACAGTTTTCAGAGAAAATGTCCAGAGTAGGAAGCCGCAGCGGCGGAAGGCTGATGCATTTGTTTTTTTTATTGTGAGTAAAATTATATTTTAACTTTGTATCCCTTTTTTTTTGTTTTTTGACGAGCCATTTGGTGTAATGGTCGAGAAGTCGGCTATTACACCAGAGGTCGCGGGTTCGATCCCCGCACGGTACAAACATTTGTGTGCATGAACATGTCTGTTTGTATCGGTCTGGGTCATCATTTCAGCCGGAAGACGTCCACTGCTGGACAAAGGCCTCCCCCAAGGATCTCCAAGCCGATCGGTCCTGCGCCACCCGCATCCAGTGGATTCCGGCGACCTTTACAAGATCATCGGTCCATCTTGTAGGAGGCCTACCACGGCTGCGTTTCCCAATACGTGGCCACCACTCGAGGACCTTTCCGCCCCAACGGCCGTCAGTCCTCCTTGCAATGTGCCCTGCCCACTGCCACTTAAGGCGCTCCTTTACGTCAAGTTTTGGTATTTGAGGGGGTGAAGCAGACGCAACAAGCAAGGGGGCCCCGCGCGTCCCGCGCGCGTTCTTATTTTGACACCATCCTTATGCTAGGGTCACACTATCGCGAAATCTTCGTGGCGACCTACGACGAAGTGCTTGGCCATATCAATCAAGAATCAAGAAGAATCAAGAATCAAATTCATTTATTCAATTTTGGCTCGTATTATAGCACATATGAATGTCAAATTTTCATATCATATCGCTATGTGATGAAAATTTTTTTTTGTTCTGTGTCTGGATGTTTATTTGTATTGAAGTATATATTTGTGGTACCTTCGTTGTTTCTGATACCCATAACACAGTGCTTACGCTTACTTTGGGGTCAGATCAATGTATGTGATGTTGTCCAATTTTATTATTCATTCATTTCGTATGAATTTTATTTAATTTTGTATGAATTCTAATATCTCAAAAGTTTAAACACGTTCAAAGTCAAACAGCTCGGCGTCTTGCAATGAACTAAAGCGCGCAAAGTGTAGCCAGCCAACCGCACGAACTTTGTCGCGATAAAACCCTTTGATGTGCGGCAAAATACCCACAGCGTCGCTATAGGCGTTTGTTGTCGCGACTAGCACGAACTATTTGGCCAGACGTGTCGCGACAACGCGTTATCGCAAAACTGTGGCCCCAGCATTATTCTGATGCAAGGATATAAAAGGGTATATTAAGCCGAATACTATGTAATCAGACCATTATTCTGAACAACTAGTACGAAATCTTATTTTCGAAAACGAGAAAAAAACAACCTTTCATTCAAATGTCAGTTTCTATGAAAAAGATTTCTAGAAGTTTTCGATGAAAACTTGTTTTTTTTTCTTCTCGACAACGAAAAAAATATAGGGTAGTGACACCGGTTTGCTGGCCAGCACCGGTTTCTGACCACTTCACATGTTTTTTTGAATAATTAATAGATAGTCTATAGACAGCTCATTTCTAATTTCGCGCCAGTCGACCTTGACTAATTCCACGGTTCTTAATCCAACAGCATGGCTTTATAATTTGCGAACTGAGCCCTCAGTCGCCATTTCAAAAGGGTTTCTGCCAAACTTAGAAAAAAATCCCAGTCCCGGCGCAAAAGAATTGAATCTCAGATTTTAGATAATTATTATTAGTAGAAACAATAATCAAGTGTCACTATTTCCTGATTCGGGATTATTCCCGACTGCCCCTACCAAATCTGCCACCAGTAGGGGCAGTCAAAACTTTTTAATTCCGTCGACGCTAGTAGGGGCAGGCGAAACTAATTTAGGTTCCGTCTGCCCCCACTAGGGGCAGACGGAATTAAAAAGTCGGAGTTAAAGGAACTAAAAAGTCTCGACTGCCCCTACTGGTTATTTAGATAGGTAGGTAGCTACCCCAGTAGATGCCTATTATAGTACCGTACCAAATTAACGGATTTTAATGAACCAGCAAAGATAGTCAACAAGCGTTAGCGAAAAAGCAACAAAACTTTGAATGTCAATAAGGTTGAAAATCGCTTGCACTTGTTTTTTTAACTTCAGATCAATAGATTAACAAAAAAAACAGGTGCAAGCGATTTTCGACCTTATCGACAATTACCAAAATAACGGATTTTAATGAACCAGCAAAGATAGTCAACAAGCATTTGCGAAAAAGCAACAAAATTTTTAATGTCAATAAGGTTAAAAATCGCTTGCACTTGTTTTTTTAACTTCAGATCAATAGATTAACAAAAAAAACCGGCCAAGTGCGAGTCGGACTCGCCCATGAAGGGTTCCGTAGCAGCAAGTATCATCATAATATAAAAGTTCTTGTAATGGAGAATGTTAGCTAGTTTCGATTTTTAACTTTTCTTATAGTCCATATGAAATAAAAAAAGTGTGTATAAAAATTATTTCGATATGTCACTTAGTTCCCGAGATATTGAATTTTAAACGGCGCGAGTGTTGGCCGGCCGGAGCTCGTTGCGGTGACGTCACTTTACACCCTCTCACGCAGTACGTTGCGCGCTCTGGTACGGTTATTTCGTAGTGAACCGTACCGGAGCGCGCAACGTACTATGACCTGTGACGTCATTGTACTGCAGCGCCAGCATGGCCGACGCGCGGCGAACGGGATTTTTAAATGTCTATAAAATCTAAACTAATTAATATTTTGGCATGGAACAAAAATGAAAAAATAATGTGTTTATATTCACATAGGCTTTACTGTGACAAAGTTACAAGCTGTTTCGCATACCTAGTAACATTCTCCATTCTTTGTAAGTTTGATCGACGTTTTTATATTTGAGTTGATTGAATGAGAGGAAAATTGCGGTTTACGATTTATGACGTTTTAAAAAAAAACTAATTACTTGATCTCGTTCAAACCAATTTTCAATGGAAGTTTGCATAATAATGTACATCATATATTTTTTTTAGATTTATCGCTCTCTTATTTTAGAAGTTACAGGGGGGGACCAACATTTTACCACTTTGGAAGTGTCTCTCGCGCAAACTATTCAGTTTAGAAAAAGATGATATAAGAAACCTTATTATCATTTCAAAAGACCTATCCATAGATACCCCACACGTAAGGATTGGATGAAAAAAATTTTTTTGAGTTTCAGTTCTAAGTATGGAGAGCCCCCAAAATTTATTATTATTTTTCTATTTTTGTATGAAAATCTTAATGCGGTTCACAGAATACATCTACTTACTAATTTTCAACAGTATAGCTCTTATAGTTTTGGTAAAAAGTGGCTGTGACATACGGACGGACAGACAGACAGACATGACGAATCCATAAGGGTTCCGTTTTTTGCCATTTGGCTACGGAACCCTAAAAACAGGTGCAAGCGATTTTCGACCTTATCGACAATTACCAAAATAACGGATTTTAATGAACCAGCAAAGATAGTCAACAAGCATTTGAGAAAAAGCAACAAAATTTTGAATGTCAATAAGGTTGAAAATCGCTTGCACCTGTTTTTTTAACTTCAGATCAATAGACTAACAAAAAAACAGGTGCAAGCGATTTTCGACCTTATCGACATTTACCAAAATAACGGATTTTAATGAACCAGCAAAGATAGTCAACAAGCGTTTGCGAAAAAGCAACAAAATTTTTAATGTCAATAAGGTTAAAAATCGCTTGCACCTGTTTTTTTTATTTTAGATCAATAAACTATGTTTTCCCTACATTCATTTGTTTTCCCTACATTCATTTGTTTTCCCGACATTCATTTGTTTTCCCGACACTCATTTTGTTTTCCCGACATTCATTTGTTTTCCGAAATTTTCACACATTTTATTAAATGTATTGGTCTTTTTTGAAATACAAGTGTAAATTAAATACATAGCGATAGTTACCCTTAGGCCGCGTGGTCCGATCGGCTTGTCCGATCGATCGGACCACTATGTTTTTTATTTCCTGTTGGTTCGATTGATCGAACTCTAAAGTTCTCGTAGTCCGATTATCGAATTACTGGGACTATTCATTTCCTTTATCGCGATAGTGTGGCCGTAGCATTAGGAATATAAATTACGAAATGTCAAAAGTGCAGCGCGCCGGAGCGACGTGCACAGGTCCGACGTTGCCAGTGGGCACAGGCGTACTGACGTGAGAATGGATGTGCGCTGAGTAATTGCGTGGGGCCTATTTTGTAGTTAAAATTCAATTAAAAATTAAATAATAAACGTATCGCTATAATATTCTGTCATGCAATCAGTTTAACGGAGAAGTATCGAATACAGCATTTAAATTGCTTAGTTTCGGCATAGTTTTGCAAATATTTGCTTTTAAAAATAGCAAAAAGCACTTTTTCGAAATAAAAAACTATCGAGAAAAGTATTACCAATCGTGTTTCTGTTCTGCATATACTTAGTTAAAGGACTGAAGTTACATATACTAAAATATAACGAAGGAAATCTTTTTAGAAGTCCGGTACTATGCTTTCAAAAAAACACATTTCACTACCCACCGCGCCTTAAGGCTCGCAATTCTTCGGGCAATGTCGGTGACCTTGGTCCTCCTGCGGATCTCATCATTTCTGATGCGATCGCGCAGGGAGACCCCAAGCATGGCCCTCTCCATTGCCCTCTGCGCGATTTTTAGCCTTCTAATGCGGCACATTGTAAGTGGCCACGTTTCTGTTCCATATGTCATCGCTGGCAACACACACGTATTAAAGACTTTCGTCTTGAGACATTGCGGTAAACGGGCCGAGAATACACTGCGAAGCTTCCCGAACGGTCTGGGTGTTTCTATGTATAATATGTATGTATTTACAAAAAACAAAGTATATAAGTAATGTTTATCCGTTGTCTGGCACCCATAGCACAAGCTAATGCTTAGTTTGGGGCTAGATGGCGCTGTGTGAATAATGTCCAGAGATGTCCAGAGATATTTATTACTTTAAATTATTTCGAATTTTAAGAACGGGCAATTTTTAATCGGAAATCAAATAATAACACATCGATGTGATTCCAAAGTTAAGAGCGTAAGCGTTGTGTTAAGGGTATCAGAATCAACAAAGGTAAATGTAAACTGAAATTCAAATAAACATTCAGACACAGGATAAACACACATGTACATTACATGAATGTTTGTCGCGAGTGGGATTTGAACCCACGATACCTAGCGCATAGGGCAGGGTCATTAACCAAATGCGCAAAAAATTAAATGTTTTTCTAACTGACCTTTCAGTTTTAAAATCAGGAAAATCCAGTCAAGCCTCTCTAAATACATAGTGCCTAAAGAGTTTTAATTTTCATTATCTAATCGGAAGCAATATTAGCGACATTTACGAGCAATGGAATTTTCCCCTACAGGTAGCGCCGGCCGCCTATCCGGTCCGTTTACTAGGTACCTAATTGGCATAATAAATATAAACGACAGGTAGGAAGGAAACCCGGTAGGATCCGCACTATTCTACCTTTCAGCCTTTGAAAAAGAGCTAACTAATGTTTTAGACCAGAAGTTATCTTTGTAAAAAGACGATGCTATCGATAAAGAGTGAGTACCTATTCAATTCTTTGCTTCTAGTAGGGTATAGCAAAATGTGGATTTTAATGGGACATAAGTTTAAGTTTCTGTTGTTTAATCTATATATTTAAAACTCGAAGGTGAGTGACTGACTGACAAACTGACATAGATATCTATCAATGCACAGCCCAAACCACTGGACGGATCGGGCTGTTTGGCATGCAGGTAGATGTTATGACATATATTTTTAAAGTTAGTGGTCTTGCATTATGCAAATATCTGAAAAAAGCTTAATACAATTACTCCATAACATACAACTGTCGAACGTAATCTGACAAAAAAAGGTAAATACATCTAAAGCTATCTTGATTTCTATTGTCTACCACTTTCCCAGCATTATGTAAATATTAATAATAAATACATACAATAGAACCTCGGTCTAGTAGTGATGTTTTTATTTGCCAGGTGAAATCCGTTTACGCTTAAACCCGCCGCCCGAGGGAGGGAAATTGGGGACTTTACCTTTACCGGGCTTGGCAGTATCATGGCGCTAGAATCAACTTTCCAAGCCGACAACAAAGTCCTTTTCACTTATTTTTTATTTTCTTACTATAACCTGAATATATGGATTTGTATAATACTTTTTTTTTTGTTTTGCGTATTTTATTCAGTCACTGAAATTTTGATGAACAAGCGCTGGTATAAAATAAAACCTGTGGTAGTTGATAGCAGAGTACAGTAACACTTATGCCCCCGACATAAGAGCGGTACAAAAGTGTTACGTCTGACGTGCTTTTGACTGTACTTTTATTTGGCGCTTGAATAACGTGAGATCGATTGTTCGAATCTAGTCACACACCTATTTATTTGTAAATCTTTACCCCCATCTCGACAATGACACAGTGAAATTTAAAGGCAGGTTTATAAGCGTTGTAATAAAAAAGTGGAACGGAAATCTCTAGAAAACCAACCTAGAGGACCAGCCAAATCAAGTGTCGTAATTTAAATTCACTCTGAAGTCTGTCTACAGAATAAGAAAAGTTACCGGTGCGAGTATCCTGATCTACAAAGAAAACTAATGTGTATGTGTGCATAACTTCAGAACAACTGCACTTAGATCATTATTTTTTTTAAATTGTATTTGTGTTTATCAGGACAATGTATTACCTAATTATATTTTCAACCAGCGCGAAGTTGGGGCGGCAAGCTAGTAAAAAATAAAAGCATTTAATTTAATGAACCTTCCTATTGAATATCGACGGTAATATAAAATCCTACACCCCTAATTAGGAAAGGGGGCGCCTTGAGGTCGGGACCACGTCCCAGTGGTACTATGTCAACCGCTGCATGACCTTTCCAGTCTGTACACAACCTTGCAAATATTTTAGGGTAAGCTTAAAGTTCAGCGGCTCTCTTGTCCACTAACAATTCTTGCTTTATTTAGTGTTACTTTATAAAGTGATGTATGTAGGGGAGGAAGGGGGAATAGCGCTCACTGGGTAATGGCGCTCACCTCTATAACTCTGTTAAAATGGAACGTAACAACAAACCACGCCGCGTGAAGCGCGAGGGGATGGGACCTCTAACAGACAGCGATGCAAACGGGCAATCAGCTCGCGTCATGTGACCGTGAAGTGCGTTTCTTCGTTTGCGGCCGCGCTGATCTAATTTTTGGTTACGTGTTTTTGCCGGTAAGTCCAATACCTTAATGTTTATTTGATTATTAATTTTACTTTTCTGATAGTAAAACTATTATATTTTGTGATAATGCAATAAATACTCAACAACTGTGTATGACTTTTTTTAAATCTCAAATTAATTACAAAAAAAAACGCCTGGGGTTATACCGCTCATCTGAGCGCCATCCTCTTGCTTGGTGACTTATTTTCTTATTGTTGTAGATATGCCAAGAAATCTTCAAAAGATCTCCGCTAAAGCGGCTTGGAGTGAAGAATTTGGAAAAAATAACGAGTTGGTGGTATTGCTGCACCGACTTATTGTTAAATTGAAAAAGGATAATCTTACATACAAATGGCGATAATGATACTTATTTGTGATTGTAGACTTTACTTTTATCAGATAAGGTTGATCTCAATAATATTTCTATGATTAAAATGTATCTTATTTGTAAAAACATGTTTGAGCGGCATTACCCAACGTCAGGGGCAATGCCGCTCAAACGTGTTTTTTTTTAAATGTTTTCCTACTACTAGTAGGTCAAAGATATATGCTTTTGTTGTTGAAATGTTGATTACTCTATAAATAAAGACTTAGTTACTTTTTTTAATTTTGATTTTTATTAAATAATTAAAAAAATATACCATGTTTTCCTTAAGTGAACGCCATTCCCCCGCCTTACCCTACGCATACATTTCTATTTCGGTAGTTACATTATCATCCATTAATACCATCAGATAAAACAAAATCCTAATAAATAATTGTATTGTAAAAATTTCAAAGATCTATCAAAGTTTTGCCACTGATGTAAATATAGAGCATCAAACAACAAACCATTAATGAGCGAAGCTTTCATGGATAAGCTTCAATGCATCGTATTATTGTTCATTGATAATGTCTTCATTGACAATTAATGACAGATAATTGTAAATTGTAAATCATATTTTCGTTGACAACACTGTTATTGGCTACTACTTATTATGATTTTTCTGTGCAAATTCTCTCCTCGGCGATTCCACTACACTCTTAGCGAGATAGATATTATTCAGTTCCGTTTAAATATTCGAAAGCTGTTTCGTGTGATCTATCAAAAAGTTTAGATTACTAGCATCAGCTAAGCATGAGCAAGTAGGCGTTGCAATATTAATTAGAGCTATCCCGGAGGGCCTGTGACATCGACAGCGGAAGCGCGGGTCACACCTGACCGGCCATTGTTCAGTGTCCATTATGTTCAACATTAAATACTGCCGCGTCCCGAAAGTTGCCCGTTAGTTAGTTCGGTGTAATCTTTTTAAGGCGAAGTGATTTCTGTTCAATCCGACGGAGATTACAAAATTTATACCTGCTCAACAAAATTTAACTTTTTTTTTACTGATTATCCACGTTTAGCTGACGGCCAATTTAGCGTAATGTGTAGTAGTACAGAAGAGGTCTTGAGACCTAGATGGCTGGCCGACTTGGTGTTTGAGTATTATAATTCATTGTCTGGCGGACGCTAGAGGGCACTGTGTGAAAAATTTACAAATATATTTATTTTAACTTTTTGTGCTTTGTCTTCCACACAAACTTTCATCCACAAAATGCGTTAACGGCAGCCTAAGATTATGTACATGCTCCTTCCTCTTTCCCACAAAGTTCACGATAAAAATCCATCAAGTCTCTTCGATCGCGCAATAGAAATGACACACAGAAATCTAAATATATTATTTAGATTTCTGTGAAATAACACCTTTGTCGGACAGACACTCCTGCTTAAATCTGATATCTATAACTTGTTCATTTAATCATTTAATCATAAAAGGTATGCACATACCGACTCACAGTTTCCCAACGCGCCAGTATGGTTAAAACGGGTACAGTAATTCATATTAAATACAGCTAACTAAAAACTTACATATCCTACACAAAATGCAATAATGTCAAGAGAATAAATTAATGTCAAAAATAAGGAATAAAGTTACAGTTACACAAATAATAATATCAAAAAGAATAAAATTAAAAATGTCAATAATATCACAAAAAAATCATTTATAAATGTCACAACCAGGGTATAATAATTAAACTTAAACGCATGAGCTACTTACTATGAGATCAAATTAATGTAAATATTATGTGAAAACTCTTTCACGATTGATAAGCAACATGCTTATCAATCATAAATTAACGTTAGCTTTTGAAGAGCATAGAGTCTAAGATGATCAAGTTAAACATTTTCTGTCGTACCGTAATTAAACAATTTGCGCATTTAATCTGTAACATTAATTCATATAAGATATAAATATATTATATGTATTATATAAGCTGTGGACTATCTTTTTCGCACTAGTTCGTGGTCGTTATGGCTGTAATGTATGTAGTTCCAGTCGTGAAGCTTTCACTATGTCGTGGATTAACTAATGTTTCAGGCATTAAGTCGTAAAAAGTTATTTACTACGGGCGCACATTTGCCCCATTCCTTATTCATTTCGTCGTAGCCTAGTAATATCCTAAAATTGCAGTATTCGTGGCCAACTTCTTTATGGATTTAGTCTACACTTAGTTACTTTTATGTCTAAATTTTCTGGACATTTCTGGACATTATTCACACAGCGCCATCTAGCCCCAAACTAAGCATTAGCTTGTGCTATGGGTGCTAGACAACGGATAAACATTACTTATATTTTTTTTTTGTAAATACATACATATTATACATAGAAACACCCAGACCGATACAAACAGACATGTTCATGCACACAAATGTTTGTACCGTGCGGGGGTCGAACCTTGGTGTAATAGGCGACTTCTCGACCATTACACCAAATGGCTAGTAGTATTATAGGGGTATTGATAAATCATAATCAATTATTAAAGACTTCGACTGACGCAATATGCTGACAATTTATTACTGTAAAAGTGATATTGCTGGACCGATGTGACAGAATAAAGTGCCAAGGGGTGAAGATGAAAGCCGGTGCCAAGACTAACGGCTCTGCGATCTTAGGCGGCTTCTTTCATACGGAACGGTAAGATTACTAATAACTTTGAAATAAATGAACTGGAACCTTAGACTGGAACTGAAATATAAGTTTTTAAACGTAGCATTCGTGTTTAAGTTTGATAAAGACTGTGCCAATAAAGTTGTGTTTTTTTCTTAACAAACCTGCTACAAGCTAACTGGATAACCAACCTACCATAAGTTCTTTAGGCATACATAGATGATAAACTCATACATTTTTATTAAGATAAAAAAAAAGAAGTTTTGAAAGACTGTAAATTTGTCATCATAGGCTGTAAATGTGGGACACATTATATTAGCTTGTAATAACAGCAGGTCTGTTATTCGAGTAAGTCGTCTCCTTAAGTGCAAAGACGCTAGTTCCAGGTGTAGTCGGCGGGCAGACCGCGTATAATTGAGGCAATAAATCGCGCGGACGACTTGTGCCGCCGTACGGCAGAGACGCGACAATTAAATCACGCTGAATCATGGAACCACACTAATTACTATAGGGCCACGATCATCGTTTGTTACTACGCAGGGCTGTGTTGATACGTTTATAGTTCCTAATGGCTGTACACGACCACGGCTGTACTAATATTACGTCTTATGCTATGGCTATAAAGATCCGAAGTTGGAATAGTATAGGGAGTCACTTTTTGAAAAAAAAATTTTTGGTTCTTATAGCGTGCAGAATATCATAATACATGCACGCATTAAGCTGTTATGTAGTATCAACTAGTACTTAAAAGAATATAAGTGCTTAAAATAAATTATTTAACGAGTAAGCATTCCACTATCATATTGCTAAGATGCTTATTTGTGTAGAGTTTGCATAATTATGTATGAATAGCGCCGAAGGATATTATATTTTGATACACTCCTACTTCCTGTATAAAGCTAAGGGTATTAACCTGTATCCCCTTAATCTAAACTGATCATATTAACAATATTTGAAACAAACAGTACAGAATATAATATAAAATTTCATCCAAATAGGCGCATAAAGGCAGCCAGCGCAAAAATTCCTGAATTTTGAAAGTAGCTACCCGTACCTAAGTAATGTTCTAATTTAGAAATAAATGAAAAGATCGCATATATTATATAAAGGCATGCGAGCGCTATAAACTCACTTTATTTTCGGGTGCTGCTGTCATTAAGGCTATGAGAAGTCGTAACCCCTTGATGCCGCTCGTAACTTGTTTATAGTAACGCCTTAAATTAGAGATACCTACGTATGCATAAATTACGTCCACCCAGTAACCGCTGAGATTAACCCGTCGTCTACTGAACTGCTTTCGAATCGAATAACGCCTAAGAGCTCGCAAAAGATTAACGCACCTTCACGTACCTAATCTCTAAGCTTATTTATCTTACCTTGGCTAATATGTGAAATCCGCACCCTTTCGTCTTAGATCGCTCTTTGTGAGCGGAAAAACAAGCTTTTATTGGTAGTGCCTACCTTCGTCAGTGTCAATTAGTAGAAGACCGCGAGCGAGGGTAAAAGTAAGCTGCTCAAATTAGAAATTATGAATTGACAGGTTGAAATCATTAACATTACATTAGCTATTGAGTTCGACAAAGAAGTATTGGAGTACCATAAAGTGGGTTATTATTATGTTTACTCTCTAAGCATATATATATCTTTTGTTTTTATAAGTTATATGTCTATTAACCCAGTTTTTTATGGTTTTAGGGTAAAAGATTTTAATTCTCCTCCTTCTAAAATGCTCTTGTGACCTGTAGTGACAAGGTGTTGATATTGGACTCAGTCGTAACTTATCTCAACTTTAAATTTTATTTAAAAAAATATTTAAAATATTAGTTAAGTGCTTACAATATATTAATTATTAAGCCAGTTAGGCTAATATTATTATGTCTCTAATGTTGTATTGTAGAGAAAATTTTCAAAAATACATAAGTTTTGCAAAAAAAATTATACCTTTAGACTACACTCTAACTTGAGTATCTTAAAAGTAATCTAATAACTTTAAGGCTTACATAAAAAAATCAATCGTCAATCGATGGTCGTAAATGATTGATTACCTCGTGTGTAAAAGTCAGCAACCTGAGATAGCCGCCCGAACGCCTCTTGCTGCCGCTCCCGCCGAGAAGTGAGCCCTTCAACGAATTTCAACGAGTAATAAAGAAGCACTTTATTTCGCAATGGGCTCTTTAAATCCTATTTTTTATTTTATTTTCTCACGACGTGATTTTTGCTTTAAGTGCTGACGGGACTTGAGAGACTAATAAAACTGTTTAGGGACGCTTCTTTTGATTAGGTACCAATTACAACGACTAAATTTAATGTAGGTATTATTATTTCGAACAAAACGCCATTATATTTGCAAAAGTAAAAATATTATTAAATAAAATAGTACCAAGATATTTTTCAACGCCTGTTCTGCGAAACCGTCTACCTTATTTCGATTTTAATAAAATATTAATGTATCATATAACCAGCAAGAATAGCAATTTTAATAACTAAAATATTTAGCCCTATCTTATCTTAAATGTAAAATCCGTTTTATACACCAAGATTTACATTATATAGGTACGTGTATATGTTTACGTAATATGTTTTTTTTATGTATACCACCCAAGCAAAATCGAGGTGGGCAGCTAGTTGTTAATTTTCCAGGAAAATTAACAACTAGCTGCCCACCTCGAAAAGGAAACCACCAGGAAAATTTTTCCTTATAAAGGAATCAAACAGGATATAATACACGCGGGAATATTCAACGAGGTCTGACCTTACTTTAGCATTTAGAAACCGCTTTGATAGTGAAATGCTTGTTGTAACATGAAAGTAAATTATTTCATCTAATTTTATTTTATATGTAGCTACGTGAAAGTTCGTGGCTCGGGCTCGCTTGAATCTAATTGAAGCGACATCTTTGATTACAGTACTCTAACTTATCTTATAATATAAAAAGAAAAAATAAAAAAGATAGATTGCTCTGTTAGATTTGATAAATGTAAGTAAACAGTACCTGCGACTAAGGTTTTAGATATATGGCCCTTTAAGAAAAGAATATGCAGGGAGGGGATTTCAGGCCTTCGTCACTCACTCACCAAACTAAGCTGTTGTTGTAAAAAATCGAAAAATACTGAAATGTACATCAAAAAAATTTTATTGCTAACTTAACCTAACCTTTGGTGTGCAATTAGTTATTTTGATGTACATTTTAGTGTTTTTTGGATATACACTTAAATATCTCCCTAAAAAAACTGTCTGTACTCTGGACCATGTCTCTACCACAACTTTTTTCTTTGTGTGGAGGACTTGCGGCCGTATGTGGGACTTGAGTTCAAATAATATCATCCCACTATTCACTAAGCTCCGCCCTTCACTTTATCGGCTCATGTGTCCACCACACCTAATATTACTCATCATCGGCTTATTATCTGTCCACTGCTGGAGATAGGCAGAGGCCTGGACAGACAATGTGATGGCTAGCATTGGTCTCTACCAATCGCGAATATACTGTAGATTATTCACTCCTTTGAATTACAATCGGACTCATTATATTTTCGTTTGTTAATGAAGTTATTCTTCCTAATATTTATAATTTCATAAACTTATTCTTCTTTATAAAATGTTTTTGACCAACTTCTTGAATTTCTTAAAAAAGAGGTTTAGGTTTTCTCTTAACTTTACCTCTGCAAACGAAATCGTCGTAAAACAACCCTTACCTAGGCCCGTAGGAGTCGATCCGGCCCGGTTCCGGTTTCCGTCTCAACCCACCGGTCGCGACAAACTCCATTGATTGTTTCGATATTCCGCTCACAAACGACCACCTCGCTCGCCTACTTACGTACGAAGAGACGTGATTTAACATAATTTTCTCTGCAATTATGTTAATCTTACTTTGTTTTGTTTTAACCTTTTGTTTATTCATCAGATAAAGTAAGTAAGACGAACATACGATCGTGTTTAATGGTTTATGATACAAGCAGCTACTGCGTTTTAATATTTAACGTACCACACAAATAAAATATAATAATATAATAAGTAGGCCCAGTATTAAACTACCTCTGTTAGGTAGGAACGATTCGATAGTTGAATACAACTTAGAAACTGAAATATCAATATCACTGTACTGTCAATATGTCATAACGTCTTTAACACAGCATTTACAAATAGAACGTTCCTGTTATGAGTGAATCCAGGACGCGATGTATTTTTGGTTCAGCAACTGTACTTCTATTTTACTCTGGGTTCGATGACGTAAGCCTATGACCAGTATGCCCAGTATTGTCCAGTTGCACAATACGTGGACTAATTGATTTTGTAAATAGATATTACCATGTATACAATTAGGTTACACTTTTGCATAACGAGAATAAGAAATTAAGTAAATAATATTACAACAGGTGATACTTTTCTAATCATCTTAAAAAAACATTTATTTATTCCACTTTGTAGTTTTCGGTAACGTAGATTTGCCGTCTAGATAGGTATTAATTACTTTACACACAACAGATAATGTGCTTACGGAGTAATATCAGAATAACGTCACTTAGTGTGTATCCGAATTTCTAAATAGGCGCATAACATCTGTAATATATCATTGGTACTTTGACTTCTTTGTCATAAAAGTATCCAGTATTTCTGTTTGGGTAAATGTTACATGTGTTACAAATATCGAACACATTCCTGTTAACTTAGTTCCAGTCGTAGTGAGAAAGTTTGACACTGCCTCATCCACTATCAGGAATCAGTTATTAAGTTTGTGCCCTACAACTAACTTTACCTCTAAATATTTACAAACAGTAAACTTTGCAGCTACGTTAGAACAAACGTGCAAAGTATAATAAGCATGTAAAGTTCACTATGAAATAGTTGAGCGCGAGCATCTTCTGCCTACCAATGCGATTCCATAACTTGGTATTATATAGTTTATTTTATTTCCGCTGAGGAACAAGTTGTCCCCCACATATGCTTGCTTTCCGCCGGCGCCGGAGAGGCACAATAGACAGAGACTCAGTGATTTAGTTTTATTGTCATGCACCCTCCATTCCCTCTGGACCATATTATTCAAGAAAACGTGAAATATACGCTTTAATGCCTACTTAGATGTAATTAAGCCTTAAGGACGCTGTGTCGTAGTTTTTACGTGATTTACTTTACTTATTCGGGTTAGAATCAGTTAATGTTTGTTGTGGAACCGTGACGAAGTTTCCAAGACAAAATGCTAATAAGGAAATATTCACGTGAGTACTAGTGATTTGCTTTGCTTTGTAATGTACCTTTCGAGCTTGCGGGCTCTTTTCACTGGCAATTTCATAGTCGCCACCCTATTATTAGGGGCACTATAAACCTTCAGTTTAGTGGGCTAAACAGACGATGAAATCCCTCAAATTAGACGCTCTCGCCATATTATTGCTTTGCAAGTTATTTGGTTCTATTTTAGTCACTTTAAAAGTTGTAAATTGAAGGTTATCAATTTGATTAATAAAGAGAGTATAAATAGCCCTGCATAATCGTCTTAAGAAGGCTCGGTAAAAATAGCGGTCTTGTATCGGACCCCTATAAAGACTGTTCGGCTAAAATCATAAAACGATCTGTTCCGGCGATGAATCGTCGCTGTGAACCCATATCGCGTGAAACGCCACTCCGCCCGAGAGACGATCTTTTGCGGAGACGTGACCGAAGTGAGCCAATAAAATCTCTCCGAATCTGTCGGACGCTGTAAAAATCGAGGAACGTGACAAGGGCGCGACAGATCTAAACTGCGCGGCAAACCGTGCCCGATACAGCTATCTGGCCAAACTTTGCGGAATTGACAATGGACATGGCTACTTTCAACAATGAACATTATTTAAGCATACTGGTACATGTATTAAGACAACATTTAATTTTATCGTGGACTCATAACTTTATTTAATCTAACCAAAGTCACAAGACACTGTAATGATGAGTTTGATGTCTATTGTGTTTTCTTAATAATTTATCCTTGTAAATTATGAATGTTCTTAGAACAAGAAGTTATTTCAGTGACATTATGAATATTATTTGTCAAAATTTATTACTTGAAAATATAATGTTTTTGTAGGTAAATAGACAGTCTGTAAAATCTTCTCCAAAAAAATATACAGACAAACACTATTGTACAGTTAGTCTTTGGAAAACTATTTTAATGTGCAAGGTTAATGACATTGTTGTAGCTACCAACTATTCCAAAGGATGGAGATTATAGAAGTTAGTACAATAATAACTAGGATGTAAATCAGAGCGAACATCGGAATGCGGGGCGACAGTTCGATAGGGGAAAACAATAAAACTAAATCATCGGGAAGTTATCTATCTCCGAGCGACCCCGGAAAGCTGCCATGTGCACCCACATGTATATTTCACCGGGTAAAATGCTCAGTGACGCATCGCCAATCTAGTAAGCTTCCACCTTTTATAACTTTGTTTGTTCAAAACATTTACGATTTTTGTTAATTGGTTTAAAAATCCGAGCATCTCTTGTAATGGTTTCTGGTTATTTGGTTGAAGACGGTGAACTCATTACGCACCTCTAGTAATAAAATTAAAAATATTAAAACAGCTTGTAAGAGTATCTTTAATAAGTAATGAAATCTTACTTCATTGAGCCTACTAATTATTTAATGATACCTTAGGTGTTTTCAATAAGAGCTTGACTTGGGATGGGCAAAAAAAAATTTGAATTGCTTTTACTAAAAAACACAAAATTTAACGCCAGGCAACGACAAACCTTAACTTAAGTATGTAGGTTACTAAAGTAATCCGAAAGTAATGAACTTAAAGAGCGATAAAAATTATCTAAAATGTCGCAAATCGTGAGCTTGATATTTATCGAGGGTGACATTCTCCAAATTACCCATCCCATTAATTTTCCATTAGCGATAATTGGGGTGGGATTTTATGCGAAAAAGTGACTTTGGGGTCTACATTAAATTATTCGGAAATATTGAATTAGTAAACAGGTGTTTGGGGGTCGTTTGCTAAAGTCAAATTAGATGCAAAATAACTGCACTATATTCAAAACTCATAAATTTAATTCAACCCTTCCTTCCTCAAAAGGATTTGAGGAAAAAAGGTAATCTATACTTATAAAATCCTACTTAAGATTTGTTTGTTCGTGTAATATTAACCATATAAAAGGGTACCTACATTTATCTTATCAGTATTACGTCAATGTTACTATCCAGCTGGCTACAACTAAAAATAAAAATATTTATTCACTAGCCTCTTACAATTCGATGCTCCTTCGTCATCCAATTAGCTTATGAATTGCCCCCAAACAGATACATCTTGTGAATGGCCAAAACAAAAAGTGGGGTGAAGGAACAACAATGCGTATCGTAAGTTCCCGGAAGAAAAATAAAAATACCGTTACGCTTGCATAAAAGTCACGTCTCATCATTCGCCGATTCGCGCACATCGCGACGAGAGATGACGAAGGGAGCGAAGATTGAATTAAGTCATGTCGAAAACCGACCCGTTTCTCGTTATTTATGGGAAAAAGAAATGGAACTTGCCTTATCTGCTAACTATTAATTTTGGTAATAATTAAGCCTGTCGGCGTACGGCGATATGGACTAACGATGTTTTCATCTGTGTCATAGGGCAAATCTTAGGTTCGAAAAGTCTATACATATTTGAGCCATTTGGGCGAGGACGTAAAAATACTACTTTCGTGCTCCCTTGCGCGTAGGGTAAAAGCCTCTTAAAAGTTTGCTGTGAGCATGATGTGTTTGTAAATTTCATAATGCCATGTATGATAACAAAATATAATATAATAAAGTAGTTAGTTTTAAAGCCCTGTATTTACTAGACATAGGTAATTACAATGTTGAACTGAAAAATATTGCAAAACTTAATTCCGTGTTAATTTGACCTATATTGCTTTAATGACGGCAATTTCATTTCCCAATCCTATCGTAAAAGACCCAAATCGATAAGCTTGAGTAAACTTTCCCCCAGTGCATCTGTAGTTCTAATCAGAGGTAATGGATACAAGCACAAATAGTTGTTTACCTGATTATTCCGTGTAGCTTTTTTGTGCAAACACGAGTCGTTACCGCAAGAAAATTACACGACCTGATGACATGCTACGTAGTTACGGATCAACTTTGCAATTGGATTATATTGTGACTATAATTGGATTTTTACTGCTGGTTTTTCCCACAAAGGCTAACATGCGAAACTACACACGAACTAAACTTGAATATATGAAAACTAGACGTTAAATTTATGTTTTGGCCTTGTGGAAGTTTTATGGTGGCTAATAAGTATCCATGTAAGTATAATTTATGAGAATAAAACTAAATGTACAGTTTTATGAGTTCTAATTAGTAAATGTTAGCAGTCAAACAGTGTAAAGTAGCATAAGCGATAGTTGTCAATAATGATTGTCAGCCAAATTATTGTGGGTGTCAAGTCAATTGTGTCAAAATCTGTTTCAAAAAACATACTGAACAACAACTAATAGTTAGGTACAATGTTTCTGAAAACCACAGAAAACTGGAAATAATGTCAAAAATAGGGGTGAAGAAAATATAGGAAATAGGATTCCACTTACCAATTTATAAAATTACTTTCCCTCGCTGAACTTGGCTCGAATTTGTCACATTTTGTAATAGAAAAGCCATTACCGGGGACCGTTTACATCGCTGGTTGTTGGTTTTATTAAAATGTGCGGACAATGCGCACCTATGACTCGTCAATTTCAATATCTCCGAGTCATGTCCTTAATTGTCAATCGTCCGGCACATCGCGGCATGCTCGAACGGCTTTCCGTCAACCACGACGAACGCACATCAATGCACAACGTTATATTATTTTCTCAGTCATCCCTCAAACCTACGTTAGATATAACATTAGCTATGATCACAAACTGAGCCAGAGAAAATACAATTTCAAATCGCCCTGTCGTCGAGCGCACAAAAGATTTATCAGTTCCTGCAAATATAAATTAAAGAACATAAATAAGCTACTCACGCTTGGGAGATCTCCTTTCATAGCAATTAATGAACACTTTGCTACCAATTAATCTTCAAACAACGACTTCCATAGTATTTAAGCAGAATCTAATTGAATTATCTTCACGGAAACAGACAATCGCAGCCGATTGGGACGAGACCTGAAATAAAACGGCCACGGCGGGAAGCCTTTGCGTCTCTAATTCAATCCGGGCGCAAGACGGCGAGGGCAACCTGTCTCCCTACACTAGGCCGAAACAAGTCTCGATGTAATCCCTCAAATCCAAATTAGATTTTCTTTCAGTGCCTCCCACTATTCACGGGTTTCCGGGATCGAGCGCGGCGCACGCCTCGATCCTGGCTCAACCCGCGCACACCTAATTGGAAAAATGTAAAAGCGACACCCGTCTCTAGTCTCAACTTTCAAATACAAATAGATACGAGGATTGCCGCTGCACTCCTACCTAATATCGCTTCGTAAGCTGCGGACGCTGCCAGCAAATTAGACCGGTAATGTTTGTTTGTGCACCACTTATGTCGGGAGGTTGTGTAAATGGTGTGGAAACTATGTATAAATATAGAGCGTAGTCAATAATTTTGCGTAGAATAATTAAAAATAAAATACGGTATCAGATGAAGCTAGGTAGCAGAAATAATGAATGAGTTATAAGAAAAAAAATATAAAGTCTGTTTTCTAGACAAATTGTAGGTATAGGTAATTGAAACGTACATTATCATAAGAAAAGCCTTTTAATTTTCTTTTGTACATTAATAGAAAAACAATGCATAGTGCAATAAATAATATCGCAGTAAACACGATCACGAATTCACGCGAGCGAGTGCACAACAGGCAATAAATACACATTGAACAAATTTTAATAGGCGCACGAAAAATAAAAGGCTGGCGTCGTAACAAGAAGAAACGATAAAATAAAGCGGCGCGATGGTAATGAATACACTCTAAAAAATTAGAGCCAACAAAGAGCGATTTTCTCTTAGTTGAGGTTAAAATGATTGGCACAATCAAGATAATTCGTAAATCAACCAAACCCGATTAGTTAAAACAACATGTTGATCTGTGATTGATGTAAACAAGAATGGACACTTGTTAATACTGACAAACATTTACGTTGTTTCTATCATTAACAAATTTTTATGTGTAATTCGATCATTTGTAATAGTTAGCACGAACAAGTAATGTTTGTAGAATCAAACAATGAAAATTGATCTAAATGATCATGTAAAATAATAGATTTGAATATTTTGTTTGTTAGATTATCAAGGCAGTCTTATTTGATTTACTTAAGACCTCTTATTCAGATCATCTAACATTTTGGTTTTTAAAACAACTAAGAATAATATTTAAGCTAACAAAACCCACTAGTCAATTTGATAACTTCAAATTATTAGATTAACTATGAATCCAATGTTTCATTTTACTAAGACTAGCTTGTTTGATTCGATTTTCATGTTAGTTGAAATAAACATTCAATTGCTCGAATGAACAAACAAAGGGAGTGAAGGGAGAGGGAGCGGGGGCGACCGTACCCCGGCGCGTGCGATGCGAGCATGTCTATACCAGTTTTTTATTGTACGACGCGACGCGGTGACGTTTCTTCAGCGTAGGTGTGTTTTTCTTTATTTTAATAACTTAAACTTGAGTTATTGTTCATGTGATTCTGTTGCATCTGAACGGAGTAATGGATGAAGTTGATGAACTCCTCAGGACGTGGCAGTTGGAATATTTAATCCCCGAATTTAACAGTAAGTACCTACTTTTACCAACTGAACGGTTGGTCAGTTTGTTTTTATGTATTTCTATCTTAAAATCTTGATCACTGATAGTAAACGTCCAAATGCGCAGCCCACTTCGCCTTCTTTCATTTTATCTAAGTAGGTACATCCAGTTGTGTAGGCCGAGCTTGCCATACCAAGCCACTATGATGCAGGTGTGCAAAACTGAAGACTGCGCATCTGGAAAGTTACTTACAAGTTCTTGTAGGTCTAGATAAGTACATACAATAAACAAATTATATCTATCTATCTCACAAGAGATAAATAGATATAATTTGTTTATTGTGTGTATGTATTGTACAAACAGTCCGCTCTAATATTATAAATACGAAAGTGAGTTTTATTTGCAGCGTAATATATTATCCACCAATTTACAATTATAACCTACAACAAACAAAGAGCATTCATTACCAATTCCACCACAAATTCAACACGTGACTTTGCATCGTAAGTTTGTTTCTTGCTCTTAGATACAGAATAAGGATTTTAATTAATAATTTCAGAACAACAAGTAACAATGCAGGCCTTATCGGCCCTGACTGATGCTGACATTAAAGAAATAATCCCTTTAGCGGGCCCTAGGTCACTTTTTATGAGGTGCTGGAGGGCTTGGAAGACGGAGTTCTTGACAGTAATATTCCTTTATCTATTTGTTAACCGACTTCGAAAGTTGAAGGATAACAATTCGAGCTCTATGACGTCCGTCTTGGTCTAGTGGTTCGCGAGCCGGACTACGAAGCAAGCGGTTGCGGGTTCGAATCCCGCAAGGGCCAAATGTTGTGTGATAGATAAGCATTATGAGCATAATATGTAGGTATAAACGTAGTTGTTATATAAGTATATCTATCTGTTATCCTAGTCGCCATAGCACAAGCTCACGCTTAGTTTGGGGCTAGGTGATTGCTTTGATTTTTGGAACAATGTATTATTATTATTATTATTTATGATCTATATACATATATAATAATGTCATATTTACACAGTTTTATTACTCTATATCAGCTTCTAAACGAGTGCCGAATTTTAATAGTATGATTGTGCGTGCAGTCACGTGAACTGACACATACATGCGCATTCGATTTAAGACCTTAGTCCCTACAATGACATAAAATCACGTCTGTATACTTTTCATTGCTCGTAACTGTACATATTAGGGTAGGTAATCAGTATTCATTACGCTTTAGTTAAATTAAAAAAATAAGAGATAAAGGGTATGTAATGTAAAGAATAAACCTACTTCAAATCGTTTAATTAATAACTAGGGAAAAACAAAAGTTTAATCTAAAACTATTGTTTTTTTCATATTATAGGGGGGCAAACGAGCAAGTGGGTCACCGATGATAAGTGCTCACCGCAATTAATTTAAAATAAGTTACCTAAATATGCCAACTATTTTTTGTGCCAGCCAGCCTTAGATAATTAATAATCAAAGGTGCCATTAATACCTATCTATTTGAGATAAGCCTTGTATATATATTAGCCTTTATAAAAATTGTTGGTATTTCAACATTTTTAGAAGATTAATCTTATTTCTCATTTTAGTTATCAAGAAATCATTTTAATTTGTAATTCTTTGGCACCACCTCATTATGTCAAAGTACCTAACCCTGTTAACTTAACTTGTTGACAATCAGGGAACTTTAATAATAAAGGGACATAACATTTATTTTCAGAATTTTTCTATATTTGACTCACTACTAACCAGTACTAAGGACTTGATTGTAATTCAAGAATCTTCTGAACAAGATAAAGAAAACCAACTTCCAATTTTAGACCTAAATAGTGAGGCAGTTACTTCTCAGTGCACAGTATGTAACTTTTTGTCTATTTTGAGTTTTAATCATCTAAAGATTCATTATTGTACTATGTCAAATTATTATACCACTACTTTCAAGCAAGTTATAAACTGTCAGATAGTTCTTTTGTAATTTCAATGTTTGTTGCACGTTTGGAAGAATTGTTAATGTTTGGAATTAAAATGATAAAATCCTATAATTATTTTTGGTATTCTGATAAAATATCATTAAATAGAAAATTGTTAGTGACTTTTTTAATCTTAATGAAAATTTGACATGAAATCTCCTTCACAGGTACTAGAAAATCTTTTAAAAGAATCCCTGGATTCAGCATCACTCCTTGCATTCAAAGGGAGCTGCCTTACTGGTGATAGCACTAGAAATTTGCTGGCATCGGTGATTGCAAAGGCAATCCTTACTGAGAATAAAAATTCGCCTATAAATGGAGCTATTTATTATAAGTGGGCTCATCACATTAAAGAGCTTTTTCCTGGTGAACGAACTACCACTTATTATATTCCTGCATGCACAACTGCAAATGGTATTGTACTTCAAGCTAAAGGAAAACTAGTAAACCAGGTCCTAAACAAAAGGAGACGCTTACAAAATTTAGGTGCTTTACCTAAAGGTCGGAAACGGAGTAGAGAAGAAAGTCCCACATATACACCGAATCCATCTCCAAGACCTTTACCGAGTATTTACACTGACACAGAGGAGAACTTGAATGTTGAGGATGATTTACAATGGCTAGAAAATTCATCTGATCCTTGGAGCTTAGTGGAAAACAAGTGGAAGCTGACTTATAAAGCAAGGACACGAATTTTATATGACTCAAATAATATTACATGGATTGAAAAATATTTTGAAAAGTATCCAGCATTGCGAAAACCACAAGGATATATTTTGGTATATTTTTTAAATGGCCTTATATTCATATCCTTTTTTTTGCAGAATATTACAGGAACTAGCTGTAGCTTGCCATATAACATTGGAATACTATTCTAAATACTTATTAACCTCTTTTGGTTCTAAAACCATTTTTATCTCTCCCACATAGTTTTAGATTTGCTCCTTGAAACCCATAAACTCATTGGTTTTTCCAATTGTGATATGATGTAAAGTACCAAGAATAGCATGTCGCGCATTATTACATTTTAAATTATTTTTTATCATGAATAATATTTCTATGCTAATTGTCAATAAATGTATTCTTATATTTTTCAGTTACTTCAAGACTTTAATACTGCGCATGAGATTTACAAAGACAATTTATTTATAAATTATCCTTTGCTGAAAAATAAGTTGGAAAAGCTCTTAACAAACAAGAAATCAACTGAAGCATATTCCAAAAATCTATTAACGCTTATCAAATGTAAGTATGTAGTAGTAAATTTCAGCATATTATAATAAATAAAAGCTTAAGCTGGGTTGTTACTACACAAATCCATTTATGTTTGATCTTATAAGTACTCAAACTTAGTTCGAGGGTTCGATTCCCGCACAAACGACTGATGATGAGACCGGTTTATGTTGGAATCCCACCAAAAACATTTTAAAAAAAGGTTCCAAGTTCAATACAAAAATTATGTTTGTCTGTGGGCTTCGCCGCAAAAAGAATGGAGATCTAAATGAGTGCCAAGTTAGTAGGTTAGATTTGACTTGGCCAGTTTTCATTACATCAATTATTTTAGGCTATGGATGTTGTTGTCTTATATTTCTAATATTTCAGCTTCCCGCGAGGAAACGTCAAATTTAGCTGGGTTTCTAAGCATACCCTATTTATTAAATACTGCGGCGATCAAAAAAAAACAAAAGCGCACTTCGGAAGCAGGCCCAAGTAACTGGAAGCCAAGCAGGGTTGAAGTTAGAGAAGGCTTTATAAAGCACGTCAAATCTAGTGCTGAAATCAGCCAGGCAATCGAACAGCGCTTAACATTATTGAATAATAAAGGTTTGGCATCCCAACCATACATGATAGTGGTAGGTGAGTCATTGGAAAAAATTAATACTTACTTAATTATTGCAAACCGAACTGTAATCTATGAAAGACATAGTATTTTGCAGGCTGTCGATACATGTTATAAAATAGTTTGGGCCTTAAATCTTGAATATGGTATGGAGACATACCCAGTATGGTACTTTATTCAGAAAGCTATATACAAAATGACATCGTCTTATGATAAAGGCTCTACTACCGTTGAGTCCCTACTTACTGATTGTAATATGTAATATTTTAGTTTTTAATACATGTGACAGTGCCATATTCAAGCGACTGATTTGAGATGTCGTGTACCTGATTCCAAGTTGTACTTCATTATTGAAAAAAAGTATGTAAAATATGTACCTACTTTCTTTACACATAATAATATTAATTTTACGAATTGTAGATGTTGTAACAATATAAATGTAACCCACACACTACCTAGTGGCTTCATAACCGATCCCAAGACTCTTGTCGCAGGGCTAGGTAGCAAGTGCGTTATTTCTTACTTGCATAATTATGTTTAAGTAAAAGGAGATCGCTGCAAATTAATAATTTAGGTGATCAGTTAAAAGAAATAAATCTTTTTCATGTTCTATTCTAGTCTTAATATATAAAAATACTTGTTACATACCTATTGAGGAAAAAATATATAATGTAGGACCTGAGATACCAAGTTGAATTACTAAGTATTTGTGATACATTACAAACTAGTTTATTAAATAGGACATTTATTGCTTATTATAAATATATTATAATATAATATTCATAATTATCTTTAAAATAGTTAGTGATTGTTGTAAAAAAGGTATATCTTAGAAGACAGTTTTAAATTTTAATCACAATGATTACTTGTTTTATATGTTATAAAGAATTGTCAGACCTTAAACATCTAAGGTCACATTTTCATTTAATTCACACTCCAAAAGAACTCTCTGTATTCAAGTGTGTACAAGATAACTGTAATCGTCAATTCCAATTATTTAATTCATTTAGGAGACATGTTTTGCGGGAACACTCTTCAGAAAATTCAAACGTAGTAAACATTTTAGAGCAGCCTGATCATACAGCAACTGATGTATGTCCTACTATACCTACTCATAATATTATTTATCAACAACAACTATCACAAGATTTTCCACAATCTTCAAGAGATTTAGGGACAGTAGAGAAAGCACTGGCAATTTTCATAGCCAGTTTATACGCCAATCAATCACTACCGAGAAATATTATCCAAAAAGTTATTGAAGGCTTCCAAAATTTCATTACAGATAGTTTACTCTTGGCCATAAAGCAAAACCTTGAAACCTTAAGTTCCGATAACGCTATTTTACGTAGTAATCTTGATACTATTGTAGGTTCGATAGAACCATTATTGACAAATCCATGGAAAACATTTAACACTGAACACAAACGTATTAATTATTTTCTTAGAAATCAAACTTACATTACACCAGAATCAATAGTTATTGGTCAGAGATTAGAAAAAGTCAAAAGAATGGGAGTTAACCGTCTTGTACCGATAACTTGTGAAGAACATTTCATTCCACTTCGTAAAGTTTTGAAATTATTTTTCTCTCTTCAAAATGTCTTAACTGATACTATAAATTATATGAACCGTCTTACACATAATACGGACTCAAATGCTGCAATTGAAAATTTTATACAGGGTACATTTTGGCGAAATAGAATGAAATCTAATGTAGGTAAAATTGTAATACCCATTTTTATGTTTTTTGACGATTACGAAACTGGAAACGCATTAGGATCTCGATCAGGACAACACAAACTCGGGGCTGTTTACGCATCAATCCCTTGCTTACCTCCTTGCCGATTATCCTCACTTAGACACATATTCCTGGTTCTTCTTTTTCACTCGTCAGACAGAGTTCAATTCGGGAACAAAATCATATTCCGGTGTGTTATAAATGAATTAAATTTTCTTAGTGAACATGGTTTAAAATTTGACTTGCCTAATTTTACTGGTGTAGTTTATTTTGAGCTAGGCTTAATCCTGGGCGACAATCTAGGTATTCATGCTATAACCGGTTTTGTGGAGAGTTTTTCTGCAAATTTATCGTGCAGATCATGCAAAGTGAGAAAAGAGGATTTAAAATCGCAATGTTATGAAAACAAAAACTTGTTACGTACATTCGAACAGTATGAATCAGATATTTTACTAAAAAACCCGTCAGAAACTGGTATCAAAGAGAAGTGTATTTGGCTTGATGTGAAAAATTTTGATTTGTTTAATCAAATTGGCGTTGATTGTATGCACGATATATTAGAAGGCGTTGCGAAATATGTCATGTTATTTATTTTACTTCAATATTTAAGACGTTCGAAATTATTTTCATTAAGTTTGCTGAATGATAGAATTCATGCTTTTGCTTATGGTCCTGACTTCAGAAACCAACCTTGTACTTTGACTATGGAACATTTACTTCATGGAAATGTTCGTATGTCAGCATCAGAAATGCTTACTTTTTTGAGATATTTTGGGTTGCTGGTAGGAGAGTTTGTACCTAAGGATGACGAAACATGGGAATTATATAAGAAATTGAGAGCGCTTTTAGAATTAGTTTTATCTACAGCTTTTGCGAAAGGGACCGAAGAATTATTACAAACTACCGTAGCAGAGTTCAATGCTATGTATATATCACTAACTAAAGATTTTTTAAAACCCAAGTTTCACAATTTAATACACTATCACTCTGCACTTGAAAAACATGGCCCTCTTATCTTTTTATGGAGCATGCGATTTGAAGCAAAGCATAGATTATCTAAATTAGCTGCAAGTGTTTCGTGTAATAAAAGAAATATTACTTTGACCTTAAGTAAGAAGCATCAGTTACATTTAAATGAAATATTTTTGAAAGGTAAATTAGATGACGTACTTCGCACGGGTCCTGTTGTAGATTGTAGTCTAGATGAAAAACAATTCCTTTTCTCCAGTTTAGAATTAGACCAATGTAAGTTATTAGACAAAGTTTCATGGGCTACTATTACTTCAACTCGCTATGTAGCTGGCACTATTGTAGTTTGTAGTACATTTTCAAACCAAGAATTGCCTGTATTTTTAAGAATACAAAATGTTTATTTGTATGATTCTCAAAATCTTATTTTTATTGGAAATCTAATACATACACTGAAGTTTGATGATCATTTCTGTAGTTACGAAGTTATAGAAACAAATGATGCGCGGAAGGCAATCAAATTCGATTCATTAGTATCGCCAATTCCTTGTAATATTAATATTTTAAGCAGTGGCAAAAAATATGTGACATTGCGCTGTACTCTATAGATATAATAAACAACTTGATTTTCTATACTTTGTTTTATTTTATCAAAAATATTTAACCAATACCTTTGCGCAATTATTCTTATTCAAATAATAAATAAGATTAACCTAGCAATGATTCATAATTATTTTCCAAAACTGAGTGAAACTTTAGACATTATAAGTCCTTCTTATCATGTGCTGCCCACTTACAAATATCATTCTCTTTCAGAGATTCTGAATCTACTAATCTTGTTTTAGAAACTGGTACTAGCTTATAAGAACATATTTTTTTTTATTACATTCTGCACCGACACTAATTTTTTATTCGTTTGCAATTTGAACAGCATCCCTGGAGTGGCACATTATGAATACCTTTATTATGTGCCACTCCAGGGGTGCTATTCAAATTGCAAACGCATAAAAATTTGTAGTATTATAATATAAAGGTATTCATAATGTGCCACTCCTATTGATAGATCTTACTTTTTTTTATTTACTTTTAAGCGATGAACTCAAGTATGTAAGTACTATCATTCAACGCCATATGTGGGCATTCAAGAGTTGATTCTATTCTAGTTTTTTGGATCTAGCCTGTCTGGTTCTGTATGGTATGGTAAAACTTAACCGATAAGGGTACAAGTTAAGCAGCATTTCGTGCGGAAAATAAATTAATGTCAGAACGAAATAATTCTACTTAACTTAAATCCTTATCGGTTTACATTTTACAATCATACAGGACCAGCCAGGCCGGACCCAAAATGCTCGAACAGTCATAGTTAACGGAACTAAGTGTGTCTTGGTTTATTTGAACACGTTTCATATTCATGTTGACTAACGTTTTAGTTGATTTGAGTAGGGGTTGTTTGTTGATACATTTGGTATATTCCCGATTGCCCCCACAAGGATTGCCACCGGTGGCAATGGGGAATGAAAATTCCCAGTTGCCTCCGGAGGCGACCGAGAAGTTATTGCCCCCACTTTAGCTTCGCTGTACATTGCTCCTCACTCCCTTGTAAAGAATGAAAGCATGAAATAACTTATTCAAAACCTGCCCCTTAGAGATGATATCATTTAGGCTATAGAAAATTATATATAAGGGGCAGGTTTTGAATAAGTTCTTTCATGCTTTCATTCTTTACGAGGGAGAGAGAAGCAATGTAAAGCGAACCTAAAGTAGGGGCAATAACTTCCCGATCGCCTCCGGAGGCAACTGGGAATTTTCATTCCCCATTGCCACCGGTGGCAATCCTTGTGGGGGCAATTGGGAATATACCCTGACCAAGATCTTAGTTGATTTAAGCAGGGTCTATTAGTAAATACAATCATCTTTCATGTTCATACTGACCAAGATCTTAGTAGATTTAATCAGTGTTATTAGTAAATACAATCATCTTTCATGTTCATACTGACCAAGATCTTAGTTGATTTAATCAGTGTTATTAGTAAATACAATCATCTTTCATGTTCATACTGACCAAGATCTTAGTTGATTTAATCAGTGTTATTAGTAAATACAATCATCTTTCATGTTCATACTGACCAAGATCTTAGTAGATTTAATCAGTGTTATTAGTAAATACAATCATCTTTCATGTTCATAGTGACCAAGATCTTAGTTGATTTAATCAGTGTTATTAGTAAATACAATCATCTTTCATGTTCATACTGACCAAGATCTTAGTTGATTTAATCAGTGTTATTAGTAAATACAATCATCTTACATGTTCATACTGACCAAGATCTTAGTTGATTTTATCAGTGTTATTAGTAAATACAATCATCTTTCATGTTCATACTGACCAAGATCTTAGTTGATTTAATCAGTGTTATTAGTAAATACAATCATCTTACATGTTCATACTGACCAAGATCTTAGTTGATTTAATCAGTGTTATTAGTAAATACAATCATCTTACATGTTCATACTGACCAAGATCTTAGTTGATTTAATCAGTGTTTATTAGTAAATACAATCATCTTTCATGTTAGTGGTGTACAATCTCTTGGTTATATTAGATAAGCAGCAATAGTAAGAGCAATCAAAACCATCTTTGTTAATGTATCTAACTTCTTGTCAGGCTCGTATGGAAACAAGATGCATGGTAAGAATAATCACAATCTTGGTTGGAACAACAAGTTTTTTTTTAGAGTGTAGGGTGTACAAATATTGGGCCAGATTTAACAGGGTGTAAGTCGATAGGCGGCGCAGGCAATGTTGCGTGCCCGCGGCCCGTGAGCCGCGCACGCACTAGCCGATTTAGACATCACTTACATTACTCTACACGGCTGTACACCAAATATTTCATTAACGAATGTAAGCTACTCATTAATTGGGTTATCGTTATCGTCGCGCCCATTTGTGTAAGCAATCAAAAAGGTTACTGTAAACAAAATCGCGCAAATTAACTGTTTACTTTTAAAATTATTTAATAGGATGCTTTTAAAGTATCTTAAAATTTTTGTTTTTTGATTCATCGCCAAAAGCCGTGATAATTTTATGAATCTTCGTATTAACTTTACACTTTTGAATCTAAAGTTATATTATCGCTATTATTGCCTTATTCGTTAGGAACATAAGTATATTTATAATTAATAAATGTGTTGCTTTCCTTGACCATTAATATTGTTTCCCGAATTAGTTACACGATCATAGAACAAGTCAATCTGGATGATTTGGAATATTCACAGTTGAATAAAATTAAATAGTTTTCCAATAGAACAACTAGCAGTCTGGTAAATTTAAATTAGCAATCTAACTCGGCGCATATTGTTCACAAATGAATTTTCCTTTTTACAAATCATCTTAACGAGTTCTCTTGTCATAAAGCGGGGTCGTGTGATGTGCATCCCTCAAAGAATTAAATTGAATATGAAAGGAAATTACACAGCCTCATATCGACTCCCGTCTCTTGTTCCAATCGAATTTCCTCTGAAAACAATGCCGAAACGGAAATTAAACCGACATGTGAAAATAACTGAGATTTGCAAATGGACCCAGATGTATGACAGCGCCAGCGAACAAAAAATACACGCTTTAAGCAATAAGCTACAAAATTAAATGTAACTGCTCTTTCTATATTATCACCCTTCTGCTATTTTAATACTTGTTTTATTTAATTTTTTAAATTCTTTTCAACTTCTTCTTCTTTTCGTGTCGATGACAAAACTTCATATAAAGTCGGCCCAGTACTCGGCGACGCGTATTCGCGTATTTTCAACTTAAAAAGTATTTAAGTAACTAGAAACATAATTTTCTTTTAAGTTTAGAAATGTTCTTTTCTAATTAAAATCAGTAAATTATCTTATAGTACTAATACGTACCTTTTGCCCTTGTAATAAGTGATCATAATCTAAAATAATGCATAATTTTTAAGCCACAGATTTGAAACTAAAAACTTCTTATGTTAAAAATGACGATCGATTATATCGAGACATAGACATCCACGGCTATACCATCAATTAAAAACTGCTAAAAAGCATAATACGTTTGCTAAAAAGATCCCGACACTAACCCAACATTGCTTAGGTGTTAAAGACATCGGGTTTCGCCAGTGTTTACAAGAGATTTCGTGTTGAAGAGCTAAGTGATTGTAAGTGGCGGAACGCTGGCGCCGCGCCGGAAGTCGTTCCCACGTGACGGCCGCCGGAAGTGACGCGGGATCGCGTTCCTTCGTTATGTCGCCGTCAACCCACTACCGCCCTCTGGAGCCTTTTATCCTCCATCGAGCGTATGCGTAACCAATGATTAGAAGAGTCTACTAAAGTCTAAGTCTACCAAAATGATTTTTTGAAGACCGTTTAGATCCTCACTCAGTCTGAGATGTGATCTAGAAAAACATGCGGTCGTTAACTTAAAAAGTTATAAGAGAAAAAGTTTCTTTTAAGCATATTATCAAAGTCGTAGTACCACGTAGTACTATGTCCCACTACTCGACAAAGGCTTCCCTAATAGAAATCATATCATTGCTACAATATAGGCAAGTTCGTGACCACAAACCGGCTACCAAAAATGTTTGCCTGATTTGGAAATTTAACCCAGAACGTATGTAGAACGTAGAGCAAGCTTGACCAATGAGCTCCCTTTGTATAATAAAGTTAGTAAAAGAAAATATTTATTTATAAAATATTTGTGCGAGCACATGCTTTAAAAATACGAAAGACGAACAAAAAGTTCTTACAACTAACTTACTCTACATACTTTACTCTCAGTTTACAAAAGTAGGGCAGTATATTACAGCTTAGAATTTTGCATCCGTAAGAATTTTTAACCTTATTACTTCCGAACTGAGTACGTGAGTACAAAATAATTATACAAACAAGACTGGACTTTATTGACACTGTATTTCTTCACTTACCTATAATAATTTAGTATAAGCTCCTTGAAGCTCCATAAGGTTAAATACATTTTGGCAGTTAAATGTATACCTTTCTTTGTAAATTTAAATTCTAATTACTTCTTTCAGAAACCACTAAACTTTTCAACTTACTTGGTTTACTTTAAGCAGTTATCGAGTATTATAATACTAGTTATGAAGTAACAAAAGTGCTAATATAATTAATACATTAAACTAATAAAACTTTGAAATTAAGCTTGAGCTATCAAACAAAAAAATTAACCAACTTTTATTACATTTATGTAGACGTGACCTTTGTAAGACGCTATCTCAAAGGCTTTGATTGTTATAAGCGCAATGAAGACTGGATTAAGTAGTTGGCACTGACAAAATGTTGAGTAATATGGGTTGGAGTGCGTCGTTGTTTTTGTAATGCCTTTTCTTATGGCTGGCCCTAACGATTATATCCCCCATTGTGAAATCCACCGCTCTGCCAAGACCGCGGAGAAAGAGCTAAACTTACAAAAGTTTCCGACTTGTTCAAATGGCCGGCTTTTGTTAGAGAGCGACTTATTGTTCGGGACAGATTGCCAGGGATCAGCACGACGCTCTCGTTCCAAATTTTAGTAGACCCATACGTGTCAAGGTTTACTTTGATAAACGTTTTTCGATTCTTGAGTTTGTCGCCACTCATATCGTAGATCTAATCTTACGCGCTCGTCAACGTGTGAAATATGACTTTCATAAATATAAAATGCAGTACAGTAACAACACAACCCATGCCACAAGCAAAATAGTTTTCAGTTTATTAATAGGCAAGCAATTAGACTTTTTGAAATAATTTTGTAAGTAAAATTTAAGATTTAAAATAATTATAAATATTTACTAAAATTCAATACAAGCAACATCAATTGATTGATTGAGGGAACGTATAAAGGCTGATGATGATGATGAACATCAATTGAAATACGAATTAAACGCCAGAAGCTTATGTAAGACTATGTCAGACGTCCTATAGCCGTTACTCCCCGCTATTGTCACTACACCAGGTATCCAGCAAAAACCTTTCCATTAGACCTCCTGACGAATATTTGTCCTGATAGGAAACGACGATTTCCAAGTGGATTACGTCTCCCTCAGGTTCCAGAAGAAAAAGAGAGAGAAAGCAGAAATATTTGAAAAAATATATTTAATTCTAATAGCCGTGAACCCTGTTTAAAAAAATCGCAGGCCAAGTGCAGAGGCCGGAGGTCGGGCGTCGCGTCGACGCGCCGTCACGGCCGGGCAGCTAACAGACCGAACCGAACAACTACGCACCAACTCCAACTTCATTGTTTGCACGACTGTATTGTATCACTTACGAGTATCTCCTTCTACAGTATTCGGAGATTCTTTTTTTTTTTTGGTTTTCATCCCGAAGGTTAGGAACAAATAAATGTATTTATTTATGTTGCTATTTTACCTTTTTATTTTTACATACTCGTACTATTGATAAAAAAAACTAACTTACAAACTTCGTATGGTGAATTTCTGATCATGTTTTTTTGTAATGCCTCATCAAAAGATGGGGTATCAAAACAATCAAGCAGTATAAGTTCGCTCTGCATTATGTACATACGTCCTTTGTATGGTGAAAAACAGTGAAATTTATCTTTCTTTTGTTTTTAAGAAAACATTATTTATACACGGCAGATAATACATTTAAGATTCAGATGTAGAGTGCCAAGTCGTTATTTATTAAGGCAAAAAATTAAAGGCACTCTAAGATCGGCGTTACGGGCGTAGCGAAAACCTTTTATTTTTGCTTATAAAGAAAGTCATGTCCCGTATAACTCGAAACGTGTAGCAATATATTTAGTAATAACGAAATAATATGTTTTGTGAGATAGAATTCATATTTCATAAGCACTCATACGCATAAGATATTGCAAGGAAAGTGGTACTTTTCCCTTTATTTCGTAGTAAAGATAAGGGGCGGCCGATAGGAGGAGGGTAGCTGACATCCAGTCAGCTTCTTCAGATTCATTCCCGAGCATTTGCGCCACATAATATTTCACAGCGGCGCGAGTGAATTTTATATGCATGAAGACAACGAGATTTTGTTCGGACATATGGAAGCAGTTTATCTGGGGATACGTTTTGCGAATGTAATTTGACAGGCAGCGTCAAAAATAATACTGAGATTTACAAGAATGTACACAAAATATTTTGTTTGATATATCAAGTCATTGTAACAAATCTCACGTCACTCGAAATTTTCCCACTTGGCCTCGGAAATAGGGTGGTTATACTGGTTATATTTGTTTGATTTGATTTTTATTTTATTCTCGCTTATAGCGGTTAATAATAAAGTCAAATTTTCAATAACTACAAAATGATAGAACAATAGCCTTTCAAAATATGAGGTCAAGTTTATTACAAAAGTGTAAAATTAATTGAATACATAATTTATAGCATCTTTTGTTATGAAACCATTATTTATAAAGGCTACTTTTAATTATAGCTATCGGACAAAAGTTTTTTGTAGTTTGTGCATATTATGTTATAAAATGCAAGTAAAAACGCCCGTCACTTTGCAGCATGGAGTGTTATTTTGGAGAAGTTCAAACATGTGTTTTTAAAATTATTACATCTTAGAAAGTTTTCTTGCTAACTCCTCTACGATTTTTTTCTTTTATTGTGAATGGAAGATGTATTAATATAAAAAGTATAGTCAATATCCCTATTTTTCATAACCTCAGGTCTCAGACCGAAGTTTGTGATGTTGTCCGATATTTATTTAAATTCATAATTTTATTAATAAAGCATCTCAAATTGTTCTTTAGATCTGCAATACAATTCTCTTCTCGATGACCCGAAGTTGAGAGCCGCATAGCCCACTGAGCACAAACATCTCATAAAGTGCCCAGTGGGCAGCTATCTCTCGTGCTCGGGCTAGATGTTTGTCTTTTAACTAAAATATTTACATATAATTTATTTATAATTCGCACTTCGTTCCAACATCAAAGCTGTCGGCGCTGCCTATAAAAACCTCATTCGGGAAAAGTTTAATGATTACATTAGCGACACGTCGTGAAGCCACAACACAGGAGACTTTCCAGATTATAAAGGACTAAGATTAAATATCATATTTCACCTTAATGACGTAATTTGCAACACGCCTCTTATAACAAAAACATTCTTCTAAATCTGGCAAGATCGTATTAACATAACCGCTTTGTTAAATGGAGTCAAGATAATTTGTGGACGAAGTTCGGCCTGTAATACCTCGCAAATTGCCGGATAAGACTGTGTGAGACAACTGTTAGTTTTAATTAAACTGCTGGTGCGCTTGTGGGGAGTCCTGGGAATGAGAAAATTATTCTAATCTTATAAGCCTGTCGGTGTCCCAGAACTCGACTTGAAATTAATACAATGCGGGTCGGCCCGTTCCGCGTACGGCGTGTTAGTACACCGCTTGCCACGCTCGTAGCGGCCTTGATCTGAACGCAATAAAACTAGAAAACCTGAACTAGGGCACACATAGGCATATATTAAATGCCCTAAACTCAGGGTCAGGGTCAGGCGAGGTCTGGATTCTTGGCAATTATTACAAAAGCTAAGCAGATGCCGATGCACGATGAGTGAACAAAATTGTAATCTTTCCTTTCCTCCGTTTGCATTGATGGCACATGGGGTGATTGAAAAAGCCATGAACCTGTAAGTTTCTTTTTTCGTATACATGACAAATAGTAAATGAAAAATACCTTCCGAGGATGTGATGTATGTGTGTGAGACACGTACTGTGGTCTCGGATTATTGATTTTGTCTAATAATAAGGTAAACAACTTATTTTGCGTAAGTTCTTAAATGGTTTAGTATTATTATCAGTGAACACCGAAACAAAAAATAAATAAGCTGGCTTATCCTATTTCTATTAACTCCGACTAGAAAGTATACTTAGCTGTCTAAGCTATATTTATTCTTTTATATACTCCAGTTCAGCTAAGGCGATTTGTGGGACATTAGCGACATCTCGCGTCTGTTCAATTTAAAAGTTTAAGGTACAAAATGGCCAGCCGGAGATAATCTCGAGAATCAATTTGGAGGAAAGTATCAGAGTGCCATGGGAGCAGTATTTCATTAAACGGGGAAAGCCGGGAATATGGCTCAGGTGGGCACCGGCGTCTGGGCCTTAGACTTAACGAGTGCAATTGTTAAGCCATTGAGCACATGACTCTGGGATTCTGGGAATCGACGTTTGTAATTTCAATTCTTACCTGCCGTATTAAAAGACGTAGCTGAAAGATTTTTGATTGAAACGCAATAAATATTTTTCAAAATAGTGTTTTGTTATATTGTTTTATTTATTTATTAAGAAACCAACAGCCATACAATAATTTGTGTTAACATTTACAATTTATGCTATTAGTAAAGCCAATAACAGATTTAATTAATATACTTATGTATACTTATGTGCGAGGTAACTTACAAGTAATGTTTTATTGTAGGTAGTTGTTTTGTAATAGTTATCATGTAAGACCTAATCAATATCATAGAAAATTTTATTTTACAGCAGGAGGAAGCTAGGAAGAACACCACTTAATGCGAATAATATCCAAGGCCCAAAATCCGATCACATCAGGATGACACCGAAAATATCTACTTCCTACTTTTATTAGTACGTTAATTTTCTATAGTCAGGAATCTGTGACTTGGTATTAATAATTATTGAATTATACACGTACAGTGGTACAGTTAAACTTGTATGTTTCTTAGAATTGCTAGGAAACATACGTGTTTAACTATGTAGTTCTTCGCCTCTACCTACCTAAAGTATTTATCTAGTAAATATAATTATAGTCTAATCAATCCTCTAATATACGCGGCATAATGTTTCTAACCTTGACTAGCTTGACGTTTATAAACCATATTAAAACCCAGAAAAAATATAACATTCTATAGAGACATCGAATTCCTCGTTCAGTAAAGTTTATATTGTAGTTAGATATGCAACCATTGTTTCATGTTGCATTAATTTAAGTATCGGGCGATTGTCTTCCAGCCACGCTATGCAGAATTATTGCTAGCGTAGTTTAGTGAGTCGGACCGCTTGTCAAACTTTAGTAATTTAACTTCAAAACAGGTTCCTGTCGGTATACCAGGCCGAACATTTGTTCAACCACATTCGGGCTGAACAGTGCGACAATAACGTCAAAAATGTTTCAGTTCAAACATTGTTACCGGTTGTATGTAGGCACAGTGCGACACGGCCGAAAAGTCGCATGAGTGAAATTCGCCAACTGATTGAGTTCCGAAGCGATTGAAACTCCAAAATACCAACAGTGATACTCAAACGTCTCATCGGAGAAAAAACAAGTATCACTAGTTCTGCAAGATGTGACTGTCCTGCTAAGTTTAAAAGAAAACCGGCAAGGTATGCTACTAGGCTCATTAACGTGACTCTAAAAGCAGTTATGCCTATACCTTTCATAGCAACTTTTAAAAAGGCCTAAATGAAAGCGAAAAGTAAGTTCTCAGAGAAAATGGTCGTTGTTATGTTACCGACGAAAGTCAAGCAAGGGAAGACAGAGTGACGTTTTTGTATTTTTTAACAAATTAACATTTAACCTAATATGTAAGAGTTCAGAAACGTTGTTCATAACGCGTAACAGTTTCTACGGAAAATATGGAAAAACGTAAAGAATCTACGTAACAGGACGTAGCCAACAACATTTCAGGAGTGTGTAAAGATAACTTTAGCTTTTTGTTGTTCTCCATGCGAGTGTATTCAGCTAACTGTTTCAGTTTAGCGCAGAAAGGCTTTGTGTAACGCTCGAAGAGAAGAGTAAAAACGGCTACATGGCCGAACCTTTTGTTATAAGCCACCGAGTGTGAATTGATAATGGTTGTACCAGCGTATTTGTTATGTTTTGTGCCGGTTTCTAGGCCAACACAAAGAGTTTTGTGGTTTTCACGAGTGTCATACGCAAGGAAATATTTAAAAATAGACTCTCTATTTTAATAGTTTGTTCGTCGTCCTTATCCCAACATGTTGTATGGGCATTATTAACGGAAACTTAGTGGGCAATAATCATGAGTTTTTATATTGTTTTATAAAATTAATTACATTGCTTATAATGCATAGAAATGATTAGCTTGACACATATTTATAGTTCTAACGCTCATGAGAAATATCCTTGATCATACTTACTAAAATAAAATAAAAATTATTTCACAAACA
Source organism: Mecyna flavalis (assembly GCA_949319885.1). Classification (NCBI taxonomy): domain Eukaryota; kingdom Metazoa; phylum Arthropoda; class Insecta; order Lepidoptera; family Crambidae; genus Mecyna; species Mecyna flavalis. Next base: position 10,905,350 of record OX439431.1, on the reverse strand, counting down.
CAATCGTCTTTGATATTCATATCAAAAAGAAAGGTTTATTACAGATTTAAAATGTTTCATTAGAGTTCTTAAACAAAATATAAATTGGTACTGGATCGTGCTGATATTCAAACTCGCATGTAATAATATTTTATCTGTATTTTATTCCCAAATACGAGCGAGCACATACTTAAAATTAATTACAATAACTTCCACGTTCAAATTGTGCAAAGTATGTACTTTCATGTGAATGCGCAATTTAATTTAGATAAAATTAGCATTTCGCTGGTGTATGCTAAACAGGAACGGCGAACAAAAACTCATTATGCAGGTAGTGTCATCAACGTGTAAACAATATGATTAACGAAATAATTGAGTTAATATCACAAATATCAATCGGGACGAAGTCCGCAGTGGCCTCCCGTTTAAATCATGCGAAACAATCCGAACAAACAAGGGGCGGTCGCATAAATTCGTTTTACGCAGCTCTGCACTGTGGCAGCGTTCACGCCGAGACTAATTAGAACATAAATCTTGATACTAATCCGTTCTTTTTAACACAGAACTCCTGTCTCATATTGTCTTAAATTTTCATCACACGTACTCATCAATATTCATTATTTAATGCTGTAACATTATGTACGTACATGTATTTTTTGGTCCGCAACAGGTTACAATTATTATCAACTCGGAATTATGAACTTGACATTTTCAATAGGACATGAAGAGTAAAACCATCTCATCTATACATATAATAAATTTGTAGAAAAGTGGTGTCTGTACAATGGAAATATATTAAAAAAAAGTAGCAGGGGTTGTTATTATATCGATACCGAACCCGAAATTGTAATTAAAATTTTTTTTGTCTGTTTGTCTGTTTGTCTGTTTGTCTGTGTGTCTGTTTGTCTGTTTGTCTGTTTGTCTGTGTGTTTGTGCACGCTAATATCAGAAACGGCTTATTCGATTGAGATGCGGTTTTCACTAATATATTGTGGTAAGCTTCACTTAACATTTAGTGTTTATTTCATGTCAATCGGTTCATAAATAAAAAAGTTATGTCAATATAAAGGTACACGCCTCGCGCCTGAGCTGCGCGTCCGTATATAAAGCGCGCTGAGAGTATGGCGAATAGGTAGTTGCATTCGATTATTGCGATTTACTTGAATACTGACAGTTTGGATATTTCATTTATTTATATTTAAGGGTTTGTAGGTAGACAACCTATGTCTTTCTTAATTTTCTTTAAAAATTTGTAAATAAATATTGTAAGTAAGCATTTGTTATAGGTTAGGCATTTCTTTCCTTGATTTTTGGTATACTTATCTTAATTTTTTATTAAGGGTTTGTATATAAATGAATAATTTATAAGTATTTGGTATAGGTTAGGCAATTCTTTTCTTGATTTTCTTTATTCAAGTAGAAGTTTATAAGCTCAGGTTATTAATTAATTTTTCTAGCAATTCTTTTGTTTCATAAAATTTGTACGTTTAGTTTACACATCTTAACACTTTTTGCAGTCAGCCTATGTTTTGCGATGACAATTAATAAAGCCCAAGGTCAGACGATGAAAGTTGTGGGTGTAGATCTAAGTAGGTATCAGCTGTTTCTCGCACGGTCAGTTGTATGTGGCTCTGACACGGGTTAGCAATCCTAGGAAGGCTCCTAGGATTGCTAACCCGTGTCAGAGCCATCGGGAATGAAAGCATACAGGCGTATGCTTTCATTCCCGATGGCTATACGTCACATATCGTATACCTACAAAGAAGCATACTGTAAAGTACATTTTTAGCTACCCAAAGGACGGTATTTGTTATTTAAAATATGCTGCCCGAAAAGTCACTATTCCACGCGGACGAAGTCGCGGGCACAGCTAGTTCATAATATGTGCTATAATATGAGCCAAAATTAAATAAATGATTTTGATTCTTGTCTTATTTTTTCAAATGTGTTTTTACTTGTACGCACGCACATGCTAGAATATAGGTAATATACGTGGAATGTGTAATACCAAGTTATGAGCAGCCTTGATATTAAATATCACACGCCTTAAATTTGTTCTTGTTTTCTAGAAGAAAACTAACTTTTATTAATAAAAAAACAACTTATACAAAAATAGAACATATTAATACTTATATTATATAAGTACATCTCTATGCAAGATTTTACAGTTTTATACCGTTAACACAACTAAAATGCATAAAAAGGTGAAACGGACGACCAAATGAAGGAAAGCTCTGCTTTACGATACGCAAGCTGACTTATACAGGTGCGTATCCCCGGCGTGTTAGTGCGTAGGTAATATTTTATTGTGAATATGTAAGTGGAGTGGTAAGTGGATGCGATGCGATGTGCTCTTTATATTCCGCGCACATCGGCGCGCCTGCGTTATTGCACCCGGCCGTCGATTTACGGCGTTCCTCATTTCTGAAATAAAGCTATTCTTTCTAAAATATTGTCATCTGCTTTAAATATTTCACTCCATGTTTCCCGTGGGCGCTCTTAAAATTTGGTAGGATAATCTGAACGAATGGTCCAATGGATTCTTGATGTTATATCACCCTTTGGGGTTGTTGTCCTTATTAATATTATGGGGGGACAATTTTTCACGGGAGCTATAAAAATCATTTAGAATGGTACCGGAATTCAAAACCTGTAATTAATTTTTTATGGCCATTTTTAATCATGGATAATTTTTATAATTTATCATTTCTTATTATTGAAGTAAGTATTACCACGATAGAGCATTAATTTCACTAGCTTGTGTTGTTAATTAGTATTAACAACACAAGCTTTTAGAGTTGGTATTTATTAGCGTGAAAATTGTTTTTAAAAAAACCCCTGTCTAAATGATTGAAAATAAGAGTTTATCTTTTACGTAAATTGAACAAAAACGTACCTACCAAACATTTTAGTAGAAACAAACAGAAAACGTGACCTTAAGTAAGTATGACAAATAAGTTGTGTCTTTTATGTTTTCCGCCAACTTGTGTCAAAAGCAAACTTATCCATCTATGTAGACACGGAGGTATTTACCTTGCCCGTTTTCCGCTAAACAAAACAAATATCAAACAGTGACATGGATTTATACTGTCCTTATGTTTTAGGAATGTTTTTACCTCATTCCCCATTTTATAATTCACTTGGTCGCATGTAATTTTTTTTGTTTATATACATTCACATTTGTAGACACAGAAAATATAGGAAAACCAATTTAGTAATCAGTCTAGTATTTTGCAGTTTTTATATCGTTAAACAATGAGTAAGCAATTGCGAAAAACCATCTGTTTGAAGTTACGTTAAAATTAAAAAGCACGATTCTAGAGCAACTTTGAAATCACGATTTGTCACGTAACGTTTAATATTTTAATTGTGTTTACTTGTTTTGTTCATTGGCGGATAGTGAGCGGGCCAGGTGTTTGTTCCCACGGAGCAATTAACGTTCGGCCTAGTCGAAGGGGTTGCTCTTGAACCTCAAAAAGGAACGGAGGAAAAACATTGATGTGTTCAGAGCCATTATTTTGTTGTTACGGCATTTTACGTCTCTCCGTGGAATATATTTTGAGTTACGTAATAGCCTCACGTGTTCAGGTTGGTCTAGTCTAGAATAATTAGTTTGTGAAAATATGAGCCTCATCATATTCAGACAGAACGTTTATTTAACTACACTACACTACTGGCGTAGCATTATGCTGTTCATTCAAGTATACCTTACACGTATATAAATACGCAGGTAGGTGGCTGATACTGAAGTATACAAGTGATTATTTGGAACTGCTCGACCCATATTTTTGGCTGTATTTTTCTTTCAGCGATTGAGTGTCAAGACATAGCTATAAATAATTATTTTTAATATATTGTGTAATTCCTTTATAACTGAGTTTTTGTCACAAAGAAAATCCTAATAGAGTTGCCGGATGGCGTTTTCTATAAAGAAAATTGTTGCTGTTACAGTTAATGCACTGAGCACCTGTAGCTATAACCTAAGTCCTAACGGATAATAGACCCAGATAGTTAAAGTGCCTATAAAATATTACCACAAAGTAATAAAGTATTATGCATCAACGCACACAAATAAACAGAGATAAAAGTTATATTATGAGCTACTAGAGGATCATCTTATGAAATATTTTGCGCTTGTTTTCCCTCCTCCATTTGACCAAGGAAGTTTAGTTTTTACCATGTAACCCCCGCTTGTCGGCTTCTACGAGTGATTGCCTTAAAGCAAAGACAAAAAATTAAGAGAAGAACCGTTACAGAATCTTTTTCACCCGCGATTTTACTTGTTCTTTAATTTCTTAAGTATACAAAGCCAAAAATAATTATATACTACATCGTCATTATTAATGAAATTGGAAAAGCAAAAGTTGTGAGCCCAGATAGTAGGGATTAGAAGGATTTCATATTTGATAATATAACGGGAAAAGGGCGTTATTGTAGGTATATTTATTTCGTGTTGTTTTTTTGATTTTTAATTCTGAGTCTAATAAATTTCTCTATTACACAAGCTTCTTGTAATCAAGCTATTAATTTTAATATAATCAGGAGTAATAACTTTTATAAGTACCACAGATTCATAAAATTACACAAAATATGTCCAACTCTTTTTTTTAACCCTTTATACCTAATTTGATGCGCGATTCGGGAAAAAAAAAGACGTAAGATTGTTTACGAACAGAAAATAGACTGACCCCGAAACACGTTAGACGCTTCTAGATCTTTTTATTCAACTGTACGATATTGTTCTGAGGCAGCAATCAGTCCCGTCTCAGTGGCATGTCTTTATTTTATTGTCTGTATGTCCTCTGTCCTTATAGGTATTGCTATCCGGATATGAGGAGGCATTGAATTTCTGTTTGGCTTTATTTGCGATAGCAGACGAATGACCTGTAATCAAAATGAGGTTAGTCATGCGTCCTTTGTAATGATAGCAACTAAATGTTTTATGTAACTTTCTTTGACGACTGTACTCGGGTGGGTGACTATTTGACACTTTTTTTCCACGTGAAAATTTAGGCAATATGGGCTACACTCTGGTAACCATTAAAATTCGGAAAGTTCTTATTTTAAAATTTATTTATATCCTTTATAAAACAACACATATTCTTTTTAAGGGATAAAGATGGTTGACCCTTTCGTGATGAAATTAATACGTTTTTCTAGAATATTATATCTAGTCTTATTGTCTCTGAGAGATTTGCTTCCCGGTACTCCATTCCATTAATCTTGAAAATCAACAAGGGGCTACAAATGTCAAGAAGACAAAGGGTTACCCCTCACTTTTTTATTATTTACAAAACAATTGGACCCATTCTCAATTTCCATATTGCGATAAACATTTCTTATTCTGCCCTACCGTTGATGATAGGACAAGATATTCCGTAGCTGTATTTTTTAATAATAATAGATAGTTTAGGGTCTTTGTTACTAAGGAATATTTTTTAAGGTTTTTATGTAGTTGTTCTGTGCTTCTATTTATATTATTTACTTTTTATATATTTATGACACAGTATCTGGAATAATTATTTTACAAACTCCTATATAAGTTTAAATATTGCAGACTTTATGTAAATGTATTCATCTTAATCGATTTGTAATCAAAGTTATTATCACTTTCACATCAACACCAACTTTCACTTCATTGAAGGACACGAAAAATCGATCCATGTACTGACAAACTTCAGCCTATAATATTATTTCTACGGGTTTACATAAAGAAGAAAACCTTATTACCGACGATAATAATATAATGTAGGTACTTTATACAGTGCAAAAATCTAAGTCCAACTGAATCTAGAATTTCTAAATCCATTTCCTTACAGCAGCGGCATTAATTTAAATTTTATTAATCTCCAGAGTGTCATACACCAAAAACAAAGTCCGAATTAAGTGTGCGTGTCGTGAATTTGTATAGGAACTGCGCCCATGCAGACCGCGAAGTTAGCGCATGCAGTCGTGAAACTCGGCCATAACTTTACAAGCAACATTAACTTGGGACGCAGTCGCGACAGAGGTTACCACGCAAGTAGAGCGCTGGAACAGATCCTACGCCTTTTCTTGAACTTTTTTTTTACAATATTTTAAATGACAGTCAGGCACGAAGTACATCTAATGCTAACGGGCAAGCGAGCATAGGGATCACTTGATGGTATAAGTGAACACCGTCAAATCTTTATAATCAACATCTTGGAACAGTACATAAGCCGATTTGTCATAAAAAATTAAGGTCACACGTGAGTTCAAATTCCGCCTTGGTTTTGGTTGGTGATTAGATTTTTTCAAAGTGCGACTTGCCAGCTACCACCCTTAAAGGTAAACCTCACACTGTGTCTCGGCAGTATTTCTGTAGGAGCCAATGCACTCGAAACCAAAGGCTCGATGATGAACCATCAGTCTGGCAGCACATTGAACGACGCAATTAAGGCAGGAGCTAACAGTTTGACTGCCAATCGACGTTAAGGGCAATCAACAGTTCTAGTATTTTGGAAATTTTTACACACGGGTCCATTATTATGTCACACACAGCTGTATTAGTCATACTTTATTTATATTTCAGAATTATTTTTCTCAAGCTGTATGTATGTAGCAGGCTAAATCATGCCAAAACCATTCAAAATTCGATATCATCAGATGGTACATATTTATTTAAATATGGCTTATGAGTTTTTGGTTTTAAAATACCCAAGTTGTAAAGTCTTAGAAAAACGTCGGTGGATAACACAGTCCGTCCCTTAACCGTTTGCATTATGAAAGAGTTTACAAAGTGTTTCGTACGGAAAATGGTAGGTTATATGATACGGTAGCACAATGATTCAAAAAGATTTCGTCGCGCTTCGGCCAATCCTTTTGTAATCAAGGGATCATTGAGTAAAATGAAGTAGTTATACATTTTGAAAAATGTTGAAGCCAATTCATTTTTGAGTCATAGTCATTCCCAGGCAACACTGGAGCCACAAACGGCGAGTATTGACGCACTAAGTCCCCGGGGAAATCTGTCTAGGATACCACTAGAAATTTAATCAGTTAAAATATTGGAAAAACAACCGGCAGTTGTCACGTCTGTGTTATTTATTAGATTACTTCTGTGAAAAAAAGTCCGATCCAATTATACTTGTAATAAATAAAAAATAAATTACTTTTCTTTGGTCTTTGGATCTAATATTTATCTAGTTAATAGGGCACTTCGACTCAAGCCTTTAATAATAATGAAACCCTTTAATTTAATTACTACTATAAAGAAAATTTTATACTAACTTTCATTCACTATTTTTTTTTTAATAAAACCTGGCTTAATGATAAACGTAAGAAAAATACAGACAGATACTGACTATCCGTGTATCAATATAAAGATAATATTTTAATAAGTAAATTCGAAAGTTAATAAGACATCCGCTTAAATAGCTAGATCACATCTATTGTGTGTATGTCTGCGTGTATGCGACGCTGCGCATACTCCGAAAACTGTTTAGTGACTTTGGGGACAATCTCACAAATTGCTTCTTCACACAATTTCTCGTAATATGCGACCATTCACATTTTTTCATTATACAAACATTTCCAAACACAAATCATTTCTTCACATTAAAGTAATTAACTTTCAAATAAGCCGGTACACAGTTATCTCGAAACTCAATAATAAATCTAAATTAATGAAATATACATATGTACAGAGTTATAATTTGATTGTATGTAAGTTCATTAAAGGCAGGTATGAGAGCAATCGCGTCTTTGCAGTTAATGTTGTCTTAATTTATTCAGAAGCCGAACGGGATCCCGCCCGAACCTTAACAAGATACATTAAGAAAATTAACGCTTGACTCACTCCTCTTTTGAGACGAAATTCCTTGATTGGCCTGCTTACGTAACAGAAATTTAATTATCACGCGTGATGGAGGTAAATAATGGTATCAGGGATTAGCAAAGATTTAAATCCGGTAATTTCTCGAGAGCATCGAGTGTAACGAAACAGTAGGAATCCCGACGGGCTATCGTTTAAACTAAGTGCCTATAATTCGCAAGAGTTTACCCTCTGCCGCCCACGGGAATCGAGCTCCGATGCTCTAAAATATTTCTGACGCACACATTCACTAACGTATGTATGTAATGTCTTTACACCGGACCAAGGCTGACCCGTAAATTATTACGGATTGTACGAGTACGTTCAGATTTGTTCATATCTTTATGAATCTCCTTCTTCGACCGTCTCCGTGGAACGGTGGCTAAGCCGCTCGGGTATAAAACCCGGATGTCGTGGGTTCGATTCCCGCCTTAAGTCTGGTTGGTCGTAGGTCTTTTTCAGAGTCCGACTGGCTAGCTACCACCCCAACAGGTGAAATCTTCCGCCATAACAGCTCTGGTTGTGTTTCGGCAATATTAATGTGGGAGCCAGTACACTTGAAATTAAAGGCTCGAAGATCAGATGAGCCTACAGTCCTGGCAGCACATTAAGCGACGCTTTCTGATGAAGTGTCCCTCAATGGAATAGGCTGCAGTGATTGCTTACCTGATGCGTGTTATATCTGCCAACTGACATAGTATAAAAAATATATATATTTTGGCCAACAATCAGATCATGCAATTTTTCCTGGCTTGTTTAATTCGGTGTTGGAGTTACAAAGCACCCAGTAAATTTTGTCAAAATGCTATCTTGGGATAGCACTAACACATGGCCTCATTGTCTTTAAAACAAAGTTTCTGATTCATCCAGTGGGAAATTGATCATGAAACAAAATATGTAGTTAATTAACTTATAAAAATGCCAAAAAATAATAAGTCATCTTCAAAACCACACAGTATTGTGTAGTAATTTTATGTCTAAATGATTTATATTCCTTTTAATTAAAAGATCGATAGAATTACTCTAAGCCACGTGTCTATATCCAGCTCTAACCAATTCAATTATATCCAGCTCTAAGCAATTCCCCCTTTGTTTTTTTAGACACGAGAAACACACTGTAAATCTATACACTATAAATAAAAATGAATTGCTGTTCGTTAGTCTCGCTAAAACTCGAGAACAGTAAAACCGATTTGACTAATTTTAGTCTTGAAATATTCGTTGAAGTCCAGGGAAGGTTTAAACGATGAGAAAATATGAAAAAATTGCAAGGGAAGTACCAAAGTAAGTGATACGAAGTTCACCGGGTCAGGTAGTAAAAAATAAAAAAGGTAAGTATACTTGTTATAAATAAAAAGGTAAAATTGTGAGTCACCTAAGTTGATACCAATCAGCCATTGCACCTTGGGTCGGCGGCATTTAGTCATTTACCCTGCGATACCAACAAAAAAAAAAGAAACACCAAGAAAAAGCGGGAATAGACTTAGAAACTTTTACAAATCACTAGCTGAGACGACCTGTATCACTGGAACTCCGACAAAGTTGGAAATCTCAGGTCCGTATTCAGGTGTTCGTGTAGTTTTATCCCGAACTTATTCTTAATAAACCTTAATTGAGTTGCAATTTCTTGCCATAGAGAAGTTTTAGAATAGACGATATCTTATCTTGGATAATTTAAGTTTTAAGGAGCTGCCTTGGAGACATCAAAGACCGCATACTTAGTTTAAAAATCAATGGAGGGAAAAGCTTCTATCTATGTGTCTAATAATTTTTTTAATGAAGAAAAAGTTAAATATTGTTAAGTTTTTATATCCTATACAAACATAACTAAAAAAAAATCGCACCAATTCTAATGCAATCAATACCTATTATCAGGATAAAGACAAATAGTTATTCAGCACATAAATATATAATTGTCCTGTTTGGGATTTCATTCCTCGACTGTGAGCGTTTCACTGCTTTATTCAATGTGTTTAAATAATCTTGTAATGTAAATACTTTTTAGTGGGATTTACCTTTATTATAGTTTTAATTTCTTCCCTGTTTTATTCTATTCTGCAAATAGATTCTGCATGTCAATTTAATGTCGTGTTTTTTTATTATGGAATGTAAAATAAATTTTAAATAAATAGTAAGCTGCAGTCTTATTAACCGCTAGTCAAGCCAGACCATAGAAAAATTTTACTCACAAGAGCCAGACAGTCAATTAGGAGTACGAAAAGTCGTAAAAGTATTTATGTAAATCTAACTTAATTTTATTCACGTGTCTGGGCCAACGCAGAACAAAAAGGCTGGCGCAGTCATTTAGTTGCGGGTGATCGTTAGTCTGTGTCCACATGTGTAGTACGGACGTAGTCGCGTAGACAGGTGCGTAGGCGTATGTATAGTCGGGACTGCAGGGGCAAGGGCAGCAGTCGACCGGTTTTATTGGCGTCACTAATGAGTTGCTAATTCAATTTCACGGGCGCAGGGCGGCGCGCGGCGTCCGCACCGCAGCCCGCAGCTGACTGGGCCTACGACACAGTTAATACAAATATAGCGAGGAATTTAAATAAGCCTTTTTCTAATTTTCTCTGTTATTCTTCGAAGTACAGTACCGTCAAAAAACTTATAAGCGTATTTCAAAATATTGGTGTTAATTAATGACAGCAGAGAAATTTGAAGAAGAAATAAAAAAAAATGATTTCCGAAATTGGTACTCTTACATACATACTTACTCTGTCATAATTCGAAGATTTATTGAGTTAGAAGTCTCATAACAAGACCTTTTCTCAGCTTAAACCGTAGAAATGTAGGGGGAAGGGAGGGGATATTTGAAAAAAGGAATTACGCACGGCTGAAACCGCGGGCGGAAGGCTAGTTGTTAATAATCTTCTTGTCATACGACTATTTATTATATTATGATTAATATTGTCTAAAAGAGATAAAAGAACGCTAGGTATATTCGTTTCCTCATAACATTTATAACAATCGTATGATGTCGTATTGGTACCGTCGAACTATGTATGTCTTCACTGGAATTAGCCTTGCTATACTGTTTGCAGGGTTAGCAGTCATGTCACGAGAATAGTTACTGAAACGAACTAATACTAAGTAACAAAACTAGCACGTCACGTTTACCTCGTGACAAGAACAATTGTTTGTTCTTGAGTACAACACAACACGACTTAAATGTTACATGGAAATACGAACACATTGAATACCGTGTCACTTCCATATAAAACAAATGTAAAATAAAGTAACAAATAATAGGGATGTTGACTATAGTTTATCAAAAAAGCAATAACTTAAAATAATCGTTTAAAATTTTTATGACAAGTTGCGTTTATAATAATTTTTCATAACAAAAGTCGCAATATAATGTGTAGATGTTATGTGTAGATTTTACAAGAAAAAAATCACACTTTCAAAAATGGATTTGGAATGGACCCACTTTCAAGGCCTTCATTTGTTGAATATTGAAAATTGTGATTTTCCAAATAAGTAGGATTTAATTAACTGTTTTGTGGGATAAAATAACTACGAGTATTATGCTATTATGGACTTAAGTGACGAATGTTTGAAATTGTACGGTACGAGTACAATTTGTGCCGAATTATAACCAATTGTACCTACCAGTCAAATAGTAATACTCAGTTTCAAGAGACATAATTATAGCAAATTGGTCATAGAAATTCTGTTAACTAATTCTGAATTTGAATAAAAACAATGGTCAAAATATCAGCAAACATTTTGTGTAAGTTTCTAACTAAAGCAAGTGCACACTCATTACATTTGTACTTTATTGAATATTAGAAGTAGCGAACAAAATGGCGTGCTAAAATAAATACAAAAAGGCATAATCGTAACCTGCGAGTGCGCCCGTACTCGTAACGTTTCCGTAGCGAGAACAACGCTACGTGCTACGAAGCTCATCAATATGCAATAGCATCAATGACTACGAACGTAAGGCATCCTCCAGACTTTATTTTCTTGTTATAGGTACTCTGTGCAGCGAATTGGCTGCAGGTGGGCAAGGGAAACAAACGACTGCCGTCTGTATTATTCATAGCCCACGGTACTAATAACGCTTAGTCAAACACCGCTGCCATATATCTGATCGCTTCCATTAACTTAATGTAGCACATAAAACCTTTGTGTCTTCAGTTTATGACGATGCGGTCGCCGCTCGCTCCAAAGAAACTTCCCCTGGGCCAACAAATGAAGGAAAACTTTTGATTCCCCTAAACGTACCCAATCTTTGTTCCGAAAAATAACATTCCTTTTTGTCTAATCAAATTATGACATAGCTTTGTTCTGTAAGTTTGAGATAGTTGGTACAGTTGTTTGTACGTCACGTGTAGGTAATGTGTAGTGGCACGCAATGTAAAGTCAATGTAGCGACTTAACTGGCAGCTTCTATACAACAAAGTTACGTATCCTGGAAGAAATAACACACTTTGAAGTTAGCGAATTCAATCGCTGGAAGACGCGAAGTTTGTACAATTGTTTTCTTTCTCAAAGTGTAGCACTTGTTCGAATTCGCTCAGGTAGGTGAGTGGCCTGTGACGGTGTTTCTCTGTGCTTGATTTGATTTAAATTTGAAGGAGTCCCGAGACGAATTGCTTGGATAAAACCTTTACAAAGCCTATTTCGAAATCAAATAAAAAATAGAGATGCTGTTAAAATAAACTAGAAGCAGCATCATAATGTAATAATCCTACTTTAGGACAAAGGCTGATTGCTCTAGATTATCACTAGGCTTGCCAAGTGTTAGATAATAACAGGGCACTCTGGTGTATGTTAAATAAAAATATTTTGCCCAACCCTGGCAATAAACGCAGGACACTGGTCGCACCAAGGTAATAATTTAAAATACAATCAACGTGTAAATAAAATTTGTACCTAGGCTTATCAATAGTTTTAACTATATCGTTGAATGTGTTGAAGTTATATGACTTATATGCTGCTAGACAACATAAGAATTCAACCATACGCATTCCGTCCCAAAATAACTCCTCATTTAAATAAAGATAACCAATTCAGTGGATGAACAATAAACAAAAATTTAAACGTACGCTCGTTCCTCACAATGTTGCAAATTGGCAATAGATTTGCGTTTTTCTGTTCGACTTTAAGTGTCGATTCACTAGTATCCGCCTATAAAAGTTTTATAGTTATTGCTGTCAGTTTGTAATGCATACGAGATTCAGTCAGATGCAAAATAGCTAAGCAAACAATTGTATGAGCGAGCTTCGTGTCTCAGTGCCAAGAAATAATCTCTTACGTGACATTAACATACATCATGTACTGAGCAGCTGCCAAAACTGTCTGCCTGGGCCCGCTCGCGCTACTTACCAACTAAAACAATATTACTTAGCCGAGTTATCCTAGCGCATTGCTAAACTTTCTACGGAATTTATTTGTGACTGGTTTTGCATGATATGGTTTACTGATGGTTAGTTTCTTAGAGCGGATTGCATCGAAAAGACACATACAGATAGAAGAGAAGAGATACAATTATTATCAAAATCAACTTTAAAATAAGACTACAAAAGTCGCTAGGCGTATAAGTGCGAGTAATCGTGGTTTAAAAAAATGCTAAATTCCAATAATTTTGTAGGTATATAATTTATTTAATTTTTTTTTATACTAGGTCAGTTGGCAGACTGGCACGCAGCCCACCTGATGGTAAGCGGCCACTGCTGCTTTTCCGTTGAGGGACACTTCGCCTGGAAGCAATATAAAATAATAAATATAATTTAAATATATTAACTCTTCTAAAATTGCAAAAAAAAATACTACTAGAAATAAAAAAACAAAATCGACATTCGTCATTCAATGTCATATTTTTGTTAAAAAAAAATAAGACTAAAACCGAAGTTTAGCTACCTTTGTAACAAACAATGAGTAAAAGAAAGCGATCGCATGAGCTCGTTTCCCATCGACGTCGATTAGTGACGCTTAGCTCTGTGTCTATCCGGGCGCGCGGTCGGTGCAGCGCGAACTGGGCCAATTACAGCTTGAGGCGGTAATCTCACCAATGCACCGCGCGTGCAGTAGCCATGCAGGTATCTCATAATAGTCTGTGCAGTAGCCGGCGCACGCGTACTGCACCTGCCTCTAGTGGAGCGCTGGTTAGACACAGTTTACTCCGAACAACCACAGCTAAACAGACACCACTAATGGTGACTATCATGACCTTAATTAACTAAACAGTTGTGATATTCCTGGCTGGGAAGTAAAATTAGAATCCAACTACATAGAATACAAACATTATCTGGCAAAGACTTTACCAAGCAATTTAATGATACTTTAGTATGTTGCTCTTGGCTAGAGATTTATCAACCTTCAACTGTAGGAAAACAATAATTCAACGAGTTTGATTCCCACAGATTAGTGTAGTGTCCCATCGACGTGGATTAGAGTGACGCTTAGCTCTGTGTCTATTTCAGCGCACGGGTCGTGCAGTGCAAACTGCTACTCGCGCCGACCACCGCTAAACTGACACCACTAAATAACTAATGGTGATTAGCACGAACTTCACTTTTTCTTTGACTAACTGCTTCTAATGCAGTGTTTACCAACTTAACATCAAGATTGATGCAAGTTACATTCATCAGTTTGCTCATGTTTTAACATTTTCGAAATTTACTGCATTTTTAAGGCAAGCTTTGTCCAATGCAGAGAAAAGGCCTATTCTCATTTTAAGCAATCTTAAAACAGTCATTCTATTGTTTTTTTATTCTTGGGTTTATTCTTGCCCATTCAATGTTAATCAGGCCACAAAATCATGATCATCGACAACCTCATTAAGACCTAAATGGTTACAAGTCAACTATCGTTCAGCTGTGATTTGTAGTATCAGTGTTATACACGTGTTACGCGTGAATTACCTGGAGCTAAATTATGTACCCTTACATAAGACCGAAGCCCTCATTTCTAATTTGGCCTCGACACTAATCGCACCACTGGAATATACATTTACGCGCTGAGAAACTACACTGTTAGCTCACGAGTCTTAGGGTTAGATGCTCTTGCTATTACTATATTACCATTACCAGGTGGTAGGTTCCTGAACTGGACCGTCTAGGTGGGTACCACCGCATTGCCAGATATTTTCCCGTGAAATAGAAGTGTTTCAAGCACTTCTGTGTTTCGGGGAAGGGGTACTGAAGCTAGTGAAATTACTGGGTATATGAGACCTAATAACTGCCGTCTCGGTGTAGCGGGCGCAGGGCAGTGCCAGACAGTAAATGCTGAGTTACTGTTTGGCACTGAACTGTCTAAGGTACGTAGTATATAGTTGTTAATCTGTGTTCTAAGGGCAGACGTGGCGCTTACCATCAGGTGTACGATCTGCTCGTCTTGTTATACATTGCAATAAAAAAAAATTAGTAAGAATAAGCCAGTCTTATTCCGGCGGTTGAGGTTCGGACCATTCCCACTACGCTAATACGCTTTTTGCCAAGGTTGGGCAAAGTGGAGCACCCTGAAGTTAAGTGCTACGTACCCCGCTTTCGTTCACAGCGATGGAAGTCCCACACACCTGAAAGTGAAGGTGCGTGATGTATTCTACGTATTTAAAAAAGGGCTAAAGTCTCTTATGAAGCTCCACGTGCCTCGGGTTGTTATCGCTACTAAAGGCCCGTATAGTTACTAAGGGTCTTTGAATAAATAATAATCATATCTATTTAATGAGGACGACAGTAATTGGTTAAGGACGTGAATAATACTGTAATTCGCAAGTCGAACAGATTATATCTCAAACACAAACGATACAACTAGAGTTAATTTTAGAGTATCTTACTGCGTTTGTAATCTATGTTGTAGAAGGCGCCCGCCGCAACGTTATACATAATACATATTTGTACATACGAGTAGGTACATGCTGAATAGACACGAGATTAGTACCCAGAGCTCTAATTGGCCCATTTTGGGTGGACGCATCACATCATATTGAAATAGAGATCAACGCGCTTCTAATAAATTAATAGTTCAAATACAAAATGAGGAAATATAGAACTTCATAGAGAATGTTGTTTGAATGCTGGTTGCAAGTCAGTTTTTAAGGGATACACTTCCAAAAAATGATCCTCGGAATTATGCAAATTTTCTTATTGCCTGCTCAAGTAGGTTACCAATTAAGTAGGTAATCATTTTACAAATTACTTTAGTCGCGAGTCAATAAGTAAATAGACTAAAAGGTATCTTCTAAGCCAGCCATACTCAACCTTTTTTTTAATGGGGCCACAAACACGTTTCGATCTTGAAGCGCGGGCCGCAAAAATATTTAGGGCTGAAACTGCGTTGAGCGGGGGGGGGGGGGGGGGGGGGTCTTCATGCGGAAGTCACTTTTGTATGAGCCCGCGCGGGCCCGCTTAACGCAGTTTCAGCCCTTAGGTGTTAAAAACAACATAATTCAAAATTGGCGATGTGTTTATTGAAAAAAGAAGGTCACAATAAAGCCAACTATAAAATACATGATTTTGTAACCTTTATAATATTAGATTATGATGAATGAAATGCAATGTAGACCAAATTTGGAAAGAGCTAACTTAGAAAGATCTAACAATGACTTCAGGTTTTAACAAAGCTGCTGCGTATGAAACCATCTTGTTTTAATGAGATTTTTGATACTGTGAACACTTTTTCAAAACTTTGTCAAGATCTGGCTTGTTGCTGCAAGCTAACCTTATTTATTACATCATCCAGATGAGAGTCTGTAAGCTTGTTTCTGTACACAGTTTTTGTGTATTTCATTTTCGAAAAAGACGATTCACACACGAATGTAGACCCAAAGAATGTTAATAAGATTTGGGCAATTCTTTGGACGCTTTTATATTTTTGGGGAACTGTGCTCTAAAATAAGACTATCGAGTTCGAGTACCTATTTTATTTACTCAGAGCGCCCACAGTTTTTTCTGATGGACGCGGAATTTTAAAACTTACTCAAAGTTTTAAAATTCCAAGTGGGCCAATCACAAAGGCCCGGCGGGCCGCATGCGGCCCGCGGGCCGCAGGTTGAGTATGGCTGTTCTAAGCCGACGTAGGTACAACAACGGCCTACGTTTACAACAACATTTTTCATCAGTTAACAAAAAGATGTGCTTTTTAAATTCAGACTCTTCGAGCCTATTTGTGTTGTATGAGGTCAGAGTATTATGTCGACGGTGACACGCAAATTACCGGCGCAAACTAGCGCCCGGCGCTACACGCATGCATTACGCTAATATTATAAGCGGGCAATTGACGCGAGATTAGCGCGTAAGCTCTAATTGGCCCAGTTCGCGCGGCAGTGATCGCGCCACTGAAATAGGGATTTACGCGCCACTAATCTACACTGATACCGCACAGCCTATTCAATACCGTTACTAAACGATAGGGGAGGTATCAGAAATTACGGAATTATCGTTATAATTTTTAATAGGTATCGGTAAAAAAATGACTGAATACATTATTTGAAATTTTAGGATAGGTTTATGAAAGGTTACCTCTACAATATTGTATTGTAAATATTCCACTTTGTCAATCCAGATTAACAAAATGCAGTACACTTATTCACTCTTCCTTGGTGTATAGCCGGCGGTATACGTGCATTGTCGCGGGATTACCGCCTTTAATAATAGGTACATAATACTTATTAAATAGTCTTCTGCATTCGAACATGCAGACGTTTTTCTAACCCTAATATTAGTAGATAAGAAAAAAATATTACGAGGCATAACTATTTTCATTTCATTTGGGCTGCTCGTGTATGAACTAATTTCTTGAGTCACAATGTGAAAACTTGTTTAATTTGAACAAAATAAAAAATAACATTACTAACTAAAGTATTATGTAATGAAAAAAGCACTTTTAAAATACTTATAGTAAGTAACGACAAAAAATTCTATGATAAATTTATGGAGACTGATTAATATTTATACATTTGTTCACATTCGATTTCGGCAGAAAGGTTTCAGCCCGCTCCGACTTAAAACTCTCCTAATCTCCAAGCACAGAAGTAGGTATGTTGGTAGTCAAAACACCCACACAGGTAGAGCTCCGCAAACGTAAGGTTAAGCTCACATAAAACCTCTCAAGGTAAACCTCCAATCCGTTCGCGCCTACGAAAAGATGCATTAGCGAAAGAAAATAAGGTGGTGCCTTATTTACCAACTAAATAGGCAACGTAATTATCCCCTGAATCCCGGGCCAATTCCACTGTTTAAGAAAGATAAACGAGGAAAAGAAAACTATTCCGAGGAAGCTTGTAACTTTGCTCAGATCACAATAGTCGGGTGATTACCCACCGGCTATCTGGCAAGTGCAATTTTAATCTTACAAAAAGAAAGGGACAGGAAAAATCTAGGAAATGAGTTAGAATTTCTTGCCTCAACTGTGAGTAAAACTTTTTTGCGTTTTTTATTTAAAACTAAAATTAGACTGCAATTGGAGTTTCAAACGGGTATTTTACGTTCATAAAATCATAACCTTTCTTTATAAGGAACATTTTAAGATATTTAATATATATGGCCATAAATAACATGGTGTCTGGACTTAAATAGAGAGGTAGATTGTTTAATCTATACAAATATCATAAAAGAAAGGAAAGATTTGATTGTTTGTTTGTATTACATTTATGGCTTCATTCCGTCAGGCAATTACGGTACAGTTTTTGTATGTAGAGCCGTGGGGCTCGGTATTCGCCGACATTCAACAACTGCTTGCATTCGTCATTAGGGTAACATTATTCATTCGGATACTTTGTTTTTCACTCTGGTTCTGAAAGAAGTGGCACTGAATTTACAGTCTCATACATTTTCATTATTATGCAATTTTAAGGCCGAACCCATTTAAGTTCAGCAGAAATTATAATGGCGCTGATGAAATAATTAAAAGATTTACCTTGTGTTTAATTATTAGCTGATCCAACCTGTACTCATAGAGTTGGCATCAGATTGACACCCAATCTAAAGCTATCACTTTTTTTAGTATATTTTAAAATACTGCAGGGACCCCAATTATTTCGAAACAAGGCTGCTGGTAAACTATCAAGTAAATAGAGCTTGAACGGAAATCTTTTTCTTGTCATGCGTCAGTAAATAAAATGAAATTAGTCACGTCACGAGCAACCAATCCATTTTTATTGAGTTCATTTCCCCTCCGGGATCATAAAAGCATGCAAGCGCTTCCACACGAGCGTAAAGTACACCTAATATTCATGCTCCACAAAGATCTTACGACGGGAATAGAAATGCCATTGTTGAGAAGTGGCGCCCGGAAGGTTCAGCGAGCCACTTTCGTCCTAGGCGCATGGTGCGTGCGTGATAACTCTCTAAATATTCCACTTTATTGTGCCTCGTTGTCATGTGAAGAAGTTATGTCACGAGGCGCGCCTGAATTATTTAGCCGGGAGGCAGCGGATGTACCATTTATCCAAATTGTCGTCTCCGGTAAAAAACCAAGGGTAGAAGTTAAAAATGAACGAGCTGTCAGTTCCGAGTCGGGTTCGCACCGGTTTGCCCGGCAAAAGTAACACTACACGTAAAAGGGTCCTATTTATGTTTGCCTTTCTGTGTCACAGTCAATTCAGTAAGTCCACTTGCTCTTACGCGGACTGCCTAAGATTTATTTTTATTTATTTATTCGTAGCATTGCATGGCGCATTTGTTTATTCGCTTTAGTTGCCACATAGTTACCTACATCAAATTGATTTAGGTAGCCTGATTGATGAAGGTGCGAAACCCTCGTCTATAAGTATTTAAATTAAAAAGCATAGGCAACCGGCTCCGTTAATAATACTTAAATTTAATTTAATCTGAGTTCATAGTAGTTAAGTAGTGCAATAGTCGTAACCCCAGTAAACCAGTTTCGCTCGGTTGTTAACAGAAAATTAAATGTTTTCTTGAAAACCTTGGATACGTGAGCTTTATTAGCCTCGGTGGAAACGAAATGACTCATAATTATAGCAATATTTGAATTGCCTTTTTCCATAAACAACAATCGCATGTTCGCGGACTATTTCAATGCGGCAAAATGATTATTTTGATGTCTTTTCAACGCGTAGCGCAGGCGCCCGCCCATCGGGTTAGGTAGGTACCTGCCAACTTTTGGATAGATCCATAATAGGTATAGATACAAGATGCCCGTTTTAATAAGTATGTACGAAATACATACTTAAACTTAGAATGCGCTATTAATGGTAGGTACGAGTAAAGAATAAACCTTTAACTTTATTTTAATGTTGCTATGCCGCTAACGTTCGTTTTCTTTTTCTACCCAATTTGTTTTCTACTTTATTAGCAATAGGTATATATTATATTAATAAATAATCAATAAATAGAAGTATGTACCTACAATATAAGAAAAAAGTTCTCCTTACATTTTTAACGACCCATTAGTTCGCACCTAGCAGGTCAGGACAAAATAGTCCGGCAATCTAAAAAGGCCGGACTCGGAGATACAACAAGGGGATAACACTATTGCAACGATATAAAATTGAAGGACCAGGTAAATCAAATAATAAGGGAAAATTCCATTATAGCCCCGGTTCAGATAGCCGAAGATTTCTCGCGAAAAAGATTTTCCTTCTATTCACTAGAAAGTTGGCACTGGGATACATGGTAGATTTTTATTTAATTTACAGTCTTCAGTTTCAACAATCACGTATAAACTTACCTAGTAAGATATGTACAGGTATAAGTAGACAGGTACCTAACTCAGATTTGACCTACATTTTAGATGCAAAGATGTTATAATAATAATTATACAAGTTTATTTACATTGATTGGTAATATTTTTTTTACGAATGTCCCCTCCCTCCCATCGCACCAACGTCCCTGGGGGGACCCCAGGGACGTTGGTGCGATAGGTGGGGATTCTTTCTCCACGAGTCCACGCCGGGGAGTACGGTGTCGGTACTATAAGGCCCCCACCCACGACAGGGCCGTTGTTTTTAAGGCTACGTCCCCAGTAGGCAAACTGTTAGCGGCAGACTGACTTGCGGCTTATCGATTTAGTACGCCTTTCCATATATAACAAATGAAGTGTCCACAGTTTGCTAGTTTTGCGCTCACTGTACGCAGTTTGCAGCGTTACGCGCGCCGACTATCTCAGTGAGCGGCCGACTCCCAGCAAAACCAGTTGCGACGTTCGAAAATTATTTCAGTTCGCCACTTTGCGGCTCACTCAGTCTGCCGCTAACCGTTTGCCTACTGGTGACGCAGCCTACCTATAAACATTTGGACATTCTGAAAACTTGCCATTTTGCTAATTGGACAATTTGAGAATTTGACAATTTGCAAATTTCACAATCGACCGCTTGACAATTTGCGATATAAACACCCAGATCGACACAGACATGTACACACAAATGTTTGTACAGTGCGAGGGTTTCTTTCCTCAACAGGCCATTGACGTCGAAGTGCTGGTAGGGAAAAAAAGATTGACGTGCAAAAGTATTTAAAAAAAATCTATTTGCAGAATAAATTATTTCATTTCATTTCATTGCATCCGCAACCTCTGTTGTAATTGGTTGTAATAGCAAACTTCTCAACCAGTAGACGAAATCCAACCAAATCGGTTTTATGCGTCAATTGCTATAATTTGGCCTCTGTAGATCTTCTTTTTGTGGACTGCCTGCCAACCTCCCGACCTAGCATAAAAAAGTCCTGCTATTGCCCAGTTGTTTTCTTTGCATATTCAAAACACTTCTACTGTGATTTTTTTCATTCGCTCATAAATATAACGAGTTTTATAACCTATTTTCAATGGAAAAGTTGCTTTGAACAACTCAAAAAACCATTAAGATAATACAAAAACTACAATTGGGAGATCGGTTTAAAAATATACTTTTATTATTGCTATTCATAAATGTGTCTCACTAGGTACTTCAATTTATAGATTCTTTTTTATAATATTCATTAGTATCATTTATAAATATAGAACTTAAGAGTAATAAAACAGCACAAATATGAGTTATGTTTTATTTTTATGTAATTAAATATAGTTAATACAGAAGGCACCTGTAGCGATAGAAACTAAAATCTATTAGAGCAACTTTTTATGCGTTTTTTATACTAGCATTACTAAAAAGAAAATACAATGAATCACAAATTAAAATAAACTTGTGACAATTAAATTATTGAATATTTCATTCGAATTGCAAAATAATGTAATACTCATTCAATTCAGAGAAAGGAGACGTCCTAAATTAAAGCTCAAGACAACTCTTGTGATTAGAGAAAGCACAAAGTAATTAAATATTATTAAAAGTAATTTGGCCTATGAGGAAACCAAGTCCAAAATATAATTAAAATTACTTTTAATAACATTGTTATTTTTATTCTAGAATCGCGTCATCTATTCTGTATGTTGCACTGTTCTCCACTATAAGGAGTTATAGATGCAATAATTTTTATTGATTATGCTACATAATAATGAAAATTATTATTCAGCATAAGGTTAGCGTCAACCGCTTTATCGATTTTACAAATAAATTCAGAATCGATGACGCGACACTAGAAAACTGGCAATTTACGATAGCGCTAGCTATCGCCATCCACCACGGGCATTAACAAAAGAAATTATTGAACTGTACAGAGTCCAAGTACCCACATTTTATTTTCGCAAATGCTTTGCGTCATCGCTCTCTCAATATCTCTTAAAAAAAGTTTGAGACGCAGATACAAAGTTGATTTTTAAATGTCATGACCATAACCAGAGACATGTCTCTAGATGGACTGATATGCGATGGAACCGTCACATGCTAGAGTGGAGTGGCCGCCACGTGGGGAAACTTAGTTTAGAACGCCCTGCGGCACAAGGGACTGACGATTTTAGGAAGACGGCTGGTGTGAGTTGGATGCATACTGCTCAGGACTGGGATAGTTCTCTCGCGCGCTCTTTGGGGGAGGCCTACGTTCAGCAGTGGACGGCGATTGGCTGATTATGTTAAGGTGATTATATTGTAAGAAACTTAGACCCTATGCAGATACACTCGTGCGGTTAGTCTAGTGCTGTCTAGCACGGACGACGGTCGGGGCCGCGACGGCGCGGAGCAGAGCGCAGGATGTTGTCGACGCGCAGGATGACCTCCGCCGCCTCGGCCGCCGAAACGAGCACTTGACGCTTCACCACGTACGATTCTGTGATACCCAGCTTCTTCATGTCGCCCACGCGTCCATTCTCCATATCTGTAATTATTTTATTTTTAGCAAAAGAAATCTATTCCCTGTCATAACTATTGAATAGTCTAAGATAGAGTGAATATTTCGGGAATTTCATTTTTATTAAATAAGCAGGTCAATCAATGTTTGGTTCGCCTGGTGCACAAGGGGTGCTCACACAGGTGCTTCTAACGAGTATAACAACTTTGACGTCATTTATGTTACCCGTTTTCTTCTTATATTTGCTGTGAAAAAGCCGCCTTCTCCAGTAAGAGAAGACGCATATCGGCCTCGTCACGAGTCGCACTATGCCCTAAAGCACACCTACCAACACCCAAGGAAGTCACCCCCAGGATTTGAATCTGATGGACCTACCAACTAAAACAACAGCGGCTCGCACCCCTATTGCAGAGAGGAATCTCGGAATTAACCAAGTTTTGTCTTGGAAGTCACATCATAGTATCTGCCTTTTTTTTCGGAGGAGAATGCGTTTATGCACCATAACCGCAGGCTAGCTAGACCTGCGGCCGTGTGTGGGGCTCGAGACTAAAGTGTCCACTACCCACTAAACTCCCCCGGTTTCCCCTTCACACCCAAATTAGGACGAGCCGGTGCCAGCCTTGTGGCTATTGACCAGCCCATCCCCGGGTACCCTGACATGCAATCTGCCTAGTAAAGCGCTAGAACGTAGCAGCATCGCTCACCTAGCCCCATAGTATTCTCGCCCTGCGCATGGCTGGCGCGCAGCCGGGCGACGAGCTCGGCGCTGTCGTAGCCGGCGTTGTCGGCCACGGCGGCGGGCAGGCGGCGCAGCGCCACGGCGAGGGCCTCGGCCGCCGCCGCCTCCTTGCCCGGCGTGCGCGCCGCCACACGCGACGCCGCCTCCGCCATCAGCATCTCGCTCGCGCCTGGGTAGCACCGATCATGTGTAATATAGACCGACAAACTTATCTGTTCCGGTGGCGGCGTCGCTACTGTCGTTTTAGTACTGTCATTAAAAATATCGTTTTTGCAATGCAAAAACTGACATTTCACGTAGTTCCAATTTTGGCCACCAGATCAGATAAGTTTGTCGGTCTATACACATGTACAGTGCGACAAACTTATCTGTTCCGGTGGCCAAAATTGGAACTAAGTACATGACATTGTCAATTAATAAAAATTTATGGCTAGTTGTTGTTACAAATAGCCATAAATTTGATTTGGTTTGGTTTGGCTGGCGGTGCACCGCCATTGCCACCGGAATAGATAAGTTTGTCGCACAATAATATTATTATTTTAAATCAATAATTTCATCTCTGCCAAGTCTTTTTTATATGTCAAAATAGTCACCCGTAGTTGTTAGCCGCCTCAAAAGGATTAACCAAAAAAATCCTTACCTCCTCCATATACAATTTTGGGCTCCTTAACAGTGGCGGCGAGTACGCAGAGCGCGTCGTGCAGAGAGCGCTCCGCCTCGTCGATGACCTGCTGCGTGGCGCCGCGGATCACCACCGTGCACGCAGACCCCAGCTCAACGCCGGAGAAACGGATGAGACACTCGTCACCGATCAGTACCTAGAAACCACCCATGCATGTTCATTTGCAATTGTTTGGTGTAGGAACTAGCAGATTTTTACAAACGATTTCTAGTTATTCAATGATGGAATGGATGGAAAATGGATCCAACTGCAATGCATGGAAAGTTATGGGGAGCCTATATCCAAAAGTAGTTCCACAATAGCTGAAGATTATGTAGTGCATCATGATAATTTATATTCTGTTACTAGGCAGAAAATTATCATAACCGATCATCTCATATCGAAATTTACATATTTAAGACAGCTACTGTGCCTTTAGAAAGGTAATATCAAAAATTTTATGAATCAACCACCTTAAGATGAGATAGAATATGATTTATAGATAGGATGAGATATGAGTTAATGGTCAAAATTGATTTCATTGAAACAATAAACCATATTAGAAAGGATGTTCGAAATTAGGATACCTGTTCAATAACTTTGCAGTGACCCAATTTGACCTTGTCTGGAGAATCAAATGTTGAGACAATTTCACCTCCAGTAACAAGGGCCAGGCGCTCAATGCCGTCAAAGTCTGCATGTTCAATAGCCATCACACCAGCATCCGCAAACAATTGCTCAGGGTAGTTGTAGATAAGTTGCCTGAAATGTAAGAAATTATAATATGAAAATTATTTTTTTTTTTTTAATTTATTTATTTTCAGAAAAAACATAAACTTATTTCATATTTAATATGAAGGCTTAACAACCTGAATGCTTCCCTAGGCAATAAGAGCAGAGGTTGCTAAGCAAGATTATAATGACGGTTATCAGCTAAAAATTACACTGGGCATATTCTAGTTCAGACCAAGCAAAGAGACTTTGTTGAAAGTACAACATAAAAAAATTCAACATACCTGTTAATAAAAACATTGCATTTATGAGCTAAGATTTTATTCACTTTTTCTTTCATTTTTTCTTTTTCAGCTACTTCCAGCTCTGCAATCTTGGCCATAGAGTCTACCTTGATGGTGGAACCAAATACTTTGATCTTATCTGTGTCCATAGGAGTGTTGGCAATCAGAATATTTGCATTCTCAATGCGTTTTGGTTGATGCACACCAACCTAAACAAAAATGTTAACTCAAATAATTATGATCCATTTTTTACAGTTTGTTCCTTGCATCCTATTGTGTAAATATTTACCTTCTTGTTCAAAAGAAAACCTTCATCCAAAAATGATTCTTCTAAAAGACCTCCAGAAATTTTAATAATCTGAATAGCTTTTAAGTTGCCTGAACCTTTTAGTCTTAAAACTGCATCTACAGCTAACTTTGTGAAATGTCTGAAATAAAGTATACACTGATTAATTGAATTATCTTTTTCATCTGCTAAGGATTCTAAATATATGTATAAATATAAATCAGCAATAAAATAAAACATTTTTGTGTCAAAATGTATGAACATTTAAAATTATTGAGAAACACAGCACTAAAGGGACATCTTATGCACAGAAGATAATTATCTCTTCCAAAATACAAAATATAAGAGAGAGATGTGAGATATACATTTTGATGGTCAATGCTAAAATACAAACCAATGTTTTATTTTATATTTATACATAAAATACACTATTACACATACTCTTTGTGATTTGACAAAATCTTTGAGCTCAAAGTAGTCCTCGCAATATTTTCCAGATCTGCGCGGAGAGCAGCTTCATTGAGATTTTTCTCATGGTCAAAGCTGGCATCACTGAGAGCCTGTTTTGCAGCATCCACAGCAATGCGCCAGCCAGCAATGATTGTCTGGGGGTGGAGCTTCTGTTCAATGAGCTTTTCAGCTTCACGCAACATTTCAGCAGCTGAAATTAAAACAAGTTTCTCAGTTTATTAAGAGAGCATAAATCACTCACAAAAATAAGGTCTTTCTGACTGAAACTAAGTATTGTTACAGTTTAAGTAAATAAATACTAATCAGTCTTAATGACAATAATTCTTGCCTTATATGGGATTATGGATCTCATAATTTTTAACCTTTATTTTAAACCAAATACAATGCTTGCTACTAAGCTGATTAAAAACATTTGAACTACTAAATTTAAGAGACTTGAATGACTCACAAGGCAATTAATCTATGTTGTGGCTTAAGACACAGTGGTTTTAAATAAATTAAATAATAGAAATAAAGATTAATGCATAAAAAAATATAATTAGCTTACCTAACACTGTGACCGATGTAGTGCCATCACCAACTTCATCATCTTGAACTTTGGACATGTCTACTAAAATTTTAGCAGCCGGGTTATCAATACCAATCGACTTCAAAATTGTGGCACCATCGTTAGTAACCTCAACCTGAAAACGTATGACCAAATTAAAGATAATTTCTAATATCATTTCATACAGAGAATATTAAAATAAAACATATTTAAATTTATACATTAAGCTTGTAATATTATTACTTAGAAAATATACAGAATACATACTACAGTAGCACATTAAGAGGTTAGATTACTCATAATAAATTAATAATCTAAATAATATAAACAATTTTAATATACGATAAATGTAAATTTTATGGAGTAATTACGTACCTGGCCAGCGTTCCTGCCGCTAGAAACCAATATTTTGTCCATTCCCTTGGGGCCTAAGGTACTTTTTACTAAATCACCAATAGCTATTGCTCCGATGAAACTGGACATCCGAGCTACTTCGGCTTTTTCCTCCTCAGCGTCATTTTTCAAAATCCTGATCGGGTTTAACGACACCTAAAAAGTATTATTTCATTTGAAGTCACATGTGCAAAATAAAATGAGCCGACATCGGTTAACATTTTTGATGAAAACAATAAAGATTTTTATAAATAAATGCCAATACGAGTATCAACGTGGAGGCCATAAAAAGAAATTTTAAATTATACAAACCATTTTGTTATTTTTTCACAGAAATCGTTTAAAATTCAACTAAAATTAAATAGCAAGAACAAATCCAAGTGTTCATCAAAGACAATACCAACCAAAGACTAACACACACAGACAAGATTAAGGACTGGAGTACAGACCGACAAACTTATCTGTTTCGGTGGCCAAAATTGGAACTACGTGAAATGCAATGCAAAAACCACTGAGCGTACTTGTATAATAGACGTCAGTGGCAAAAACGATATTTAATGACAGTTCTAAAGCCCGCTCCACACTTAGCCCGCGAATCGCGCGCGAACGCCGCGAAAGGGCGCGAACGCTAAGTGTGGAGCCGTTTCGCATATTCTTCGCGGTTTCGCGCTTTGTTCCCCAATTTTTGTCGGTTTTTTGGTCCGCGTCAAAGGGAGCGCGAAGCGCGAACGCGACGCGAACGTGCATGACTCCACACTCGCAGTCCGCGACGGTCAGTATCTATACTAATATTATAAAGAGGAAAGATTTGAATGTTTGTTTGTTTGTTTGTTTGAATTGAATAGGCTCCGAAACTACTGAACCGATTTGAATAATTCTTTCACTGTTGGATAGCTACACTATCCCCGGTGAACATAGGGTACTTTTGATCCCGGAAATGTGGGGGGAAGGAGGGGGGATATTTGAAAAAAGTAATTACGCGCGGGTGAAACCGCGGGCGGAAGGCTAGTTGTTCATAAAGAGTTACTTATTAAGGGGGAATATAGTCATCAGCTTTATCGCCGATCAGCGCCATCACGTGAAACCGGAAGAAATTATATTTTTCTATATTTCATAATTTAAAGTACGCTAACGCGCATATTGTTAGGGACGCAGCAACAGCTACTTCGACGTCCATTTCATTCAAAGTTGCGAACTTAACTGTGAAAATACCGCGAACCATTGCGAGTGTGGAGTCATTGTTGAATTCGCGGCAAGTTCGCGGCGCGAATTCGCGCCGTGATTCGCGGGCTAAGTGTAGAGCGGGCTTAACGAATCCTTTAGCCTTCAGCTACTATAAACCACAGACTAGTTAGAAGATACAGAGTCATATAGATCGACAAACTTATGTTCCGGTGGCGGCGTCGCTACTGTCTTTTTAGTTCTATCAATAATATATCGTTTTTGCATTTTTGCATTGCAAAAACTGTCATTTCACGTAGTTCCGCCACCGGAACAGATAAGTTTGTCGGTCTATAAACCTTTTTGGACTGCATGTCATTATCGGTTATGACGTCATTTCGACAATTGACGTTGGACCATAAACACACAGAATTTTTTCCAGTGTTGTCTATGCATTTATGTGTCATTCATTCATTTCATTTGATTTTGAGAATTGTTCGCCATATTTTTATTGACTGCAGTTAGTTTTTTCTTTGTTTTGTGTTTAGTTTTCTTAGTTTGCAAAGAAACTATTTTTAATAATCATGGAAGAACAAGGAGGTAGCTCTGCCCCAAGAGTAAGCGATAAACGCTTGGCCCAAACTCAAGCTAAAGTGGACGAAGTAGTTGGTATTATGCGTGTCAATGTCGAGAAAGTTTTAGAACGAGATCAGAAGTTATCAGAGTTAGACAATCGGGCAGATGCTTTACAACATGGAGCAGCTCAGTTTGAACAACAAGCTGGAAAACTTAAGAGGAAGTATTGGTGGCAAAACTTGAAGATGATGTTGATAATTGGTGCTATTGGCGCAGTCCTCCTGATCATAATTATCGTATACGCTACTTCAGGCAGCTCCCCGGCGCCCGCGCCGCAGCCAACGCCGCCGGCTGAACCGACCAACACTGGGCGATAATCATACAATGAACTGGTATCGAAGTGTTGAATTGCCTAACTACACCAGTAAAATTACAATATAAACTAATAAGGAGAGTATGCCAATCCTAATAGGATAGTTTCAGACCACAACATAACTGAAATCTTTGTGAGATATTTACAATTTTTACATGAGATTCCTATCGCACAATACTTTTGTTAAAATTTTTGATACTTATCTACAAGTGAATAGTGTTTAGTATTGAGAATTACTGTTTGACATTATTAACAACTATTTTTGTATCTAAAGTATTCTATTTTTCATAAAAAAAAGTTGCCAACTAAGTAATGTACAGTTTATTCTTGTGATAAGTACCTAATTGATAGTAAAAAACAGAGCTTATTTATCAACCAGATTGACCTTAAGATATTTACACATTGTTTATTGGACATTAAAATATGTATCATAAAATTGTCTAGCTACCAAAACAATTGTTGCCTTCATGTTAATGTTGAAAAATGTGTATCTATTGATGTTGCAAAATTATAAGAGCTATGTTGTATTTATTACCTTCTATTTATGCACAATTGTGTAATATGTTATAGCACAAAGTTAGTTTAAGTTTGTATTTTGTCTTATCAAAAATGGTTCCACCATTTTTAGAAAATAGGGGCAAGGTTATGAAATATTTTCCATGTTATATTTTATGCATTTTTAATCCACAGAAGCTTTATATTTTTTTGGTAATACCAACAAACCAAAGGGTCCAAAATGCTTTTGTACAGCACCAGAGTTCCACTCATTAATATTCATTAATTCATGGTAAACATACTTAAAATTTATATCATTTGTCTTAGTTGTGTATTACATAAGGAATAATAAATGTATGTATTCTAAATCTGTGTTATTTCATTTATATTTTAACCAAGAGTTGGTATTATTTTAAGTACCTTTTTTTCAATGTGCAAGCTTATCAAGACATATTTGTAGATAAGCATTTAACATTCCATCCATTTTATGATTCAAACATAACAATTTCTGAATAAGAACATAAGAGCTTGATAATAATGTTAAAATGATTGTTACAATTTCAAGTACCACTTCTGTTTTGCCTCTATTTTATTGTAACAGTTGCAGTGTAATACAAAGGTACATATATTTGATTTGTAGAAGGATATAACACAGTGAAAATCTTTGAAAAATTAATGATTGTCTTACTGGCTATCTTTATTATACTTTATCATTAGATATAGCACTTGAATTCATTTTTCTTTGCAGTAGTAGATAAACCTTGATAATATGTATTAGAGATGCGCCGAATGTTCGGCCGAATATTCGTATTCGGTACATTCGGCATATTTTTTCATGTTCGTATTCGGCCGAATGTTCGGTTGATTTGCCGAATAATTACCGAATATTGAAATGATTGTTAATATTTAAAAAGAAACATTAAATTATACAGTAAGTAACGTTAACTAATTACTAAATAAGTGTGCTAGAAAGTTATGTATAATTTTTTAAAAAGAAATACTAGTTAATATTTCAATTATTTATTGTGAAATAAAAAATATTATGAAATCCACAATAAAAAAAAACATTTTGCAACATAAAAACTAGGAATTGTCATAACTATTTGTAGTTTTAATGCAATTTAAGACGACGAATTGAATATTTGTGTTGCAAGGATATCGATTTTTCTCAGCAATGACTTAAGCTAAGAAAATAAAATTAATTGGCAGGATTCATCATGTCTTTGACTTTGTTTAGTCCAATTGAATACACGATTGGTAAACTTTTGTAACACAGAATAATTAATCAAAAATACCTCTATAAAAACAGGGATTGTCATTTTTACGACAATCGAAAGCGACTTAAGCCTTCAAAATTACTAAATATAATCACGGAACCATACACTATAATTGGGCCATATATTATTTAAAATACATTTATAGTTTTTAAATCACACGGATAAAACCATTTTGTCGCATACGCTCTTTTCGTTTAGAGCGGGTTTTCTAAGAGCGTCTTGCGTCGCGCGGCCCCAGCAGTACGCTCCCGGCTATTGCCAGAGACGGTTCTATGTCAACTGCTCTCGGCCCACGCTCGCTTTTGTTTTTCGAATATTTATTCAAACCACTGACCTCCATCATATACATAGTACGCTGGACTGGCTATACAGTCTGTTTGCCCAACCTGAAATATTATGTGTGGCCATATTTAGCTTCTAAGATTCACCATCATGTTTATAATATTATTTTTTATTGTGAATAAGAATGATCTAAAAAGATAGCTGACTACGCACAATCACTATCCGTTGAACTCGAGTCTTCAGAAATGCCGTCTGGTCTGATTCAGTATCAGATTAATTTTTTAATTCTCTTATGAACTTGTACATTTCAGCATCCATTAAGTACCTACTTCCTTTCGGACAATTGGTCTTCGATGTGGATAACATGTTCACATTGTTTTTGCCATTCATCTGTAGTAACAGTGAGTGACCGATTGGAATGCTTCTTCTGTTAATTTGACAATATTGTTTGCATCTTGTACCACATTTTAACTCTCAACTCGCCTTTTTACTAGACTCCACATAAATTAAAATCATCCAATACAATTTTCTTTTATTGATAACTGGTGCTATTTTTTTTTTGGATAGACCTAAAATAATGGAAAACGTTCATTTGAGTGGGTTAATTATAGCTTCGAACAATCGATACCTATGTCTTGTCTTTTATATATCACAACATTCTATCTCCATCACATTGGGGTAAAATGTTGCACACTGGTAAGGTAACCCTATTTGCTAACCAGTTATGGCGGCATTTTCAAATGGCGAACATTTCCAAATGGGATTAAACGGCCTATAATGTCTTTTTCTCTTTCAAAAATCACGTACTGATAACACAATATTATTACCACTACTCTGAATCCTTTTTGGCATAATACAAGATAAATTTATCATTTTTAAATAGAAAAATGCGAGGAGCTTCGTCAAACGACCGCATGGAATAAGACACTGACAGCTGTCAAAGGTAAAATAACTCTGAAGGAACTGTAGACATTAAAATGACAGCTATTTTTTGTGTCGATTTGAAGCGCCGCCAGTGAGTGTACTATAGTTTGTTAAATTTTGGATGATCTCTGCGACAGGTGTGGCAGTGACATTTCTAGAGGCGTAGTCTTACCATAAACGAATGTTAAAACTTCGATTCGTAAGTAATCGATTCCTCTATCGATCTACACTGAACGATTGAGGACCTCTAGTAAAAGTGATTTAAAACAAAGGACACATTTGTTTGGCATGCTCTATGACTATGCGAAAACATTTAGGTGATAAAGATTTGTGTTTGTCCTGTGTCTGGATGTTAATATTTAATTAAGTACCAATTTGGGGTAACTTCGTCATTTTTGATACTCGTAGCACATGTCATGTGCTCTTTTACACGAATTTCGGACTTTGATCATATTCAAATTGTTATATCCAAACCGACTTCTAATCAATTTGATTTTTTATTATAAAATTGTACGTTTAAAGAGATACAAAAAAAAAATCCGATGTGTTACAATTTCATAATCGATTATTAAGTGTAAGAGAATGATAATAGCAATGAATATCTCTAAGTGGGCGGGACCCTACAATCATGAACGTTATTTCTCTTCATACATTTGACAGTCAAAAATTGTGAAATTTAACAGCTGTCAAATCGATGACAGCTGTCGCAGAGATTATCCAAGATTTAACAAACCATAGGAACTAGTTTAGGGATGTCTAAATTCATGTCGATATTATGTCATTTCTTAGTCGATAATTTTATTTTATTATTAAAGGGACATAGTGATCTCTTACAATAATAAACACTTGATATGACAACAAAATAGAAAAAAAAATGATTTGTGATGATTGTGTATAATTATGTTAAACCAGTCCGATGATTTTAAACCATAATTATTAAAAAAGATTACCAAAATAACACGTGCTAAGTACCTTTCAATTGTTGACCGGTGGGAAAGTTAGACATTTTTTGACTCTGCAAATAATCTGGGCTAGACAATGAAATTTTATTCGTGCATTAATTCTAGAATATTTCGGAGCATTGTCACATAATATTATCTCGAAACGTTGTTTTTAGACTAAAGCCCGTAGTTGTAGTTTTATCTAAAAATAATATTTCAAGAGCCATTAAATAAAACAACTGAAACGGATAAAACTCGCGATTAATCCGTTTAAGTTGTTTTATTTAATGAGTAGTAACTACTATTTTTATATTATTATCTGTGGTAGTAACCGCGTAAACATCAGAAACCACTATTTCAAGAGTCATCTTAAGATCGATCTCATAGTTGAGACCTGTCTATAAATACGGGCCAATGACATTTGGAATTATCTAAAAGTTATAATCATTATTTGGGGTCTTTAAAAAATTATAAATAACTTTTTTCTTTTATTTAAATATAATAAGTGACTTGAGAATACTTTCTTAAGGACCTATCCCTACCCATAGAGAGTTAATAATAAGATACCTATGTACAGTCGCCAGCACATCAGACTACCCCAATCTGTCAAATTTATACAACCAATTTTCAGCTTTATTCACTTCACATAGAGTTCTCTTTCAATTGAGATTTTTTGACAAATTAGGGTAGGTTGATCTGCTGCCGTCCGTACTTAGATTAGCTACACAAAGAGGGCACTTTATCTAAAAAAGTTTTTATCGATAACAAAATTCAGTCGTTGTATAGAACTAGTATTCGTTCCAAGTACACTCACTCACTAATTACTGCTCTCCAGCGAAGTTAGCGCCAATATGGCGATTTTCAAATCGGATCAAATAATTGGTAGCGATCGCCTGTCCAGCGTACTTGTATAATGGAGGTCAGTGGTTTCAGTGGACGCGCGGATCCAATGCGTCATACGTCAAATTATACCTATCTCTTTCATTTGCGTGCTATTTCGTATCTTTTGTCTCACTTATCTTTCAGTTATATTTGTCAATGTGTGCAATGGAACAGATTTAAATATGAACGTAACATATCTATAGCATAAAACATCATTGCGCGGATCTCTTTGCTCCGTGCTCGTCTCTCGTCATAAATGTGCGGGGTGGGGGGGCGGCACGCGCCGAATTTCAGACTTTTAGTTGAACGCGGCGTCACCTTAAGTCTAGTGCGTAGCGCCGTACCGACATATGTACAAACCTGTTTACCGCGCAGAATTGAACCGAATGATTCGGCCGAATCATTCGGTTCGGTACATTTTGAACTGAATATTCGGCCGAACATTCGTATTCGGTTGAATCTACATTCGGTGCATCTCTAATATGTATAATAATAAGTAGATACTTAGCATCAGGTCTTTTTTAGAGGAAAAAAAATTGTGTTCAATGAAATGCATATGGTGAAGAGTAGGTACAAAATCAATTCAAATTTTAGCCTCAGTATAAAATTCAACATTATTTATTAATATCCTGAGACATTACCCACACAGCGCAATCTAGATCTTTTTTTTTTCGGAGGAGAATGCGTTTATGCTCCATAACCACAGGGTAGCTAAACCTGCGGCCGTGTGTGGGAGTTGGGACTCAAGACTAAAGCGTCCACTACCCACTAAACTCCCCCGCTTCCCCTTCACACCCGATTAGGACGAGCCGGTGCCAGCGTCATTAAAATGTAGAGTCAGCTTCAATAATGTCTTAGCGCCCAAAGTAGTCAAAAATAATTTACTATAGGTATTACACTTAACTCACTTGGTTGTTACAAAGTACATTTTTCTTTGATGGTCAGATATTTTTGACTACTTTGGGCGCTTAGATATTAATGAAGCCGACTGTACCATGGATGCCAGACAACAGATTTAAAAATGTACTATTACACTAAATGCAATTTGGGATCACCAATGAAACGAATATGTATTTACTTAGTAGGTAAATTATTTTTATACAATGCGCCAGTTGGGACACGTTTGTTGCTTCGTACATTTTAATATAGACACGCAAAAAATAATTTTATATGTATATTTTTACGTTATATGTATAGATAAGCGTTTCCTAAAAACATAAAACCCTTTCGAGTCCTTTTTTGTGTGGAGAAAAATCGCTAGACTTGCGTATTATCTTTCAGACTCACATAACACAAACAAAACAAAGAGATTTATTTACGTAATATACTATACATACTCTATGTACCCTGCTATTTAAGTAGATAAACCGGGTTCATGCTTGAAAACAAACCATTACCATAAATAAACAGGAAAAGAACTATAAGAATTTTGCTCAAGCGACAGACAACTACGAGATTAGTATGACTAATCTTCAGTTTGTTCTATTTATGCTGCCTGGTCCAATCGAGGATCTCCAATTTTCCACTAGAGTTAGGTAGGTAGGTAGGGTAGTGACACCGGTTTGCCGGCCAGCACCAGTTTCCGACCACTTCACACGTTTTTTTGAATAATAGATAGACTATAGACAGCTCATTTCTAATTTCGCGCCAGTCGACCTGGACAAACTCCACGGTTCTTAATCCAACAGCATGACTTTATAATTTGCGAACTGAGCCCTCAGTCGCCATTTCAAAATTTGGTGTGTTGACACGTGACAAATTTAGCAAAAATAATTGCAGGTGGACAGTGGCGTAGCTAGGTAGCCAAGGGCCCTGGGGCAAATCAAAAAATGGGGCCCCACTGCTATTTAAACTGGTTCCCTCATATTACAAAACATGGTTTAAAAATGTTACCGGGCTTAGTAGGTACTACACTTACGCCTAAGACTATTACAAAACAAAGTTTTACTTCATTTCGAGTACTAAAGTTAGACCCACGTAAGTCCGCCGATGCCCCTAGTTTTAAACGATAACACTTTTAATATTTCGCTCCGTTCTACGTATAAAAAGACAAATTTGAAAAGAATAATTTAATTTGTGAACGGAAAATTCAAAATATTATGTTACTTTTTAAACATTACCAAAACACATTTATAAATAAAGAATTATTATTTTTACTATCTTATTTAAAGATTTTTATCTTATCTATTTATCTTATTTAAACATGTCATGGAACAAAGTCTTGTAAAATGAAACGCACTGAACGAGTTAGTACCAATAAATTATTTTGAAGTTGGTACATAATTGTTTTGTATTAAGGAAGGTTTTTAAAAATAGTCCGGACTTGGTACCTGTACTAACTAGTACAGTTCTAAACCTGTTTAGCGATGTTTTTTTGTAATAAGAGGGGTTAGGTTTTATCAAGTAAAATATTAAATATACTAATAAGTACATACTTTAAAAATGCTAAGCTACTTTATCATCAGCTCTTTTTTGTGCACTGCAGAGCAGGTAATAAAAATATTAAACAGTAACAACATAAATTACAATTAATACATTTTTTCACGATATTTCGCGTTATACAATGATTAGCCGAAATCTATAGATTTGACATGGTTTATAATTACATATATACGTAACGGACATCAATATGAGTGGTACTAAAATCGAACCACTAATTGACCAGTACTATCCGGTTCAGATGGTATTAGGATGATTACCTTTTGAAGCTGCGTTATGCGACAGTGATGAACTGACACAAACACTGACAAAATAATGCGTTGCTAACGTTACGGACAGGCGCAGTTAACGTCATTTGTCGCTCAATTCCAAAAGGTATTATCTTAATAGCATTTAAATCTGATAGTACTAAAAAGTTTATTGACATTAGCTTACTAAATTTACTCTTGATACAGCATACATTTTTCAATCGTTCTTGAAAATAAAGCGTGTAAAAAATCTTGACTCGAATTCACAATAAAACGCACATCGATGAATAATAAAACGCACATATCGCTATCCGTCAAATTGACAACCCACAGAAAGAATTTAGGGGAATTCCGAAGGCATAACTTTCGAATTCATGGAATTAATATTATCTATGTAACCGGAATGATATCTTCAAAAAATTGCATTTTTGAAAATGAACACTATCCCAACGCATTAAAGTATAATATATTTGCTTGTGCCTTACGCGAGGCAAATCCGAGACGAGAAAGATATCAAATACGGGGTAGCTTGTCTCTTTCTTTCACATTGCCAACACGCAATGACAGTTCATTCATAGTTAGAGTGACCATGAATTCTAGGTCTATGGCAAGGACGGAGGCGTACCTCGTTCTTTCATATTGTCAGTATAAGAAATGTTTTTGGGCAACAATTTTGCCTGACCAAAAACTTAATTTAACGCTTGTATTTTAATGTAATTTTTACAATGTATTAATCTACAATTATATATTTTGTGTTTTTTTCGTTCAATGTAGGTATTCTTAAATTTGAAAAAAGCATAAATTTATATATTGTCTTTTTTTTTTAAATTTTAAATTTAAATGTCAATAAGGTTGGAAATCGCTTGCACTTGTTAGGGTTCCGTAGCCAAATGGCAAAAAACGGAACCCTTATGGATTCGTCATGTCTGTCTGTCTGTCTGTCTGTCTGTCTGTCTGTCTGTCTGTCCGTCCGTATGTCACAGCCACTTTTTACCGAAACTATAAGAGCTACACTGTTGAAAATTAGTAAGTAGATGTATTCTGTGAACCGCATTAAGATTTTCATACAAAAATAGAAAAATAATAATAAATTTTGGGGGCTCTCCATACTTAGAACTGAAACTCAAAAAATTTTTTTTCATCCAATCCTTGCGTGTGGGGTATCTATGGATAGGTCTTTACAAATGATAATAAGGTTTCTTATATCATTTTTTTCTAAACTGAATAGTTTGCGCGAGAGACACTTCCAAAGTGGTAAAATGTTGGTCCCCCCCCCCCCCCTGTAACTTCTAAAATAAGAGAACGATAAATCTAAAAAAAATATATGATGTACATTATTATGCAAACTTCCATTGAAAATTGGTTTGAATGAGATCAAGTAATTAGTTTATAAATTTTTGGGGCTTCCCATACTTAGAAGTGAAACTCAAAAAATTTTTTTTCTTCAAACCCTTACGTGTGGGGTATCTATAGATAGGTCTTTAAAAATGATAATAAGGTTTCTTATATCATTTTTTTCTAAACGGAATAGTTTGCGCGAGAGACACTTTCAAAGTGGTAAAATGTTGGTCACCCCCCCTCTAACTTCTAAAATAAGAGAACGATAAAACTAAAAAATATATATGATGTACATTACCATACAAACTTCCATTGAAAATTGGTTTTAACGAGATCAAGTAATTAGTTTTTTTTAAAACGTCATGAATCGTAATCGTAATTTTCCTCTCATTCAATCAACTCAAATATAAAAACGTCGATCAAACTTACAAAGAACTACAAGAACTTTTATATTATGATGATACTTGCTGCTACGGAACCCTTCATGGGCGAGTCCGACTCGCACTTGGCCGGTTTTTTTTACTTCAAACCAATAGGCAAACAAACAACAGACGGAACCTAAATTAGTTTCGAAACTAAAAAGTTTCGACTGGGGTAGATTTGGTAGGGGCAGTCGGGAATAATCCACTTGTCCCACATATTTAAATAATTATTTATTTTATGATTCACCCTTACCCCCAAAAATGTACAATTTCTCTATCACTATGGTAAAAAACATATTAGCATAATATTAGCTTTACGTTATTACATATTAGCTTGACGTTAGAGGGCTTATTTCTTGAAACACAATATAATGTTTATTTTACGTGTGTGTAAATAAGTGGAAACACGCAGAAACTCGAAATATAATACCCATTCTCAGAAGTTGGAAAATTTTAACCACAAATATTTTAACATGAATTGAATTACTTAAAAATACTATTATTAGGCAGATTCGCAGATTGCATGTTTGAATTTGTCTCACTTATCCAAATCTTATTGTCACCCTATTAGAAAGGGACAAGCAAGCTGCTCTGTCTGACGGTTTCGCTCGGCTCGTTTTTGAGCCACGAGAGCACAGTCTAGTTATATATATTAAGTTTATGTTCGAATTTCTCTCAACTGAGTCACCATGATTAAAGTCGGGTTGCAACCTGTCATATTT
This sequence comes from Mecyna flavalis, assembly GCA_949319885.1. Classification (NCBI taxonomy): domain Eukaryota; kingdom Metazoa; phylum Arthropoda; class Insecta; order Lepidoptera; family Crambidae; genus Mecyna; species Mecyna flavalis. Next base: position 10,866,213 of record OX439431.1, on the reverse strand, counting down.
ATTTTGAAAATGGGAGAAATTTTCAAAAGTTCTGTTCGATCGAGATTTTCTGGTAAGAGTTCGCGGGCCCCCTGAGCTTGAGGGCCCCGGGGCACTGCCCCGCCTAGCCCCTAGGTAGCTACGCCACTGCAGGTGGATCGATTTTCAAATGTTAGATTTTGAGTGTTACTATTATTTTATAGGGGTTTGATTTGGTTTGTGTGTAGAATAAGATGTTTAATTTCAATATTCAAGTGCCCAAACTCACCAAACATTTCATAATTTGTAATATTTTTGGTGGTCGGGCAATAGGTTATCGATTCATATCAAAATCTAGTTTCCGACCGGGTGGTCGGAAAACCGGTTTATTTACGTCATTTTTCTTTGCCTACATTGCGGAAACCTTAAATGCACCAACATAGATTCATTTACATTTGTGAACAGCTAGGAATTTTTGACTTGACAACCAGTTTCCGACCGCCAGTATACCTCATAGTTTCAAAGATAATGACCCTTGAAAATACCAAACGTTTAGCGGCCGACAACCGGTGAAAACAAACCCTGTTAACGGCCGCCTTTAACAGGCAGTCGATAACTGGTAAAATTGTACCTGTTTTCGGGCCGTTCAAAAAAATCCTACTTCCTACTATATAATATTATATGTATTTATTATGTATATGTATGTATATAATATAATATTATAAATGCGAAAGTCTGGATGTTTGGATGTTTGTTACTCAATCACACTTAAACGGCTGAACGGATTTAGATGAAATTTGGCACACGTATAGTTTATAACCCGGATTAGGACATAAGGCTATAAAATTCCTACGGGAAACGTCATAATCCTGCGGGAATAACAATTTTGAAACTACTGAACCGATTTGAATAATTCTATCACTGTTGGAAAGCTACACTATCCCCGGTCAACATAGGGTACTATTAATTGATTCCGAAAATGTGGGGGGAAGGGGGGGGGATATTTGAAAAAGGGGATTACGCGCGTGTGAAACCGCAGGCGGAAGGCTAGTAAGATAATATAAAAAAGATAGAAGAGAAGAGAGAAACGTAATTACGTTACTTATTAGTAATAAATAAAACTTTATTTGAATTAGGAAATTAAACGCACCCGATAATAATAATAATATAATAATAATAAGCCAGTACCCATAATTGTAACGATAACTTGATTTCAAGGATGGAGGCCTTTGCCCTACAGAGAAGCATGCCGGCAGAACGGAGTTCCAAGATCCACTATAATATAGGATTGGCTTTTCGATCGTGTTCCAAATCAAAAGAAATCAACAAATATGACCTTTTGGTTACTCAATTGTATTTTAGGTCGCAAAAGAGAGTAAAAATTTACCGCTTTATTGATTTCATTAACTGTTTCACTTTCATACTATAATATACCCTATGGCTATTGAATAAGACTCATTTTTCTACCGTAAATTAGGTGGTCGATAACCGGTGCACAGGTGGTCGATAACTGGGCCAAACGGCCGATAACCGGTGTTTTTGCTAGTTTTACGAATAATTATTTTTTTAAAATTATGTATCACTGCTACGTTTATAAACGTTAGGTTTTATAAAACTAGACTATTGTAAGATCAAATGTTAATTTTTTGGAAAATCTTGACGTACAGCATCATGATAGAAATCAACTCTGAAGTCAACAAGTCGCTTAAGTGGTCGCAAACCGGTGTTCCTACCCTACTTAATGTATGCGATTTACTTTCGGTTTCGAAACGAGACAATTATTAAAAGGCCGATTTGGTGTAACCACAGAACATATACTTAAATAGGTACCTACTAAAGGTGTACCTAATGGTTCAGAAGTCCGCAATTGTAACAGACTAACAGAGGTCACAGGTTCGATCCCCGCACGGCAAAACATTTGTGTGTTTGAACATTTATCTGTACTGAACTGGCTGTTTCTGTGTTTATGTAAATATGTGTATTTACAAAAAAACCTGTGTTGTTAGAAGGCGTTGTGTAAATCATGTCCAACGAAATTTATTCAATGATTTGTCACTGAAGATGTAACCACCTACATGAAAACAGCAATCAAACGTTCTTTTCGAGATTCGGAAGTGTCTGAATAAAGATGTTGCTAAGGAGATCTAAAGGCAGTTAAAAGTGACACTACTTCCGATCTACGAGTAGATCGACTGCACTCGGGGACCAAGGTTCAATGATTTGGTGTGTGTGTCGTATATTTTCTTGCGGGCGACCATTACTTTGAATGCGCTATACAGGAATCCACTCTAATTCGCATTTGTCGGTCGGCGCCTTGAGTCATCAATTTATATAGAACTGTTTGTGGCAAGTGGGTAAGGTTACATACTATGGGTACACTAGGTACTTGATGTTTGTTAATCATGTTTAAGGTCGCAACATGTCTACTTAGCAATATAGGAATAGGAACTCTGAGAGAGTATTAGATACCAGGTATAGGTATTACCTAAATCCTAAATGCTCTTATAGGGATGTTCCGATACCACCAAAGTATCGATACCTACTCATATGAGTAGTACTCAAATAGTCTTTCGATACTACTCATATAAATACTCCTAAAGTATCGATACCTACTCATATCGATACTTTTATATTTTTTTAATGAAATCAAAGATAATAATTTTATGAGGGCAAAAAATAAAGCTATTTTTCATTGGTTTTAGTGAAATATGTCCATATTATTAACTTCTGTGGGTGTCATGATAATTGGAGCAATGAACAGATGACTAAAATATTAAATTAAATTTGCAAAAAAACAACTGGACATTGACTGGTCGCAACGTAAATTGACAAACAAAATAACTCAAATTTAAAACAAAATAAAATGGCGGCACGTCACAGTCACACAATACAGACCGACAAACTTATCTGTTCCGGTGGCCAAATTTGGAACTACGTGAAATGCAATGCAAAAAGATATTTAATGACAGTTCTAAATCGACAGTAGCGATGCCGCCACCGGAACAGATAAGTTTTTCGGTCTATATGTCAGCTTTAACGACAAACTTAACTGTTTCGGTAGCCAAAATTGGAACTACGTGAATATAATATGGCCAGGTTTGATTCGATTCGATACCAACTACTTTTGTTTCGATACCGAGTAAGTATCGGAAGATTGATTCGATGCTAACCACTCATACGTCCACTGTAACCACAGTTACAAAGACCATATACCTCAGGACAGTCCGTGTAACTACAGTTACATTTTTAAGAATTCGCGCCCGCCGATTGTTTTTTTCTTTTTCTTATCGCTGTGGATGTTTATAGTCTGTAGTGTTGCTGGTTTTTGACGCTCTATGATATGTACCACACCTTATTTCAAGTGGAACATAACTTCGGCTCATGGCTACAAAAAAAATAAATTGTCAAGTTGCTTGTTGTTTTTGTGGATCAGTGCGCGAGTAACTCCAGCTATTTTATTCGAGAAATCATGCCGTAAGTAATAAAATATTATTGTTTTGTATATCAAAATATTTATAATCTTACATATTTTCATATTTTATAACATTATGTGCGATTCAAGTCAGTTTTTAAGTAAAAATTTGGATTAAAAATAGGTCGGTGACTTTGTGTTTTTATTAGTGAATAATTGGAAGATCTAAAAAAGTTCTTATATTTTATCGTAATTAAATGTTTTAATATGAAAACTTATTAATATTATAGCCTGGATATTACCATACTTTCTTGAAATATTCCATATTTCATCTGGATTAGACAATTTACCATACGTGAACTTCGATTTCACAGATCATGTAGCTTTGGTTTTTATTTTATTTGTAATATTTTTAAGATGATTTACTATAGGATTTTGGTTCCAAATGAAAGGCCATTAAATTACCTAAAACCCAAAGATGTTTTAATATTGTAAACGTCAAAAATATCTAATAAAAAAAAATATTTAAATTGAAAACTAGGACAAAATTACCATTTCTTAAAGTTCGCTGTAAGATCATTAATAGAATATAATGTTAAAATCAAACATCACTATTGCCTAAAAATCGTCAACTAATGAGCCTTTCATTAGTATTTTTCATTTTGCGATATTTGAGTTATTTACTGAGTAATAAGCATTTAATTAGCATACGTCTCCTACCGATTTTATTTTGCGCGTATCACGTGACTCGCGGACTGTCCTGACAACCTAGCGAAACGCGCGCGGACGTTTGAGTGGCTAAAAGTACTTGGTATCGAATAAAAAGTATCGAGTACATACTCGTATTTACTTGTATCGGAAGATCCCTATGCTCTTATAATGCTTCCTGTTCGTAGCTTTGAAGTCAAAACTTTAATGAGGTTAATCGCTGCAGTCAGATAATGCACCGTACAATAAAGGCGTAACCCAAAAACACCCGCTTTACAGCAGAGCAAAAAAACAGTTTATTTTCATTATAACATTAAAACAATTCATGCTACATAATTATGTATTTTATATCATTAGAAACCTCTGAATACGCTCTTAATTTCAAAAGTATTAGCATTAAAGATGGATCGCTTGTTTAATATTAAGAGAGAAAAGAAACGAGTACGTTTTTTTGAATTGAGCTATTTATAAATTACTTTTAGTAAATGGATGGATACACTCTTTTCTTGCTAGTCAACTACAAAATATGATGTGAATTATTTACACATACGCCTTTATTGCACGTTTATTTTGCTGAAACATTAAGGAGAATAATTATACCTATCTAATAATAGGTACGCCCTATATGCACGTCATTTTTTAATGTTTGTTATGAAGTAAATCCAAAATCGATTTAAATGTTTATTGCAGGAAGCAACATTTCGCAAATTCTAATCATAGTATGTGATATAGCTCTACCTACTTATTTATTGCATTACAAAAAAAAAGGACAATGCTCATCTAGTATGAAAAAAAAACCAAAGGAATCAAATGAAAAGTATCTCAAATTATTGGTAATAATATGCAATTAAATATTCCATAGGGGGCATCATCGAAATCAGTGGCGGTATGTGTGAAATTGCTATTCAACTTTTTCAGGGGTCACATAAAGTATCAGTTAAAGGGAGCAGTAAACAGATACAGTTGCGGTTTAAGAGTGTATAAAATGGCTATGTCTAACATAATTAGATTATTTAATTGTATATTATTATTATTATTCAATAAAAAAAGCGTACCAGTTTGTTTGTTTTTGTAAACACGCTAATCTCAGAAACTACAAGACCGATTTTAAAAATTCTTTCACCAATGAGAAGCTACATAGTTACTGAATAATACGTGCAAAAAAATTTTTTTTTTAAATATTTTTATAAAAAAAAATTTTTTTTTAGCACTTATTCAGTAAAGTTGTAGCTTCCCATTGGTGAAAGAATTTTTAGAATCGGTCTTGTAGTTCCTGAGATAAGGGCGTTTCCAAAAACAAAAAAACTGTTTCTCTTTATTATATTAAATAATAATAATAATACACAATTATATAATATAATTATGTTATATATTGCCATTTTATACACTTTTAAACCGCAACTGTATCTGTTTACTGCTCCCTTTAACTGATACTATTTGACCCCTGAAAAATCTGAATAGCAATTTCACACATACCGCCATTGATTTCGATGATGCCCCCTATGGAATATTTAATTACATATTATTACCAATAATTGGAGATACTTTTCATTTGATTCCAACCTGGGTTTTTTTTGAGCATTGTTCTTTTCAGACTGGAATATTTTCATACATTTTGATAATCACGAAATTAAGAGTTGGTAATAAGTGTGGGTAACTTCTCATATTTATAATGAATATTTTTCTGTATTTTGAAGTAAAATTGAGTGAATAGATTATGCAGAAATAAAATAAGTTACGGTAGCTTAAAGAAAACAACTTATAATAATATCATGTTTATTTTTTACAAATTTTATGGCCATCCATTTAGTTAAAAAAAAAACAAATAATTCGTTACACAAAAACATAAAATATAATTATAATTTGTTTTAGTACAGAACGTACCAAAATGTATGTTCTTTAATACATACATTAAATAAATTAATGGTACCTAATTATAGCGGTTTTATAATAAACCTTTATCATACCAAATCTTAAAACGAGAAATGCAGTTAAAGCACAATATTACAAAAAAAAAACCTTTAAGTATTATGGTGGTGATTTTAGTCAATCGTCTTAGACACAAGATACAATGTATTGAAAAATCACACTGACAAAATATCTTTTTAATATTGCAATGTTCCTGAATATACTGGGTATACTTATCTATGATGTAGATTAGATGCATTTTGGCTTGTAAATTACAGGGGTTCTTTTGGCATTGTCAAACCTTATTTTGGAACACAATAAACATAGACATAAGCTCTAATATTTAATATAAATATTAATTGATTTCTTGTTATACAAATGGACTAGACCACTGTATGTAAACTGGTACTTAGTGGTACGTAGCTTTTTTGGAACAAAGGTAATTAAAAATAGATAAGATACTTTTTTAATCGTATTGGTCAAGGTATCCCGACCTTATTATTTACTGTCTCAATAAAAGGTTACGGGCCGGGCACCCTGAAATCAATAATTGTTTGCACGTTTCGGGGATTATTTAAGACTATAATAAATTGTTTATTTTTCAATACGACGTACTTATAAACTATTGCAATTCATAAGATAAATATATGTATAATAATCATACAATTCCTCATCCATTATAATTATGTAGACTTATTAATAAAAGTAAAAACATAGGCAACATAAATCCATTCATTCGCTGCATTACAAAACAGTTACAATTGACTAAAATGCATTGACACACTGCAATTTGCGTGACATGGAAATAACAGTGTTGTGTAACAGTGGGAATGGTTTTACAAATTATTATTCACAGCTAATTAAACATACCAAGGTGGGGTTGTAAAGATAATTATTCTAAAAAATATGTTTCTGTATCATGTTCATATCCAAATTATCTATAATAATAAAATATCACATCTTTTAACATGCACCGTCTCCAAAAGTCTCCATACTTCTACATCTATAACAAATTTTCAGTACTTTAATTCATCGCTCTTGTAACTTTCAAAAATAATAACCTAACCATAAGCAACAACTATTATAGAATTAACAGAACAAACCAAAACTAGTTCTTTTTATATCTACTTAGTTACATAAACATGGCGACAGCGATCTAGCATCTGACTGATAAGAAATATTAAAGAAAAGTAAGAAATGGAGAATTAGCAACGAAACACAGAAGAAGGAATGAGACCTAAAATATTCTAAAATTATTTTAAGCAAAGCTTGTATTATAAATACTAAAATATTCGAATATTATATAACTTATACTTAAGATAATTTTAGAATATTTACACAACATAATAAGGTCTAATGAGCAGAATAATACGAGGGCTAACATTATACGTAAGGTCCATGCATACGCATTACATACTATTGGCTTCCGATTCCTTCCAAATATCACGTACTTACATACATAACTAATATATCGGTAGGTACAAACGAATGAGGAGAAAATGAAACGAACAACTACTCGTAGTAAAAAGAGTCAGATACTTAATACCTTTTTTTAACAATTTGTATTCACTTAGTTTTGGTTCAGATGGGCTTAGTATTAATTACACACTTTACTTGCACTCGACCATGTATGAAATTAATTGAAATTTCTAAAACATCAAATTATCTGAAAGAGATCAAAGCACTTACCTAAGTACTAACCAGTTATATATATTACCATCACATCTCATCATAACATTATAGGTAGTTAAATACCTAAGCAGATGGCGAGTGATTTGAAATACCTACTCAAACTGATTTTCTTTCGTATGTAAGTCTTAACCAAATAAGCTTACATTTTTTATTTGACTAGACCATTTGGTACGTTCACGTAATTGTTAATATCTTGAGGTTTCTTTTCGATGTCTAAATCTAATGAGATGTAAGTGGGATTACTAACGGCACTGTTTTGAATGTTCTTTTCATTTTTGTCGTTAGGTTTGAATACGTCATCGGCTTCTTCGACAATTCTGGGGCACATATTGAGGTAAGGCGAGTGTGCACTTTCGTGGTCGGAGTCCGAGCCACTCCTCGCTGGCAAGTTGCTGAGGGTCAGCATCGGGGTCAGCTCCGACCCGCCTCGGGTCTCAGCTACCCTGGGATCTATTTTCTTCATATCAAAATCGAATTTGGTTGACGGGATTCGAGGACTGAATATAGAGGGATTTACTGGTGTCATTTGTAAATAGCCTTCTTCATCTGGAAAACAAAATTACTATTTAGAATAAAGCTGCGAAGTTTCTAAGAAAACTTATGTGCAAAAGAAAATAAAAAAAACTTGATGTACGAGTATGTAGTAGGTACATCGATGCGTGCTAATTAATTAAAAATAAGCGTAACACTAGATAAAGTGTCATCCACAACCATTTTCACCAGGTGCGACAACGTTGGCACAGCAACAACGTGGCATGTTTAAATCACAGCGGGAACTGTGTCTTATTCAAGTTAACATTTTGTGCATTACACAAGGTACGTTGATGTAGACAATGCACATGACTACTGCATGTCTTAAAAGCACATCCAACAACAACATTTTTCGTTTTTTAACATTTATGGTTGCTCATTATAATGAGGGTTCTATAACGTTTAACGTATTTACATCCCCTACAAAATAGAGCCCCAAATAACGTTTAATGGTAATTAAATTTACTAGAACCTTAAGGTTTTAAAAAGCACAGCTACATTGTATGTAGGTACGTCTTGAAAAAATGTCTGGACTAAATACCTCAACGCGTAAACCATGCAATGAGTTAAAAATTTAGTATTTAAAAATTTGTAACCTCTTTTTACAACAACAAGCACAAAACAACAATTCATTATTATAATATTATGTAGTTTTGTGGGTTCAATCAATGCAATAAATGAGTGCAATAATTTAGTGCATAAATTATGTTGACAATGGTAATTATATAAAATATCCCAAGATTCCAAGAGTTAAGACAAAAGCTTCTTTCAAACTTGTTAGTATTTTTTTTATTCATATTCATGACATTATTTACCAAGCGCTACTGGCTATCTGGTGTTCAGAACGAAGTTGTTTCCATTTCGGCTGACAAAAAACAGTACAATGAATCATAGGAATGATAACCAGAAATTATTGGAGTCGAGAATATTTTCCGTCAGGTTTATCTTTATCTTTTACGTGGATAGGTAAACACATATTCTACTCAATATTCTAGATATCCTGTATTATTTTTCAACCTTAATCTACTTAAATCAAACAAGATTTTGTTATTAGCGCCCTTTGAATTTTGTATTCGTAACATGTGTTTTGTTCTAACATTATCTATTCATAAAAATATACATAAGTACTCGTATCTCTGAACATCTATTGATTTTTTATATTATATTATATTTAACATTAGAACTGTACCTTTAAGGTTGTCAGTGAAAAGCTATACAACGGGCAACAAGTTCGAACAATAATTTCTAAGGGTAAGTTATCATCATCTTTGTAGAATATAGTACCCGCCACACGGAACAGATAATTTAAATTAAAAGTATGTGAAGCAATGTGAAGGCAATAATTGCAGAAAAGGCTTGTTGACTAAATTTGGAAATCTGGTTAATTCTTTATCCTAAGGTGTGCTTTACACAAAATAACATAGGTATTTCGAAGAAAAATAACCTTTTCGCATTGATGTGGTGTTATGAATTATGTATGACGTCTCGTGATACAAAACAAATAATAAATAGTTATTTTCAAAACACGTGACAGCAAGTGACGTAACACTGATTTGTTTTTACCTTAGAGTAGAACACATGGAGATGCCCTAAGTAGGTACAAAACGTGTATACCTAAAGTTGGAACACAAAATGGCGCCACCAATGATAGCGTCCGACCGTAGTGCAACCAATATTGTATATCGATATATTTATCGATACAAGTTTACGTGTCGATCATAAATGCACATATTTTGTTAGAAATCTATAAATAGTTTCTTATTTTCCTATCACAAAATAATGATGATGCAGTGCCTTAATATAACAATAGGTTAGTTATATATATTATTATGGAAATTTCAACTTCACATGGTTAATAAACCTATTACATTTTTCCAAAAATCCTAAACAGAAGATAAAGTGAAGATACTGTACTGTTTCATACTACCATCACGTAATCTTGTTATGTCGAGAGTTCTGTAAACCAGTTTTCGTTGAAGTGTAGCGAGCAAACGTGCCTTATTTTATGTCGCGGTTATAAATTTTCCCCACCTATTAATTATCTATTTCTTCTTTAATGTTTCACTTATAGGAAATCTGCAGAAATATACCATTGCAGAATATAACTATCTAAAACGTATCGATACATAAAAATATTGTGCCACATCACTAGCTGGAACACAATATGGCGAAACCAGCACGCGTCAAAAACTGTGTGACGTCACTAAAAAGTGTTGCCAAAATGGGTACAATGCAAAGATATCTGTCTCTTTTTTCATACGCAACAATCACTTAGATGAAAAGAGATAAGTATATATTTGTAAGGCAAGTGTCGATTCTATGTATATTCATATAAGCAATATTTGTATAGATCAATAGGGCATCTCCATATGTTCTACTCTAAGGTTTTTACCCAAACCACCACTTTTACTATCACGTAGGTATGTACCTATAGGCCATAGATTAAAGAAACTATAGGCCTAATTTTGCTATCCGATTCAAATACTATTAGGATAATATCTTTTAAGCAAAAAATGACGTCAACTGCGAGCGTTTGTCCGAACCAATAGCAACGCATAATAATCTGCGTTTGTGTAAGTCATCACTGTCGCGTAACGCAACTTCAAAAGGTCGTATCCTAATAGCATTTGAACCAAATAGTATTATTAGTGTTTTATCTTCAAAAAACATATCTATAAGTTAGCAATTTTGATGAGCAACTTCGTTTTTTGTTATCTGCATAAATCATAACTCCTTACTCAAAAACTAATGTCCTAAGTTTGGCTGTTTGTGTGTTTGTTGCAAGGACTGCCAAGTCATCAGATATTGTATGTACTATTATTGAGACGTATTTACCTACTGTAACCTTTGATTTTATTGTTCGATTTTGTTATAATTACATAGGTAAGTTTGCATGTAAGTACCTTCTTTTGTTTCAGCTGCATGAATAAACAATATTTTTTTTTTCATTAAAACGTGGTTAGATAGAATAATTATATTACACGTGTATGAACGAAATATATCAACATTCTACATTAACTTAATTTGAATAGAATTTATAATTTACTTAGTTTCACTTACTCTATTCTATTGAGGAAAGATCCGGAAAAATCGCTTATTATGCTGCACTTTACGCTCCTTTGACCAGACGCAGATGGGAATCGAACCCACAACCTCCGAGCAGCATCATTATTCAAACTTTAAAATAATATGGAATCCCATTTCGCTAAAATATACAGCGTGGAATTTTAGTCGTTGTTTTCCCGCAGTAAAATGATTCTATCTTAGTAGTAAAATAAATTAATAAAGTTCTTTTTTTAGTTAAATCAAAAGTTTTACGATTATGATAGACGAAACTCGAACCAATAGTACTAGCTGCGTCACAATTTCACAAACGGTCACCGGCCGGGGTCATTGCCCTTCGCGTTTATCAAAAAAATGATTATTTACTATTTACTCACATTTAGTTTCCATTTTCCCATTATAATTTAAGAAAAAATTTCAAAAAAAGTTTTAAAAAAATTTCAAAAAAAGAAACAAAAAAAAAATTACTAGCATAAATCGATAGTACTACTGAAGGTAAAGCATTCTGCTGCGGGAAATCAACGACTAAAAAAACACGCAGTATAATTATGGAATCGTTTTGTGCAAGCAGTAGGTAATATTAAAGTTGAAAGGTTGAAAGAAGTCTATTGATTTCGGTTTTTTCGACCATATTAGTAAGATTTTATGCTGGTAGTAAGTATTATAGCTAAGAATTAAATTGGACGTATTATCTATGTATTTCGTTCTTGGACGACGTGTAGAATTATCCAAAAGATGCATTAGTTTTAACGTCATTCTTTACCTAGCGGCACCTGAGACGGAGTGGGCGGGAAGAAGCTCCTGCCTTCGTTGACGTAGTGAGGGCTGGGCGTCACCAGATTGTTGTAGTCGGGGGCGCTCACCATCGCCAGATAGTCCTCGCCTTCAGTCTTCACATTCATGTCCATGTACGCAGAATTCAGGTCTACGTAGTGCTGTGAACGAGGATAATTATTTATCCTACGAGGTAAGACTTGTAACGAATCGGTGCTAAAACTTTACGATGTGTGAGTTTCCACATAAAAATTCTATGAACTACTTGCTTATCATCAGAAAAAGTAAAGGTTATAATACAAAAATGGTATACGATACGATATCGCTTTAGTCTCGAGTCCCACTCACGGCCGCAGGTTTAGCTAGCCTGCGGTTAGTGCCTAAACGCGTTTCTTCAGTAAACGTGGCACGACACTTACGTTTCTAACGTTGTCTTCTAGGAAGGAGCCCAGCAGCTCCTGCAGGTGTGTGAAGGATGGTCGCGCTACAGGCTTGTGCTCCCAGCAACGCAACATCACGTCGTAAAGCCGGTCGTCCGCGTAAGGTGGCTTTTCCAGCCGATGTCTGTAATTCATTATAGTTTGTTACAAATAAAGGTTAGTTATGAAGATAGGTCAACCAATTTCCTAATAATGATGCTGATGATTATGTTTTTCCTGAATCGAAAGTATAAGAAGATGGTAAATACACATTTTGAGAATAGGTACCTAATACGAATCTTCATTATAATACTTACTAAGCATAACAATATCAATTTACTTGCGTAAGTAAATCTTAACACTAGACAATGAGCGTCCTCCAATCTAAATCAGATTAAGAAGAAAGCAATAAAAAAAAACAAGAATATTTTAGATAAATCTCATATCATTGGCTAAGTCGTAAAATGACATGGTCATTATAATCCTATCAACCTGGAAGAAAGCCAGAAATAAATAAGATGATAATGTTTTTATAAGTATACAAAATACAACGCTTTTACCCGTCAGAGAGCCACTGCAGCAAATGTTGCGGACTCATGTTGGGGTACGGCGTCTTGGCAAGCGAGAACATCTCCCACAACACGATGCCGAAAGACCAGACGTCTGACTGCGTTGAGAAGATCCGGTCCGTCATGCACTCTATGGCTAACCACTTCACTGGGAGGGGGCTCTGGAATATAAGAAGTAATAACGTAAGTCATAAAAATAGGGCAGACTTTAGAGCTCCACAAAATTGTTTTGTTATCTTTAACATGAGCACTGGCAGGGTTTGTGGGTATTATTGCTATTATTCATTTTTCTCGCTCCTCTGCCGGGTCTGTGGGACCCCGTCATTGCGTATATTCACCATAAGCAATGGCCGAGTTATAAACTTGAAGCCATGGTTTAGTAAAACTGCTTTCCTTAACTTACTAGCTGAACTTCTAGGTTTTAAACTGAGATAGTTAGATTAAAGGTGCATAAAACATTTCCAGAAAATGAAAATACTTACATTTTCTTTTTTCTGGTATTCATCATTCTTGTAAATACTTCTAGATAGACCGAAGTCGCAGATCTTCACTATGTTGTCTTCGGCTAGTAAAATATTTCTGGCTGCTAAATCACCATGCAGTACCTGGAAATTAATTTAAAGCATAGGTAAATAAGTGAAATAAGTACGAGATTGCATTAGAGATCCATTAATTGCTCCAAAGTCCAAACTTAGAGATATTTTTTACAAAAATCGACTCGTTTTGGATAGGAGAACAATTTAATGCGTCATCGTACCGATATCCGTCACCAAATAAATATTCATGAGCATAATCTCATAAAAATTACTTCCATACAAACTTTTGACCTTTGCAAATTTTCAAACACTATTTAAATGGTGCACTGACCCATATTAGTCGGTTTCCTTGTTTTTTATACTACGATGTCTAAGGCCCGCCTAAGGTAAGCGATTGTTTCATTTTAATATTATATGGATCTGTTGTGGAGTACCTTCCTACTAGCCAAATATTCCATGCCTCGAGCGACTTGGAAGGCCCACGCCAGCAGGTCGCGCGAGCACAGTGGTCGAGGGTTGCGTCCGTCGAAGCTATAGTCGCTCTCGTAGTTCGTCCCCCACTGAGGATGTACGTAACCCGTCTCCGATACTGTAATCCATTATACAAGTTTACTTGCAGTTAAGACGAAGCTAGAAAACGTATTTATAGTAATAATATCCAAAGAAAAAAAAATTTTAGTAACAAAAAGTCTCTGCGTGTTGGCTTCGGCTCCACGCATGCTTCAAACGACCGGGTCCTCATAGACCCGAGAACTTAAAATGTGCCTTCATAATAAGCTTGAAACTTGGTATAAATCACGTATAAATTGTGATACAAGGTTTTAGGTTGACGCACATATTTTGCTTTAGTGTAGCAAGCAAATAACAATATTGTAAGTTTTTCTATAATAAAAATCTATCTACATATTTATTATCAGCCTTTGGGTTCGTCTTCAAATATGGCCTCCTTTTCATCTTTCCATTAACTTCTATCGTCGAATGTCGTCTGTTCATCTTGGGGCAAAGTGCCTAAACTTACCAGTTGGTTCACTATAGGTTACCTATAGTGTTTGAAGATTACCAAAGTAAAAATAATATCATATAAAGTGTATTTATAAAAGAGTACTCTACTACAAGCGTACAAATGCACTACTCGTGTATGTAAATTAAAAAAGAAAGTGACATCGTCGTTAGTTTCGAGCAACAATCAAGAGAGACAGTCAAGAGAGCGTAGATGATAAGAATGCAAAATGACTTCCGTTCCGTCGTTAATAATATTAATTAGAAAGAACATGCAACTAAGGAAATTAATATAAAATAGAACAATGAAATTAACATTTCAAGTCATATTAACCAAGAGTACTTTCTAAGATCATCAATTTGCTGCCACAAATAATGTTAATACTCGTATTAATTCATACCAATTTCCAAAGGGTTACTGGTCTGGGTTCCCCAAGGACATCAAATAAATACTATCAGTCAAGTTTAGTATGGGCATCTTTTACATATGGAGCGGATACCTAATTGGTACAAGTAGATTTTATTTAAAAAAATCTAAGCGTTAGGCGTTTTTCGTCTCTGTAAGCAAAGTTCTCTCGGAGTTGACTGCTACAAAATTGAACTTTCGTATCTCTCAATCATGATAAATCTTCTAATTAGCAAACTGTTGGTAATTAATAGATACCCTGTTAGTCGGCTCAATAAATATCTTTGACATTTTTTAACCGTGAATCGATTTAGACAGAGTTTATTTTTTACACATTAGTTTTATCATAAAAAAGAAGGCGAGATTTACAACCATGCAGCTAGATAAGATAAAAGACAAGTACTGGAAACATGAAATCACAAGCAGATTGTGAAATATATATAGGCTACAGTTACATGGTCTGTTGTTACCTTTCGCAAATTCTTCTTGATGATTTTGTTTATCTAAAAAATTACACATGAACTGATGAAAATGTACTGATAAAATACATAGAAGTATCCCTATAAGAAAAAATGAAGTTTAACAGAAGAGCCCTTTTATGATTTCAAATATTCAGTTTGTCTTAGTACCTGTACAACATTATAACTGGAAATTCGGTATATTACGTTCATTGAATTACCGTTATTAATTCCGTAATTTGCATAACTTAACATCACGTTTCATTCGTTTTTAGGACTTTGTCCGTAATGCAAACTACATTACCTTTTCTTCCAGATCTGGTGGTGTTAGATGTATTCAACAAAGTATGGTCCGTAGCTTGCGTATGCATGCCGAAGTAGTCTGAATTCATTCTGTAAGGATAATGACTAGTAAATTGAATTTATGGGTAAACCTGCCTTGAGTACAAGGGATCGTGGATTCAAAGCTCATCCAAAATAAAATCTAAAGGTGAGTTAGACTACAACATTTAATACTTGTATCAGAACATCGAGCATTCCCCGTTTTTAAATTTACTCGAACCTTTTTTCGAACACGACGCTCGATGTTTTGTTACAGCCTTTTTTAAAAACCAACGAGCATATTGGTGTAGTATTTCGACGAGCATATTGGTGTAACATTGTAGATCCGACATTTCAAAGAAGAATGAACGCACAGGTACAACAAAATGATACGGGTAAATGCTCACTCGCTGTAAGCATTTACCCGTAACAAAACGCCGAGCATTCGCACGAACATTACATTACATGGAAATGTTGAGACTAACCAAGCTTTTATCTGTATTGTACCATTCGCACGAACGTTACATTACACCAAAGCGCTCGAGGAAATGTTGTAGTCTATACTCACCTTAAGATTTTGTTATCCGTTGAAGAGAACTGCAGAAATTATTTTACAACAATATATTTTTTTTTTATATGGAGTAAAAGACTTTTTGGCGGACTTAAAAAAAAAGGTATTCAATTCGATGTAGGTACAGTACTTCCAGATAAAATAAAATAAGCATAGGAAACTACGGAAACAAACATAAAATGTTATAAAATAAAATAAACTGATTTTTTAAAATAAAATACACTTTTAATTTTAACGTTTTCGCAAACATTCAATATCAATATCATACTGCTTACTATCAGGCCGAGCGCCGCCATCGTGGTATAATAAAATAAAGAAAAAAAAACGACGGGTTGCACTCCGGGAGTGCCGGCAGAAGTGAAAACTTGAATATTTTGGTACATTCGCCATGCTATCTTCCCCTAGGAAAATTTCGCTAATTGGTACTTTTTGTTCAAGCGCCATCTATGAATTTGTGCAGGAACTTTTTCGCTGAGAAAGTGCAACCTTTCTAAGCATGCTTACGCGCCAGAACCAACGAAAAGAATGCTGGTTCCAATGATAAATAAATACCCAAGGATCCCAAGGATGGACAGGCAGACTCACCCGCTACTTCCACTGCTACAAGAGTATCCCCTGTTCACTCTGCCGAGATTTTTTTCCTTGTTATCAGTGAGCTGGTCGATAAACACTTCTCGGTGTTTCTGCATGTAGTTGTGTATATTCCCGAATTTACAATATTCTACGATGACACTCAACTCACCTGGTAAAACAATTTTGAAAATTAGTGAATAGCGGAATAGTTTTTATGCACAAATAAAATACATGTGTCTTATTGTTATTATTTAAATAACAGGCTTTTATTCTAAGTGCAATGCATGCATCTCGAATTGGGAAGATTAAAACTCATCTTGAAACTTCGCGCTGTAAGTTTTACTTGATATAGATGAATATTAAAGATATTATTAAAATTGTTTCAAAGAAATTATTAGTATCATTTCACACATTCAAGGAAACCAACAAGGAAAATATTCGTAGAACATACAACTAAAGCGTGTATAATGCACTATTTCTGTGTATTTGCGTAAACAAACTTAACAAAATCAATAGGGTTTTTCTTTTTTAGCAGAGCATCAAAAGATGGCCTGCTGTTAAAACTTGCGATATTATCTCAGCCAGGATTTTCATGATTCACCACATTGAATTCTGACCACACTTAAATAATTATAAAATCCTGTATGTATTAGGTACCTATATGTATTTCTTATAAATAACTAAACCTTTGACATCAATTAAAACAGTAGCAATTACATAGAAATACTAGCGGGCGCCCGCGGTTTCACCCGCGTGGTTCCCGTTCCCGTGGGAATTGATCAATCAATCAATTCAATTTTTCTCGCCGTAAAAACCATCCTTGAACTCCAACGAACATTTAAAAAAATTTTTGCCCGAATTGGTCCAGGCGTTGTTGAGTTATGCGCTTACCAACACATTTTGCGATTCATTTTTATATTATATAAAAATATTATGTACTGACGTACCAATACTAGCTCAATGAGCAATTATTGGAATATTTAAAAGGTGGGAATAAGTGATTAGAAATATACATATTTACTGGCAGCATTCTGATTATGGTGACCTAATTATTATTACACACAATTGTACACATAGACTACTTTATAATATTTACATTTATTATAACAATCATTTACTTTAAAGTACTTAAATCAATACAGCTGGGAAACTTAAACACTACTTCACTACTTATAAAAGTAATTCCACAAATATAACATGATGAAAGTAGGTGATAATTCTTAAGACTGATACAAATAATTGATTTACTTTTTATCTGACTCATAAGTCTTAATTTATTTTAAATTAAATTATATTTATTATTTTTGTGCTTAAAAAGGTTTTTAGAGTTACGTTGATGCATGCCTCTAAATTCAACGTATTACCCGCTGAAGTAGGAATCTGGATCAAGTTTAGAGAATTTTTTAAGCCATTGAACGACCAAACATTAATTGGCTTAAGAAAACACGCTTTATATATAAACCTATCTACTGGTAAGTATATTGATAAAATAGAGCATTTCAAGTGTACGTCATAAACATTTTTCACGAACTTTGTGAAATCAAAATCGATATCAAAGGTCAGCTAGACGCCCTGAACGCTTACCTGCGTGATCCCATGTATTAAGGAAAAATTTACTAAATTGCTTATTTCCTTCTGCAGTACATTACGAGTATAACATGTCACGTATGTTCATTTATGTTTTTATATCAACTTACGTTTCCCGACGTTCTTGGTGCATGCTCCGAGCAAGTTTACTATGTTTATGTGCTTTCCAAGATGCACCATAATCTTCAGTTCCGAAGCCAAAGCCTTGATGTACATGTTGTCGGCAGTTTTCTTCACCATCTTCACGGCAACGGTGGTAGTCTCCTCTGCATTGACAATTCCGCGTGCTTCGGCTTTGTAGACCACGCCAAATGCCCCAACGCCAAGCTGCTTACCTGCCAATGACATTGGATACTTGACTATTTCAACTACTTTCGTAGTAGTCTCTGGC
This sequence comes from Mecyna flavalis, assembly GCA_949319885.1. NCBI lineage: Eukaryota > Metazoa > Arthropoda > Insecta > Lepidoptera > Crambidae > Mecyna > Mecyna flavalis. The sequence goes on along the minus strand of OX439431.1, from coordinate 10,847,337 downwards.
ACTGGAACCTACGTGAGTCCGTCCTATTATACTTAAAAAGGTCGGTTCTTGGAGGAATACCTAAATGCAAGTAAGCTGCAGTACTTTTAATTATGTAGTTAAATATTTAGACATTTCTGTTGTATGAAAATTTAAGTCAACTTCCATATAAGCTTAAAAAATTTGCATTATGCATACATGTATCTGTTTATTGCAAATACCTACGAGTATAAATAATGAGGTGAGTAAGGATTATAATGATATGTTTTATCTTTTTACCAAGAATAAGCTTCTCTGCGGGAAACTCAAACTTCTCATCGTACGGCAACAGCTCCGCCTGTTCGTCGATACCCAAGTCGGGATTGAGCGACTTCGTGACGCCTTCCTTGAAGTAGAGGAGCCCTGCAGCTGCCAGTTCCTTCCTAAACTGTTTCTCCTTCCTTATCTTCCACGTCAAATACATTACCAGCACAATTAGTGCGAGTATGACTGCTGCGACCACACTTATTATTGTAGTTTTGTATGGAATTTGGTCTGGCGCTGAAACAGAGATTTTCATGAGATAAACAAAGACATCGGGGAATATTTCTATCATTTAAGTAGAAACGCGTGCATGCTGTGTTCCATTTATATTATAAGAGCCCGGCTTGTCAGTTTATTAATGGATCTGAGAGAACTCAGAACCAGAACTAACACAACATCGCCTAATTCTAAACTCTGGACTTTATCCGAGACTGTAATTTATAATGGCAAATCCCTAGTAGGAACATATTTTCATCCTGATCTAGAGATTGACCGTCGCACCAAAGTGTGACATTACGACAGGTTGGTGTACACATTACAAAATATGTATATTTCCACAATACTATACTTAAATACCTTTTAAATTGATTATCCTGTAATTATAAAATCCCGCACTGCTTGCCTTACATTCGTATTTACCAATGTATTCAATCTTCATTTTGCTTATAACAATGGTGGAATTAATAACAGTATGATTTAGTTTGTTGAAAATGTTTACTCCATCAGTGTTGTTCATTAATATCATATCATCCTGAAAAATAAATTAGTTTATAGTTTTTTTTGAACTCGCCTTGTTTTATAACAAATTAGTAAGATACAATAATAGTCTTATTTCTGATGGTATAAGTTTTAATGTAAGCTGCTACAAATACAATATACGCAGAATAACTTTTAAATTCAGTTGTTTAATACAAATGCCTTTACCTTATACCATATTATGGTCGGCGGCGGGACAGCTTCTGCTATACAAGTGATTTCAATTTTTTGTTGGAATTTTTCTACGATTTCATCTTTGTCTTCCACAGGCTCCGTGATAGTTGGTTCCCTTTGAGCTGAAATAGGCACTTTTATGTTGAAATACCTCTCTTTAGATTTGACTCTACGAAATTTGGGGAAATAATAATATGTAGCTTTGAGGAATTCCACATTTTTAATACATTAGTCATGCACGGTTATTATTGTACAAATGTGTGTCCCCCATTGGTGACAATTGTTTTGCTATTTCGTGCTGTTTACATTATTTTCATTCAAAATAATATAAAAAATCACATTAAATTAAAGGCTATAAAATTATCAAAATAGTATAGTAAATAAATATGATAAATATTTTTTATAGCAAATATGTAAACACTAACCCAAAAAAGGCACGGACCCTAGTCTGTGGAAAAAATTTTACTATTAAAAAATTATATATTAGGTACCTTCGACTTCAATATTTATACTCTGGTGTTCTTCTGATCCGTTGAATTTTTGTCCTACGCAAGTGTATTCTCCAGCTTGACCAAGGGATATGCGATTGATTTTCAGTTTTGCAACATGAGACAATTTAGTACTTGAATATTTAACTGAAAAAGAAATTAAATAGCATCTAATAAATAGTAGTGTTAATTGGCTGAATTTCGATCTTAATATAACGCCTCGATAGCCTTACGATAAAGCGTCGAGCTTACTTTGTGTCGGTTTGCCAGTGCCAGTGTCCGAAAGACACTGCTCGGGTTTGTGATTACCAATCCGCATTTGGCAAGCGTGGTGATTAAGCCAGTACCCATCATTGTAACGATAACTTGATTTCAAGGATGGAGGCCGTTGCCCTGCAGTGGGACAGCCTACAGTAATAGGCTGATAGCCTGATACTTTACTCGTAAAACTCGTATATTCAGTACACTCAGGCATTCTCCTAAAATCTTGAGTTTGATTTTAGTTTTAAGCTGCTGTATGGTTAATGATGGGATTTCACTTCTACCACTGCAGGTGTTGTTTTTCTAATGTCGCCGTGTTTTAATATTATTACATTTATTACAACTGAATGCAAAGGCTTTATCAGAATGTTAACCTGCAGTTTGATAGAATATTAAGCAATGTTTCCTGGTAAAACATGTCTAACTGGGACATGCTGTTACCACTTATCATCAGACATGTGGCTTATTTTCGATCTAAAGACTAAAGAGCGATTAAGCAGAAATAAAAATAAATATACATACCATTATTTAACATCTCATCGCCATTACCCCTACGCCAAGTAACATTACTGAAGTCATATATTGTAGCTCGACATTCTAATGATACGTTATAGTTCTCAGGATACCAAGTTTCAATATCTAATATGCCAAATCCGTGGGCTACATCATATATTCGTATTTGCCTTGTGGCATTAACTGTTTTGTCTTTGCCGGAATAGGCTATGCAAGATAAATTTCCAGACTTGGAAGGATTTATTTCAACTGAGGATACAACTTTGTAAACAGTCTTTTTTTCATCTTTAATCGTAACCTAAAAATTGTAATAAGACAATGTAATATTTAACATAATAAATGGCTGAGGCTAAGGCGCTAAGGCGCTAAATTCAAATTTAAAAATCAAAGCTTGCACCAGATAATGCTCCTTGATTAAAATCCTAGAAATTTCCTTGATTAAAATCTTATAAATGAGGACATTTATAAGATTTTAATCAAGGAAATTTCTACATAACAATCACCACATAATGACTTGTTGTGGCACCTCCTAGAAACCCATATTATACAAATACGGGACAAAGATAATAGCCAGTATTTATTGCTATCTCAGCCGCCTTGGGAAGCAAGCCGGTTTATATCCGGCCTTTCCTCTCATTTAGTACACAGTTACCAACTAAACCGCAACTGCAGCCACGTTCACTCCCGCGGTTACTAAGTAATCAGTGTTATAAAGACATATCCAAAATCTTCAAATAATTAACTCTACATTTATACATATAATTGAGCATAAATGCGTTTTGCGAAAAAGGAAATCATTAAGAATTCACTTACCATAGCGTCGTCTTTGTCAGTTGAATATACCCATTTAATCATGGGAAGGGGGTATCCAGTAGCAATACAGCGAATAGTTTTTATCTGATTTATCTCATGATAAATTATATCTGTAGTTGGCAAAATAGTAACTACCGGGCTAGCTAAAATTTGTTTTAAATTGATGTTAATTATGATAACGTGTTAAACAAAAAGGTCTTTGCAGAAATGTTTTACATAACAATTTATTAACATTAATTGTGTTGCGAGGTCCATAATGCGAGGAACAACCCAAATGGTAAACATTGTTTTCCTTTTCTCATAAGAATATGTAGTAAAATAAATGCTTCATATTAAGCTTAGTCATGCATGCTTTACATAAAAAGCGTTGATCAATATAACTTTCGTAAAGATTTTAACGCTACAAGTTTAAGTGTAATGTAAGGTAGGTAGGTAATAGTTACTATACTTACATATTCTTCTGTAGTCGAAATTTATAGATTTTTTAACATAACCATTGTTTGCAATAAACGTGTAATTAGCCGAGTCTTCTACCGTCGAGTTAAGTATCGTCAGACTGACGTCGCCAGTGATATTACTTTCATTAAAAATATATTTAGGATTACTCAAATCCAAGGGCTGATCATTTCGACGACTGAAAAAACGCAGTGTATACATTTTTTAAATTACGAATATATGTATTACCTATAAAAAATAGGATTTTTTAAAATAATATGTTGGCCGAATGTTTTCCTGGTTTGGGGCAATTCTTTTGACCTAGCCCTTTTAAAATTATTTATTTGTGGATTACTAATAGCATTGTATACTCACAAAGTAAAGGATGGCTTCGGATATGCCTCCACTTCTATTCTGAGTTTTGGACTTCTAACTCCAGTTTCCATTAAATCATCCTTTCTCTTGATAGCTTTTGTGAGTTTGATATAAGGTTCCTCTAGAAAGCAAATTATACAGAAATTAAATTTATAACTTTAGGAAGGAGGAAGGAATGTGGAGTGCATTCGGGGAGGGCCTTTTCCAAACAATTCACTATCTCGTCGTCGAGTTCCCAATTCAACAAAAAACTTAAGCATCTTACTCATATTCATTAATTCTCATAATTAATAATGGTAAGCTGTGTAGAATATAATTAAATAAACATTATCATAATGATAATGTTTATTTAATTATATTCTACACAGTTTCAGATATTATCTTCCTTTTACATACTAGCAAAACAATATAAAAATAATTATGTCATATTGCATTGCAACAAGGAACAGAACGACCATATTTGCGAATGTAGCATTTAACTTAATATAACATAAATAACATAACCCATCACCTTATTTAATTAACTTAAAAATACATTTATACAAAATTTTAAGACATGTAAAAAGCGAAGCTTATTATTGGCACACCATGCAAGCAAAACACATAAAATTACGAGTGGGTCACGTCAAAAGTTTTCAAAATCTATATGATTCCTATAGCTCCACACAAAAAATATTTATTTTATATTTACAGAATAAAATACGAAGCCTAAGAACATCAATAAAACTACCTATAGAAACAGAATATAATAATTGTTGTAAATACTAATAAATAGTAAGTCTTGATACAAAAGTAAGCCTATTGATTCTATTAGACATTTGTAACAATTATTTCGTCTTAATCCACGTAACAGAAAAGAGATCTCCAAATTTTTTTCTGAGTAATTTCATCACGTAAAATATTATGTATAAGTCTGTATAATTACTGTAAAACACATTTTTTGTTACACTAAAGTCCGTAAAGTAGGGACTGAAATGATCAATGTTCTGGGTTTACTATGTATAATAATACCAATCCTGAGCAAACTCTTCTTCGATACCTTTTCAATAACTTTTTAGAATCTACAACGTGTTGTATTAAATGCGCAAAACCTCAGAAACCCCAAATGATTAATTCTGAAGGAAAAACAAAATTAAAGGAAATTAAAAGGTTTTATGACCTGTTTTAGTTTTACTGGTAATTCTAATCGTTTCTTGCGTCTGCGACGACGCTAGGTAGGGTTTATCGTGATGGGTTGACCTATTAATAAATAGACAGGGCAACATATTAAATTAATATTCTATTTATATTAAAAAGTGGTTTTTAATAGATTCTACTCGTTATCCTGATCAAACTATTTTCAGGATTTGCGCATTTAACGTAACACGTTGTATAAGTTTTAATTCGCACAGTTTAATCATTGGTTTAAAAAATTATGTGCAAACATAATACGCTATAGGTAAGGAACATACTTAAAACTTTCTTGGCAGTTTTCGAAGCAGTTTTTCGGCGGCCGTTAGTAACCCCTACATTAAGTTTACATGTGTAGGTTCCTTCGTCATCTTTTGATGCGTTTACAATCTGGATGGCGTGATACACGTTTTCACCAGGTTTTACATATTTCTCATTAGTTGAAATCATATCAGTGTCCTGAAAATAAATAACAATAATTCAAGTAGGTCTACCATTTTATGTTTATTTCTATTGGTGTGTACATCAATTTCAGTTAATCTATATAACTGCAATAGATTAGGTTATTCAAAATATCATCAGTCGTTCTATAGATATTTAATAAAAGCTAACCGTTAGCCGTTTGCATCTTGCCCATTTTGTCCTACGGCGCACAAACTTGGTCATTTACGGTTTAAGCTCAAGGTATGTCAAAGGGCCATGGAGCGGAGTATCCTAGGCATTAAGAGGGTAAATAGGATCAGCAATAGCACCATCCGTTTTAAGACCAAACTAACGTATGTAGGCCAAAAGATCGCCAAGTTGAAGTGGAACTGGGCAGGTCATGTATGTAGAATGGGACCTAAGGGCTGGGCCAACGCCGCTACCACATGGAAACCGGACGATGGAAGACGGCAAAGAGGCAGGCCAAATAAACGGTGGAGGGACGAACTCGACTCTTTTTGCCGAGATTGGAAGAAAAAACCGTTAGCCGTGTAATCGTCTGTCATGATTATTGGCATGTTACTACTTTTTACGAATAAACTGTGTCCGAAACGACAGTTAGTCCTTTTTACTCGTGGGTTACCTACCATTTAAATGTTGAAACAAAAAATTCTTTCATTAAATGGCTTATTATTTTTACAATCTCTGATTAGAAGGACCTATAAATAGTCCTCAGGGTGTTACCTATATAAATGATCTCGGAGCAATAAAACTGGTGTACATTTTCGGTATCCCTTAAGATCTAAATGGATTCTAAATCGAAAATGAATTTCATCATAATCATGCATGACTCAAAAACTGTGTGATCTTTTCCGCCCACCCATGTTTCTTTTAAAAGAGATTTTATATCTTCAAATATTTTTAGTTTTTTACATGAATTTTTAAACATCAAATTCATGAAAAATCATTTAAGTACGATTCAAAGTAAGTAGTGATTTATATTTTATGTACAATATACCACCCCTAGGCATTGGTTCTCGGTTTCATCAAATACATACATATTTTTCTAACTAATAATTTAAAAAGTAAGTACTTAAGTTAATTACCTTTGAGTAATTCCTTGGAAGTAACCAATGCAAAGCAACAGGCGAATTATGCTGATATTGAACGCTACAATTCAACGAAAATGTTTCTCCTTCCAAAAAGTATTCAGATCCTTTATCAATGGTTATATTTGGGATGTCTGTGTAACCCTCTACAATAGACCATTTAATTAAAAAAAGATTGTTCCATAGTCATGAAAATTAACCATCGAAGTAATATTATTACACAATAATGGTCGAGTCATTAAAGTGTAAACATTTGTAATCCACCTAGTTAATTACGTTTGTGACTTTTTATATGCCTAATTGGAATTTATTAAACAAATGGTAAAACAAACGAAAATCGATTTTTTTTACAATTATTATCTTTATTGACTCGAATATTATTTTACGAGGCAATAGTGCTGTCAGGTTTAATAAGTTTAAATGTTGAATCTACAAAGTATATTTTAAATAATTTAAAAATTAATTTTTCCCACACAACCCAAGTTTCACAAAATACGTAGGTAAAACCACAGCACTGTTACCAATAAACAGTAAATAAAAACCCTTATTTACTATTTTAATCATAAATTGCTTGAAACAATTATACTAAACGTAACTACAATTATATTTAAAAATATTTAAGTATTCAAAGTTACAGTAATTTATAACAGAAACAATAACATTGCCAGTAGGGATTGCAATCCGGATAATCCGAAATCCGAAAAAACCGGATAAATCCGGATTTTCAAGAATTTTTTAAATCCGGATTTTTAAACTCAAATCCGGTTTATTCGAATTCTAGTTCAATGGATATTATTGTTTTAATATAAAGTAAATATATTTAAATAAAGATTTATTTTCCTAATAATATCTTCAAATTTTCAATCAAAGAAGAGTAATAGGTATATTGCCTACTCTAATATAAAAATTCAAGCAAAATTTGAATTAGTGAGATTACGTACAGGCTAATAAGTACTTTGTTTGAGGTTTTGATAAACCTAAAAATAAAATTTATTTATTATTTCTTGTATTAGTTGTAAGTTGTAACTGAGTTGGTTTAACATCAGTTTTTTTGAGTCTGCGGTTTTATAAAAACTGGCCTGCGAGTCAACCCGCGCACCGAGGGTTCCGTACAAACCTGTAGGTATATACATCATGTAATGTGCTTTGTGGACTACACAAAGGCCTTCGACTGCGTGGAGTGGAGCTGTCTGTGGAGGGTGCTGACTAAGCTAGGCGTACCCAAGCACCTTATAGCGTTAATCCAGTCACTATACTACAATAGCCAGGGTATGGTGAAGATTGACCAAACAACATCGGAGCCTTTCAGTTTTGAAAAGGGAGTACGTCAAGGCTGCATTCTCTCGCCGATCCTTTTCAACGTATATGGCGAGTACATCGTACGAAAGACTTGCGACGACTGGAACTGTAAACGTGGATGGGCATAAGCTCACTAACCTACGCTATGCCGATGACACAACACTATTGGCAGCCAACGAGGTCGAGATGCACGAACTGTTAGGCAGAATGGAGTGCGTCAGCGCCGAACTGGGTCTCGCCATTAACAGATCCAAAACAAAAGTAATGGTAGTGGATCGCACTGGGAAGCTAGAGCTCAATGGGACATTAAACCTAGAAGTAGTAAACAAATTCATATACCTGGGCTCTGAAATCCACAACAACGGCTCCTGCGAAGGAGAAATTCGTCGAAGGATTGGTATGGCAAAAGGCGCCATGTCACAACTTGAGAAGATATGGAGGAACAGGACCATCAGCATGAAAACTAAATCCAACCTTGTGCAAACGTTAGTATTCTCTATCTTTATGTATGGTGCAGAGACATGGACCTTAAAGAAAGCCGACCGAAGCCGGATAGATGCCTTTGAAATGTGATGTTGGAGGAGAATGCTGGGCATACCTTGGACGGCACATCGTACCAATGTGTCGATTTTACAGCAAGTAAACGTCAAAACCAGACTCTCTACCATCTGCCTACGTAGAATCCTCGAGTACTTAGGACACATTGCAAGAAAGGACCCTGAGAACCTGGAGAAATTAATCATCACCGGGAAAATCGAGAGTAAAAGACCAAGAGGAAGGAGCCCAATGCGATGGAGTGACCCCATTCGCACTACCCTTGAAACTACCGTCGACGATGCTCTTCGCTCTGCTTCGGGCAGAGGCAGATGGCGACAAATAATTCGCAACAAAGTGCTCTGTCAGCAGGGTGATCACGACCCTCAGCATTGAGGAGACCGACGCCAGGAGGAGGATATACATCATAGGTAGGTGAAGTAACTAAAGATGTACGGTATTCGCAATTTTTCCTTTAACTGTGCTATATGACGTTGCTTCGTAACAAATTTCAAGATTCTGAGTCCACAGTAAGTAGGTCTTGATTTCCTTCGAGTTTCGAAAATTCGCTGCATTAACCGGCTGTATCTTTTGATTGTTGTTTTAGTAATTTTATTTTTTTACAGTTCTTAGGGAAGGTAGGTCTCTAAGAACCTAAAAACTCTGAAAAAATCAAATGAACCTGAGTATTTGATATCAGCTTGATACCTTCACACGTTCCTGAGAAAAAGAGTCCTTGACAGACGGACGGACGAACGGATGACAAAGTGATCTATAAAAGTTTCGTTTTTACCTTTCGATGTAAAGGTAAACCTTTTGTAAGAGAAAGTGGACTAATAAGTTCTTAAAGTTTCGTTGTTTATTTGATTTTATTGTCGTGTCTGAAAAAATGCAAATTTTGAATGGTTTGTGCTTTTTTATATATTTTTTTTTTAAAAATTCGGATTATCCGAATTATTCGGATTTTACTCAAACAAAAATTTAGAAATCCGGATTTGAAAAAAATCCGGATTTTGCAATCCCTAATTGCCAGCAAAATAATAAATTGGTTTCCGAAGCAAAAAAAGTCATTCTAAAAGTAATAAGTTACTGAATGGTCGTGCAAATCACAATTTATCTTATCAAATTTTAGTATTTCACTCTTACGCGACTAAATGAAACTAATTTTGGTAATGATTCATAACAACAGACACGGTAAGTACAACTTCGAATTTGGTGCATAACATTGACGATGACGACACCCATACTGGATTAGAATCGTTAATACAAATTATATAGTGTTAGTGTATTAGTAAAACAAAACATGTGTTATATACACCTAAACATGTGCGAAAAATACGCAGAGCAAGACACCAAAGTAAAAGAAAATGAAAAAAGAAGTGACAAGCTGCAAGCCAACCACACATAAATTGTAAATAAAAACAACCGATGAATGAAACCATCACACCACGCTACCTTATCGGTGACATCAAGGTAGGTTCTACTTACGACGGATTCCTAGAGGTTTTGAAGATATTTGAGATCCTTTTCTACCGTTGCACTGATATAAATGCTTATACGTTCTTACTACGAACCCAATTTTTGGCGAAAACTTTATGATATCTGGTGTCTTGTCAGTCTGCGGCTATGATGTATCGCCAAATAAATATCGAGTTGTTATTTTAATATATTAAATGATTTCAATTTTAAATCAAAGCACAAAACATAAGGAATTTAAAATTGAAATTCATTGTAAGCCATGTCAATGAAAGTTCAAGAAATCCGTCGATAATTTGATTTTGAAACAGTTATTCTTTAAGGATTAAAATAGGCTTTTAACCAAGACAATAGGGAACTCTTAAACTTTCATAAATATGGTAAGTGTCAGTGATAAAAGTCACATCTAATCACCTACGTTCAAATACAAAACATTCTTTTAGATCTCGTCTACCATCTCTCGATGCACTGCACGTCAGGAACGTATATGTCAGGAAATCATCATCATTATTAATAGTCATCCCAATTTTAGGATTATATGTGTAATTTTCAATAAAATACGCTTCGTTGTCCTGGATATTAAGAATGTAGTCATAAAGGTGACAAAATTATTAATGATTTAGCATTGTAGAGCATTGGAACTCCATGCTTTAGTAAGTTTTATTATCAGCAATAAGCATAAAAATTGTTTTTAGGATGTTCTTAATGAGACAATGTCAATAACAAAATGTAATTAAAAGTGTGTGTGTGTGTATAGCATTAAAATATATACCAACATCGCGCTTCGTGATCGTTGTCTCATTTTGAAATAATTATATTGTTATGTCAAGATTATTAGGTAGAAACATGCCAATGCAAAAGCGTCAATTATATACATTAATATATTCCAATGTTGCTGTAGTTGTGAGTTGCTCTTGATAAATGTAGGTATACTATTCATTAAAATTGCCGCACGATACAACGATATAGGTAGCTCAGAATTATTTCGACTAATACGTACCAATGATAAGGACATTTTAATATCTGGCATTGTGGGTCTACATTGAAGAAATACATTTGATCCGTTTATCAATGTCCCGAATTCCGACATAGGTGCAAATAGTACATCCGTGCCTAAAAGTGTATAAATTATGAAAATAGGTACCTCAGTCATAGTTCATGTGATAGTAACATACACAAATGTGTTGTGAATATTCATATACGTATCTCACCGTTGACATAAATGTAAATATATGTAACGTGCGATGTATCAGTCGGTTCTTCCATTATATTAGCAAGTATCGCATTACTGTTTACGGTGTCATCGAAACACGCGTAATAACCCACAGCATACTGATCTACATTATAAAGTTTCAGGGCTTTTCCGTATTGATAATTATCATCTGTTGGGGTCTCATCCACCAGCTCCATTGAAAAAGATCCAACTATATCTTCAGGTATCTCTTGTTGTTTAATATGTAACGGTCTTTTTCCTTTGCACGTAATCGTAAAATTTTCCCCTTTTTGCAATATTATTTCTTTTTTTTCATTCATAGGGCTAATGATAGGGCCATTCACAGCTTGCAGATCTGAAAAGGGTAATATTGCTTCGAGTATTCTAACGTCTATATTACTTGTACCGACTTATTTCGGTTCAGAAATATTCTGCTAAAGGTACAAGAATATAATAGTATCGTCGATAAGTAGTTCTAAGAATGCATTGTCAGCGTAGGAGTTAATTGCAAACAATATAAGCAGACGGCCTTGGCAAGGGTTGATTTAATGTCCCAGCGTCGACCCAAGGAGCAATATATCATAGAGTGATAGGGTGAAGCGGTTCTAGGAGCTTGGTACTCGGTAAGCTTATCATGTTAATGGTGACGGTGTAACACGAGCTCACCCTGCCCCGTGTCTATCGAACACACTATTAATTAGCGACGCTCGGTTCAGGGCGTGACGGAGAGGTGCGGTCAACATTCGGGAAATTAATCCTACCAGGATGGCAAATGAACCGCTTTGTCGCGTCGCGCGCTGATAAAAATTGATCGTATCAAGCTTCGCAAAGAGCGACCAATTAAGTGATTAGGACCCCATGGTTCTACTTATCGACAAATTAATGGTCATTACATTAAGTGTAATCTACTGACGTCTTTCTAGCTAAGAACAAACAGTGTCAATTTGATATATAGGTACATTATTGTCTTATTAATTAATTTTGGACATCCAAGTATGTTTTTCTGCCAAAAATGTTGCTAGCTATGTTCTATATAAAGCATTTTAATATTATCATCTCCTTGATTACCAAAATCAGTAAAAAAATATGTAATAACAATAGGTACTTGTTGCATGTTTTGTAAAGGTAATTACAAAATATATGTAAGATGAAAAAATACAGTTCAGACGCCAAATAGACCCTATATTAAATGGTTAAAATATACTTTCTACTCGTAATAATAATCATAACAAAGTCCAAGGATTCAAAACCTATGTAGATAGTAAGAAATTGTTGAGATATTTGTGTCCAAAAAATAAAGGCTTCCATCGCTAATACAATGATCGGAGTTGTACAGTAAACACGCACGCACAGATCATGTAGCTAAAATATTATTAAACGACTTACTTCCTTATAAGCAACGTGATACAAGTAGCACAAATTATAATCATACAGTCTGAGCAACTGTGTTGCAGCTTAAATAAGACATGTCTGCGTAGGTCTTGCGTCATGACATAAAGCGTTTTTATATTTATAAGACAACTATGCCCCCCTATCCTTAACTATTCCCTCGAAAGTAACGTTTGCTTCTAACTGATACTGTATAAAATTATTGTGTTTCATATTTTCAATAAAATGTATTATGTCAGGATCTGACATTTCTCAAAATTTTACACATTACTATCTTATCTATTGGTTTTTATTTCTGTTACCACATGGAAACTGAGCATTATCCAAGTAGCCCATGTCCTTTCCCAATGTAAAGCTAGTCTATTGCACTGCACCAAATTTTATCAAAATTGGTTCAGTGGTTTATGCGTGAAAGCGTGACAGATAGTCAGGCAGGAATACAAACAGAGTTACTTTTGAATTAATTAGGTTGGTGTTTTTAATTAAAATCAAACCAATTAATGTTGAGCAAGTCTTAAATCAAAGTTTTAAGCGTCCTCCAAATTAAAAAGACAAAAGTGCATTTTAAAATAGTACCACTATTCAATTCCTCGTAAATAATATGATACAGAAAGTCAACACAGGAAATCAATTAATATTATCATAAACAATCAGCTCATTTTATAGTAAACAAAATAATATTGGTTTCTGATAAAGGAAATAATATACGCCAGATGAACAAACAGAAACGAAACGTATAACCGATATTATTTGTACTAGATTCAACGAAAAGATCGTTGCGTTTTCCTCTTTTCTTGAAAATACTGAATAAATAATGCGTCATTTTATTATTATATTATATGTAAATGCAGTCGGTATAAAGAGATAAATACATTTTTGGGCGACCTGACGGAAATACATATAATGATGATAAGAATTCCGGAAACAAAACAGCACAGTTAAACAGTTAAATGAATCAAGTCATTGATGTTACTTTGTTGGTGATTTGTGTTCAGGGAACAGAGCAACAATTTTATCAACCTATCTGGATTATTATTGCTTTATAATTAATACCTATTATGAAACAAAGTGCAAATGATACTGATCGATCAATACATTTTATCATTCGTTCAAATGTCCAATAGTTATATTTTTACACTTTATTTAATACCATCTGAAATATCGTCGCACTTGACGTAAAGACTTGATTAGAAATGAAGAACAATAGAATCTATTTATAACAATGCCTTGACATGAAAGGTCAACAATATTCAAAAAGGTGACTAGCAACAAACGCGATTAGGTGATATGAAAATGAGCGTTTCGAAGACATTCAATCAATTAAAGCCGTCACCTCATTAATTGAACTCTATTTAGCCTAAATGATGATAGAAACAAAGGAAATTGATAGCAACACAATATGTGATAAAAACGATGTAATAGTTAATTTAATGAATGTCTTGACTATAAGTATACTCGTAATAATGTAGTTGGTACATATTTTGTCTACTTCAGTGGCGCATTTAGCAATGACGTTATTCTATACATAACGAGTAAAAAGGCTCAAATTCCATAGTTTGTGATAAAAATACGACAACTTTCAAAAATAATATTATTTTTAGTAGTCGATTCGCCCGAACGAATTTTAATCGCGTGCGAGTCGACCCCTTTAAGAATTGATAGTAGGCGATTCGCACTTTTACAGTATGTGGATAAAAAACAATCAAAGTACAGTCGTGCACAGGAAATCTTTATAATATTTATAATATTATTAACATATTCCTTGTCTATATATCTTACAGCATACAGAAACATGTTAAATTATAAACTAATATCATTAAGCGTTAAATTATATTTGAACACTTTAATTTTAAAATGTTAGAATTAACGCGAACTTTAGAACGATGTGAGATACATGTATATTCTAATTGGAAAAATTATAGAAATAAGCAAATAATGTCAACTTGCATAGTGAAAATGCAAGCGAAATTGTGTAAGTTTAACGGGGCTCTCTTTATGGTATTGCTCCGAGGTACTTAAGCGTGTAATGCTTTACGTAATACGTTTATCCATATTCGTTTCTAATTTTTGGTTTCATTTTAATATTAAAGTTATCAAATATAATTTAACGCTTAATGATATTAGTTTATAATTTAACATGTTCCCTGTCCAAAAAATATAACATTTGAAATTTAATTGATTCTGTATGCTGTAAGGTATATAGACAGCGAATAGGTTATTATTATTATAAAGATTTCATGTACACGACTGTACTTTTTTCTTTTTTTATGCACATAATATTGCAAAAGTGCGAATCGCCTACTATCAATTCTTAAAGGGGTCGGCTCGCACGCGATCAAAATTCATTCGGGCGAATCGACTACTAAAAATAATGTTGTTTTTAAAAGTTGTCGATTCGCACTTTCGTGCGAATTATTTTCGTGCGAATCGACTACTAACCCAAAAATACTTCACTCTAAATCACTGAACCGATTTTAATACAATTAGACTAAACTGGGAATTTTTTACCCTTGGGAAGGCTTGTATGCATATTTTACATACTCATAGATCTGTAATTTTTCATGGTCGTCATGGTTCATTTATTACACATGGTCCTTAATATTTCGTTTTAAGTGTTCTGGGACCTATCGTTTTAGGTTTTTTTAATGAAGACGAGTCAAAAGTTGCAAAAAATTAAGACAAAAATCTGCTAACGTTGAGACGAATGTATAGTTTGGTCTGCAAGATGGGTCACCGTCACGCTCCGCTTGACCGAACTACATAATATGTCGAAGATATTATACTCGTATGTATCAACAAAGAGTCGCCCTTTAATCATAAAACAAACAAACTATCACTCGGTAGTTAACGTCTGATATGATTTTACGAGCAGTTTCATTTATAACTATCAGGTATTACCTACACATTAAATTAATAACATACAAATGAATAAAATCAGTTTATTGTCTTATACCTAAAGAAACTGATTGGATACTGTTTATATAGAAAGAAGATTTTGATGGTCTGAATCTGATTAACTCATGGGAAACCCTAGTAGCCCGTTACATCTCTTCTCTTTTTGACAAAATTAAAAAACAAGAGTTTTCGTTGATTTAACTGAAGCGCAGCAGTGGCCAGTACATTTGTGTAACTTTGATTACAAGCATAAACTCGCTTAATAACTCCTCCTAAGACCGCGTCCTTACTCGTAAGATGTAATAATAACGTTTGCAGATAATAAACACGAAAGAATTTAATTCATGGAGAACCGGTTTAAAGCCGTGGCGATTACGGAGCTCAGCAGACTGATGTCGAGGCACAACCGTGTGACCTTGGCGCTTGATTCGGGCACGGCATTGAGGCACTTCGCGTCGAATAGTAAACATTCACGAAACTAACTAGTGAGTAGGCGTCTAACTGCATATTCTTGCAAAGAGTCTATCAATGTCTATCATAATTTATTTAACTTGAGCACTGTTTAGAGCACACTGTCACTGTAGAGAGTTAGACTTCTGATCAACTTTGTCATGACTTCGATTTTTATGTTTTATTTTATCTAGATTAACACAAATTGCTCCTAGTGGTGAAACGTTTTTTGTCGTAGTAACACACAGTATATGAATAAGATTTATTTTTCAATCACAACTTGACATTGAGGAGTGTTTTGAGAAAACATACAATCTGGTTAAAAAAAAACAGATATAGAAAGAAAACGGATATGCATAGGAAATGTTACAGAATTATATGGCTCCCTAAAGTATCCCTTCATGAAGAAGACGGAGGCTGTTCTATACGAAACAGGAGGCTGAGTTTATGTAATATAATAAATACACAAGGTCCTAAACGTTGGTAACTAAATGAATTTGGCCATTAAAACAAATTTAAAAATTTGACTGTTCTGCAGCCAAATTTATTTAATTTGTTTTAATATTCTTCCTCTAGAGTGCCCAGAATCTACTCGTATATTTCTGCGAAGGCCTCCAAACAAATGGTACAAAGGTTCAAACGAGGTTAGCTCTCAAAAGATGTGGTTTCCTACTTTATTTAAACAGGTTATGTAATACATAGGTATGTATGTACGTAGACGACAATAGTAGAATTCATTTCTTATTGCATAATGCTTGACTTGCATGATAAGAATGTGCCGTGACATTAGCCCCACTCGTATACCTACAAGTCGGTTGTGGATTTTGCTTAAAACTGCGTGTCGCGTCCGTGTACAACAACATCAATGGTCTACATAAAAGTGGATATTTTATGCGATGAATATTCTACCATAACACATCGTCAAAAAGTTCAAAATTTATTTTAGAGTGAGTAGCGATTCTTGTCGTTGCTTTACTACCACTTCCACTTTAGTTTGCATACTCGCGTAACAAACCTTGTTCGGTTAGATTTCTGTTTACGTTGGTTGGGGTCACAATCTTGAAGTGAAATACCGCTATAGACCCAAGCACCGCTTTTACTTTGTGTTGCATTTTATAAAGATGACGCACTTTGATTTAGATATCTTAGACAATTTAATACGACACACTGTATCTTCTTTCAAATTTGATAGTTACAGTAAGCGGATTTCGAGACTGTTTCTGATCTTTTTAATATTAAAACATTTTATGCAAATTTTGACAAATTTGTATGAAGAATAAACCTGTATATTCGTATTATTTAGCATATTCATGTCAAAGGATGAATAGATACTTGTAGCATCTCTCTTCCATAAACCAAAATCTAACTCAAAAACACGCATCACTACTTGACGGTTACTATTTATTGGTTCAAAACTCCTGTTTTTAATAAAAGTATCGATAGCGTCATAATTATTTTAAGAATAGAATTGTTGTCTCGGCGCTTTATCTTATCAAACACGATTTACAACAACCAATTCATTCACAATTTCCACGCGCTGTGATCGTCTCAAGTCGTGCGTTGCAGGAGTTTTGCAGTGTCCTTCCACATTCAACCAGCAATTTTTAGCCGGTGAATATTTTTTCCACTTTGTGACGGTCAGTATAAATTATTCCACGTTCATTCAATTTCTTACTATTTAATTTTAACTGGTTGAAAAAAGAATCAATAAATTGCCGGTCAAAATGGAATTAACAAATTTGCTGGTAGAATATGGAATATAAATCGGTAGAATGTGGAAGTACCTAACCGTTTTGCAGCTAGCATAGTACACCTGGTTAGGTCAAGAGTTTTTAAGATAACGAGTTAAGAATAGTTTCACGCTGCCTACACAGACTTATATTGTGCAAATTCTTGTTAACATGTGGCATTTAGGTCACTTACATACGATGCGTCGGAATGTTTGTACGGTCAACAGCACATCACGGTAAACACTTGCAGTTCGATAATAGCACTTATGCCTCCGACATAAGAGTGGTACAAAGTCCAAAGTGTTACGTCTGACGTGCTTTTGACTGTACAATAGCTTTGCCACCTACGGTTTTGTTCACATCTACTTTAGTTTCTCCATACGATAATATTTGTTCCATACAACTATTCTTTCTCTGCACATAACAGAGTTTCCAAAACTCAATCGACTCATTTTCATTTATACCCAAGGTCCTAATCTTTTATTTTCGTACCTAATCTATACTTCTATACTAATATTATAAAAAAGGAAAGATTTGATTGTTTGTTTGGTTGAATAGGCTCCGAAAGTCCGAAAATACTGAACCAATTTGAATCATTCTTTCACTGTTCGAAAGCTACACTATCCCCGGTGAACATAGGGTAGGTACTTTTTATCCCGGAAATGTGTGGGTAAGAAGGGATATTTAAAAAAGGAAATTACTTGATAACTATATAGACTGCGTAAATAGATAGTCAAGATGAATGAAGAAACGTAATAGCAACGACCTTTTCAAAGAATACCTAGCCGGCAGTGTCACAGAAAACGCGAGGAAAAGACAGACAGACAGACAAAAGACGCCTTTAAAGGAAAAAGAAACAATTATTTTCTTTTTTATTACTGTCAAAATGGAAATTGAGCTGCTAGCGTTTTAATGATCCAAAAAAGGTTACATGTTATTTAAAAAGAATGATAATGAGATACAAAAAAATTATAATCGACTACTAAAATATTAGTATTATAATATGTAGTCGAAACAGAATAAATATTTGACCATCGAAACTACTGAACCGATTTGAAAAATTCTTTTATTGTTGGAAACCTAAACTATTCTCGGGCGTCACAGAGTACTTTTTATCCCGGAAATGTGGGGGAAGGGAAGGGACATTTGAAAAAAGAAATTACGCGCGGGTGAAACCGCGGAGGCGGCCGCTAGTTACCTATTATAATAATTGATAAGATTCCACACAAGGGACCACTTTAAGCCCAAACTTTAAAATTTCAAATGCTCATTTTAAATAATATAGGCATAATTGTTTGGGATGTATGTCTATAAATAAATATACATATATGGTAAAACAATGTCATCTCAAATACGTCAGTCCTTTAATGAACAACTTGTAGTATGTATGTCATCATTAGCCATGTATTTCCATGAATAGGAAGAAGTTATTTCCTTTAATTATTATGGTATAAAAGACATAAAGGAAAAAGGTTCCTACTATAGGCCATGACAGTCCATCAGTTTAAAAATTAAATTGTTAAATAATGTATTTTAAATACTTTATTATGTCACTCAGGTGATTTTATCTTGTTATTTTGGTATTCAAAACTACATGCCGTGTTATCATATAAAACATAAAAATAGAATAACGCATACATAGGTTATTATTTTCTAAATGAAGATGTTATAAAGCTTAACACATATTATACTTTTATAGTGTGCATTTTAACTCGCACGATTGCAACGCATGCCTATTGCCTGGAAAAACCAGCACGTTGCTATTTCTGGACCAATATTTTGTAAAATCAGAATAAAAACAAACAACTCATGGCCGGCTCTAGAAACAGGTGATTACAACATTTATATTTTTTTAAATAATACAAGTTTTGTGATCTGCAACCGCTATTCAATTAACGTTGTGATTAAAACAGATATCAAATGCTTTAACGAGGACTTGATCGATCGATGTCAGATATGAGGCTTTTTTACAACTTCTTTTTACAAGTTTTGAGTTGGATGTCCAACATGTAAGCGTATTCTACGGTCTATACAATGAATGTTGGTCATCATATATGTATATATGTGTATGTCACAATTTAAATGGGATAAACTTTACCGGACACGCATTATTAAATGTGCTGCCACACTATGTGTATTTAGAATCAAAACTACTTACTGCCATATCAAAAATCAGCACAATTTAAATAAAGGACTGGAAAATAGGTAAGACGCACATTAATATCCATGGCTATCGCGGCAGATGTACTTGGTAATTTAGACTGCTGTTTTCTTTGAACAGTCTTTCCACCATGCTATAGCTAAGCTACGGTGTGAATCAAACTCAAGGCCTCATTTATAGATTTAACCCGATTGGAGGAACGGAGGCGGCCAATGATCTGAAATGGTTGAGTGGAAGGAAAGTTTTAAAATACCATGCCATCTAGATAGATTTCCTTCACATTCCAAAAGCACATTAGATAAAATGTGCTTTTGTAATATTTCAATTTTAAATAAGAAACTACTTTATGTACGCATTCAGATCAACCATGCTAAACCAAATCACAATGTAATATTGAAACAGTGATTATAGGAAACGCTATAAGGGATATATGGATAAATGGGCCTCTTAACTTTTATTTCATAGGTAATAAATCTCCTACATCACAAGTGTTACCTAAAGGCGGATTTTATGACCCTCGAATATGCTATATTTCACTGTGGATAGCAGTAGCCATAAATTTTATGTCATAACAAACATTCGTGTTTTCGTATAGTGATGTAAAATCATTTGAGTCTCATATATTTGAAATACTGATGGACCGAATAAATTAAATAATGCATAATCTTTCGGGCATTTTTTAGGAGTATGCTGTTTGGAAAAGCTCATATATTTATTCATAATTATAGTCTGTGCCTATGAGTTATTTTTTGCCCCGCTGGAACGAAAGATTTTTCTGTGAGTGTCGTCCTACTTGCTAAAATTGATTAGTAAATATCGACAAAAATATTGGTTTACTAAATAACAACAATCTACCTACGAGTACATTACGAGCATTACGAGTTTTTATACCAACGAATAAACTTATTTTATGGCGGTGAACTTCATTCGAATAAAGAAATGTTTTTTTTTCACAGTATCTAACAAGGCGATTACAGGCGATTAGTCCATTTTTCATGAGGCGGAAGCGATTTAATTGCAAATAGTTTTTACATCTGGGAATCATCTTGTTGAATATAGGTATTTCAAACGTAACATATCGATCGAAATACTATAAGTGTAAAACTATTAGCCGGAATGAGTCATTTATGACACACGTACTCTCAGACGAAACCTTGGTGAGTCACGCACGTCTCCGCGATATCCTACGGAGGCTGCGCCAACTCGGAACTTTTAAACAAACACCCCGTCCCTAACAAAAATAGAGGGGTATAAATATTCCAGACTGGAATTCACAGTACAGAAAAAGCTCTTTCGTCATATTTCAGTGAAATCATCGTTCAACTTATATTTCACGCCCTCTCGAACCTGGATGGAGATGCTGACCTCATCAATAAATAATATGTTGAATTTACTTTGCTTGGCTTGGAAATTTCCAAAGACCTAAACCAATAAAAATAGCGGACTTTACATAGAGTCCGCTTGTGTCCCTAAGCAGATTAATTTTAAAATATTAGTAGGGACATCTTTCAACGATGCGGCAATTTAAAGAAAAAGAAAATTATAATACAAATGTTTTCGTAGAGGCCGCCTAAAGTGCTCAAAAAGATCTATGTACGAGAAGAATAAAAAGATGCATTTACTCGTCGTCCTGATACATTTTATTTTCTACATATTAATTGCGAACATTCGTTACACCACTAAACTATTAATGTACGATCTAATTTATATCCAGATGTTCGGTGCGTAACATGATAATCGGCATCTGGCGTTTTGTGTACGAAACAAATGTACGATTTAAAGTAATTTCTGTCTGGCTAGCATGGTAAACCTACCCTAGTCTGTCTTAAAATCTCAATTGAAATAGAAATTTGTGCGATCGGCATAAAGCTGAAAATTGGTTGTGGGAATAGGTATTAACAAAATAAATAATGTTGATTAAATGTTTATAGTGATGTAATATTTTTAGGTAATCTTGGAAATCATCTGTAGTAGTCAGCAATACCATCAAAAATACTGTGGAAATATTTTCAAAAAATCTAAACAAACTACTGGTATTAAAAATGTATGTGAGCGCATAACTTCAAAGACTGCACAACTCATATTAGAGTTCCTTTTTCTTGTGTTTGTTAATATTTCTTAAGTGCTTTCTTAAGGCTTCTCCCAGACCAAAAATCTTGTTTTTAACGGCTCTCAACTCCTTATTTAATGCATATACAACAGTTTAAAAAATACGTAAATAATCTTTGTAGTTTTATCTTAAAATTCCACGTTTAAAGTTTGTGTTTATCTTTATTTATCACTACCAAAACTGACTTTGAAAGTACGTCTAAAATAATTTTATTTCATGCACTCCTCCTAATTTAAACGTGTTTTTTAAATTTGGCTTGCGCCAATCGATAGACAATCAAAAAAACTATAAATTGGCTGCTAAAAATTTGGAAATCATCCTTTTCTTGATTTTTACGGATTATTATTCATAATTTCGGACGGCCATTTCTTTCACGCGCCCACAACGGGTAGCAGGCGGCAGTCGGTCGCTAGCTGTGCTACGGGGAACCCGTGTCGCTCGCTCACACACGTGACAGATCGGTGAGACAGCGACACCTAGCGACACAAACAAGCACTGACGTTTGCTTGCTTTGTTTACGCAAGGACGATTTATATTGTGAGGCTGAGGTGTGTCTTGTATTAAATGCGAAAGGACGATTTAATTATCTTGTTTAATAATAGTAGTATAGTAAAACTATATCAATCAATGGCGAATGCTACACGCTCGATTTAATATAAATATCTCTGGACATTATTCACACAGCACCATCTAGCCCCAAACTAAGCATTAGCTTGTGCAGCACTAAGCATTAGTTGTGCTATGGGTGCTAGACAACGGATAAACATTACTAATATACTTTTTTTTGTAAATACATACATTATTATAAATAGAAAAACCCAGACCGATACAAACAAACATGTTCATGCACACAAATGTTTGTACCGTGCGGGGATCGAACCCGCGACCTCTGGTGTAATAGCCGACTTCTCGACCATTACACCAAATGGCTCGCCAAAATCGCGATAACTTTCCAAAAGTGAATGAATTTTACAAATTGATCAGTAGGTACCTACGACGGTAAATTTCACTGACTACACTAGGCCGCCTCCTCGGTTTCACTTCACCCGCGCGTAATTTCTTTTGTCAATAATTATCCTATAATCCTGTCGTATGTCACCCGGGCCGGGAATAGTACCCGGGTGACTTTCCAAAAGTGAATGAATTTTCCAAATCGGTTCAGTAGTTTCGCAGCCTATTCAATACAAACCAAGACTGAGTCATGAGTCTTGAGTTGGTGTATTACATTATCCAATGGAATACACCAACGAATGATATTTAAAAAAATTGAATAATAAAAATAGAAGAACTAAACAATCTCAAACCAAAAAAAATGTTCAAAAAGTTTTTTGGACTACTTGGGATTTGAACTAATGTTCACTTATTACGTCAGCGTATTTGCATTCGGCCACCGAGCGTTGTATAGATTGGCCGAAATAAGCGATGAAGTACGGCGCGCACCAACAGACGTGAATAGGGGTCCAAAGATCAGTATTGTTTGCTTGCAGAGGTCCGTTGGAACATGAGTCACTTTACAATATTATTTACATGCTTTATCCAATATTGCACTCGTAACCGTCACAGTTGGTTTAATTTTGTTAAAAAACATCCAAAATGTCAACTAAACGATTTAAAATTTACACCACAGGATGCGCTATTTCTTGCCGCACATTTTTATACAACATTTACTAAAAACTATTTACTTTTTACACTTATTAGAATAATATTTAAACGGAGCAATTTTAATACGTGTACTTTGGTGAAACGTTGCGGACCCTCCCAATCGCTAGTGTATTCATCAGGGGGTGTTCTCCGGGTAGTATCATCAAGCGGCTTTGAGCTATCACCAACATCGGCCAGAGCGGCGGTGTGGCTCGCTTCAGCCTCTTTGCTTGCTGGCGGCCGCGGCCGGTGTTGTTGAGCGCGTTGAGGTTGTAGCGCAGCGTGGTGAGGCGGGAGGAGAACAGTCACTCCTTTCCTCAAGATACTCCCACTTAGGACCCAAGGATATTCCCGGGTAGAAAAATCAATAGGTGTTCTCCGCGTAGTATTACCAGGGGGTGTTTTCAGGGTATTAACATCATGGGTGTTCTCCAGAAAGCATCATCAAAGGGGTGTTCACCGGGTTGTTGCATCGGGGGTTGTTTTCAGGGTAGTCACATCAGGAGGTGTTCTCCGGGTAGTATTACCAGGGTGTTTTCAGGGTATTAACATCATAGGTGTTCTCCGGGAAGTATCATCAAAGGGTGTTCACCGGGTTGTTGCATCAGAGGGGTGTTTTCAGGGTAGTCACATCAGGGGGTGTTCTCCGCGTACTATTACCAGTGGGGTGTTTTCAGGGTATTATCATCATTCAACGTGCAACGTGGTCACGACCCTGAGG
The DNA here is from genome assembly GCA_949319885.1 of Mecyna flavalis. Classification (NCBI taxonomy): domain Eukaryota; kingdom Metazoa; phylum Arthropoda; class Insecta; order Lepidoptera; family Crambidae; genus Mecyna; species Mecyna flavalis. Next base: position 10,822,919 of record OX439431.1, on the reverse strand, counting down.
ATTGGGATACGGAAACTGCGTGCTATTTCTCTCGTAGAATATCTACTCCAGTCAACGAAATTCTAACTTTGCCATTTTAGTTGTAAAGCTGAAACTGACGCTAAAAGGACAATGCTCAAAAAGAAGCTAGGTTGGAATCAAATTATTGGTAATAATATGTAATTAAATATTCCATAGGGGGCATCATCGAAATCAATGGTGTTATGTGTGAAATTGCTATTCAGATTTTTCTGGGGTCACATAAAGTATCAGTTACATAGTTACTGAATAATAAACGCACTTGTTGACCCAAATCTATAAAAATTAGAAGGAAATCTCTTAGGGTGTGTCCGAGGATGCATAAAAATCATTCCAATTGGAAAATATGAAAAAGCCCCGTTTTAAATAGCGTAAAACATTGTTCGTGCTAATTTTCGCACATTGTACGCGATTTCCTAGCAAATGGGGCGCGATACGCGTAAAATGATTATAACCTTTTTTGTAGACAAAGTAATTCTCTACAGCTTTTGTCTAAAATTTTTTCTCTTAATTCTGTTAGTTTTTGAGATTATCGGGAAAAAGTAATTTTTCACCCTCTTCCATTTTTTCGAATGACCCCGGTGACACCACCCCGCCCCGCATTTTTAGTATGTTATCATTATCACGGGGTCATTAACGAAAAGGACAATGCTCATCTAGTATGCAAAACAACCCAGGCTGGAATCAAATGAAAAGTATCTCTAATTATTGGTAATAATATGTAATTAAATATTCCATAGGGGGCATCATCGAAATCAATGGCGGTATGTGTGAAATTGCTATTCAGATTTTTCAGGGGTCACATAAAGTATCAGTTACATAGTTACTGAATAATAAAAAAATATTTTTATAATTTTTTATAAAAATATATTTTTTAGCACCTATTCAGTAAAGTTGTAGCTTCTCATTGGTGCAAGAATTTTTAGAATCGGTCTTGTAGTTCCTGTTATTAGCGCGTTTACAAAGACAAACAAACTGTTACGCTTTATTATATTAAATAATAATTATTAATTATATACAATTATATAATATAATTATATTAGATATAGCCATTTTATACACTTTTAAACCGCAACTGTATCTGTTTACTCCTTTAATTGATACTTTATGTGACCCCTAAAAATCTGAAAAGCAATTTCACACATACCGCCATTGATTTCGATGATGCCCCCTATGGAATATTTAATTACATATTATTACCAATAATTTTACAGATACTTTTCATTTGATTCCAACCTGGTTTTTTTTTAGCATTGTCCTTTGATTCATCTTTTCAGCTAAAATGGCAAAGTTAGAGCTTCGTTGACTGGAGTAGATATTCTACGAGAGAAATAGCACGCAGTTTCCGTATCCCAATCCTCAGGGTCGTGACCACGTTGCACGTTGAATGATGTTAATACCCTGAAAACACCCCACTGGTAATAGTACCCGGAGAACACCCCCTGATGTGACTACCCTGAAAACACCCCTCTGATGCAACAACCCGGTGAACACCCTTTGATGATATTTCCTGGAGAACACCTATGATGTCAATACCCTGAAAACACACCCTGGTAATACTACCCGGAGAACACCTCCTGATGTACTATACCTGCTGTAATTTTTACTCGTAAAACTTCTGATAATCCTCTAAGAGTTTTTTTTCAATCTAGATATCCGTTGAAAATATCGAAAAAACCGTTTGAATCGAATTCTTCTTTTGTATTGAAAATCTTTCATGTTCAAATTTGTATTTTCAAATAGAGAACAAAAAAATTAAAATTAATCTTGTTGTATTTTATCGTACTGAAAAACATTTCGATTCTACTTTTATGATGTGTGTAATTGTGTATCTACAAGATACTTTTTTTTCTATGACAATTAATATTCAGTCTGCTAATAGTGGCTTTATAATGTTAGTAATAGTTTGGCGCTAGCTAACTAGATGGCGCTCATATTATTACCGATGGTTACGAAGTATGGGGTGAGGTGAGGTGGGGGTAAGTGAAGGTGAAATGCTCAAAGTCATTTGCTCTGGGTAAGGCCTTAATCTATGTATCTTGAAATACAACATCTAGGTATCTTGTGTATTATGTAAAGTGATATTGTATCTTATCTTTATTTATTTGTGGAGTATTATGGCTTCTCAAAATAACCATGATGACATTTTAAAGTTGAAGAAATAATCAACATTGAACATTTAAAAAATGCAATTCCATTTTATAATTAGGTACATTACGAACCTTTATACAAGTATAATACCTACGTTAATTATAATCGTATCGACTATACAATGTATTGCCCTTAAACTTGAACTCTTTTGTTAATCTTATGCCTAACTAAAGACCTTTGCACCATTTGTTCAAATTAATCGAAAAAATAGCAAGAAAACAGTACCTAACCAGACAGTGTAGTTGAATTTAAGAAATTTTAGATTTCTTAAAAGTCATCAATAGTTCACTATATAATACAATAAATATGTAATGTTTAAATTACTTATTTAAACATAATGAATATTTCTCATCATGACGCATGATATTTTGTTACAAAATATTGTTCCCAATGTGTTACAAGCTCCATATTGTAAGTTGTTGTTGTTAACAATAGTTGATAACAAAAAAGCTGAATTTTTAACCAAAACGTTACATTTGGCTATGTTCAGAATATGAAGTTGCTTTAAAGTAATCGAAACCACAATGTTCAGATGCTTATCTTTTCGTAGTAACTCTACATAATGTGTCTCTACATAATTGGACAGTTCGTTCAGTAGTTTTATTCGTAAGATAGTGGACCACTATATCAATTAGTCATATTCATATATTATTGATAGAAACATTAATAAATTGAAAAATCAAATGAGCACTACAGAATAGGACACATAGGATGAGTAAGATTGTTTATAATAACTTTGCTGCTGAGTCAACTGTCTGTGAATGAGTTCTCTTGTTCCTTGAAGTTATATTGTTTTATTTACCTGACGTGTGTCACCGTCTGGACCAATAAAACAGTTCGATAGGTACTCAAACTCAGATCAAATAGATCCAGTCATTGTTTTAAAAATGTTGAAGTAACTCCTCCGAATTCTTTGTTTTCTGTAATTATGATTCTATTATTGATAACTGCATTTATACATAGGTGTATGATTATCATAAAAAATTTTAGACACTTGATAAGAAAGATCCTAAACTTTTTAAAAGTTGAAAGAAATTGTGGTGATTTGATGAAAATAATGTAATTAATATAAAATATTTCAATGTTTTTTCTCCATACATATTTAATATTAAAACAATTAGTCAACAAAGATAGGTAGCTTGGGAATCCACAGTTATAATGAAGGGGATAATATTTCATAAACTACATTTTATGTTCCTTCGTTCCTTACGTTCCTTGGGATTTCAAACTTAAAGGGGCTATTATATTTAGCTGAAGAAATAGGACTAAATTTATTGTTTTAATTAAGATACCAGCAGTTACTTAAAATAAAAAAGTTATTGAACATTGTCAACAGTCAAAAGCAACGCTTAACTTCTTTTGCTTTCGACGATATCTAGTGGTAAAGTGTAAGGTCATTAAAAAATAAAAATAAAATCAACCCTTGCCAAAACACTACTTATTGACATCGAAATCTCACCTCCTCGTACTCACATTATTTACTTAGCAAATAAAACAATATGAAAGACAATACATACAGATTATTTCATCAGATAATTTTTAATAGGTATCTAAAAGTAATCTTAAAAATTAACTATAGTGCGTTTTTGTAACCTTGCCAATATCGTATACCCACCTACCTAAATAAACCGATAAAATTGGCCATGAGCATTTAGACGCCTTTCTTTTCGACATCATAAATTTAATGAAAGTGATTTTCACGCAGATTTTTTTTACCTAATATTCATATGATACTCATAAAAAACCTTTCTTTTGAACTATAATTATAACGTCACTAGTCAACTGAAACTATTTTTTCTCTGTAGGTATTTGTGGTTTTCAAAACCATAATTTTAATTCGTAATATTCGGTAGCTTTTTTACTGGTGCATGGTTTCAACAATTGCTTTGATTAGTCCAATGCTTCATACATTAATAACTGCGCGGGTAATAATACCTAGTTAGCACAATTATTATTTTTACATCAGCATACTTACGATGTCCTTGAGTATACCCACAGCCAAGCGGTGCCTTTAAAGTTTCATAACAGTTATTTTCACAGATCGTTAAGACAGTTAGCAAGCTAAATTAGTAACAATATTTTCAAAACTAGATGCAAGAAGAGAAAGTGACAGTAGGTATTAACTTCAAAAATGCTTGTTAATCATCCATTTAGTTTTTAACATTATTCTTTTTAATTATCAGTGCCAGATCAAAGCCATTTCAATACAATCGTCGATAAAATTACAATTTTAAAATAAACTGTGTTAGTAAACGTTATAGGTAGGTAAACCTTAAAAAAACGCTGCTTTTAGCAGCTAAAACTTAATTTGGACCCAGTGTCCCTAAAATCAAAACTATGTCACTTATTAACGAATGTAAATTAATACAATGGTTTCATACAATCAAATAATTTTACTCACATTCATTGAACATCGTCTGACACGGTGTTACTGTTAATGTCGTGGCCAAATCGTAGATTTGATAATTTCATTAAATGCTTGAGTATTTCACGAAATGGTTGCATTTCATATAAAATGATCGACTGTCTATTGGCCGCGTCATCTTGTGGTTTGGGCAGATCAATGATGAAATAAATAAATAAGTTTTTTCGGGTTAAAAAAATAAACACGAAGGCTGTTTTTTATCATTCTCAAATATTTGTATTTGTACGTTGGTTTAGTATTTAATGGCGTCAGCTTTGTTTGCTCTTCCTGAGTTTGTGTAAATTACAATAGATAAATTCTTAGTATTCTTACCATATTCAGGATTAATTTTATTAAATATTTTATGGACACCCTATTTATATGATCCGGCCAAACGTGGATGACAAGATCGTGAAACGGAGACGATTTTATGATCTGATCAAATTGAGTTGCCCACATCATGAAATGCGACCATTTCGTGAACTTCTCTTGCATTTCAAGAAGTGATCAAATCAACGATATGGCCACGACATTGAAAAAAAAACATATTTCCATACATAATAGGTGTATAAAATCGAAGGTAAATACTAAATAGATAAGTACTGTATTTTAGGCATTTTATTTTTAGGGAATAATTTTGTTTCATAAGTGTGGCAACTTTCGTTAGACGTTCAGCCATTATTTATTATAATAACAGGTTCCCTCCCAGCTATTTTAGTTAGTTTAGTAAACACTTCTGGAAACCTTGTGTAGATTGAAACAAACCAACAGATGTCACTGAGTGTGCGTAATGGAAAGGTACCATAAATAATGTGTTAAACGAAATGTTTTTTTTTAATCCAGGACCCTTGCTAAAATTAATACATAGATATTGACCATAAAACTTCTTTAAAAAGTTTTCACAATTGAATAATCCAGACAACGTTGTTTTTGAAAATATATTATATTTTTGTGTTGAAAAAGGCTTTGAAACTCACAATGATAACAGTAGTTGTTACAGTGTGCGGCATACATTTTGTAGTTAGATTTTTATATTAATTTCGGTAATAACTAAGGATCCCGTTCGAGTATTTTTACTAAGTCAAAAGTGAATTTAAAGACACATTAAGTATATTAAGCCCCTTAACCCATTAATTGTCCAGACAATATCCGAACGGGATATCTACGAAGGAGGGAAATCGTGTAGGTATACAACAGTTGTCAATTATGTCATAAAAAGAAAAAAGCGTCAAACCTGTATTGTCGTCCTCATTGTTTGCCATAATAGTCGGCGTCATTAATATAATTCCGACTGAGGCAGTAAACAACCAACAACTGCGATACCCCTTCATGCTGACTTTTACTTGTTTAATTATTCCGAAGTAACCAAATCTCTTTCCATTTAGATTGTTATTAATAGTTTAATAAGCTCCGAGTTCCATCACATCGAATTTTAATCGAACGTTCTATTTTGATCGATCCTAATTTAAACAGTGCCAAAGAGTGCGCATTCCACAGGTTATGATGGTTCAATCACTGTTGCCGTAGACGCTTTAAAACTTGGAAACACTGGCTCATTTTGAGCTATACCATATGCTTTACAGAATGTTGCAACGATAAATAGACAGAAATCACATTGTAAGACTTTGCGGTCACTTTTGTACAAGTTGACAATAATAAAAACACATAGGTACACTGCACAATGAATAAGGTCACATTTATAGTTAACAAGTAGTATTAGTAGTTCCAGTAGTACGACACGTGATAAACGCGAGAACGAGTGACGCGGCCACTGCGCGCCCTTGGCTCGGAGCGAATGCGTTGCTGTTGTATTGTATGTATTGGTGTTTTCTTTACTCCGCGACCGAACGCCGCACCTCGATACTTCCAGTTCGTAACATGCGATAGACGACACCAGTCCGAAGATCTAAATGCAATCTGGACCTTTAGACCTAGAAACTAAAGGAGGCAACTGTACAACCTCGTGGATAACAGATTTACTGATGTAGCTGACATATTTGATGACAATTCTTAGATACATGTTTGATGCGATATTGTAAGTAATAGGAATCATAAATATTTAATCCAAGGATCATGGAAGAAGAATATTATTAATTTATCCACGACAAAACAACAAAATATTGCTAGAGGTAGTTGTTATACATGCTTATCCCGCAATATTACGCACACGTGTCTTCTAAACGGAATTGCTTAAAAAATATACTTAGCTGCCAAACTGACGACCGTAATAATTTTTTTGAGTAACAATATATTATTCCGAAAACAAAATGACTTTGCTGAAATATTAAACTTTTGAGAGTCACCGCAGTTAACAAGGATGTTGAAATAATTTATCAAACTTTCTGATAGCATACCTATATTATGTAATTTAATTAAACTTAGCTGTAGTTTCATACATTTTGCCACGTATGTTATCATGATGAAAAACAGTATTCAGTATATTAAAGCATCCAACGATGCTACGAAAACATTTATGACTTCTACGAAAACGTTATGTCGTAAAAAAAAAGTATTTTTAAGCAGACCGAATTAATGATACAATTTTTCCTAAAGAAAAGGATACAAAAATTGCTTTTAAACTTTAGTAAAAAGTTCAGAACAAACCTGCGTCTCAAATAAGTAAACATCGGTTATTTTGGCTTCAGATAAATTTAATTAGCCATGCGATTATGTACTCTCTTATATGTCTTATCTACTGCAAACCAGCAGATTTATCACGGTAATATTATCGTGGTTCTATTGTTACCAAACTCCTGACACTCCTGAGATTTTATTAAATTGTATTGCTTTTAAATCTGATGTCTCTTACCTACATACATGACGGGAAAAACAACCAAATCCTTGTTAAATACTAATACTTTACAGCATAATCCCTATCAGGAGGTCCGTTCATTCGAAATAGTACATATAACATCGATTTTCTATTTTTATCATCGCCAATAAAAATTAATGCAACTTTTTGCAACTACGAATATAGATTTTACAATGCAATTACTCTCAAACACAAGGAAAATATTAGATTACGGTACGTTACAATGCCCTAATTAATTCACAACTGTGATATATTATGTGCAGGCACCACGCTGCGTAATGGTAAATATGTTATAATTATGCAGAATTTATGTTTCTCCATTTCCCTCTAGGAAATCTGGAATTATTAAAAAGGTGAAAATTAAAACTTAAAGAAAAAGCAATTATTATTATGTGTCCCCGTTGAGTCGGCCCCAAAAATTCCAGACTTTCTTGAATTTGTGAGTAGATTTATAGGACAAATAAAGGGAAATTACGGCCTATGCGGACGATTTACAAGCGTGGCGGCTTTCAAAAATTTTCAGAAATGTCGCAAAATTTTTTTTTTTGCTTCTCAATTAACTAAAAGACACAAAATTCACCCATCTATTGGATTTTGTTTCCATAAAAAATATAACTTTGGCAGAATATTGCCGTGTGTGGCAGATTCGCGACTTTTGTAGACGGTTCCCCTTTACAAATGTACAATAGAAGGGTAATCCCGAATACATAACTAACTATACCAATATGAATTTCCCGGAGAAAAAAAAATAGCACTATCAGGAGTGAAACAAATTGTGTACAACTCGTGTCAGCTTACTATAACATCTCGCAAAACGATCTTATCTCCAATTTTCTGTTTACACTATGATAATGATGACGATATGAGATAAAGTTGTTGGGATTTATAATTATTTGCACTCTGACTTGAATTGGGGGTTTATAATAATATTGTACAAAACAAGGTCAGATTCTTCGACAAATCCGGGAGTTTTAAGAATTGAAATACACGCCTAAAGTAATTTATATTGTACTAGCCTGCCGACCGCGGTTTCACCCGCGCGTAATTTCTTTTTCAAATATCACCACCTTCACCCACATTTCCGGGATCAAAAGTCCCCTATGTCACCCGGTGATAGTGTAGCTTTCCAACAGTGAAAGTATTATTCAAATCGGTTCAGTAGTTTTGGAGCCTAATTGAATTTGTATTGACAAACAAACAAATCTTTTCTCCTTATAATATTACTTTGTATATAGATTGCTAGTCTTGCATTTTCAGAGCTTGATGATAATATCGGTATATAATTAGTACGAGCAAATAAGTTACAACAAGTGCTAATAATAATTTGTAATGTGAATTGTATATGAACCGGTTTATGTTGATTTAACTTACAGATTAAACAACAAGTTTAAGTAGGTACTTTCTCAAATTACCTATTACTAATGTTTCCTTTAGAGAATATAATATTTAAAATCTACTTTAATGTTACTAGGTAGACCCTTTGGGTAGACCCCCATTTTTGTCACACAAGGTTTCTTCATGTTTTTTTTTTATTCTTTACTATTTATTCTATTTTATTTTTTTTCCAACTAGGTGAAGTTCGTATGGTCGCAGTCAAAAAGGCGTTTAATTTGTTTAAATAAAGAAATAAGGCAATCGGAAAATGATCCCCGGCCAACGCATCGTAACGCACGTCGTTTCGTTTCCCAAACGGAAGGAATCGCGCGCTACGCTACGCTATTTTCGGGTCTTAGGTCGGTCTTAATTATCTTATCAAAGTTAGGTATATCATATTACTAAATCCTGCATGATTTTTATAACTCTAACTAAACGAATACTGGACGTGGCTACAACAACTGATTTTATCAGTGACCAAGGGGATAGATAAAGTACCCGTTAATAAAAACTGACAATAACAGTTTAACTATGTGGTTGACGTTACAAAGAATGATATCACTCCTGTTTGTACCAAAAAGATTCTGGAATTGCCCAGAATTATTTATCCAGCTATCAGTCCGCCATTTCGTTTGCGTTATAATTAAGTATCACGCTATTGTTTCACCCAGTGGACAATGCATGGCCTCTTTCACTAATTATGTTTCAAAAAAGAAACTTTCTTAGCGAAATTCCTTAAAAACTTTCTACATATTTTACCTGTTTTGGGCTTGGATTTCCTAAAACTGCTTCTTAGCGCTCATTTAGAGGATCACTCATTCAGCATAAATTATATAAAAGTATATATATGATTTTCACTAGCGAGGTGTTTCTCAAAACGAATATAATGATTCATGGTCACACTCCTGATTGTAGACCTCCGGTGTTTCTTAACAGCGACATGATCTTTATTGGTATACATTTGAATACGAGCATTGCGCTTGACTGGCCTTAGAAAATTGCTGATATTCTCTACCGTTTCAAAATTATCAGATCACAGGAGTACCTATGCATAACGCCGTAGTGGCTATGTATTTACCATCAAATGATGATGATAATAATTACGTAAATAGACACTACTTTAAAATAATATACTTTATACTTTACCAATTTACAGGCGTGTCTGTCAAGTCAATTGGTGTTACATAATTTGAAAATAATTGCACTTACAAGAATAAAAAGCAATATTGAATAGACTGTAGAGAAAGTTCAGATTTGACTGATATTTATCTCGGGATGAAACAGGTTAGCTATTTCCCATATTGTAACAGTCTAACATACTTAGACCAAAATGTTAGAAATGGAAAGCTACCATGTTTTCTTCTTTTTGTGTGTGCAACGAACGTGTATCTGTCAGCATTACTCACTAAAGTTGCAACAAACATTGTTTTAATATCTCCGGAAATTATTCACACAGCGCCATCTAGCCCCGAACTAAGCATTAGCTTGTGCTATGGGTGCTAGACAACGAATAACCATTACTTATATACTTTTTTTTTGTAAATACATAAATTTTATACATAGAAACACCCAGTCCGATACAAACAGACTTGTTCATGCACACAAATGTTTGTACCGTGCGGGGATAGAACCCGCGACGTCTGGTGTAATAGCCGACTTTTCGACCATTACACTAAATGGCTCGTCAAAAAATTAGTGCAATTTGTCAAAACAACTGATAAATGTACAAATGTTTAAAAAATAAGTGCAATTTTCATGCATTCCGAATAAATAACTAATGTATGGTACTTATTTATAAAGTGACTCGCAATTGGAGTTGTATAGTTACTGTTGTAGTTCGTCACAACTTACATAAGGATAAAAATCACTTTGGTGCATATTTTGCAAACGGATTTTTTTCCGTTGAATATGTACATTTATCAGTTGTTTTGTTTTAAAATTAGTTGTTATTGCTGCGTTCTCTGCGTATCTTTGGTATGTTGTTATAATCAGTGAACGGATGCGATAATTTGCGCTCATACAGGAAGCTTTAAGGCTGGACATTGGATAAGGGCAGTGAACTGTCGCCTACGCAGCGGTAGGTAGGAGTTACGCACATGATGTGCCTCCGTCCACTTGGCTCCCATGCTTGTGACATCGCGCACAAACGATCAAATAGAGTTGGAAACTTTTTTGATGAGAAAGCAACGGTCACAGTAAAGTCAACGTCAATGAAGACTTAAGAAATAATAGCCGACTCTACATCGATGATGTTGTGTCTACTAGTGTATCAGAAGAAATTTTTTTTTTAAATTTTCAAGCTTTTTCTTATATGTTTATGTAGAAGAAATTTTAAAGCTTGTCAAGCCTCTTTTATAGGTAAATTATATTATAATTATTTCCACAATATGCACCACTTATTTTCCTCTTCTAAAAATATCTCTAGCTCTACATTTTCAGTTTATGAAAGTTTATTTTATTATTTATAAGAAAATATCAATAAATAAAATCTTTTTTATCTACGCATGGCAAGTCGATTACGTTTTCTTGGTCTAAATCTCAAGACATTTTATCTGTTCGTAATTTCTTTCAAAATGAGATATACTCGCACATTGCTCTAAAATTCAGACAGATGGGTACTATTCGTAAATAATACATTTTAAGTAACCCTTGCAACTGCTGATAACGTATGTACTGTTGTTTGGAATAGCTTTTGTTGACATTGCAGCATTGTAATGAACAGTGGGGGTTTGATCAGATAAAATCGGCTTATCTTCCATACGGCATTGTGCATTTCTAGGCCTTCTAAAAAGCGAATTGATACGAAACTTGTAAAAAAATTCTGCGTTGGTAGACTTGGTAGATATTAATAATGTTTCCTGCTAAGTTAGGTAAATATTTAATGAAGTGGTAACATACATACCTAAATGCATAGATTGTAAAATAAAGGATTATTTGTTAGCTGTGCTTTGTCCTCGTACGAATTAAAAAATTGAACATGACGGACAGTGATCCCGAGGACCTGAGTTCGATTCGCGGGTAGACATTTTTTTATGGTTTCTGATCAAAAACCCGCATTTGGCCAGAGGAGTCATGACCATTTTATCAATGATGACTTTATTTTAGTTATGGAAGCCTTTTCACTACAGTAGGACATTGATAGGCCGATATTCATAATTGCAAATGTTCCAACGCGTTGTGCAAATGGTCCAACGCGTTGTAACTAATAGTTCATTTTTCGCGTACGACTAGACGGATATGCGTCACACGGTTTGTTACATCACGTTAAATGAAAGGCAGGAGTTGGTTCTACGCAGGGCGATTACACCCCGCTGATTGACGCAATATCACCCCACTCGTCGCCCCACTACTGCCACCCCACAATTAACCAAATTAATGTTTGTCCCCGATAAGCATGTGTAGCACACTGCCAACTTAATCAGACCTTTGCTGGCAGCGAGCTTCATTTGGTCAGCTCTGCTGAGGTGAGACAGCCACTTGCCTGTATTTGTTTGGAATGGATCGACTAAACGGATATTTTCGGGACAACTCTGGCAGATTAGTTTATTGATTATTTATTTGTCACGTGACAAAGTTGCAGTCTTTTTTTTCGAAAATTTATAAGGTAGTCAGCATCTAAGTTATCTCACAGATAAATTATCATGAACTTATGTGTCAGTGATCAAACTGGCCCTAAATGTAAAAATGTAAGAATTACTTGTAGGAATTTTTCTTATCGCTGTCTATTATCAAACAAAGCAAACTATTTGAAAAGCAGATTATACAAAGTATTTAACAAGCACGACAAATTAATCACACACAATGCACTTTACAATACACATAATTTATGCAACAGAATAGTACCCATTAAAAAAAAAATTATGACAAAAGTAACAGTCCGGTCACGCGAGCTGTAGAAAACATGCTTTGAGTTTGCACATAAAGTTACTATTGCAATAAAGCATTTCATCAATTCCAAAAGCTTCACCACTTCTTTTGCTGACAACAGGTACAGCCAGCAAAAATGCCTTACATAATAATGTTCATTTGAGATTAGTAAACGCAACGAAAGTACGCATCACCTATGAGAGACAAAAAGTCTAAACCCTTAAAAATCATGAAAAACGAAGAAACTTAGTGGTTCATAACGAATTCATCATAAGTAAGAGATATGAGTAATGGCCAAAAAGGCAAAGTTTTATAAACTGTGTGAATAAATAAATATTTATTTTATACTCAGACCGGCTAAGATTGATATTCGGTCACCCCAAAGGGAAGGGCTAGTTATTAATACAGAGAAAATGTCAGACAGATACAACTTTGAGTAGCAAACGGGTCTTTCAGTACAGATAAAATTGCTAAGAATAATAATATAATGCATGATAATAATGAGTGTATTTTTTATATTTTATATCAAATAATTTTGTAAATCTTGCAGTTATATCAAAGAACATAAAAGTTTAACACGTTGAAAGTTAAATACCCGAGCAAGCCTTTTTTGTTGCGTCAATGTTGCAGGTTCGATTCCATTCCATTTTTAAACTCCCGTGAATCTTATTCTGACGTTATCTTTGTCTTTTTTTTCCCAAAAAAGCTTAGTTCCAAAATTAATGTTGTCTGCACGGTAGGGTAGGGACCGTAAGTGCTTTCTCGCGGGTTTCGGAGACAGTAATAAATAATAAACCCCTCAGTCTTAACAATTTATCTATGTCCTCTCTGGTTATGTTAACTTACGACAAATTATTAGTTTACCTAAGGTGAACTACATATAAGTAGGTAATAGAACTATTTAATATGGCGTTATGATCATCAAGTAGTTTATAACTCTATTACCCACGCATAGCTGGATTGTAGGATTTGTAGGCAAGTATTTTTTATGGGTATGTACGGTATTTAGTTAATAGTGACCTAACGGTAAAAGAAATCATCGTGAGGTTCCTCCTGCAGATAAGTAGCTACGTAAGTAAACATGATTTATGTAATTACATAGTTCCTTATTATCACGGATTGCAGGTATAAACTGCACTCACATCAATTTTGTAACTGGTACCCATGGCTATTGAGTACTCCGTTTGAATCAACGCTCGGGAGATCCTTCTAAATACGAACGTGCAAGTAAGTTTTTATAAGGGTTTCACGCTACGTACCTACCAAAGTTACATGTCAAGTTTTAAGACGTATCAATACCATTCGATACGATATACAAAATAATTATGTCTAAAATGTTTCATCTTTAGCATATAATTACTTTCCAAAAACCATACCTACCTATCTTTAATATCGTATTAAAGATATTGTTTGAGATAAACAAAAAACACTTCTTACCCTGGAACATATTATGATGTTCATCTCTTAAAATTTGAAAAAGGTTTTTGTAAGTGCAAAACCAAAATACACGAGCGCTGGCCTCAGCTCATAAAGAGAATGATAATGCTGGAATCGGCATGGTTGATCGTTATAACTACATATTAAAAACGCACATGCACCTGGCCTTCAAGAATAATTATATTGTTTTTACCTGGATGCCAGTATAATTGGAATCACGTAATACGACGTAGCATCGAAGGATACAGTTCAAGGAAATAAGAAAATATAGTAATTGTGGAATGATAAATGCATTACATTTCTATTTATTCAAGATCAAAAATTGTAGTGGGTAGAGCATAGAAAAGAAAAGAAAATTTTCTTGTTCTGTGGGGTAGAGCGTCAGTAAAAGTGATTTTTCTTCTTCTTTTTTTAATATTACCAACATCTTCAACATTTATATAAAACTTAAAAAATTGCGTGACCCTAAAGTAACAGAAACCGGTAGCTGTGGTTTTCTTAAAACTGTGGTGGTAAAATTTACAATTTAAAATTTACATATTTTATATTTCCATTTTTCGTAGTAGCCGTAGCTGTAAGGAATCCGCCATGTTGCCACGGAGTAAAGTGCGTGTAGTTTAGAAAGTTTTGAACAAAGCGTGAGTGTATCCTTCAGCGAAAGCTAAGCATGCGACATTTGAGCGGCACGCGACAGGCCAAGGACACAGCCCCCGTGCACCTCGTCATTACACCAATTTGTGGAATTAGCCGCCTCTTTTACGTACACAGTTTTATTAGTGTGCGTCTACGTAACTGCATGTGTGCGTGTGATTATGCCGAACAAGCTTAATTCATTTCTTTTTATGTAAGTTGCCGCGGCAGTAAACGTAAATTATTCTGTACAAACGTTACGTAGTGATAGATAAAAAAGCTATAGATTCGTTTCTTATATTTATAAGCGGGTTAGTATAAATATTTTACAAAAGAACTGGTAAAAGATACGGATAAATTCCAAATTTTCCATAACAAAACTTGCGTATCTTAAAAATAATGCCATAAAAAGTCTTTTCTTATTATGTGTAAGTTATAGCCAAATTAAAACCATTACGTTTTCAAGGAACGGGCATCGTCACCCTCGTCAGCCTGTCGCAATCCACTGCTCGCACCACTTCTAATGCTCGCCATTTAGTTCGATCCTCGGTGGTAGTAACAGTATTTCTAAATAAATATTGGTAGAACTTTAAGAAAATTTATTGACATGTTTTATTAACAAGTAAAAAATGTGTTGAGTTTGGTAAATTTTAGGCAAGGCTGGGAATAATTTATAATAATAAAAAAATCCACCTACCTTGCAGTTGAATGTCAAAGCGTCGTAACTCTTTAAGCCACGAGTTGCGTCGCCCAATTCACCCACCCTTCTCCTTGGCGGCCTTCAGCTTTGACCCGATCGGTCATTGTCCCTGAAGGCAACCCCTTCTTTTATAGTCCAGTCAAATAAGACTTTGAAGGTTACAAAAATTCCCATAGAGCTGAAAATTGGTATGAATGTTCAGAATACTATTATAAATGAATTGTGAAAAGTCCTCATCAATCCTCATTGTGCATTTTTTTTTATTGATGTTGAAAGTGTGCAAAAATTGGTTTTTCGCGTTTTTCAGCTAAACGGTGAGTTTTACAGGAAAAATAGTTTAGACAAAATTGTAGATCATCCGATTCTCTACAAAAAATGTATTCAAACTTTTTTCATAAGTATTGCCATATCCGTGATATAGCGATTGAAAAAATTTAAAAAAAATATTTTATTTGTAATATGCACGTTAATGTACTTTTATATACATTTTTGAACCGTTATACGAGTGAAAATATGTGTCCATATGTCTTATACATACTTCTTATAAAATTCTTAGAATATAAATGAACGTCAAAAACTCTGCCCCTATCTTCATTTATCAAAGTTTGTGCATTTTACTGTTTTAAAAAAAAATGCGCAATTCTGCTTTGTTTGTAGTCAATCTTTGACTGAAAGTGGAGTTGTTACTGTTATCGCGGCATGAAAGCATTAATTGATGCAAGTATTGAAAGAGATGGTTTTCGGAGTACCTGAAAGACCAGACATCTGTAAAAATTCATGTGCAGCGTCGAAAAAAGTATACTCGAAAAAGTAGCATTGATGCCGAAAAAAGACAAGAAGATGCTGGTTCATCAAAAATAAGTCCTCCTCAAACTAGAGCAAGTGAACTAGCCGCAAAATAAACATCACTGATTGAACTAAATTTTGCCTCAATCTTATTGTTTGTTTGTTTTGCGGCAATGAATTAAATGAAGAGTTGGAGAAGAAAAAAGCACTGCAGTACTGTCGTAAGATTTTTAAAGTGACTACACTTTCGTTCAAAGACAGTATTCTAACTATAGCTATATACTCGTTGTGATGATGTAGCCAAAGCTGTTGCTGCTCGAATTGAATTTGAATATGATTTAGTTGCTGCCGAGGCTAAGTATCATAACGATTGCTACAATTCTTTTTTGAAACCGACTACTGGGGGTAAAGTGGGTTGTCCTCAAGATGAAGCTACAAATATTTCGATGAGAAAATTATTTAAGTATATTGAAAATACCGATGATTGTCAATTCACATTAAACGAATTAAAAAGTATTTGTAAAAACTCAACAATAGATAACAGAACCATTAAAATGCGATTGAAGTTGGAGTATGGTGATAAAATTATTATTACAGAAAAATCACGATCATTAACATTCGTATGTTTTATTGATAATCACCATGATATTTTAAATCAAGCTTGGTACGGAAAAACCGATAAAAAAGAAGAGCGATTTCGCATCTTAGAAGCTGCAGCAGCAATTATTCGAGAGTATATTCAATGTGCAGTGATAGTTAATTCTAATTATCCTCCACCAGGTCGTATGTTTGAAGATATTGATACACAGACATTCCAAAGTCACTGACTTATTTCTTGAAAAAGGTTATTTAAAAAATAAACGCTTAAATTTAGAAGATTTACAATTAGTATGCAGCGACTAAATCATATTCAAATTCAATTCGAGCAGCAACAGCTTTTGCTACATCATCATAACGAGTTTTAGCTATAGTTAGAATACTGTCTTTGTGTAGTCACTTCAATGACGTTCAATTAAAAAACTAGGCTCACAATCACGCTCAAATATTGTCCGAAGCAAAAGTCTGCCCACCCGACTATTGGGCAGAGTTTTCGTTTAGTTGTATACAATTGACATTAAACACTAAATGCCACGAGATAAGGTGTTAATTTGAACGAATGTGTTAATGTCATCAGGGTCAAAGCCACTCGGACGTTTTTTGAGGAATTTTTCTTAGAGATTGTGTGTCTAGTTTTATATTGAACGTCATTGAGTCACTTTAAAAATCTTACGATGGTACTGCAGTAGGTACTTTTTTCTTCTCCAACTCTTCAATTAATTCAATGCCGCAAAATAAACATCACTGATTGAAGCAAAATGTTCACTTACTCTTGCTCTAGTACGAGGAGGACTTATTTTCGATGAACCAGCTTCTTCTTTTTGGCGCCATCTTTTCACAGCATCAATGCTACTTTTTCGAGTACCTATACTTTTTTCAACACTGCACATGATTTTTTACAGATGTCTGGTCTTTCAGGTACTCAGAAAACTCATCATCTCTTTCAATAAGTACCTACTTGCAACAATTAATGCTTTTATGTCGCGATCAACAGTAACAACTCCACTTTCAGTCAAAGGTTGACTACAAATAAAGCAGAATTGCGACATTTTTTTTAAAAACAGTAAAATGCACTATCTCTGTTATGAAAATAGGGGCAGAGTTTTTGACGTTCATTTAAATTCTAAGAATTTTATAATTTGTATGTATAAGACATAGGGACTCATATTTTTACTCGTAAAACGGTTCAAAAATGAATATAAGTATATTAACGTGCATATTACGAATAAAATATTTTTTTTTAAATTTTTTCAATCGCTATACCACGGATATGGCAATACTTATGAAAAAAGTGTGAATACATTTTTTGTAGAGAATCGGATGATCTACAATTTTGTCTAAACTATTTTTCCTGTAAAACTCACCGTTTAGCTGAAAAACGCGAAAAACCTATTTTTGCAAACTTTCAACATCAATAAAAAAAAATGCACAAGGAGGATTGATGAGGACTTTTCACAATTCATTTATAATAGTATTCTGAACATTCATACCAATTTTTAGCTCTATGGGAATTTTTGTAACCTTACTTCTATTTTAAGACCTAACTTGACTGGACTATTATGCCCCTTTTGCTGCTTGCTACAACCTTTCAGCTGCCGGAGCCCATGAGTTCCTGATAGTTAGAACATCTTCCACGAAACTTTCATCCTTACAAGACAAGCTTTAAACACGAACGGCTTCTAGGATTAGGCATTATTTCCTAGTCATTTATTTCAATACCAATTAATTTGATCCTTGCATAGTTAGGCAGGCCCTAGGCCTACTCGTACTTAATTGTTCGATAAATTAGTCCCATGATTTTTAGTTAACTTATTATTATGTCGAGTTGATAATAAATAAGCTTATTAAGTTGTTTTTGTTGCTTAACCTATCCTTTAATTATTTCCTCTAAAATATTAAAATCAGGCTAATTAAAATAAGTGAAAATAATAGGTATCGATATTATTTACCGGAAATTTATTTATAGTAACAAAGTAGATAGGTATATGTATTTATAATTTATTATTTTATTAAATTGAAAGCTGGAAAAACGTGCCCCAAAAATCGATTACTGTGTGGGGTCAACATAAAGTTTGTTCTTACAACATAAATAAAAAGTTAATAACATTAAATTTTAACTACGCTTCTGTGTAGTGGCACGGGCCACTGCAACTCCACTGTTTAAAAAAAGTTGCCTCCTTTTTATGCTCAATTCAAGTAAATAATTTAAATGTATCCCTAAATATTTATGTGTATGTAAGATTATTGTTCTTTCTGTGTTTTGTTATTATCAGAAAAAGATTACAAATACCGTGCTTGTTTACTGTTTGACTTTATAGGCGTGGCATATCCTCGTAGTAAATTGTTTCTAATTATTAATATTTTAACAAACATTACTGAAGGCGCGTTAAAGTTACGACCTAGCCTACGATGTCAGTGCCTCACCCCGTCCGAACTTTAAAAAAAGGTATCCAATATCAGTCACTCTTTTCTTAGAGAAAAAATTCGTCGTAACAATTAAACAAGTTGGTTTATTCTCATCGAAGTATGAACCGTATGAAACATGGTTCTAACCTAAAATGTGAAGCAATGGAAGAACGTGAGTTTGTCCTAAGTATATTAAATTTGTCTGGATATTTTTTTTATTTTGCATAAAAAATAATTTGCCTATAGAACGATTACATTTTTGTTGTCTTTTTCATTTACCCGGACAAGGTTTGTAAACCATAATTTTTATCTTATTGATGGGGGAATCGTCTTTTATTTTTAACAGATTTTTCTTATGGGAGAACATTGTGCTGAGTAACGTTGTTTAAAAAATGTTTTTTATAATTATATGCCCCCTGCCTGTGAGAATGACTTAGGAAGAAAATGGGTAGGTAGTATTGTAATGTTAAAAAGTAATTTATCGGCACGCATCGAATGCCTTAGCTTGGGTGCGTTCACTAGGATCCCCTAACCCGATCCCCTAGGGGATCCTCGTGAACTCATAAGTTCATCAGAATCCCCTGAAACAAAAATAAGTATAAAAAGATGCTATCACACTGAGTCCGTCGGACGGTTCGTTGACGTTAATTCCATGATACAGTTCCATGATGGAACTACTGTTATTTTTTTATCACTAGTTCCATTATTTTCGAAATTTGAAATAATGGAACTAGTGTAAATTTTTGAGTTGACGCTAGTACCATTCAGTTCCATGATGGAACTACTGTTGATATTTTTTTATCATAAACCTGTCCTATTTTTTTAACTTCAGATCAATAGACAATACTTTTCTACCTTCACTTGTTTCCCCGACGTTCATTTGTTTCCCCGACATTCACTTGTTTTCCCGACATTCATTTGTTTTCCAGAAAGGGGTTTGAAGATTTTGGCCTTCCTACGCGTCGGCCATTTTGATTTTTTTCAAAATAGCGTTCACTTATAATTCTATGAAAAATCGATACCTTACATTAATACAAACATAATATGTTATTAGACAAAAACCCGTAAAGTGTCACATTTTAAAGATATAAGCAACCAAAGAAAAAATTCTCTGTTTTGAGTTTTTTTTTCTCAAGTTATAGTTCACATAAAATTCATTCAAAAATAGATACCTGATATCAATACAAACATAAAATGTCATTAGACGAAAACTCGTGAAGTGTCACGTTTTAAAGATATAATGCAACTAAAGATTTATTTTAAGTTTTTTTGTCTCAAGTTATAGTTCACATAAAATTCATTTAAAAATGGGTACCTGACATCAATACAAACATAAAATGTTATTAGACAAAAACTCGTAAAGTGTCACGTTTTAAAGATATAAGCAACTAAAGTTTTACTTCTTTATTTTGAGTTTTTTTTTCTCAAGTTATAGTAATAATGACATCTTATGACATTTTATGTTTGTATTGATGTCAGGTATCCATTTTTGAATGAATTTTATGTGAACTATGACGTCTTGACACAAAAAAATCTTAAAATAAAGAAATAAGACTTTAGTTGATTATATCTTTAAAACGTGACACTTTACGGGTTTTCGTCTAATAACATTTTATGTTTATATTGATGTCAGGTATCAATTTTTAAATGAATTTTATATGAACAATAACTTGAGACAAAAAAAAACTCAAAATAAATCTTTAGTTGCTTATATCTCTAAAACGTGACACTTCACGGGTTTTTGTGTAATGACATTTTATGTTTGTATTGATGTCAGGTATCCATTTTTTAAGGAATTTTATGTGAACTATAACTTGACACAAAAAAATCTTAAAATAAAGAAGTATGTAAGCCTTTAGTTGCTTATAGCTTTAAAATGTGACACTTTACAGGTTTTTGTCTAATAACATATTATGTTTGTATTAATGTAAGGTATCGATTTTTCATAGAATTTTAAGTGAACGCTATTTTGAAAAAAAAATCAAAATGGCGTACCACAAGGTAAGCCAGCCTCCATACAAAAATCTTCAAACCCCTTTATTTGTCTAGGCAGTGATGTACAAGGCTCGAGGCGTCAGAGACCTTTTGCCTAGAGCTCGCCTCGTTTGTATGGAGCTCGACGACTCGGGAGTCTGAAAGAGCTCGAGCTTTTTTGAAGAAGTTCCAGGGCACTGATTATTTTATGACATTCCAGTGTCACGGGGGCAACCGAAATACACCGTTTATTGGCAGTTAGTGAAACTAAGATACTGGCATAGAAATAAGAAAAACAAATAAAAATAAATTGTTTATTAAAATATCAATCATAATGCGTAACAATATTAGTAACGTTAATAAAATTATTAAAATCTCATTTTCACTTACATCGTAAAACATTGCCGAAAGGCATAATTATTATTAAATAAATAATGATGTTAAAAAGGAACAGCAGAGCCTAAGTAAAACAACAAATATTATTGTATTATCAGATCTAGTCATTATAGTATCAATGATAACTAAATAGTCAACGTTTTAGTATGAAATTCATCTGCTAAAGCCTTAAATTGCTTATAAGCAAGGTGAGAGAAATTAATGAATAATATTCAAGCTTCCTGCGGCTACTAACTGCATATTAATATTTGTTTATCAGTGAGCACAACCAGCTCAAAAAATATCGTATATTATTTCGTTGAATACTATTAACATTGTCATGTTAGTTTACAGACCGGAATTTTCTAATCCTAAGATTGTGTTCGGAATATCTAAATTTTAGCGCTCTGCAGTACAAATGACATCTGCAACTTATTTGACACCAACGTCGCGTGAAGTCACTGCGGTAGAGGTGCGTGTGACCGTATTACTGGCCTTCGCTGTTTTTGCTGATGTGCCTACTTTCTTAATAGTGGTTGTAGTAGTAGTCTTAGCTATTCCACCGTTGGGAAGATGCTGTACTTCAGTGCCCGTGCGCACCTCCTCAGTTGCTGCCTGACTTTTCTCGTGAGCACTTGCGTTTTTAACATTCGTTTGGATATTTTGTTCAAAACCTTCTTCCCTGATTACATGACTGCTGCTTTCTTCGGTGCATACTGCTCCCTTTTCCCCGCTTGTAGCAACTGTTTTGACGCCATTCTCCACCGGTACTACTTCGTTACTATGGTAGTGTTCAGTAAAACCATCTGCTTTGTCGATGGTGTAAGACCCGCGACGTATAGGTTGCTCCGGAATCCAGACAAGCTCCTGTGTCAAAACTTCCTGAGATTGAATGGGCTCAGGAGTGACGGTGGAGCTTCGAAGCTCACTATCTGCCCTTAATTGAGTTACCTGCGTTCGTGTATTCTGGACAGTGTCCGTCGATGTCGACTCGTTAACTATCATCTCTTCGTTATTGTTTCGTGCTGATTTAGGTTCTTGCTCCGAAACATAGTCGTCCTGCACTCTCGTAACTTTTCTCTCAACAGTCTGTGATATATTCGTCACTCCCCGTCTCTGCGTGACTTCATCCACATTTAATCGTCGAGGCTCTACATGTTTTAATTGACCAAGTAGTGGCGAATGTTTGATTCCGAATGTTATTTGCGGCGTTTTGGTTAACTGTACCTGTAAAAAGGACAGTGCAATTTTAAAAAAATTATATGTACTATTTATTTGAAGATGTTGCGACGCAAAAGACGGACCAACCATAACGCGATTTTACAGTACTAATATTATTTAATCCCGTGTTCAGAAAATCAAAATCAATAAGATCATATCGTCGGAAATATAAATATGATATAAAATAATTAAAATAATAAATATATTATCACACTAAACAATATTGTGACAAACTACCGGTGGGATTGTTGTTTAAAGATAAACTTAGACAAAACTAACAAATACTTAGGACTTAAATGTTTTCACTGAGATTACAAACCAAGTTCTTGTTGTATCTAGTAGGAATATGCGCTAAAGGCAATGGTAAAGAACTGTAAATACCTATGTAGGTATATATTGTATTGTACCTTTTCCGGTGAATAGGTGCCAGGGGCAGGCACCCGCACGCGGTCGTCAACCGGCACTTTGTGACGACCAGACATTGTGTAGACCGGAGTGTCCAAAACAGATGGGATTCTATATGAGTTAGGAGCTGAAAAAAAACAACATTAGGATATCAAAACAAAGGAATACAGTCAGTCTAAACAAAGCCACATTATTAGGTTATAAACTGTTTGTTAGCTTTTTTATTTATTAATGAACCTTAGAAAAATAATAAGATATGGAATTGAAGGATATGAATAGAGAAAGATATTAATGCATTAGGAGAAAAAGAAACATTATTGTTAGTATCATGTTTAGGTACATGCAAGCAGGTGTTGTGCACCAAAAGATCATTGATGGTAATTTAAACCTCGTTAAATAGTTTCAGAATTCTGAGTTCGATTCAATTAAAAGCGTGTTTCAAAATTTTGAGTAAACTTAGTGATCACAAGACAACACATGTATTGCATCTTGATACAAATACGTATGTATTTATTTATACCTTTTTTAAATACGCAGATTCACAATTTGAAAAGTCCAGTTTCTTACATAAACGGAACTATTCCCGTCAGACTTCCGTAACCCGTCATAGAGAATTAGCTAAGCTTAAATTAATATAAAAAATGCTTATATTGCTCATGCTCGAATTTTATGACGATTAATGAACGACGAATACAAATAACCATAACTTTACGAATGTTAGTAATATCAATGTTAATTTAAGGAATTCGTTAGATTTTATCCATTATATTTTTTCACCCTTTTTTAAGGTAGCGTAGGTTACGTTATGCTGAGTTATCTTTATATTCATTTATTGTACCTACCAGGTGTATCAGCATATTTATCAGTGTGTATTTTGATACCAAATGTGTACTGGGGTGAGTACGTTAATACGTATTTAGTCCCCTTCTCAGGGCTATATGTGCCAGGAGCAGGAACTTTCAACCGTTCATCAATGGGCTCCTTGTGCCTTCCAGATATCGTATACAGTGGAGTTTCCACTGGTGTGGGCAATGTGTATGAATTTGGTGCTAGAAATGAGGAGAGAGTAGAAATGAAATATAATGATCTAAGTAATAGGCTTAAAATAGAACTAGAATATTTCTAAGCTGTCAGACATGATAGACTTAGAAAAGAACCATTCTGGAAGATATCACTGCTAATAGGGGAAAAGATATACATTTATTTTTCCACACGAACGCAAACTGATGATACGAAATGCTATTTTTTCTTGTTAAAATGACATGTATATGTTACCGGCCAAACCCGATTTCAGGACAAACTAGTTTGGCCTAGGCCCGATAGGATTAACCAGTTAAGGCTAGGCCAAACTAGTTGATCCCCTGATATAAATACGCACACTCTAGGATAAACTGGTATGGCCTAGTCTAAACATTATATTATGTTACCGGCCAAACCCGATTTCAGGATAAAATATATCCATCCGAGTCGATTTCCCCCTTTTTTTGTGGAGGGGAATGCTTTTACGCACCATAACCCGCCTGGGGTAGGCGGGCCGTGTGTGGGACTCAGTGTAGCTCCATGCCCCAGTCTTAAGGAAGACTGGTGCACGGAGAATACCCACTAAACACCCCCGCGCTCCTACATCGCCGTCGGCAGCGTCCCTGGGCTTGATATGACTACCAGGAACGCCGCAGGGGAGTCGATTTCCCACTGAGTACAAACTAGTTTGGCCTAGGCTATACTAGTTTATCCTATCGCGTTTAGGACAAACTAATTTAGCCTAGGCCTAACTAGTGTGTCCTGAAATCGGGTTTGGCCGGTAACATATATATTAATAACGAATGATTTTATATACTACAATACAAACATGTACAAAAATCAGAAATAATTTTATAAAAAGGATACATACTTAAAGGATACTTTATTTTAATATTAATAATGAAGTATAAAACCTTACCTGGTGTATCAGGTATTTTAAGTGTATCCGTCTTGATTCTAAATGTATATTGCGGTGCACTATTCATCAGTACTTTATCAGCTTTATCTGGATTATAGCTGTTTGGTGCGGGTACATTATCAGGCTTATGAGGATTTGTTTTTATCCTAAAAGAATAACGCGGTGCACTATCCAATAGTATTCGGTCAGCTTTTTCTGGGTTGTAGCTATTAGGTGCAGGAGTAACCTCAATTTTCCCATCATTAGCTTTCGGCCTAAGTGTGTACGATGGAGACATTTCATGTAACATTTTGTCACCTTTTTCGGGATGATAATAATTCGGCCCAGGGGTATCGACCACTTTTCCGTTTTCTATTTTGGGCCTAAATGTATACGACGGAGAACTTTCATGAAGAACTTTATCTGCTTTCTCTGGAGAGTAAGCATTAGGAGCTGGATTGTTGAAAGATTTATGTTCAGGTCTTTTAATTCCAAAGCTATATTTAGGCACTCCATCCAGCATATAGTCAAACTTGTTCGGATCGTATGCATTTGGGGCTGGATTGTTAATTATTTTGTTTGGTTGACCTTTTCCAGCAAATGTGAATTTCGGAGCATCGTCTGGTAAATGAGGATCGTAAGCGTTTGGTGCTGGAACGTCTGAAACCTTCGAATCATGACCTTTACCTGATATGGTAAATTTAGGTGTGCCATCGGAGAGATGGGGATCATAAGCGTTAGGAGCAGGCACATTTGGTAGTTTCTCTTCATGGCCTTTACCAGATATTGTATAGCTTGGAGAATTGCTTGGTAGATGTGGATCATAACTGGCAGGGCCTGGTGTAATCATGTGTCTTTCATCTGCGCCTTTACCAGATAAAGTAAATTTAGGACCACTTTCTGGTAGGTTCGGATTGTAAGCATTAGGTGCTGGAACATCAGAGATTTTTCCTGGTTGACCTCTTCCTGCAATTGTAAATTTAGGAGTCCCATCTGGTAAATGAGGATCGTAAGCGTTCGGCCCCGGAGTATCAACAGGCTTTGCGTCCGGGCCTTTACCGTACATGCTATATTTTGGCGAATCATCTAATAAATGAGGATCATAAGCATTTGGTCCCGGTGTATCCATAGGTTTTGCATCATGTCCTTTGCCATACAGACTATATTTTGGTGCACTATCTAACAAGTGAGGATCATAAGCGTTCGGGCCCGGAGTGTTAAAAGGTTTTGCATCTGGTCCTTTCCCATATAAACTAAATTTTGGTGTGCCATTTAACAGATGGGGGTCATATGTGTTAGGAGCCGGAACATCACTGGGCTTATCCAAATTATTTTTAGGTCTGAAGGTGTATGCAGGTGATGAATCATGGAGTAATTTGTCTGCTTTATCAGGACAATACATGTTTGGTGCTGGTGTATTGTCAAATTTAGGGTCACTCCCTTTTCCAGCAATGGTGAATTTTGGTGAACTGTCCAACATATGGATTGATTTTTCTGGAGCATACACATTAGGTGCTGGTGTTATATCGGGTCTATGAACTTGATCTTTTGTTCTAAATGAATATGCTGGAGATGATTCATGTAATATCTTGTCCGCTTTATCTGGACAATACACATTCGGACCAGGCGTATCTGGAATTTTGTCTGACAGTCCTTTACCACTCATTGTAAACTTAGGGGTACCGTCTAACATGTGCATCGATTTTTCTGGCGCATACATATTCGGAGCAGGTGACTCACTCCTGATCGTCGTTTGTTCTTTAGTTCTAAAAGTGTAAGATGGAGAACTTTCATGCAATACTTTGTCTGCTTTAGCAGGATCATATGAGTTTGGAGCTGGAGTCTCTGAAATTTTAGAACAGCCTCCTTTACCAGCCAGAGAATACTTTGGACCTCCATTTAATATGTGCATAGATTTTTCTGGTGAATAAACGTTTGGTGCAGGAGTTTGCTCCATTTTATGAACAACTTCCTTAGAGCGCAAAGAATACGCTGGAGAACTTCCGTGTAATAGTTTGTCTGCTTTTTGAGGATTGTAAGTATTAGGAGCAGGTGTAACTTCATGTTTTTCCGCTGCACCCTTACCAGCCAGTGTATATTTTGGTCCGTTTTTTAAAGAATGCAGAGATTTTTCAGGTGAATACATATTTGGAGCTGGAGCTTGTTGAATCTTAACAGTTTCCGATTTAGTTCTAAATGAGTAAGCTGGGGATTTCTCTCTCAATAACCTGTCTGCTTTTTCCGGGCTATAGGCATTGGGCGCTGGAAGTTGTTCGGTTTTTTCTTGGCGCATTTTACTGGCAATGGTGTATTTATAAGACTTCTCCCGGATAATAGCATCAGCCTGGAAATGAAAGATTTATACATGTATTTCTTATTTTCACTAAAATTAAGAATTTTATATTTTCTACATTAAAAACAAACTACACCATTAAAACCACCTAATTGTATTAAGTAGTCAAAGAATAAATACCGTTCCAAATGTTGATATATCTCTCGCAAAGAAGCAGCATGCAAACAATTTTGAAAATAGATTAATGTTAGAAAACTCGATTTTTTTAACAAATATATATTTATTTACATTATGTATAATTTTACTCAGATTAGAAAATAAATGCGTTCAATGTATACATGATGGGTGTTGAAGGCTTCAAAGGATGCATGTGATTTTGTAAAGAGTGATGATAAAAGCTGGTTACAGACAGATTAGATTGCCGCGATGCCTTCGGGAGCTGGATGATAGACGGGCTGACCAGCGAACTGTGAGTGGCGGATTCCGAAGGTGTGTGCTGGCGCCCATGGGAGATTCACGCACACCTGTTATATTTACCCACCCTCTGTTAGTAACATTAATATAACCTAACAATCAGTCAAAAGCAGCAGCAGATTAGAATTCAAAAATGGACCCATGCTTTTAAGTTTGAATGCTGTTTGACAACTTCAAGACATATTTTTAAGATGGCAAGGAATAACAATAATCATGCTTTTTATTGACAAAAGTATTATAAACAATTGTCATGCAAATATGCATACTAGAAATAACTCGATGCTTGCAAGAAAGTTGGTAAATCGAAATCCTTATCCCAATTCTCTTCTTCAACTGAGACCTTCGCTGTTGATTGTAGATGAAATGTCAATCTATCTGAGGTTAAAAGTTAATTATTTGGGTTAGATAAATAAGTTATAAAATAAAAGATAAGAACAGAAGTTACCTTTTCTGGGCAGTACACTCCTGGTCCAGGCACAGCTTCAGTAGGCTGTTTGACTTCTCTTCTCGGGGCCATGGTGAAAGCAGGTGGCTTCTTGGTCAGCGCTGCTGCGGCCTTATCCGTGGTGTACGTGCCAGGACCTGGCATGGGCGTCTTCGACTCTATGGTCCTCCCTCGACCGGTGATACTAAAAGCTGGCGCGGCGCGTTTGCTGCCTTCCTTGGCTTCACCAAGAACCGGGGGCATGGAGTACACGTTAGGCGCTGAAAAATATAATGTTTAACATTAACTTAATTTTACACAATATTGCTGCTGTGACATCAACTCTCCGTCTTAATGGAGGTGTTGTTAAATCTTTATCAAAAGCCGACAAGAGACACAATTACGTGCTATGTATTTGCTAGCTATGAAGACTTACAATCCATTGTATAACTTTATAGATCAAACAGTTACTCACGAAATGATAAATGACGAGCTACATAACAAATACGCGTTATAATATGAATGATGTTCTGTAGCAAACGAAAAATATTCATAGCCATAACAAGTTACGCGATTGCGCGATGCCTTAGCCTTACTAATCAGCCTTGGCAAAAAGTGCATTATGAACAAATAAATGTAGGTAAAGTAAATGCAATAGTCCAAAAACCAGAATAAGTCTCTACATGACAACATCATAAATGGTACAAAAGCTACTTTCAAGAGATATAAAGATGCCTGGGTATTTTTAAATGTTCGCGTTGTGTCTTATCAAATCATAAGATATCTAATAACTGCATGACATAATTGCCTACTAACAATTCCACGTCAGTTATTATAGTTTTTACAGCGTATCAACAAAACATAGAAATACCTGATTTTAAGTACCATAACAGCCAAGAAAACTATGATATAAATTGAGTAGCTAGTCAATTATTTGCTCAAAACATTTTCAATGTAAAAGTACGTGCAGAGTCAGGCGATGGTTTTAATTAGATAAACTAATATTTAACATATCATAGGAATCACAATTGTGAGTGTATGAAAAACCCTGCGTGACGATATGAATTAGATGTTGCCGCAGTTAACATTTATTAGAATTCGGCTTATCTAACGTAGGCTATCATTTATTATGCCCGTACTCTGTCAAACGATTTTAACTTTTTTTTAATTCGAAACTCTTGTTTTAGAGTTTCACCCACAGGCATCGTTACTAGCTCTTGACATCTACGTGCTTCTTTGCACCTGGCGTTTTCCCGCCGGGTTGCGGAGGACTGACTCGGAGGCCGATCGAGAAGGCCGGCGCGTGGTCTAGGACCACCCGGGCCGCCTTATTGGGCTCATAGTCGCAAGGGGCCGGCGTCGGAGCCACCCGCGGCGGCGGCCAACGACCGTGTAAGGAAGCGGCCGGTCCTACTGCCCTTCCTGTTATACACTATGGCATTAGTTTTACAACTAATAACATGATATTTTCCTCGAAACATTATTGAAAATATGATTAATCTATATCTATTCAAAAAAAATTGGTACGTAGCAAATTATAAAAAAAATCTGAATTATTAACTCATTAAATCTGATCATCAACATAGTAGTAGTGCCTAATACCAATAAAATACATTAATCTAAATTAATAGCTATCAAATAAAATCACCATTTAATGCCAGAACACATTAACATTCAAAAAAGGTATCACACGCATATGCAAATTTATAATCATATGTAAATTCATTCATGATACTTTACATACCTATCTTATAATACTCTTATAAATAGAGCATAACACACTTTTCATAGGTATAGACAAACACATTTTCATATTAAATAGTTATTTAATTCAGTGAAGTGTCAATATAATCTTTATTTGAAATTTAAAAAATTGTGTAGTTTTTTATATGAAGTGTACAAAAACATTCTGTCGCTCCTAATGATTAAAAATGCAAAAAACTGATAATTATGACTGTGTCTATTATTATTCTGTGGCTATTCTATAAGCCTTAATTCTTAAGAGCAAATAAAATATTATGAGCTTTATATAATAATGTATATACAACTGGGTAAGCACAGAATTTTAATCTAAATCCCATTTAAAAAAATATTTGTTAAATTGTCTAAAGTTAAACTTACATAATAGTTACAATACCTTAAGAATAACTGTAAAAAACTAGGACGAAGCGCGCACTGACACAAACAAGTTATTTCCCACACACTGAATAATCACACTGAGCTTGTATTGCTACAAGCTAGGTACTCATGCGCAGTGGATACTGAAGCAAGCTAGGGCGGCGACTGAGCGAGTATCGATCAAGCACAGCCACTCTCAGGACCGGGGCACCTACACAAGTGACTCACTGCCGATCACCTTCGCCCGTACGGACTTATTTGGTGACATCAATGCATCTAGACATTCTGGTACGCTCCTCCAATGCCGGTTAACTAATATTGTCCGAATACGAATGCAAACCGGTTAAAAATAAAACCTGAGACCTTACAAGGCTTCGTAAACATATATGTATGCACATATGACATACACCAGGTTAAACGGCCGTTCAATATTTTTTTGTAGTCTTAAAAGGGAGAAACATACCTCAAAAACTTCGACATAATTTGACATAGCATGGAAGACATTCTTTTAAAAAAATATATAAAACAAAATTTTTAGTTTGTTACAAAAATATCCTTGCCAGATCTCGTGATCAAATATCGTCATCATTTCTAAACAAATGCAAATAAGTACATAGTTTTGAGTGTTTTGCCGGAAGTGTAAGTCTTTAAAAGAAAACGAATTGTCTGTAAACCTTGAACGTGGC
This sequence comes from Mecyna flavalis, assembly GCA_949319885.1. Lineage (NCBI taxonomy): Eukaryota > Metazoa > Arthropoda > Insecta > Lepidoptera > Crambidae > Mecyna > Mecyna flavalis. The sequence continues at coordinate 10,791,849 of OX439431.1, read as the reverse complement.
AATTATTTTACCAGATAAACAAGGAAGTACATATAACTATTATTCTCATAAACATATATTATGTTAATGTAAAGGTGCGCGGCGTAGGCGCTATGAAACTGCAGGCATCAAAGCTGCATTAAACACATTAGTAGAGAGAAAATAATAAAGCTACTGCAGGCGACATCGCTTATGTAAATCGGTCTGCAGTCGTCGTGACCCACTTATCCTCAAGTTTTGCAGAATGAATCACAGAATAACGTGAAAACGTTGTTAGTTTTGTCACAACGTTATTTGCGTGTCTTGCTGTTATGCAACGACACGTTGAAATTCAAATTAGGCCTAAAACTGCAGTAAAATAAATTACCGCGATGGTGCATTCACTGAACGAACTTTCTGGAAGCGAACTGTTTAATTGCCAATGGAACGATTTATCGGTTTTGTTCCCAACCACCGGTAATTACCAAGTAATAGACAACTGCCCACGATTCCCATTCCCATTACAGGCGATGCCAAGTAAGTTCGATTAATCGATGTGTCTTCAGCTGTCAAATTAGATACGCTTGAATGGCTCGATGACAGTTTGGTGTGGTCGTGTTTGAGAACCCAAGGATGTTGTTACCGATCTACCTATTATCTATCATACCTCTGCATAATAAAGATTATTCTAGATTTTTCAGTTCTGTATTTATAATACATATTTCTAAAGAATTACTCGTATAGAATAAGCAATGATTGCTTTTTACTATTTATCACCAGTCACCAAAACGATGTGAATATCGTAGGCAGCCAATTTAGACGGTGTAGATTAGTCAGACTAAATTCCGACTACACGTAAACACGCAATATTAAATATTATTATGGACTAATGCTACGATTTTGGGGATCGCTTAGTTTTGGCTAGGGCTTTCTAAAAAGTTTTTCATAATGTGGCTTCTGCTTTTTTTGGTGAAGTTTACGCGTGAGCAGAGTCATTCTAGCTTACCTTTAGCAGTCATTCCTTCTGTATTGTATGAAGCTGGACCGGGTCCAGCCTTTGCACCCCCGGGGACCTCGAGCTTTTGTCCAAATGTGAAGGCTGGCGCTCGCGGCCTACGTGACTCTTGCGGGGGCTTGCCTGCAACATTTTTGATGATACGTCATTTATTTATTTAAATTAAATTATTGATTATATAGGGGCCAGTTTCACCACTGCTAAATAAGTTCCTAATAATTTGTCCGTCAGATAACAAAGACACACACAAAACTAATCTAAGAGACAGCATGTTAATCGACTTGAAGACTTGTATAATGCATGGTAAATAAAACAATTTACAATAATCTTATCCCATTTGAGCATGTTAGGAATTCGACTAAACTGAGTAAACAATATAAGTTCAAATAGTAGGTAAGATACATTTATACGTATAGCCATCATTGATGCAGAAAAACAAAAGCTATCGTCAACGTAGTCTTAATAAATAAATTGTATCTCGAGCACTTACGGAGCTCACCTTGGACAGGGTCAATGTTTTCGCCCACGTACGCCGGGGGCCTATATTTGGTATAGATGGTCCAATCAGCCACTTGCGAGCACAGATGTCGCGTTTTACTAATTTAACACTGAGATGTTACGTTAGATATCGAAGAAATTATGAAGTCACTAAACCAGTACGAATGGAAAAACGTGCTGTCAATTTTAAGGTCAATACGTATTTGATTTATGCCGTTGAATAAAAAGGTGGCGTGGTATTATTTAGCGCGAAATAACATGATGTCACGTTGTATACCAACAAAACGAGCGAGGCCGCGGTTCGCAAACGGACGATAATCTCACAACCTCCGGATGACATCAGCCGACGCGAGACTCGAACATTACGCAGCCGAAACTAAGTCGGTCCACAAATGAAATGACCATTATATAGATGTGCAAATATTATGGCTGAATCGAAAACAACATTGGGGATTTCCAATGTTTACTTGCCTGGGACAGTATTGGCAATGATTGTAATGTTTCCTTTCTGTTTATATTATTATGTACCGAAGTGTTTCTGCTTACAAGGTCAATGTTACACACTAAAGCAAACCGATGTAGTGTCTTCATTTGTTACATGACCTCTTTTGAAGAATCATACCGCATTTCAGCGAAACCTACGGCCGTGGGTGTGCTTTGAGACTGAGGTGTCCCTTTACTTACCCACTAAAGTCTGAACATTCGTTTTCTCTTCATACCCGAAGAGGGACGAACCGTTGTAATTTTCCGGCCAAACTATGACCGAAATTGCGATAATGATATCCATTTAAAAAACATGCAACACTTTAATTCATTAATACAAAATACTTCTAGTAAACAGCTCGCAGCATTTTATTCAAGATAAAAATAAATGGGTTATTCCCCGTGGTCCCTGTGATAGTCCCTGGAAGGGACCACGGGGAATTATTTTCCCCGTGGTCCCTGAATTAAGTATAAGCCAACAAATTTAAAAACGTTACTCTGGATACAGAGAGGCTGGCCGTATTCGTACTTCCATTAAATGCAACGCACACACCCAATGAACCGTCACAGTAACAACTCAACCGGAGACAGTAGCTAGCTATACCTACCTATCATCAACATTGGTTAACGCTAGTTGTCAGGTAATAACAGTAACCACGTATAGTCTCCATCCTGCCTGCCTTGAACCACTCTATAATAATACGTTTAATATATTTGTAGAGAATCCGAGATGGGAACTCTCGCAACACAAAAGTTTGCCTTTTAAACAGCGAGTGAAATAAATAATACAGAAAACCTCCTTTATTAAAAAATAATGAAATAGACGTTCTTCCAAAAATTTGGACAAACATTCACGTGATGTTATTATTGTCTAGATAGATTTGTCATCTGATGACCGCGCTGTCGCGATATACGATTGGGACACCAATTAACTTATTAGATAATGTTTTGGTTGAAACAAAAAAACTCAAATGAACGAATAGTTCAATTGGGTGATGATGCCAGAACAGATGAGGATACAAAGGTATACTGTTAAATCAATATTTAATAACAGGAAGTATGTGTAGAGTAGCTGGAGATGACCTAGCAAACCGGGAAGGCCACTGATGGATGACAGACAGTATTAATTAGCAAAGAGCAAATCCGGGAGCCTCTTGGTGGGCCAGGAGAGTGCATACTACGTGTATATTTATTTTTTTTGTCGTGTCCGTCTGAATGTAAGTTGTAATAATAGTTTTGTTTATCGCAAACTAGTGCTGCGCTGTGCCTAGTTAAATTATAATATCAATTTTCAATTGTATTCTATCCACATCGTATCTCATTTTAAGTGAACTATGTGTTCTTATGGGAATAAATATCTTAAAACCTAGAAAAGCTGATTTTCTCAAAAACAGACTGTGGCGGTCTATAATTAATTATTCCGACATTCAACTAAAATGCTTTCAGAAAATCTAACCATATGTGCAAGAGTGTTCTACAAATTAATATGCATCAAAGTAGCAAATTATACCTATAAGAGTGGGGAGGGATACTACGGCAGGGCCTGGGCTTGAGGCTTCAGCAGCAATGGGACCGCGTCGTTTCGTCGGCGTCCAAGGATTCTGCCGCACTCCCATTGGAGATTCACAGGGATAGATCTTCTTCGGTAAAGATGAGGACGTTCGCACGCGAACGACGCCAGTTGTCCTTCTAGAACTTGGTGTTAAAACCTGTTCAGAATTAATATACATATTTTGTTGATTAGATCTATCACGTGCTATGAACTAAAAAAATAAAAATAGAGTCGTTCATTAGACATTTCATTGCAAAAAAATCGTATAATATATTTTATTTCAAGTATCAAAATGACTTTTTTAGTTTTTTGGTTAAATCCTATAATTGGTATTATATGAATAAAATTTGTTATGTACTTATTGAAATAATAAATTTAAAAAACAACATTAATTCTTAAATGAGCCACGCGTGGTCCAAATTTTTGTTATTATTAATCTCAGAACAAATAATAATTATTTGGTCCGAGTTGGGTCTGAGTTATTAATATTGTTATTTAATCATTGTTCTTTTCTTGTGACAATATACTGTACACCATTGATAGTGTATTTAAAAAAGAGGTAGATACGGCACTAGCGCTCGAAAAATGCTCCGCTCATATTGTGTTAATTGACACAAATCATTTTAGACGCATAATGTCAACGGTTGGTGAAGCACATAGATTTAGTATATCTCGACGGATCAAATTCTAATCGCCGTGCTTCAAAGGATGGCATATCTACCTCTTTTTTAAATACACTATCAATGCTGTACACCAACTGTACACACAATAGTTAATATGAAACGTATTTAAAAAAGTAAAAATATTATGAAACATTACCGATCTAGCGGTACTTATTGTAGATTTTGTATTCATTGTAGAGTCACTCTATAAAATCTAAAATTTTTCAAAATATATGAACGTAAGAAGTGATTAAATATGCATAAAAATCGTTTGTTAAGATCTTATTTCTATAAACTCGCAAAATAATATACGCAAAAACTGAACTTCTTGACAAATTGACATTATTGAAAGAATGACAGCTTCTTATTTTTCGATTTGAAACCAGTGTCATTTTTAAGAATAAGGTTCATCAAACTTAATTTTTTTTTTTTTTATTATTTAAACATTTCATGGTTCAGAACTAACTTGTTTATAAATAACCTTTTATATCACATGAATTAGTAGACTATTATAAATTATGTGTAATAACATTAACTTTTTAAATATTACGACGTCGAATATGTATATAGTTTCACAATATAAATCAAGGATTCCAATACGAAACCACATTTAGTTTGATCAAAATTAATTTATGTCCAACATGTTGTGTTATTTATTAGCATTTGCTTCTTAAGCATAGATATTAATAAAGAGTTCAAGTTCTAGAATTGATTAGTATACTATACCCCGTTTTATTTAGCATTAGAAATTTGGTCACCTAAGAAGCAGTGGTCGTAAACATTTTCTACAAGCAAGTATTGATCAAATATTGATCAAGTATTGATCATATGGTTAAGAGGATTCAAACGATTTATGATACTCTGGATCTAGATATTGATTGTTTGTGACAACATCACCACATCAAACGTCACTAAGGTTCCGTATAGACGGCCTCAGTATTTAAAAAAATATCTAACGAAGAAGATGATGTTGAGTTGAGAGCAAATTTAAGCTATTTGAAATATGTAGTGCATCAGATAAATAAAACAAACGAGATTTAATTTGAAAACTTTATTCATCTTCAGAGGAATCTGAAGAATCAGATTACTCCTACAACGATAGCAAATTTTTCCACAGTATTATCTATTGATGTATCTAAGCGGAGCATCTTTTCTTGCTCTTTAATAACATGCTGGAATTGCTGGATGGATGACATCCAATTACTTGCTGAAATACGACAGAAGGCTTCTGGAACTAACTTTTTTATTGTAGCCATTTTAAAATCTTTATTCCCTCTTATTACAAAAAATACGCTAGAACAGGTTTAAAACTGTACTAACTAGTACAGGTACCAAGTCCGAACTATAATTTAAAACCTTCCTCATTACAAAACAAATACCAACTTAAGAATAATTTACTGGTACTAACTCGTTCAGTGCGTTTCATTTTACAAGACTTTGTTTTATGGCATGTTTTCATCATCATCATTATTCTTTTCAAAAATTGTCTTTCTATACGTAAAATGGAGCAAAATTTTAAAAGTGTTATCGTTTAGACGTTTGAAAGTTAGTCCATTGTAAAACTAGGGGCATCGGCGGACTAACGTGGGTCTAACTTAAGTACCTACTCGAAATGAAGTAAAACCTCGTTTAAATCTTAATTATTTAACGGTACTTAAAAGTCGTAAAGTAGAGCCAAATTGACCCGACACCACACAGAAGATATCCCGTACGTCGTCAGCCATTGTATTAGTAAGTGTAGTTCTGAAACAGTTTAAAAACAACAAGGCGCTGGCGGATGACGGAGTAACAGCGGAGGTTCTGATGGCCGACCGGTCGACGGTCCTGAAAGCTCTTCAGAGGCTATTCGACTCCGTTATTCTCGAGTGTCAAACGCCAACAGCATGGCAGAGGGGCGTCGTGAAGTTGTTCTTCAAAACGGCGATAGGACGCAGCTGAAGAACTACAGACCCATCACACTACTGAGTCATGTTTACAAAAGCCACGCTGCGGCAGGTAACACAAAAGTCCGAGGAATATAATCTACCATTATGCTTAGCGTTTGTGGAATATGAAAAAGCCTTTGATTCTGTCGAGACATGAGCCGTGCTTCGGTCACTCCAAAGGTGCCAAATAGACTACCGATACATACAAGTTAGTGGTCAGTCGCTGTACAAACACGCCACCATGTCAGTCCGCCTCCAGGACCAGAAAACAAAAGCCATTTGGCTCCAGCGTGGTGTGAGGCAGGACGATGTTATATCGCCGAAACTGTTCACTACTCTTTTGGAGTAAGTGTTTAAGCTTCTGGACTGGAGAGACTTGGCATCAATAAATGACGCACCTTCGCTTCGCTGATGATATCGTAGTCATGGCAAGACCTTGGAAGACCTAGGCACAATGCTCAACGATCTCAGTAGTGTCTCAACAAGTTAATGTACACACCCATTTCCACACACACACATACCCACTCAAACGTCCGCGCGCGTTTCGCAAGGTTGTCAGGACAGTCCGCGAGTCACGTGATACGCGCAAAATAAAATCGATAGGAGACGTATGCTAAATAAATGCTTATTACTCAGTAAATAACTCAAATATCGCAAAATGAAAAATACTAATGAAAGGCTTATTAGTTGACGATTTTTAGGCAATAGTTATGTTTGATTTTAACATTATATTCTATTAATGATCTTACAGTGAACTTTAAGAAATGCTAATTTTGTCCTAGTTTTCAATTTAAATATTTTTTTTATTAGATATTTTTGACGTTTACAATATTAAAACAATTTTGGGTTTTAGGTAATTTAATGGCCTTTCATTTGGAACCAAAATCCCATTATAAATCATCTTAAAATATTACAAATAAAATAAAAACTAAAGCTACATGATCTGTGAAATCGAAGTTCACGTATGGTAAATTGTCTAATCCAGAATGAAATATGGAATATTTCAAGAATACTTTCTAATAATAACCAGGCTATAACATTAATAAGTTTTCATATTAAAACATTTAATTACGATATAATATAAGAACTTTTTTAGATCTTCCAATTATTCACTAATAAAAACACAGAGTCACCGACCTATTTTTAATCCAAATTTTTACTTAAAAACTGACTGGAATCGCACATAATGTTATAAAATATGAAAATATGTAAGATTATAAATATTTTGATATACAAAACAATAATATTTTATTACTTACGGCATGATTTCTCGAATAAAATAGCTGGAGTCACTCGCGCACTGATCCACAAAAACAACAAGCAACTTGACAATTTTTTTTTTTTGTAGCCATGAGCCGAAGTTATGTTCCACTTGAAATAAGGTGTGGTACATATCATAGAGCGTCAAAAACCAGCAACACTACAGACTATAAACATCTACAGCGATAAGAAAAAGAAAAAAACAATCGGCGGGCGCGAATTCTTAAAAATGTAACTGTAGTTACACGGACTGTCCTGAGGTATATGGTCTCTGTAACTGTGGTTACAGTGGACGTATGAGTGGATACATGCCCACACGTGCTTAATGCTGTCATCTTTTCCCTTTTTTTGAAAAGAAAAAAGATTGAGACTGAAAACTGTTGAGTTACGTCCATCTGTTTATTGTTTTGTTAATTATAGTCTGGATATTGCAATACAAGCTTATAATACATATATGCTTAGTGCAAAAGCCGCTAGATAATTGTTTCTAAATGTTAAGTGTTCTAGAAATAATTAAATTTATTTTTATTATAAGTGGGTATTAAAATGAAAATGGAAAAGACGAAAATTATTTCGAACTCCCATGTCGTACCCACTCCTGTAAAAGTTGGGAACTCAACACTGGAAGTTGTAGACGAGTACATTTACCTGGGCCAAAAAGTCCAACTTGGTAAATCCAATTTCCAGAAAGAGATCGATTGACGAATCCAAGGTCTATGTCCAACAGTGGACGTCTTTCGGCTGAATTGATGACTTAAAAGTTAAACCGATGATGGAAACGATTTATAATCACTTTCACCAAGTAAGTTTTTCGTATGATTGAATGAACCTGAAGAGGCAAGAAGAGACAAATAGAGCGTAAATAAATTTAATTATAACCGAATTGCTTATTAATATTCATTTAAAAAGGATTCTTAAACAAGCACTTTTACAACTTTCTTAGACAACTTCTAAATCTCGCCGCTAGGGGCGCTTGGTTCTTCTTCGTCAATCTTTGCGTTTCATGTTTACAATCGCTGCTTCTTGAGGTCTTTTAAAGTGCAAACTTTTTACGATGATTAGTTTATTTCTGTTAAATTATTCGTTTTGTTGTACAAATCGAAAATTAAGTATTTAAATATTGAAAATAATAATCAACGATCACAATAATGGCTATAATTATAATCGGAAGTGTGTGAATAAAATAATTTGACATTTTAAAGTTATATTTTCGCTTGACACAAATTTGTGCATATAATAAAATACCTAAATTTCGTTCTTTCTAATGCTAAATAAAATGAAGTAGTCCTCTACAATGACAATAATATAGGGTGTCTCAGTAAGAGTGCACTTTTTAAAATTGCAATAACTTTTTTCATGCAAGTGGCAACTCTATAATTTAATAGGTGTCATCTGTGTTTATTCTGATTATTAATAATGGAGCGCTTTTCGAAAGAACAACGCGTTATAATTGTGAAAACCTTACAAAATGGGGAAAGTTACGCTGAAACCGCTTGCAATCTTCGCCTTATTTTCAGCCGAGAAAGTGCACCTAACGTGCGATTTAACGCCGTGTGATTTTTTTCTTTGGGGTTTTGTGAATTCTTGGGTTTTATGCGAATAAACCCGAAACAATTCCTGAGCTCAAATCGGAAATCCAACGCGTCATCGGTGAGATACAGCCGCATCTCTGTGCAAAAGTCATGGAAATTTCATGAAAAGAGTAATGGCCTGTCATTGGAGCCGTGGGGTAATTTGCCGGATATTTTATTTCATACTTAATCGGAACATGTCTTCTTTACAATACAATCAAAATATCACAACTCTGTCATAACATAAAATACTTGTTTTTAACTCTAAAATGAAAAAGTGCACTCTTACTGAGACACCCTTTATTAATCCGAAAGATTGCGGTAGGGATGGATACATGTTTGCTTTTTTTGATTCTGACTTTAAGCATAATATTTATCCAGTAAAATGATGAAATCTTTAAGACTAGATCATCCACGTTGACGAAGACAATAGCTGGTTTTTGTACATAATGATGATCATGACATCATGACCTTGGATTATTATCTAAGTATCTTTAAAGACATAAAAATAGTAAATACCCATTATGACACAAAGATAATGTAACATGTATGTATGTAGTTTAATGGACTATACCTACATTATTTCTTATGGATATGTACAATCTCAACCAAATGTTTAAAATTATTATTTACCTTGGTACCTACTCTTGACTTTACTTGGTTACTCTTGAGTAAAAACAAAGTTTGTGATTCTTTATTATTCACTGCTTCATTGCCCTCTTCCTAGTTTGTATAATGAGCAATATCTAACTAATAAAACGTGCTATAAAACAAATGTTTCCCTGCTTAGGTTTCATTAAAACTTATGGAAAATTAAATGTTTACAGTGAACCGTAAACGGGACCAGCACAACCAATACGACGCAGTTGTCCTTTTACGGAGGATTTAACTGTTTCGCAAAAAATTAAGCTGACAGATTGTAGAAAGCTGTCCTGCCTTTTTGGATGTCTTCAGTCTTATGACATACTACGAGTACGTTGCGTAGGCGCTGTTGGTGGACATATCATTGACAGTATTTTCTAGTTACATAAACGGATTGAACTGTTTTTAGAGGAACGTAGGAAGCGTAACGGAAGGTGGAATTCAATAATTGTAGATTGCAGCAGGCGACCAAGCAAGAGTCGAGTAGCGAATAGTTTTTATAATATGATTGACTTTTGTATGAATCTCGGTGATATTATACTCCGAAAGAAGGCAAGAGATAGATCAAAATATCTATCAAACTTTTATTTTAGTTTAAAATTTTTTAGGATTTTTTATAGTAACTATTAGAGATGGTTGGAAGGTAATTTAAAAGAATCATTTATATGTATAAATAGTATTTTAGATAAATACTTAACAGCTGAGGAAACCTTCATTGGGATGATGTAATCATGGTTATAAGATCAACGATATTTAAAACCAATATCATAGTATAAAATAATATAGAGATACTTAAAAAATCTGACACCTATTGATCGATTAAGACATCTCCAAAGCTGAGTGTCTGTATAATTCTTGAATTTTATTATTATATTTAATAAAATATGATAATGGAACAGTCAAACTAATAACTATCAAAAACAATATTAAAGTAACGTGACAGGAAAATCTAGACATTATGATTTTAATTATCCTTCCGATGCGATCGTTTAATAAAACTAGTTCTAATATTTCATTTGAGGGCCATAAAACAGATATTTTATTAGCAGCATACATTTTAGTGGTGGCGATGTAACTAAAACATTTGTGCCCATTTAGGTGACCTCGATAGCTAATAAAGCAAGCCTGACTTCCACCCCTTGTTTGAATCACAAAAACCCCAACCCGAAGGACACTTAAAATCAATAAGATTAAACTTTTAAAGGTGAAACCGTTTTCTTTCACCAAGTGCATGGCATGCGACAAAACTTGCAAACTTTCTAAGTTCTAAAAAAGTTTTTGGATAAACCCTAATACGCTGCCAAGACCGATTTCACCATTCCCAAGTTAGGTTTTACAATAAAATATTGTTTTAAAGTAAGTTTAAATAGGTATAGGAAAAATATAGGACCAAAGCGTGTTCGATAATAAAAAACACATACATACAAAGAAACTTACTTGAAACATTAGATTAAATATGACCAAAATAGAGTCAAAATCCTATAAAGTCTGTGCGTATATGTAGGTATTGTCATGATTAGCATCTTAATGATTTTGAATACTATTCTCATCCAATTTCATATTTGTATACATTCGCCTTATTAGGAATTAGATGCTAACTACAGTGTTGACTGCAAAAATAACCATGACGTAATGTATCTCTACGTCTCATGACCACTAGTTTACGGTGTTTGGTGCATAATAAAAGTACGCTTCGTTTCTGTCGCCCATGGCAAGACTAGTTAGGTACTTGTTACTCATTGATAGCCGCCCTCACTCATCGCCCACGGCGCAAATGACGGAAAGTGATTTATGATTCGCACCTATAACTATCTGCCTACACGCGTTTTATGTTCCTTGTTTAGAAGGAAGAGAAAATACCTAACCACGCGGAATATGCCGCTTAAATAAAACCCTGAATTTTGATAGTGTGCTAAACGAATAATTATGAAGTTGTTGTATGTTTGTTATTACAACCTCAACTAACAACAACATACATACAACTACAACTACAACATACAACTAACATTTCCTATTAGAAATGTTAGTTGTTGTCTAAAAATAAATGTGACAAAAAATCTATAGCAATCTTAAAATATTAATGTTTATTTTCTTTACGAAAAGTGATAAAGCTACTTTGTAAGGGGAACAAGAAATAAACTCTATATTCGGAATGAAACATGAATTCACTTTTTATAAATAGCTAAACGGTAACCTAAATTAGAAATAAAACTCAGTAGGTACTAAATTTCGTTTCTAATTATACAGTTTTGGTAAGATAATAGGTACTAGTACTTTTTATTAATTATGAATACCTACCAAACAAACAAAGCAATTCGTTTGGAAAGTGGAAAACAACATTAAAAGCTAAACAAAGACAATTTATTCAAATAACAATCAATCTTATTACGTAGTAATATTAAGTTTTACAACATGATCTGAAGCGCACTTTCAGCATGCTCTACGTAAATGCAACCTAATAGAACTTGTGCACAATGACCTGTAATTCAGGGGGATTTGTAACTTTGACACAATACAAAGTTTTCAATCTTCACAAGGAAAAGTATTACTAACCTACTCCCCATCCATTCATCTATTAAAAACAACAATGGTTGTCTATCGATATCAATGCAAGCTATGTATGTATGTAAATATACAAAAATGTTACACGGAGAACGAGTCGCCGATAAAAAGAAAAGCTTATTCAGTGCCAGGTGGTGCTGTCGCTGTCGTCGTGAAAAATGAATAAATTCCTATCTGGGCCAGTCGCCTTGCGTTCCGAATCTTCGCGAATAGTCTATATCGAACTACTTTTTCATTGAGTGTACGCACTTTTATTTTTTATTAACCTATATGACCTTGGCTAAAGTTATATCAAATTGTATACTTAACTTGTATACTTAACTTGTATACCTATTGTATACTTAATTATAAAGTTCTGGTGCAAATATGAATTGTTATTTATATTATTACTAACTATGTAAAACGATATCACTATGACAGTATTTTTACTTATAGGCTTTAGTTAATAAATACCTAGCTTATGATTAGAATGCCAAAAAATTACAATATGTGATCGAAAGCATACCGTATGGCAGTGAACAATCGGTTGTTCAACAAAATTATGATTATTATAATATACATAATTTGACAAATTAGAGACAACACAAATCGCTTCATTTAGGGATTATGGGCCAGTGCCATTGAACTGTATATTTTCAATCCTCCAAGCTCTATTTCATTACAATAATAGAATTCATAACTTTTATTGACCATTGTATCAGCGATCACTGACTCCTAATTATGTCAACGCTTGCCTTTTATGCGCATGTGTACAGTCAACAGCACATCACGGTATACACTTGCAGTTCGATAATAGCGCTTATGCACCCGACATAAGAGCGGTACAAAGTCCAAAGTGTTACGTCTGACGTGCTGTTGACTGTACAATGGGTTTGTATTTAAATAAATTCATTCTTGCCTTTATTATAATGTCGAAGTCATCATATTAACTTCTTATCTCATTAGAAGAAACATAATATGTTTCTTTCAAATATCTACTATAACACTGAACGCTGCTATCAAAGATCCTTCAATAAAGTACTACTTATCGTTAGATATCTTTTAATAGAAGCCTGTATTGATTAACAATGAATAAAGATTATTATAGCTAATGCAAGATCGCTATATACAGTTATAATCTCAGGTAATACACCTTAGGTTATAAATGTCAGTTATCTGAGAACTGGTGTTCAATTGAGCTCATTTAGTGATAACCCTCGCAAGTCGCGAGATGCAGTCATCGACCAATATGGACTGAATACATTTCATGGCTGCACGATGCAGGAACTATCGGAACTATAAATATTAAGGTCATTACCGAATGGCAGATTTTTATTCTTTATTTTCATAGCCTTTAACCCTTTCCCCGCCACGCTTTTTTCCGAAAATGGTGCCCCACACGCCACGACCATTAAAAAAAAAATTCCAAAAAAATATTAGGTTATACTCAACTCATTCAGGCAAGTAAAAATACAACGTTTCTTGATCATGTTTTTTTGTCTGATATATCAGACATTGGCGTGGTGGGCACGAAAATGGTTTGTCTGATATATCAGACATTGGCGTTGAAAAGGTTAAATACTTCCATAATTGATTGAGCATCTCGAAATATAAAATTTTCCTTCCTCTTTAAATCAAATGTCTGACTCTATCAATTAATATTTCTGAATTTACATTAAAATTGCAAAACTCCTTCGTATACGAAAGTTTTTGTTGCTCAAAAACTATTGAGGAAATAATTGTTATTATGCTAAACATTAGAAAGAAACCAAACTGAAAGAGTACTAGAAGGATTCTATATACTCGATCAGCTCTTTGCTTAAAGAATTCCTTGGTTGATTGACAGTATCGATCTATCGACATACATAATATTTTTGTATCTGGCTGTATTTTATAAGATTGTAAAGTTTTTTGCAATGAGTAACCATAAAAACATTTTTAAATCACAATGACTATGGCTATGATTGGAGTCATTAAACATGGATAAAAGCATCTCACGGTCTCACGCGCAAACTATTCAGTTAAGAAAAAAATGATATTAGAAACCTCATTATCATTTTTAAAGACCTATCCATAGATACCCCACACGTAAGGGTTTGATGTTTTTTTTTGAGTTTTAGTTCTAAGTATGGGGAGTCTCCAATTGTTTTTTTTTTTATTTTTGTATAAAAATCTTAATGCGGTTCACAGAATACATCTACTTACCAAGTTTCAACAGTTTAGTTCTTATAGTTTCGCTAAAAAGTGGCTGTGCCATACGGACTGACGGACAGACAGTAGACAGACAGACAGAAAGACATGACGAATCGTTAAGGGTTCCGTTTTTTACTATTTGGCTACGGAACCCTAAAAAAGCAAGCAACGACATATCAGTTCTAACTTCTTTGTAATTTAATGAATTCGTCGCAGTACATAGTTGAAATCACATATAATTTTGTAATTTTACTAATTCTTGTTATATTGAGTGCCAAGAATTAGAAAAGAGAAAAGAAGGAGTTCGTGCCTCCGGCACTCTTCTTGTTAAGCCAGCGAAGCGTAATGTTTTGCAAGACTAATTGATTGAGACTATTGAGATTGAGAGGATGTTACTTACTTCCCCGATTGAGCCGGTCCATTTCGACTGATGGACAGGAACTGTCTGCAGCTAAAGCTAGCCACAGAGCAAAATCAAAAAGAGTTGTCATAATATGAAGCCATTGGAAGGGGTAGCGCGGGCGTACGCAGTGTCACTGCCAAATATTAAAAAAAATACAAATGACGTCGAGATTATGAAGATATGTAGATTCTAAGTATGTATGTAGATTACATTGCATAGACCAATTTTATTACTCCACTTTGTATTCGCTTTGTGGCTCTACCATACTACTTACTATAAATAATTCACGAAATTATAGTTAATAAAAAAACGAATTAATTAAAAACAGACCATCAGCAAATTTATCATCGACTGTATTAGTATCGTCTTCTGGTATGTCAACTTTTTTAATTTAAGTAAAAAACCGATGAGAACACCTATCAAGAATTCCGCGCAACTTACTCGTCACGTTTCACTAAACCCAGCAATGACGTAAATGTTTATTGGTTGCAACACAAGAATTCTGATGCCTTTGAGCCTTGTTGGAAAGTGATGTCACAGCTACGAGTAAGTACAATAAAATGGAAGAAAAGTGTAGATGTGATAAGTTCCTAATAATTTATCTGTCAGTTAATGTGTCCAGATCTCTTTATTTTAAATTGACAAAAGGGACAGCATCTGTGATATCGAATTCTGATGCCTATCTCCTATGTCGCTTATCCTTTCAATGTTGAAAAAAAACACTACAAAAGTCAGAAAGAAGCTGAAATTAAGTCATTTCAATGCAGACCGCAATCAAAATTAGATTATTATCAACTTATATATTTAAATTAACTTAAATTGTCTTTGGGGTTAATTTAACGAACGTAAATTGCTTTTTGATTGCCTGAATACATTTTGACTGATTGTAATTAGTTATTATTAGTGATGATAAAACAATGGAATCCTGTATGCTATCATCACTTATTATCTAATGCAATACAATTATAAAGTAATTGATCTTGTTTGATAATACCTATCCGCAATCCTAATGCATTAGTTTACATATAAAGTTTTGACATATAAAAAATCTGGTAAGAATAAAGTTGGTAGAAGTAGTAAGAAGAAAATGTTCAAAAATCCTACTGCCTGGTATGGTTGGTATATCGGAACTGGGCCGAAGTTTTGAATCCAGTATGGAAAGGAATTGATACTGATCCATAATTGCTTTTTGTATAATTTCAAATCCTGATCGTCGTCACGAAATACAGTGTGCCATCATAGTCCTTAAATGCCTAAACACTAGACACTTCTTAGACCTATATTTTACACATAATATACAAATAATGATAAAAACGTGTAAATAGACGGACATAGGAGAACGCAGACCTTTGAATAACTTCCATGTAAATAAAAATGTATCATGTCATTCATCAGGATTTAAACTAAGGACATTAATTTTTAATATAAATATAACTTACCTAATGGAGCTGCTCTGCCGAGCTTCGTTCGTTAAATGAGATTCGTATAGGTGTAGAAAGTTCGTTAGTATTCAGCCTTGTGTTAGAACTGATGTTTGTTTATTTACATTATCAAAGGTGACTCTCGATCAGCCGTGGCTGTCGTCGGGTTATCGCGCGGTCGTTTCTCGCGGTGCACTGCGGTCGAATGTACCCGCGTTCTGCGGTGCCGACTGTACTCCGCGATGGCGCGTGGGTGCTTCCCGCCAAAACCGGTTGCCTTGGTTACGCGTCAAGGAAACACGTCAAACTTGGTTGGCGCTCCATTTCATGGAAAGTTTTTCTTTGCATTTTCCAAAATCATAACTTTTTGCTCACCTAATACCTACTTATTTTAACTGATTTTAACGACCAGTGAAAAAATATATACCTATTTCACTAACTTTTTATGCTTTGTGCCTAATTTAGAACTAAGTACTTTTGAAACTAAGGCAAACGAAACATCACAACAGATAGGTAGGTAAATGACTGAAAAACTATCTAAAACTATTCAGACATTTTTTTAACTCTGCTGCGTTTCTCGCATTTCAGTATTGTAGAGCTGGCAGCGATTGACACACACGACAATTTCGAGGAACTGTTGACCCTTTCACAACTCGTAAGTTATGTAACCTAAGATGTAATTTAACACATTTATTAAAGCACCTACGCAGTACGATCAACGGCACATCACGGTAAACACTTACAGTTCGATGATAGCACTTATGCCCCCGACATAAAAGTGGTACAAAGTCCAAAGTGTATAGTCTAACGTGATTTTGACTGTACCTAAGCAGAGATTTAAATTTAAATGTCTGTACCTAAGTATATGTTGTTTTTAAATTAGCTCAAACGGTTATTGATGTCTCTATTAGCGTTCAGAGCGTTTTGGCACATTCAGAATTCTGAATACTTTTTTAGGTAAAACTCTTTAGACAATGAAAAAATTTACAAATGAGTGTTATGGTACACATTAGAGCACTAAACTTAACAATATTAAGCTAAACAATATATAAGTACATACTACTTGATTTGTGATTAGTCTCTTCCGAGCTCTGGCCCCTTATCATCTATTTGCACTAAAACAACAAACAGATACAGATCAATCGCATATTCGCATATTTAAGTTGAATACATGTAGGTTCATACTTATGCACAACACAATGTAGGTACAGTTGACAGTAGTTATTTATTATTAAAGACAAATTATAATTATGTACTTGTTAGATCAGATTCTGTAGTAGCAAATAAGGATTGCAAAACCTGTCTGGCAAGTGTTTTGATGCCCACGTTGTAAGGTCAAATGAAGATACCTCTAAGAATACAATACAACAGTAGAGGTATTCATATGCAAAATAGATATCTACATTATTCGAGATTTACTTAACACTAACCCATGAATATACATTTTTCTGTTTGGTGATGGGTTTTATTTAACGTACATACCTACACCAAAATTAGGATTTGATCTTTACATATAATAATAAATTAGAAACGTTAGCCTCACACTAATTTTTTAAGTATTTTGTAAAAAACGAGTAAAATCCTTAATTAAGTACTTAGGATTTTACTCGCCAGACAAGTTTTCCCTTCAGTATTTTTTTTTATATGAAATACCAATAGTCGCTTATCCTCTATTCCAGGCTTTTCCTTAGTATAATCGCGGCATCTAATCAACATTCCGTGATCTTTTTCAAAACAAACTTTTTCTTTCTTATTGTCGATGTCGTTCAACTTGGCATTAGCGTGTCTCATCCAATTTCAAACTGTAGCATAATGAGAGAACTATTGAATCTCTCTTGTGACCTTTAAGCTGGGATTGGAATAAAGTTGGCATTTATGTTTTACATGCACATTGGGCAAGTATTTGCCCGTGATTTGCCCATATTACAAGAAAATGAGAAGCTCTATTGTTTCAACTTCTTTTTTGGTTTTTTATGCCTAATTAATATTATATTTTTATAAAAAAAGAAGCTAAGGAGGTTGTGTGACATCTGATGGTAAATGATCACTCCCTGTGAGTAAAATTTTTCTATGTCACTAACGCCCATACGAGAGAGCATGTTAAGATAAACTTGAATAAAAATTCGGAGGGAATGGGAAGGAGTGGGTTCATGCCTTTGTCTAATTGTCTCTCTCACTTTCCAAACGAAGCGCAATTAAAACAAAGCTTACAATCTTACACTAACGTCGGTATTCTGTGGTAGGGTGGAACTTCGAGCCAAGCCATATCGACTGACAGATCGGAACTGTAACGTCTCCAGAATCGCTCTACTCTACAAACAAAATTTTAATATCTGGTCTCTCATTAGTAATTCGTCTCTAGCTTGTTATGTTCTTACTTCGCATTTTTTGCTTTCATTGTCAACAATAAAAACGACTAAGTCGCCATTGGCTTGATCAGATCCAGTCTTCCTCACTTTACATAATGCTAATTAGTATTAACAAAAAGTAGTGTATTTTGTAGTTCATAGTCGTGTGTACCTTCCACACATCCACCTACGGTTCGTTTCAATTCAACCACTTCCGCCTTCGCAAATCTCAAACTTGCTAATACTCAATAAGGATAACAATGGCCAATCAATGAGCAGGTTTGCAAACTAATTTAGATTTCGCATACGCTTGACACAAAATCGCGTAAAATACTAATTACACAGTCAGATCCCAAGCCTGCAAGGTGTTACCGATTTATAAGTTACCTCCAACATTACTAAGTAATACATATACCCTGTTGCAGAAAGCTCCATTAAAGTTAATGCTTCATTAAATCTAATGCTGTCACTTTTCGTTGTCATGAAATAAAAAGTGACAGCAATAGCTTTAATGACACATTAACTTTAATGGACGTTTCTGCAACTGAGTGTTAGTCCCTATTACGCCAATTATCTTAATGGGTAGCAGGATCTGAAAATATTTGTCTAATGTTGTAATGTAACCACGAGACACTGCTGTTATTGCAAGAGTTGTGAGAACCTGCAAAGTCACATATCTACGAGTAAAAGAAATGCAGATGTTTATGAAAACTTGAATCAAACATTTATTAACCAAAAATACAATAATAATCAATTTCATAAAAAAGTTCTAATTTTCATTATCAGCATATTAAGGTTTATTATATGTAAATAGGTACGTATATGTACATACATATTTTAAAAGTTTTTAATTAAAAATTGTTATTCATTGCGCTTGCGCAACATGTGCTTCTCTATCGATGCGACATAATAGGTATAAGTAACAATTGGGTCAAATGTCGAGCATCTCTTCCATCCTGATGGAGTATGGAACGTCGTGGACCGAGGTCCAGTTGACTGTGTTGGAGCGGGAGATGACGTCATCCACCATCTGCTCCCGGAACTCCTGCCAACGCCGAGCTGCTACGAACTCCTTGAATAGCTGCTTCTTTGTCGGAATCTGAAAGAATTTGTAGACACCCTTGACGAATCCTTAATTAAAATTACCAAGGTATCTACAGTTGGCAGCACATCAACCTACCCTGTCAAATTCCTACAACCCAGAGTAAGAGACCCGCAGACAAGAGGATGTGACTTAGTTAAATTGAGTGGGATTTTTCGATTGTATGTAATTATTCTGTATTAATTGGTTCGTTTACATTGGTTTAATATATACGTTTTAAAAACATGGAAAACAGGATTTTCCAGCGAACTTGATATATTTTATAGGTATACGAGTACACGCTTATGTCACATGTGCGAATTTCTGTGTGTACTGTATAAACAGACAATTTTTTTAGATATTTGGTCAACTAAACATTACATTATTTAACATTAACAATACTAAAATATGTTTTGGATGTGCCAAAAAAATGGTATTGTTTTGTTACACAGGTGTTTAACTTTATGCGCTTAACTGGGTACAGGTCGGTTAACTAAAGCTGGCCCGTTCACGGTACTCAAGGGCGTCGCCAAGGGGGGGCAGGGGGGGGCAGCTGCCCCCACCTAGAGATCCAATGTAGCTAGCCGCCATAGATTAAATAAATAAAATATACTTCTATGCTAGCCGCAAAGCGACCAATGTGCGAGCAATTGACTTCCTTACCTATTGATAAATTCCGCATCGCATGACAAAACTAAAATGAATCACAAGGAATATTGTAGAAAATATTGAAATATTCAAAATAACATTAAGATTTTGAGATCCGTTTTTAAAATCGCCGCCATTTTCATCACGGCTATATCAGATTCAATAAGCAGCCCCAAAGGAAGTGGACGTGGCAGAGCAGAGCCCCGACACTATGAAGGAAAACGAGATCGATTTCATCTTGGCGGACAGGCGGCAAATATTTAGAGATGTCTCCGTGATCAACAGGTTTAATACTGGCAGCGATCACAGACTTGTCCGAGGCACTTTGAATATCGACTTTTGAACGCGTCCGTTTGATGAAGTCTTGACTTCGGCCACTCTGCTCCAATCCATGATAGGATCGCAAACATTTCAGTCGAACCTGGAGAACCAATTTGCTGCCTTGGAAACCACAATTGACGTTGACCGAAACCTTTAAAATGTGGTTCGAATCCTCAGGCAGGAAGGTAGGAGATTTTACAACATACGGCGCAAAGGCAGGAACTCGAAACTTTCCGCAGGGACTTTAGGGCTAATGGAGGCACCGAGGCAATGCAACGACGTGAAGACGCACCCGCCACTTCGCCCGGAAAAAGAGCTCTTAACCGGGAGGTAAATAAACGTGTGCGTTACGACCTCCAGTGCTGTAATACTCTTTCGTTCGAAAGAGTTATAGAGAAAATCAGGGATCTAAGGTGTTCGTTCAATGTAACGAAAGAAGCGAGGGAGCTCCAAAACTTGATGCTGTCCTGTTTGAAGGGAGAACTCCAAAAGCGTGGAGTAGGAGTGTGGTCGTCCTGTTCTTCAAAAAGAGCGACAAAAGCCTGCTGAAGAACTATCGACCCATTTCCCTTCTTAGCTACGTCTATAAGCTATTCTCAAGAGTGATCACGAACCGTCTTGTGCGAAGATTCGACGAGTTCCAACCACCGGAACAGGCTGGGTTTCGGAGCGGATACGGCACCATAGACCACATCCACACTATGCGGCAGATTATACAGAAGACCGAAGAGTATAATCAGCCCCTGTGTCTAGCATTTGTGGACTATGAGAAGGCCTTCGACTCGGTAGAAATCTGGTCCGTTCTGGAGTCCCTGCAACGTTGACAAGTAGACTAAGGATATATCCAAGTGATGAGATGTCTATACAAAGCAGTCACCATGTCTGTCCAAGTACAAAAACAGCAGACAAATCCTATACCATTGCATCGAGGAATGAGACAAGTGGACGTGATCTCCCCGAAACTGTTCACAAATGCAATGGAGGATATGTTTAAGATGCTGAACTGGAAAGAACGTGGCATCATAAATGGCCAATACATCTCTCACTTGCGATTTGCAGATGACATCGTCATAACGGCGGAGACGCTGCAGAACCTACAACAGATGCTGAATGACCTGGCTGATTCTTGTTTACGCATCGGCCTACGGATGAACTTGGAAAAAACCAAGGTCATGTCAATGAACATGTTCGACCGGAACCGATTGCGATTCAGGACGATTCCTTGAAGTTGTTCAAAAATATGTGTACCTTGGGCAGTCGTTGCAGTTGGGTCGAAACAACTTTGAGGACAAGGTGAATAGAAGAATTCAGTTGGGATGGGCAGCGTTTGGGAAACTACGTCGAGTCTTCTCATCGCCGATCCCACAATATGCCTAAAGATGAAAGTCTTCAATCAGTGCGTCCTACCCGTCATGTTATACGGAGCCGAAACGTGGACACTTGCGGCACGAATAGTCCACAAGTTTAAAACCGCTCAGCGGGCTATGGAAAGAGCCATGCTCGGCGTTTTTCTGCGGGATCGCATCCGAAATGAGGTTACTCGGCAGAAACCCAAAGTCACCGACATAGCCCGCCGGATCAGCCAGCTGCTGAAGTGGCAGTGGGCTGGCTATATCAACCGTAGAACCGATAACCGTTGGGGTAAATGGGTTCTAGAGTGAAGACCGCGTCTCGGTAAGCGTAGTGTAGGACGCCCTCAGGCCAGGTGGAGCGATGATCTGCGCAAGATGGCTGGCAGGAGCTGGATGTGACTAGCCGAGGATCGATCAGCGTGGCGAGCATTTGGAGAGGCATAATTATGTCCAGTAGTGGACTGTTACAGGCTGATGATGATGGATGATGGATAATTATTAATGTGATTTGCTATACTTACCATAACAGGGTCTTGCAATATTTATAGAATAGTACTAAGTGTTAGGCTAGCTTAAGGCTCTGTGTACCTATAAATTTACAAGTGCAATAATTGGTAAATAAATAAATAAATAATATTATGGCCCCATTATAACCGAGAGGTTGGTAAGGCCATGGGTGGTGGTGGGATTTGCCCCCCCCCTTAGCCATAAGCTGGCGACGCCCTTGACGGTACTCACACTAGTATAAAATTTGAAAATAGAACAACATCTTTGTAAACAGTAGCAAAAGCAAAACAATAACCTTCACCCTTGTACTCATAAGATTGACCGCGCGCGAGAGGGTCAGAGAGACTTTTCATGATATGCATTCAGTGCGACGTCACGCCACGCGCTTATTCACTCATAAATCATAATTAGCTGTGTTATACTTGAATTTAGTGAGCGGGTAATGTCTCATGGGAGTAAAATCCAGATCTAGTTTCAGGTTACAGATAAAAGGGGGATGGTGCGGATCCATTGGTAATAGTGCTTTACAAGGAAGGATAGTAATGTCTTGATTGGAAATAAACAGGTCAAGAATGCGATTATTGTTGTTTTTTATAAAGTTATATTGTAATGAGTTCGTTAACGATAGGAAGTCTAAAACATCATCACATATAGTATCGGAACTAGTGCCTATCATTCCGCTGTCACTAACGTTACTATGTATCCATTCTATGTTCGGCAAGTTATAATCACCCACAACGTATGGCTGTAGTTAGAAATATTAAATACAACTTACTCACAAATAAGTTAGTCAGTGACCTTGAAACCAAAGGGTCTAAGATCAGAAGAGGCTCCAGTGTGGCAGCACATTAAGCGATGCTTACTGAAGTATCCCTCTACGTAATAACCGCCGGTTCTGCTTAACATCAGGTGGGTGGGCTGCTTGCCTTTCCTTCGGATATAGCATTTATAAAAGCAGCGTTGATGAGAAGCAGCCATCATTATGAATATATAATAAACGAGTATTTCCTTGAGATTATAAAACCTTTTTCTCCAGATAATGTTGAATGCGAGTCCAAATGTTGGCGGTGTTGCGCTGTAGCAACCATATTTTCGGCAAGAGCATGCAGTCCACCGGTGTCAAGGCAACGATTCTTCGATCCCGCATGTTTTCTCCAAACCCAAAACTAGAACCGGGATTCAGTTGGCATACCTGGGAATTATAATTATTATAATAACTACTAAACTACCATATTTCGGACTTGAGGCCTATACATTCCATTTCCATTTTTTTTATAGTTGACATACTAGATAAAGTCTAATTTAACCATTTTTTCCAAATGTAACTAAAACAACGTCTAGTTGAACTATTGGTGAAGTTTCTTGGGGTCCTAGGTTCAATACCAGGGACGAGCTAAATTTATGACGGTTTCAAATAATTTATTGTAGCGATGACTTGATTTCAATGGTAGACGCTTTTGACCTGCAGTCGGACATCAATAGGCAGATACTTTCCTTTATCATCAAAATAATGCTTACCTACTTTTACGATAATAATAGCAAACCTGCATAAAGTATGTTTTAAGATTAGGCGGTCGCTCAGGAATTTCTGGTATCACACTTAACCTGTAAAGAAGACGTTTTACTAAAATTACTTAATGAATATATTATGCTTTTACATCTTACAGTTCGTAGGTAAGTAAAACACCCTTCTGATGCTCTAATACCACGCATACATGGTGAGCTGAGTGAGGGAGAGTGAGAAAATGTAGGCTAAGACGTTTTATATAATATAGTAAAATAAGACAATTAGATTAACCTGATAGAAGGTCGACCTTCGCCTGTAGGTTCAAATAGTACTTGTGATTTTGAGCCAGATGGGGCAAGGCCCTCTCCATTCGTTTCACTGTTCTCACTATTTCTTTTGCTGTCAGCTTCATTGGCTAGTATTGTAATGCTGTCGCGGTCAGCGCTTGAAGATTTCTTCTGTTTGAGGATACTAGCACTTTTCGGTATGTCCTTCTTTGATTGTGCACCGTCGACTGTTGACGGGCTTCCCTGTTCACCTACATTTGATGTGCGTGACTCGTTACTATCCTTATTCAAATTTTTGTAAGCGCCGAAGTATTTGGTATCGAAATCTTGTTCGCTTTCTTCTTTTGGAACCTACAAAATATGTCGTAAAAGTTTTTAATTTTTTTTACTGGTTTTTAACTTTTTTTTAGTCGTACTAGGTAATAATAACATTTACAAAATACTTACGTATGGGTCATAGAGACTGTAATAGTTCTTACCCAAACGGGTGGTAACGACCACTTGAATGGTCTCAATCATCTGACAACGACCTGATAGGATAAAGTAGACGAAATTGGCAACACCTACGCCGTCGCCGAGGAGTGTATCATTTATCTCGTAAGATTTCATTTTTGCTACAATACAACCTTCTCGTCTGGCGACCTGACAATTAAAGAACACTTAATAATATTATACCAGAACTTATTCTTGCTAACAAACACTGCCGCGGCCCTCAGAGGAGTAGGACAAAACACGATCTTGTGGTAATCAGTGCTTACCGATCGATCCTTCGAGAAAAACGTAAAGAACTTTTTATGTAATATCTTCTCACCACCCAGAAACACTCCTCTTTCTTTCTTTCCATGTTTGCAACCCGCAGTTTGCAAAGAACTGAGAGTGACTGAGGAAAGACTATTCAATAGAAAACAATCCAAAATTTGTTTCCACACATTCTTACAGTAATGAGGAAACGACTATAGTGGCGATAATTTCTTTTTACAAGACGCAAGAAATTTAATTTAATTTCTTTTTAGTTCCTCGGCATTTCTACTTCTGGGCATTCTTACCTATATTAAACTCTAAATATTTATATATCACGTTATTATTTAAATTCTGTATTCTGATTTCTGCAACTTTAATTGTAGAATTACCTCGTCCAGAGCATCAAAATAAGTGAAAGCTGACATTGCCTCTCGTACTTCATCCCACTGTTTCTGAATAGAGGCTTGGAGAACATTTTTAAAGTCTTCTTTCATCAAAGCCAATAATTCACAGTGACCTAGTGAACAAAGCACAGCTGACACTTCTGACGATGACGGAATGCTTACTGGCAAGTCTTGTAAATATTTATATTAGTTACCAAGCCTGCCAAGCCTTGCAGTTTGATCGATCAAGGAAAATCAAAACCACCCTATTCTAGGTCAATGTCTGTTCTGTTCGAATATCTTGCTAAGGTATAAGCAAGCGTTGTTTAATCGAATTTCAACTCCTATTAAATTGTAATTTTTATTATTTTAATATACAAATTGCTTATCAAGACGTGATGCATATTTTGTTATTTAGTTAATTACTATCCTTTTCTACATAGTGAGCATCACAGAACAAGAAAATTTTCTCTGAGCATGAATGGAGCTCAGATATGTGTGACGGTTCAGATCTTCGTGCACTAGTATTAGACCTTATGGAGACATTTTATCAGGTTTTTCCATGAGTAGTGGCAATAGACAAAATGGATGGATGGAGGCAAAAGTTTAAGGTCGCGATGTATGCAATTCCTATGGCCATAATTTATGATACCTATATAAATTTGGGAAGGGTGAGTTTTTAAGCCTACTTTTAAAGTAGGTAAGTACATAGCTAATCATGACTAAAACTCATAATAACCCGTAGTAGTGACCGTAGCAGTCCTTGGAATGTTATGCAAGAGAGAGACTTCCCCGAACATGTCTCCAGCATGCATGACGCCGATGTCGACAGACACAAACTTGGACAACAGCTCGTCGTATACCATTTGACTGACCACAACGTCTCCGGTCACTATGAAGTACATAGCGTGAGCTTCGTGGTGCTGGCGAACTATGACGCGTCCTGGGCTGTAGTACTTGAAATATGTCACGGCTGCCAGTTTCTTTTTTACATGCTGTAGAAATAAAGACGATGGATAGAAAAAAAATGGTGAAATCATTTGCTTGAATGTAGATACTCGTAACACTAATTTCGATAAATACCTAAGGAATGAGTGCGACCTAAAATTAGGTAGCTTTGCTTTATAAGATTGCCAAAAAGGGTTGATAACGAGCAGGAACCAGCAATGTTATTTAAAATCGATAGCATAGCGAACTTACATTTGGATACCGCTTAAAACATTTCAAACCACCAATAATGCGGAAAATATACTTTTTCTCTTGGTCAGTACGTTCTTGAGCAGGTTTATTTAGAAGTGCTTTGTCCTGTAAGAAATTCCATTATTATACCTTTAGACTTTACAAATAAACATATTTTATTTCGTAGCAAGAAATATTACATATTGTTCACCAATTACTGCAAAAAAGCATTAAAAAAACTCGATTGAAGAAATGTACACTCTTCACATCGTTTTATAACAGTACCTACTTTGCAAAGTACCTAGGTACTGTTATAAAACGATCCTTTCAATAGCGGAATCTAAAGCAAAAGTCAGCCATGTTTCAATGCGATATCACCACATGTTTACTTACAGAATCATTGATTCGTTTCTGTCTCTGTAACATAGACAATGTCGTAATAAAATCTCAATATTATCTAACGTTAATGTTCAACAGCTGTTTCTTCTTAGTCTTCCCCCGCACAGCCTGCTCCACGCGGCGCTTCACGTCGTCGCCTTCGTAGTGATCCACTGCCTCCATCAGCCAGTAGGTGTTCGCCATCACGAGACGTCCAAGAGCACGGAACAGGCATTTCGCCCGGAACTTGCGTTTCATTTGCTCCTCGGGATCCTAGCAAGAAAAAAGTTTTTTTATTTCAGTTTAGCTTTAGCTTAAATTCGCACTACATAATTATTTATTAGCTTAGTTTAAATAGATATAAATAATTTACATTAAGTCCTTTATTACAAAACAAAATAACATTGCCTATATATTTATTATAAATTTAAGTTTAGTAACTATGGATGTTTTATGTGGCTATGGCATTATAATGTAAGTACAGGTACCGGCAAACTTCTTGAATATCGGGTGGGGATTGCGCAGAACACGAATTTTGACACGCCTGCGCGCTATTGGTCAGAAGCATACTTCTGACCAATAGAGCGCGGGCGTCGCGCGCGTGGTCACGCGCAAGTGCACATGCGCGAACTTTCCCCCTCTCCGTCGACCGATGTTCAACAAGTTTGCCGATACCTGTACTTATACAATTATGAAGTGATAAGTTCTCAAATACCAAGTCCGACAGGTAGATGCGCATCAAAATTTTATAGTAACTCAACTCAATACATACCAGTTCCTTTTTTGGTGCACCACCGCGACCAGCCATTGTTGAATTCTTTATTGATCAAAATTAAAGCCTTCAAGACAACCTTTTAATTAAACACTTAGCAGATACGCTTTAGAAGTAAGTATCCTATCACTTTCTCTACAAAAATGGAAAAAAAAGATCTAAAATACAGACTGACAGTGACAATTTATTGGCAATAAATTGGCATTCACTGAAAACATTCCTTTTTTTAAATTTTTGTGTTCTATTCAGTTCCCATCATAGACTTAAGATATAAATTCCATGGTTCTCATAATCTAGAAGTCAGTTTGCGTAACGTTAAAAATATTTATTAAATTTATATTTAAATTCTCTCTAAATGCTCGCCACGCTGATCGATCTTCGGCCACTTAAAACATCAGAAATATTAAGTATGTATGTGTTACAGCCAAAGTGATCAATCTGAATATTATATAGAATAACTAGCCATTATATATAATATCTACTCAGTTTGGTCAAAGTGATAAATGACACAGAATTGATCACATTAACCAGCCATTTTATATAATATCTTTATAGTCTTGGATAATGTAATAAAACGATGCCTGACTGGTAATTTTTTAAAGATTTGTGTTAGGTTAGGTTAGAACTGCGACCCCAAATGAACCGAATCCTACCCATGTTACTTGGTCAGGGCAGAGAGATAGTATTTTGTTTATTTACTATTAATCATCAAATGGTATATAATGTTACGCTCAAAGATCGAAAACGCTCATTGAGCGGAAAAATAGCTCACAAGGCGTTGTGGTCACAAAAGTTTTTTTCAGGTTTAAAAAAAAACCACGAAGGCCAAGGCGGGAGCTCCGCTTCGCTCCGCTCCCGCCTTAGCCTTCTAACCTATATCCATCAGAGTCGATTTTCGCCTCCGACGTTGTTTTTGTTCAAAATATAGTCTCCTCTGTGTGTCAGTTACGTTGGATGTTTTACTGTGACCGCAACGCGTTGTAAGCTATTTTTCCGCTCAATGAGCGTTTTTGATCTTTGAGCGTAACATATACATAGTTTGTACAACTATTTATACACTTTATATGTCAGTAACGTACGTATTGATTACTTTGGCTAACTTGGACCAGCTATTATAAATAATATCCGGATAAAGTGATCAATTTATCACATTGTCTAGTCAATTTGGTTATTAATAATGACCAGTCATTATATATAATAGCTAATTGATCACTTTGACTGTAACATATGTACTAAAATTGTAGCTTAATGTTTTAAATTATCGCGGTAGGATAAAATACTACATATGAAGGGTACAGGGGAAAAACATGCTATGTCACATTTTTATGTTTTTTGAACTGGATATACCATTGCATAGTATAAATTTGATAGGACGAAACGCCAAAACACCCTTTGCAGTAACATACAGAGTCACGGAGTAATCTTCATATTAAAATATTGATACAGTGCAATAACAAGCAATGTCCAACTCGTACAGGAGAAAAATAAGCATTGTCCCACAGACTAATAAGAGATACCTTGCATTGTCCATCGTTGTCAGTTTGACGTTTGTTTAATGACGTCTTGTTGTTTGAGTGGGTAAAATAGATTCGTGAAGCAAGACACCAGCCATGCCCCTTTCAAGTGATTGAAGTTGATCAACCACTTGTCAGAAAATGGACAACCTTTCTATCCCCAATGTATAAGAAGACATGTCCTTTTGTATCTCGACCCATAAGAGAAATCAGGGTTGAAGAATCATCCAAGATTGATTTTTCACTGAGAACATTTCAATTCCTCTTGGGAGTCATCTATTCTCATGGCACCTAAAAAAAGTCGAAATCCCATAATGACTCTCATAGCGTTGGTGACTCAGAGTTTGTACTGCCAGATCAATCCTATAATGAGAGCCTTCCAGTTTCAAAGGCAAATTTATGGATATCCAGGCCGCGTCTTTCCATTCTATACAATGCCAGAACGCAGCCATAGGAAACTGCTCGAGTATATATTGTAAATAACTTTTTTACTAAGTTCTTCCAATCCATACACGAGCAGTACGCAAATAATCGCGTATACTTCGTAGTAACGAACAAGTTTTTCTTGTTCCATAATCTACAGCGCCAGTGCGCTTACGGACTAATCGTGTATATGTCGCGCAGGCAATTTGTATTATTCCGCCGTTTACATACGGCGTACAGAGAGAAATTAAGTTAAAAAAAACATATCTGAGGCGGAAAGCGACTCGGATGGATATAGGTTAGAAGGCTAAGGCGGGAGCGAAGCGAAGCGGAGCTCCCGCCTTGGCCTTCGTGGTTTTTTTTTTTTAAACCTGAAAAATAATTGCTACAAAAAATAGAATACTAGCAGGCCGGCCTTCAACACCCACCGCGACAAAAAATGTAAAATGGAAACACGACCTAGCATTTAACTTAATAATATTAATAATGCTCATTGAAAAGCACTATTTAATCAAAATAATTATGATTAAGTAATTGTTTTGTATTTATTTCTACCTAATAAAGTTAAAATACAATTCCATATTTTACTAAAAAACTAGACTGAACACTTGTCAAGTGTAAGTAAGTTTGTAGTATAGTTTGGAACAAAGACGCGAGCATCCACGATACAAACTATACACGATCAGTACGCAAAATTCGTGTATGCATTGTAATAACAGAGTTAAAAACAGCATTACAATATATACTCGAGCAGTTTCCTATGGCTGCGTTCTGGCCTTGTATAGAATGGAAAGACGCATCCAGGCCCTGTCCAAGTTTTGTGGACCAAAAGCTAAGCAATACTTCTAACAGATAAAATATAATGATACTTAAAGAAAAAGTATTTCATGGACATTGCATATTGTTTGCCTGTATTTTCTGACTTTGGTACGTTTCTTGTGCTAACTCAATAACTTAAGAATGAAAAGGATTTTTTTTATTACACACCAAAAAAAATATATATTTTCTTTATAAATAAATATATTTTTCTTCTATTTGAAACTTTATCGTACCTTTTTTCAAGGATCAAAAGATCAGTTTAGCATTTTCTCAGTTCATTGACTTTGTGACATTGCATGTTTTTCCCCTGTGCCCTTCATATACAACTAGCGTCTAGCGCCATCTAGCTTGGTTCTTCGGTTTTAAAAAAGTCCTTTTAAACGGGTATAATAAGGCAAAGATAACAATGTCTTATTGTCTTATTAAAAAGGAAATAGTTTATAAAATTTTATATGTAAGTAGACAATAATTTTCTTCTTGCTTCAAAAATTTCAAAATCAATGATTTATTATAATTTAATGGAGCTCAGTGGGGCAAAGCGTAATATCATAGAGCTCAGAGGGGGCAAATAATAATTTTGACACTGGTGTGGTGACAGACATGACCAATATATTAGTCTATGGACATGACATGACAGACAGAGTGACAGACACCTCAGAAGAAGAAGACAGACACTTGACCTGCCTGACAGTGACAGACACAGCCAGACAATTTTTGCGGCGTCAGTATCAACTCCCGTTTTAATCGGCAATTTAATCAAATACGAATTTGAAGAACTTTAGAATAAATTTATTTAAATAAAACTAGCTTTATTTACAGTGCAAACAACTGCTTTAAGTTTTAATCTACTCTAATCTTCTACTTTGTCAAAATGGTTAGTAAGGTTATATTTTGTAAGAAACAATGACAAACAAAAATTGAATGGTGCTCTCACATTTTCGTATTATAATTTTCAGAGTTTTGGACTGCCTTCTTTGAAAGTAAAGCCTGACAATGTGGAAATCGTCAGGCCACAAGAGGGTACTTTTGGAATTCCGGACCCA
This sequence comes from Mecyna flavalis, assembly GCA_949319885.1. Taxonomy (NCBI): domain Eukaryota; kingdom Metazoa; phylum Arthropoda; class Insecta; order Lepidoptera; family Crambidae; genus Mecyna; species Mecyna flavalis. Next base: position 10,760,422 of record OX439431.1, on the reverse strand, counting down.
ATGGTTGCTGGCATTGCAGCAACAAAACCGAAAATTGGGAAAACACATCCTCTACAGATCTCTGAACAACAGGTAAGTTTTCATACATTAAGAATTTTAAGATTTTAAGATGGACTGAATCCATTAAGTAGAAAAATGTTTAGACAGTTTTTGAAAAGTTTAATGTTTAGAAATGTTTTAGTCTACTTTTTCATTGATTTTTACCAGTTTTAGTGGTTATTGAACCGATATTCACAAAATTTGTTTAACACACATTGCTGAGGATTAAGTATACTAAATGCTTAGTTGGATCACCACATTTCATGACTAAAATAAATAGTATTGAATATAATACAAAGCTCGAAATATAATATTGGTGCTCAATTAATTCCAGTTCCACCTGAATGAAGAGAAAATGAACATGGCTATGCTCCGCAACATCCAAGGTCTACATGCACCTTTGAAACTCACAATGGAAAAGAAGTTTGCCAATAAGGTTTGTTTAATTTTTTTAAAAGACTATATTTATTTTATGCAATATTGTATGACAGCCCATCACACATTTTACATGAAAATGATTGTAACCTACAATATATGTATAATATTAATTATACTGCCTGGCTGATTTCGGCTACAGTGACTACAAAAGATTTTAACTTTGGTTTGCCCTCGGATGTGCCCTCACATGAGCATGACTATATCCAAGCTTACCATTTCTTACTTATTGCCTATTTTCTTCTGATGTTCTCCTTGCGAGCCTCTCATAGATCACTGATAGGGTAAGAGGTATGCTGTTTGCTACTTCTATATAAAAAACATCTAGTCATCTTTCATCTAATTTGACAAACCAATAGGTAATCCTCACATACATTTGTTTTTATATTTCAGATTGGACGTCTACCATTCCTTCCTAGTTCAAACTTGCAGCTCGACATTCTCACTGGACGTCACCTCGACATAGGCTTTGAAGATATCCTCAACACTCATGACTTTTGTGAAGTTGCGGGACAACCTCATGCTGTTGTTGAACGGTCTATGGGGATCTTGTAAGATAAATTACCTTAGTATGTAAAGTTCATCTGGAATAATTTGTAATAAATTTATGTAATAAGTTTAATTTTTTATTTAAATAATAACATAACAAAATGGTAGATTGTAATTATTTAGAAGTTATTACTATAAAGAAAATAGAGGTAACTTGCCTCACTTTTCACTAACTCGGGTAAATAAAAAAATGTAAATATCAAAATTTAATTCAATTCAATCATCTTTTACAATGTCGAGAATTCTCAACTGGCAAATCTTCTTTACTTCATTGATTCCGGTGGCAATCTCCTGCTCTCTTGAGTTGTTGTACCTGCTCTGCAGACCTTCTAGTATTGCCTGCATCTTGTTTTCTCTCACGCAGATGATAAACGGGAAGCCAAACTTGGATTTGTACCTGTAAATAATTTTTGATGACAATTTTGGTAAAAATACCTAACCAACTTCTTTACTGAAAAAGTCTATAGGTAACATATTATACGCTTTTAAGTATGTTTATCTAGACAGGTTTATAGTACAGCATTTACTGCCACGAGGCAGTGAATGCTGTTCTACCTGTACTACTGTAAAATGTGTATTATAACGATATAAATCGTATTTTGAAAAGCTGTTACCTAGTATTATATTGTCTGAGTGTACCTACACTGCCTAAAATTAAAAACAAATAAAAAAATTCAAAAGCGCCCTTTGAAGAAATAAATTACATGAGAATTGGACAAAATAATGAATACCACTGTCGATTTTATGCAGTTACAAACGATTGTAGGGTTTTTAAAAGAAAATTGAATACCTAGGGCTTTTGTAGTTTTTGAGCGCTTTTTGTTACAGCGCCATCTAGTAAAGAAGCAATACAACAAATACTACCAGAAATTAACGAAGGTAGTGATCTTGATTGTGTCCAAATAAATTAGAAAAATATTTACAGATGTCGCTGTAAGTGTCTATGTCGCGATCAGTCGCGATAGCCGTCACCTCAGATCAAAGAGTATAGTAATCTCAGATCAGAGAAGTTCTCTGATCTGAGGGGTGGCGCCTAGGAAGTTTTCTATAAATACCCAATTTCCTAGGTAAAATGGTTTTTGATTCTGCCTGATCCGAAGTTAGTCGCCCTAATAGGGCATAGATGCCCTGTGTCATTATAGGTACGTGAAAAAATACATGGTTTGTATTATTATGATCTCCACATTTATTTAGGTACGTGTATTAGTAGGAACACAATATACTCAACACTAACTGAAGTTATTACGGACCAACAGAAGTTTCTGGGGCAATTTTTTTGTTAGTCCCTGCCCTTATCCATGCTAAGAAGGGTCGGCGCAACACTTTCCACGCACGCCTATTACCTTTCGTTCCTCGTGTTAATGGTTTGGCGCTGCTCCTCTGTGAGGTCGTTGAGGCCAGCGCTTCTTTGTTCCCTGGTCGACTCCTGCGTCAACTCGCCCTGGGCAGCCAGCCGGCCAGCGAGGTCAGGGTGAAGTTTCAGCACATTCAGTTTTTCTATGTAAAGAAATTGGATCACAGTCAAACATAATATGCATTTATTATTATAATTATGATAAATCAGAAAACATGTCAATAGCCATATTAGTTATGTGCATATTATTATTGCGTTCAATGGAACTAGTTATTTTAGTACTTTATATTGTCATAAGTTCTTTTGAACTTGGCAATGGAACTGGTAAGAACGAATCTCTATCTCCCACACGCTTATAAATATTTTAGGAATAAACCTAACCTAATAAACCTCCGGTTAAGTTGGTTTTTATTCTTCCTAAATTTTTAAAAACACTTTGTAAAATGTCAGGCTCGTAGGCTATATTATTATTATTAATAGGTAGAAAGTGTACATCTGTGATCGATGAGTTGATTCCTCCGAAATAGCCAGGTGTTCGGACCCTCTACTATAACACCAATACCTATTCCCCCGGGTTGTATAGGTAGTGGAAATAAGCAGAAAGAACACTGAGGGCTTTTTAGTCCCATAGGTATAACTCTGCTGCCCCCGACTAGAGTTTATTTTTGATTTAGTTCTATATAAATTATAATATAAATGGTAGCAAGACCCAGAGTAGGTAGATTGCATGTTCGAAATTCGAAGGTAATTGTGCGAATACTTAAAATTATGATGAAACAAGAAATGTTGGGATTTTTTATAACGTTATAAACTTTTAATCTATTTTAAAAGGACCGCTATCGATTTACAACTATCGAATGTTTCAGTAATTTATTGTACACAATGTACTTAGGTATCAAATTGACAACGATTAGGCGCTATTGTGCAATGGTACCTATTTTTTTTGGATTATATGGTGTTATGTAGGTATTTTGAACAGAGGCGTAAAGAAAAATAATCCTGATAGGTAGGTAGGTACGCACAGACGCACGGTAAGCTGCAGCTGCATTTTTTTGCATTATAATATAATAGTGGTACAAATACTATACTTAATTTACTCATACATTACAATTACATGTTTACTAAAAAATAGAAATGACCGACAGAAACATAGGACCACTTATGAAGTACCCAGACGAGCGACACATTCGAGTGGAAGGTCCACTATGCTATGCCTAGATTACCTAGTCTCTTAAATAGATAGCGTGAGAAACCAAAAAAATTAAGACAGAACATTTACTTTCATCACTAATATCATCCAAATACTGAAGAAATGCATCGCGAAGGCTTGCTACGTCTTTGAATGGCCTCTTTTGCTGCACTTCCACTGCTGCTTCGCTGCACAATTCTATCACGTTTTTGAATACCCGTTTGAACTCATCTGCACTTAGTTTGTTCACTTCAGAAATGGTTAAAACAAAAGTCATGGTGGGACTTGTTGTACACGAAATAAAAGACTGGCATGTGATGACTGTTATCGCGTGTTATCTCCGCAAGGGGTCATTAGGAGTTCAGTTGGAGACAAACATACATTAGCATGCTCCGGTGAATTAGTGGCCGGCTAATGTGAAGATAAATTAGTGTTTTCTAATGTTCGGAATGGTTTTATCCTAATTAATTTTAAGAGACACTTTTTATTTGCTCTTTAGGTTACTTATACAGATGTTTATACGCACGCAGCTATAGCATAGTAACTATTTAATAAATTGTGGCTATAGGTTTTTATAACTAGTAAGGGCAGTAAGCCCTACTTTGCCTGAAGTAATCAGGCCCCATAAAAGATAATAATACCTATAGGTATAGGCAATGGTTAAATATAGTATTTACTAGCCTTCCGCCCGCGGCTTCGCCCGCGTGAACTATAGGACGTTATCCCGCGGGAATATCTTGTAATGTAAATTGTAGCCTATGTGTTATTCTGATGTATAAGCTATATTATTGTAAAGTTTCATTAAAATCAATTCAGTATTTTTTACGTGAAAGAGTACCAAACGTTCATCCATCATCCATGCGCCCTCCGGCCGGTCGGTACCGCCGCAACCGCTATGTCCCTGCATTTTAAATCTGTAATATCTTCAAAAGTATTCATTTAAATTGCATGCTGTAAAGAGCCATATTGATCTATATTACATGCACAATTTATTTAAGGTACTTAATTGGATAAGGATTAACACTGTATTGCAAAAAATCGCTTTTTCGTAAATATGCCCTTATTTTCTCATTAGTAAAGGATAAAAATGGTTATTGTGGGTTATCCCTAATAGATAGACATATAACATCGCGGACTTTTTTGTATACCGTTTTAAGGTGAACAATACCGTAGTACATTATTTTGATCTATCGCGTTTGCAATGTAAGCGCAAAAAAATGTGTTTATTTACGACCTTAAATTAAAAACCTCTAAAATTATCAGTGTTTCTCTACTATATTATGCATGTATTATACATATAAACCTTCCTCTTGAATCATTCTATCTATTTAAAAAAACCGCATCAAAATCCGTTGCGTAGTTTCAAAGATTTAAGCATACAAAGGGACATAGGGACAGAGAAAGCGACTTTGTTTTTACTATGTAGTGATGAAGCACAAACTGGCATGCTGCATAAATCCTATAGCCCATTTCCAAATCGCTGAAGTCTGAGCAGGGTAGGTATAATAATATAATTATTACGAGTATGGACTATGGAGTATACTTATAAACCAAATTAGTTATAATTTCATATTAAATACCAGCTACCAGCTAAAAAAAAAGGTTTTTCAACAAGAACTTGGTTTTCTAAAACAAAATAAAAGAAAGAATTAAGATGAAGATGTTTCAAATTTTTATTGTACCTATTAGGAAGAGAAAGTTTGGCAATTATGAATGATAAATGATATCTGGCAAATGTCCATCACCAGCACGCTGACAGATGTCGATTCTTTCATCAAAGTTTTCAGCCTCATCTTCGAAAAAACGGCCCAATTACACTGCCAGACCACATAGCGCACCATACCGCACATCTAATACTACAAAGACGTAACTTTCATTTTGCAAATTTTAAAGGACGGCGGCGTTTTAAAGTTTTTTTTAGATTTCTTTTTGGTTTTACTATTTCATTTTATATTATTTGTAACTGCAACTAGGACATTTTGGATATTTGATTGTATAACGAGAGTATAATATCACCAATATGTAAAAATCTCAAGAGTAAGTATTAAAAAACACCACATAAAGTGGTTTAAATCATACATATTTTGTGTCATTGTTGCATTGAAAACGTTTTAATTTGTAAGTTGTGACTGTACGGGGCGTTCGTCGTAACTGACTGTTATGGCGTCGTTGCACTCAGGGCGAGTCCATTTTTTTACCGTTGGAACAAAGATATTGGCGCCATCTTACGAAATTTTGTTGAACAGTAATAATGACTTTGTAGCACCAAACGTATTGACCATTTTGCTGGCATCATTAACTTATTTTTGAAATTTTGACAATTCCGTCTTTGTAGTACTGGATGAGCGAACATTGACACGTTGAGTTTGCAAAGGCTTCTCAATAATAATTGCTCTTGGATTTTCAGAAGCCCAAATGCGGCAATTTTGCTTGTTGATGTACCCTGACAAGTGAAAATGGGCTTCGTCCAAAAAAAATGATTTTTTTCAGAAAAACAAGCGGGTTGTTCTTGAATGAATTGAGCGAATCTACGGCGATGTGAGTGGTCGGCCGGCTTCAATTCCTGCACCAGTTGAACCTTGTAAGGCTCAAAGCCAAATCCTTCCACAAAATTCGCCATGTGGTGGTTTTGCATACCCTCCAATTTGTTAAGAACGACGAGGAATAGACAAATTTGGATCTTCTTCAACACTGTGGCTCACGGCTTCGATATTATCTGTTGAACGACCCGGTAGAACACACGTTGGTGTTGGCACATTTTGTAGCGAGCCTGTCGACTCCAATTAAGCGACCAAATTCTTAATAGCGGTCTCAGAAGGACGATTATGTAGTCCGAAAATATCACGAATTTTACGATATGTATCTTTAACAGAACCACCATTTTTATAGTGGATTTTCGAGCGAAATTGAATTCATTGTAACAATTGCCTAAGCATTTACTACGAATACGTCAAAAAACTAAATGTTAAAACTGACATGCTGTTGGTGATGAATTGAATTAAAAACAAAGTTCTTGTTGAAAAACCCTTTACAATATAATTTTCCCCCGTGAAAAGCCAGCTTAAGGCTTTTCACGTGTGAAAATTATTGTATTTGCCTCGACCAGCTCGGCCTGGCAAGAACAAAGACAACTAAAATAAGAATTAAGTAGGTATCTGAAGTTTTGAAGTTTTTCGCTTTTCATATTTCCGTAAATACATTATAGAATTAAAAAGCATTAACATAATAGAAACATACTCACCTAAAAACTATAAAAAATACAGCACAGAATACAAATCTTGCTATTTCATAATATTTGTTTTGAATTCAGTATTTAACCAATAAAAAAAATAATGAAAATCAAACTGGAATGGGTAAGTTCTGTATATTTTGTGCTGCTGTCATCTATTACGATAAACTATTAATCTTGAGGACACTTGACGAATATTGTATGCCGACGTGCTTTTTATTTTAAAGGAGGTAGAGCACAGTTAATCTCACACTCGAACCGAAACCGTTAGTACTATTAAATAATCTGTGTCAAGACCTTACAGAATATATAATAGCCTTACAGAAGAACACAGAAAAGTAGCCCTTCCTTGCAGTTGTACTTGTTTCTGTCGGTAAGTGAAATTGTTGAAACCTTTTTTGGTGCCAACGTTTTCTTTAGGGGAGCGAAGGGTAATGAGAGCGGTCGGGTAATGAAAGCGATAGTGTTTTTGCCAAAACTATCCATAGTGGCGCACGAGTGACTGCTTGGGCGTGTTCGCCAACCGAAGGAAATGATAGTCCACGCGGCCGGTTCGCGCCAGGTTGCACCGTCTAGTTGCGAGGCGCTGTCGTTTGTTTTTTGGTTTTAGCTTGTAAAAATGTACACTTGTCATCGACAAGGTAAGCATGGAAAAATTATAATATTTTATTTTGTTTATGCTGTTTGTATACCTTAATTAGCCTTCTTTTAAGTGCCATTCAATAAATAATCATTAAGAATAAAATAAAATATCTGTGTTAAAAAATTTCAAAATGGAGAAAAGCGGGTAATGGGAGCCTAGGATGGCTCTCATTACCCGACGTGTCTCCTATTCCATCCATCAGTCCATTATAAGATTCTGATGTGGACATCACGGTAACCCAGCCACTGATGCCATAAATATGTAGATCTAATAGAGGAAACAAGCACACCGATGAAAAAAACCGTCTTTAGAGAAAAAAGAAGAAACGTATTGAAAAAGAGTGTACAAAGAAAAAATGATTGAGAAAACCTTAGAAAAATATATAAGAAATGTTCCAAACATAATGAAGTTATACAAAGACAAAGTAAAACTAGAAGTCAAAGAGTCAAAAAAGCAAAATTAATATATTTAAAAGTGTCGATGAAGAATCGTCCCTAGAAGAGTTAAATGATACTTTGATTTGTGATGATGAGTCAGAATAATAGAGAGAGGAAACTTTGTGTGCGATTTGTTTGGGGATGCTCAAAAGCGGAAAGATGCAAAAGTTGCGGAATCTGGGCACATAAAGAAAGAATGCTCCAGGAATGATAAGGCATCTTCATTATATTTGCATATTCTGTTTAGATCCCTAATTTTTTTAATGTTTAGCTTGTTCCCCATAATTGTTTGGTTACTAAGAATTCTTTATTACCCTAATAAAACATGTACAAAATGTATTTCGTTGATTTGTTATGATAAAAGTTGTTTTTGGGGAAGAATTTATAATTATGGCTCCCATTTTCCGGATAGGCTCTCATTTCCCGAAGTGTGGGGTAATGAGAGCGAAACACTTTTTCTACATTTTGCTCTTTTTTCTCTAAATGCGTATTTCCAATTGGTTTTAACTGTGATGATCTGATACTCAAATAAACAAGGTTTATGTTTCTAATTAAAATATAATGCAATTTTCACTGATGTCGATTATATCAACAATTTACCTTAGTAGGCTCCCATTTCCCCCTGCTCCCCTATACAGTACAAAGTCAGTGATGCGCGAGTAATTCCTCTGGCGATACAGCGTCAGTGACGACAGTAACCACTTAACATCAGGTGTGTCGTATAGGCTTCCGGGGTCACGTACTCGGTACCCTCCTAGTATAAAAAAAAATTAACTGTTTGTAGCTCGTTACCTTTAACACCATGCCGAGATATTTTTGTTCTAGTTAAGTAGGTACTTAAGCAGTAATAAGGAGGCCAAATGTCATATCCTTTGGCTGTTTGTGTTCCTGATATGCATGATGTTTTTTCGGATTTTAACACTCCTCCAACGCATGTTCGACTTACTTGATAGGATAACAAGATAACAACGATAATCATTATTTACTTTAATAGGTAAGTAAATACTTCCTATTAGCATGTAGATAGATATCTTGCCTTATAAACAATCTAATCTTATCTTTAAAACCTAATAACTTATGAAGATCAAACCAGACTCAAAAATGGCATTCAATGGTATTTTTTACGCCTTGGTCTTTTTTACAAACAGTTAGAAACCCTCAATGACAATTTGAGCTAACATGAGGAGATAGATGCCAAAGAAAACTATAGTATTCCTATAATGCCCTTTACATTGCACATGCAGCACATTTTCTTTCTCCGATTTCAGATTTGTAATCTGTTAATATTAAAACAAAAGTATTAATAATTTATAGATAGAAATTATCATGAACTTATCTGAAAGTGGTGAATTTGGCAGAGTAATAAGCACGAAGAAATGATAGTCGCCTTTTATTACATGTACCTATGTCCAGAGTCAGAGGGTGGTCACGGGCTAAATACGAGATGTAAATAATACATATTTACACAACAAACAACTTAGGTACCTACATTTATTTTATCTTCTCTCAAACGTAAAGCCTCAGATCAGAGAAAGGGGAAAGCGTATGAAACGAAACACTACCGCCACCTATTTACTGAATGCGCTAAAATCGTTTCACTGGTAGGTACTCGACTCTACAAAATCGTAACGTCGTCGTAGCATTACGATTTTGTCGAGTCGAGAACGCTACTGAAAACTGTATTCAGCATGGTCTGCAAGAGTGTGGGAGCCTAACTTGACACTGTAATATTAATAGGTATTATGTGAACATCCACCTAGGTAGAATTAAACTAATGGTTTCTAAAAAAAGTAAAAATAGCCAAACAAGAAAATTCAGACCGGAGTAGCACTGACGAATCGAGCGAACAAACCGCAGGCCCTTCAATTATGTGTTGCACGTGATGACGAAGCGGACTCCAAGAAATTATTTAACGATGACGAGGCATTTAAAGTTTAGAACTTTTAACTTCATTACACAGATTTTATATTACTGCATGCATAGGCATAGTCTAGTCATACCGTTAAAATCCACATCAAATGAGCACTGATATATGGAATCACGTCGCGTTCCGTCTCCCTCATCGCCAGAGCTGCTCTAAATCTCGCGGTAAAGGGAAACAAAAGCGACATTTATGTGTCAGCTGTATCGAGGCGAGGCGAGGTGCGAATAAATCAGGGAGCGTTGACGCGGGATGGCGCTAACGAGTCCTGCGGGAGGGCGCGCCGACAAATGGCCGCGGGGGAGTGTCGCGATCTTACAAGCACCATGGCTTTAAGCTTTTGCGGATATAGCTATTAATTCGTTACTGTAGCATTTTATAAGTAGGTACCTGTAGAATTTCAAAAGATAATTAAGTAAGTAAGTATACTGTGTATGAATAAATTTTATGGGTGTGTTTGTGTGTTTTATGGGTAGTAAATTACCTACAGTAATAATAACAGAACCCTTTTTTCTACTTTTGGAAATTATATGTTACATTTTATAAACGCGAAAGTAACTTTGTCGGTCTATCCGTTCGGTCTGTTACACTTTTAGGCCTTTGCCACACTTGACGGAAATTCCGCCGCGGATCGTCCGCGACGGAAATAATTTCATATAAAACCGTCCACGACGGAGCGACCGATCTTCCGCGTAGTGTGCCCGCTGTTTGTAATTTATATGCAATAAATAATAAAATAAAATAAATATCTCTGGACATTATTCACACAGCGCCATCTAGCCCCAAACTAAGCATTAGCTTGTGCTATGGGTGCCAGACAACGGATAAACATTACTTATATACTTTTTTTTTTGTAAATACATACATATTATACATAGAAACACCCAGACCGATACAAACAGACATGTTCATGCACACAAATGTTTGTACCGTGCGGGGATCGAACCCGCGACCTTTGGTGTAATAGCCGACTTCTCGACCATATGCAATAACATGTGTTGGCGTTCCGTCGCGTAAGATCCGCAACGGAGTTTCCGTCAAGTGTAGCGCTAGCCTTACGCCTACAACATTTAACCGATTTTGATGAAATACAGACAAAAACCCAGGGTGACTTTTTATTACGAGTAATGCTCAGTTCTCTTAGGATTACAGAAATAGAAGTGTTTTTGTTTGTCCGTCTTTCACGTCGCAACGTTTATATTTTTTTTTCCTTGAAATATAACGATTATTTCGTCACCTTACATGCATTCTAAGTTTTCCAAGGATCTTTGTTACTGTTTGTCGCAGTATATTTAAGTGTTTTCCGAAGCAAACAGGTAGGTAAGTCAGTCCACACCTGTAAGCAGCCCAGAATTTGGTATATTTCATCTAAAATGCACTACATTCTATGACGCCACCACCCTCTTCATAATATCAAAAATAATAATAATATTAAAATTGCGCACAAGTCGTTAAAATAAAAGAAAACATTTCATATTTTATGGTTACCCTACTCATTCGGATCTCGACAACCGCATTCAAAACATGAATGCGAAACGTTTTAGATAATAGCAATTTGAAATTTGATACGACTGCTGTTTGTCATAGCCTAAGCTAATTTTATTTTTATACAACACCTAATAATAATGCTAACATTAATTGCTACTTTATGGAAACGATTTTTTTAGCGAGCATTGATGGTTTTAGGCGCGATTTTATTTTATATGTATAAACTAAACAATTCCTGTGGTTCCATTAACTCGTCAAAATAGGTAGTTAATAAATATATTCTTTGTAATGATACTAAATTGGAAAATATTTTTTAAAAAGTCATCGCTATTAGGTATGTGCCATACAATTCATGTCCAACCATTTCCCATAAGGACATATCATTATTAAAAATAAGACACTGAAAGACGATTATTATTTCAATTTTCAAATGAAGGTAGCGCCTAACGTCTGATGGTAAGAAGTTACCATCGCCTAATGGATGCTTGCTAAACCAGAGGCATCGCAATTGACGATCTTGTAAAAACCTTACCAACTTTGTTACCAGGTGGTAGGATCCTGTACTGGGCCGTCTAGGTGGGTATCACCGCAGTGCCAGATATTTTCCTGTGAAATAGAAGTGTGTCAAGCACTTCTGTGTTTCGGGGAAAGGGCACTGAAGCTAGTGAAATTACTGGGTATATTATGAGACCTAATAACTGTCGTCTCTGTGTAGCGGGCGCAGGGCGGTGCCAGACAGTAACTGCTTGGTAACTGTATGGCACTGAACTGTCTAAGGAAGGGCAGACGTGGCGCTTACCATCAGGTGCACGATTTGCTCGACTTGTTACACATTGCAATAAAAAAAAAGTGGCCCTACTTAAAGAACGCCATAGTTTCTTGAGAAAACCTCAGCAGGAAGTTCATTCCACAACCTAAGTACCTACAAGGTAAAAAGTTTCTCTCAAACAGAACAGTACCATTACGTCACGCCGTGTAATGTAATTTGGAACTACTGTGAAAGCAAGTAACAGAAGGAAAATTAAGACGCATATGAGGAAAAAGTGGTGGGTAGAGCCAATTTTACAAAACGTCGCCGTAGAGTGAAACCTCTTTTTTCTCAAGTGTTTTTGAGCAAACTTTTCATGAGGTGAAAAAACCGTCTGGTGAAAAAAAATTGTACTATCTAGATTTTTGTTTTAATTGTTATTGTGATTAAAACTAAAGCTCGTTCAAACTTTCGTTTTCTTTTTTTTTCAAAAAATGTAATATAATGTACGTTTTCTTTCTAATAATGTAATAAAAAAAATTTGCAAAAACGCACTCCCGAGGTTTTCACTCTACGGCGACGAAAAAGAGATATTAATATAATTAGACCTATGTTTTTATTGAAAGAGAAAGAGATACCTATGTTTTTGTAGCATATTAGGTTTCACTTTGACATTATTAGGTACTTACCTACAATAATTAATTCAATTAAGGTTTTCAAATTAGCATTAAAGGCAGGTATGTAGATACATCCCTCCCTATCATGATAATTTGAATGCCTATGTACGCGTTTGAGCAAAATTTTATTTGTTTATTTTAATATTTTTAATGTCTGTTTTTGTGGGTTTATTTTATTATAGGTTTTATTATAATTAGAACTGTTCCTATGACGCTTTATGGACAATGAAAAACTCATAAAGATTAGCATAGCCATTATCATGCGTGTCGTAATAACAATAAGTGAAAAGTTGCGTAATAATAAAATAATGGTACATTAATGCGCAAAGATAATAAACACCGACCACCATTAGGTACCAACAAAAACATTATGATAGTGACACTCTGGAGAAATCAAAACGTGGTGCTTTAAAATGATATGGAAACAATAAACATAAAAGCTGCGCCGTGCAAGGCGCATGTGATTGCTGTGAATTAATTAAAGTGGTTTTCATTAGGTCTATAAACGCGGCGTCGTCGCGCGAGCCGCCATGTTGGTTCGGAGGCGAGGTACGCCGCGCCGCCGCCAGGGCGGGGCCTCGATCGCAGATAACGAAGCCGAAGCTCTCCGTCCGACCGAGTCCCGCGGACCGAGCCGCATGCAGCCCGTCGCAACTCGCAACCCAGCCGTCCCGTCGCCACGCCACCCAATACTGTCGATCGCTCCTTTTTTTTTTTGTCGATTTCTTGAAAGAGGTTCAATGAGGCTCTTCTATTTATGTCTGAATTTTTCTATGTACGAGTTTTTGGTCAAGCTATGTGTAGTTGATAAAACATTTACTATGCCTGGAAACACAATTTTACTTAATTCAAAGAATCCCTTTCAAAGGTATTAACACGTTCACTGCGAAGCCATTTTTTAAGGAATTTCAACCAGTGCGAATGAGGTCTTTTCGAGACAAGTTTGAACTTTTTTTTAGTGCGTATGAGACCGTATCGGCCTCACAAAGTTATGTTTTGAAAAATACCTTAATTCTAGTTCAAAAAAGACAATATTTGCTTGAAACTTTACAATTACAAACTTATACAGTGGTTCAATCTAAATATAGCTTCGCCGGCGCAGTTATGACATTTCGTTGTTGAATAAATGAAAAATATAAATATGGCATCTGTTCTGCCTCACATCGCACTGAAATGAAGTTCGATTTGTGTCTCGACTAGTGATGGGAATAAAAGAAAGTTGCAGTGTCGATAATAATACTTATATTTTAAAACATATTAGTTTAAATGTTTTTCATTAAAACAGGGCAAGCAGTAGTATTTGTCACACTGAACACAAAGAGTGTCAATTTTTTTAGTATTTTTTGCAGCCTGACTACTAATATAGCAATCGCCGCAATCAATACGCATTTGAAACAACTCAGTCCTAGGGAAAAGAACACACAAAGTGCAACATTTAAGACATTTTATTATTATTTTTAAGTTTACTATCGCTTTGGAAAGCCAAAGAGCTTACAGCTGTGATGCTATGTAAATCTATTTACTAAATAAAAGTTCAATTAATTTATTTTAAGTGAATAATTAGCTAATAGATTGGAACGTAATCTTTACAAAAAAAAAGTTGGATTAAAAAAAACAAACTGTGACTCCCTGTGCTCCTATATCGACACTTATCACAACACTAAACTAGCAGCACTTCACCCTGTGCGGCTATGAGTCCTAAAATTTATGAGGCAGATTTGACCTCACTCCGCACTGTAATGGATTATTTTTTATTCAGTGCGTATGAGATCTATTCGACCTCATGTCTTATCAACTACACCATGGGATTAGATTTCGTAAGAGAATTAATTTTGTTTATTTGTCTCTGTCATACTACTAGGAATATTATCATAGTCGTCCCCCGCACAGAGTGAAAGAACGTGATTTTGACAGCCGCACCAGCAAGAAGTCACGCATGGGGCGTTTCGACCTCATAACGCAGTGAACGTGTTAACTAGTTACTTTTATATTTCTTGATATAGAGGCTAGGAACTGAAGGTAGAGGCAGGTCTCTATTTTAAATGTCTGTGGCATACTCTCTTCTTCCTCTTACGATCTCAGACCAAATAAAAAAACGTTTTTTATTTGGTCTGAGCTTACGCTAAGCCGTTCATACCTTTCTGAGTAAGATACAGTTAATTCTGATATAAAGTTAGCTTTTATTCAGCCGAGCGTTAAGCATACCGAAATTTCTTATTAATTTTATGATTTAACTAATGCTATCTACCATGAAGGTTGTGATAACATAAAACGTAAAGATGAATGCTACGAGTTACCCAAGTTAATTTTGGTAGGGATCGTAAAATGGCTTTTGCAGTCATTCTTCATTTTCGTAGCTATTTAATTTAAGATCAATTACTACATCAAGACCAAAAATTAACAACATTAGAAATAAGTCCAAACAACGCCTCAGAGCACTACCTGTAAAACACGTTTAGTATTATGTAGATAGAGAATGCATATGTAGTCCATTATTATACATTGCTCTACTAAAAGTTAGAGCCGATTAGAATAGATTGACTTATTTTAACATATTATGTTAGTTGTTATGAAGTTGTTACGATACGATTTTGTCACTGTAAATAATAGTAGTTTTAAAATTATGTAGATTCAAACATACGTACATGTATACAATGTATTTTAAACGAGATACTAAGTACTTTTCTATTTAACAAATTATTTGAATGTAAAATTGAATTGCTTAACACTGATGTAAAACAATGTACCTACCTAACGCTATTCAGTATCAATCGAGGAATTCTGTAATTGGCTATACCTACTTTTAAAGGAAACCCATTTTGTGCAATACTTATGTAACGCTGCATGAATGCTTAAGAAAAAATTGATCGTTTAGCGACAAAAAAATTCTCCACCTCTAAATAACTCTCTAAGGGCTATTAAAAAATCATTTAATTTTATTTAATTAAAGAAATTTACTTAACCAAATACGGGTAGTAACTTGATTAAAGTAAAAGATATTTATCTTTAAATATTAAAGACTTGATTAATATTATTATGGAAACTTTTAAGACTCTACTGTCAAATCTTCAAAACGACCTTTTCATAGACATTTGGTAACAATCGTTACTATATGTCGAAAGTGTTAATTTATTTGAATGTTTTTACACAACCATATTGTAAGCACAATGGAAAGGAATTTATCACGTAGATATCAAATGATTCTAGAGACAAGGGACAATGTTTTAATAGGCATAACATAACTGTGAAAATGGTAATTTGTGCAAAAAAGATATAAAATATTAGTTTATTCCGTTTGATTCATTTGTTATATTGTAGGGTACAGTATAAACATAATAAGACGGAAAACTTAGTTTTTGCTACCTAAGAGGAAAAAATGGGGTTCTGATTTCTACGTCCATACCATTTATGGGACAGAAATAGGAGCAGAATATCTAAATCAACTCACGAACAGCTTGAATTGAAAGAGCTTATTGGTTTTGGAATACTAAATGATTTAATATTTAAATGATATCTAGTCACCTTTTGTGACAATTTTATAAGTTTTCTATTTTATGGTTACCTATTCCTATGTCACGTTAATAAACCCTTATTATGGGATTGTCATACTTAAATATCGTTAAAATTGTCCCAATACTAAAATGGTGACGTAACGGGGCCGTTCGACCGGGGTCGATGTAACAATTTTTTCCCAACGACCCCGTTACCGGGGCGGGGCACCGGGGTGGTTGGTACTGACTCTACTAAAATAGAAAGATAAAATATAGGATATTTTTTTTAGTTATAGAGTTTAATTTGGATACTTTTAATAACTAAGTAAAGTCAACAAAAATATAATTCATAGACAAACTAACAATTCACTTAGTGACACAGTCGTATTTCAAGATAGCGAGGCATAACAACCGTCCCGCCGGGGAGCGCAACAATGCTATCAAAGTTTTTCATCCACCCGGCCAAGGTGACATTTGATTCCCTTATCTAGCTACGTAACGGCTATAAAACCCTTCTACGTAACACATGATGCAACCCGGCTTGATTTACAACAACTCTCGGCCACAAAATACCCTCAGTTTACTTTAAACAGCCCAAACGACCGACACACAATACCCCAAATAATTTATTTATACGCTATGGGCAAACTAGGACCTTTATCTCTTTGTTTGGGACTTTAGGTTAGATAAAATGGATAATGTGTTTCTTTATGTGCGTAATCGTAAAGTCCGCGTCGCGGCGTCATGGGGTTTGATGCTTGGTCCAGGCGTAAATCTCGGAAAGGGTACGGTTGATGGCCATGGAATGGACGTTGGAAGTAAAACTTGTTTGGTTAGGATCGTCATTAGATTTACACTTTACAGGCAATGACTTTATCATGTTAAAATTAATTAGGTAAGTAACACGTTTAGGACAATATTTAATTTAACCAAAAAGTAATTTGCAAAGTCAATCCAAACACAGTAAAACTTATCAACAGAATAATACCCCATTTCAAGAAAATCTCTATCGGACTCCCCCTTGATTGATACATACATTTATTCACTCTACGAATGTGCAAGAGTATTTGTTACACGTGTAATTTTTCGGATATCTTGCTGTAAACGGTTTATTTTTTAGTTTTAATGTAAGCGAAGGTGAGCGATAATTAAAACAACACACGCTTTTGTGTACCTACTTATTTTATTTTTTTATTTATTTTGATAAATGTATTGTGTTTGAATGAACTATAGAAAGATTTATTACAAGTACAATAAACAAATACTTGTTTCAGAGATCTTGTTTATTAAATCGTGTTTAATTGACCCTTAAAATTCAGAAGGCTACGTGCTGATCCAAGATGAAACCCAATGACAGCATTCACGCGCCTTTTGAAAATAGAAAAATGTCAGAGCATCTAAGATATCAGACAGATAAATGTTCAGGAGCTTTCCTGTGACCACATTGATCCTAGACTCCGTTTTACATCGAGTGATCTACGAAGTTGTTCTGTAGTTATAGTGACTTTAACCAAAGCTTCTAAAATATCCAATGAAATAATTTGAAGGGAGACGATTAGGTACCTGTCAGAAGTTGTGCAGAGGTTTAGGTTAGGGCTGGGGGCCAGCACATGCAAAGTTCACACGAAGGCATGATTTATACGGCATGGCGTGACGGCGCGGGCAGGGCGCGGCAGGTACCGCGTTTATAGCGGAACTCTAATTTACGACCGCTCTAAATTACGTGGATTTACTGCGCGCCTTTATTGGCTCGCTCCGGACCGCCCCCTGCCTCCCCCACTTTAGACTTCCCTCCTTTCGACGGCTAAGAACCTGCCCGAATAATGCAACTTAAACTGCATAATTTAATGCGCCGTAAAACCGATAGCGAACTCTTGCTGTCCCGTAAATCGCAGGTGGATTCAGTAGCGTAAAATAGCTGCTACGGACTCGGCCTAGCAATGAGAATTTATGATACTTATGTTAGCCTAGGATTGTTATTAGGTTGTCCCTGGTAGTAGGCTGATGCAAGGCCCAGGGACGCTGCCGATGGCGATGCAGGAGCGCGGGGGTGTTTAGTGGGTATTCTCGTGAGTCCCACACACGGCTCGTCTTCCCCAGGCGAGCTATGGTGCGTAAATGCATTCCCATCCACAAAAAAAAAAAGGATTGTTATTAGGCTAAGGATTTGCACCTAAATTAAGAACAGGTGATTTAGGCCGGATAGTCACTAACAGCTTCGTTCGTGGCTATAAAAAACGATAGCGATACCAAGCTAGGAATGCGCTCATTAGATACTCGTAGTAAGAATTGTGGCCACAACAGACAAGCAAACGTTAAGTTTACTAGCACTCACACTGACCTGATACAGTCGCAGGATTCCCATTCATTAGATGACTCATACACCCGTACCTAGTCCGAAAAATAAACAGACGAACGTAGATTTTTGTCCCGACTCTGGAATTTATCGAGTAATCGTGAAAATTACAGTGTGCATGCGCAAGGCCACGTCACATCCGGGCTTATCTACATGGAGAAAGCGGATGCTGTCTGTCGGCAAGATCAAAGACATCGGCCCTTTGTCGGCGTCCCGACTTAATTGCTCTGGAAAACCTTTTTAAAACCCTAATGCAGGCATCTTATCAGCGAAATCGCATTTTCGAAGCCTTTCTAAAGATATTAAAACTGTATTTATGTAGGTTAGGTAGGTAGTGTGTTTTGTCTTTCGGACAACCTTTCTTTATTACGACGACTTTTTACAGGCATTTACAATATAATTGCACGCGTAACGTAACAGTAAATAAATCAGTTTAAAAGATAAAAGTAACAGATTACCAACTCCAAAAGTTTGCCTTGAACTTTGAAACGTTTTCGTATTTTACGTGCAATAAACGCAATCGTATTAACTTTACAATTAACACTGTACTTATATAACAAGTACCTGCCCACAAGAACCAACAAAAAACCAACCAACAAAAAGTATTTAGTTTCAGATATGACAGTTTATAATAGTGGATTAATTCTCTTTGATAAGTCCTTGCATTTTTAATACCTAAGTAATTAATTCTACATAATATCCAACAATAAATGTTTGTTCTATATCCAAGAATAACTAAATATTTACATTATTCATACATATACATAAGTCATCTTAATTAGGCGAATGAAACTCTGAAAGCTCGTATCAAAGTTTTTTGCTGGTATATGGAGCTATTCATCTAATGAGGATGAGTAGGTTGCCCGCGTTCCCAAGCCCTGAGAATCATTTAATGGGCCTCGGCCCGGCTTTTAACTTCTAATCTAAGCCTATTAAACATCACGAAACCCTCTCCGATCTCTTGAATGCATTTCCAAGTAACCGAGCCGATATAATTGTAAAAAATAAAACCCTGGACGGACAACAAACACGTTTTACCTAAGCATAATTTGCATCTGCTGTTGAGCGACGGCGTATATTAAAAACTTGTGACTTTTGAAACCGTTTCTATTAAATTGAAGATTAGAGTTGATAATTGCGTGGTAAGTAAGGTAGATGGGCTTTATCGATGTGGGTGTATGTTTTATAGCGTTGGCGGCCGGCCTGTAATTGGAAGCGAGGATGCGCGGGCGCTGTAAAGGCAATTGACCAGAAAATAACGAGCCCTTGCCGCTATACGTAGGTGCACATGCCTCTATATACAGCTGCCGTGTGTCGAGACTTTTATTGCCAACATAAAATATCTTTTTTACAAAATTTAAGGGCGCTAAGTTAATGAGAATAATGGCGGCAGAGAATAAAACTGCAAAACTACGTATTTTAATTAATAACTTGTTAGGTACTTTAATTATTATAATTCTATGCAATAGCTTTCTAGCTGTAGGTAGTTGTTGAGGTTTTATTCAAACCAATAATCCCCGTTCCCCCCGTAATCCCTATTGAAGCTTTTTTTCTGTGATCGACGTCACAAAAATAACGATAAAGTATATTTAGGATTATTATGGCCCACGTTAGAAAGCGCATTGATAGCACAAAATCACACTAATTCCCGCGTGGGTGACTGTCAATTAAACCCACACAAATATGACAAAGTAATTGGCAATGGGTTGCAATTTAGCAGAATTATATTGCAAAATATTTCCTTATTCAGATTCCTTACATTGAAATCGCTACATCTGACAAAGGACAAAGGATAGGTAATTTTCGTAATTATGAACAGCTGCTATATTATACATTACGCTTGTATGTACAAAAGCTGCTTTATTATACATTACGCTTGTATATCTACATGCACTAAACGAAGACCAACTTATGAAGCAATTCCAGAGAGAGAGATTTTATTCCGGTAATGTTTTTGTGATGGACTTAATTCTATGCGGAACTGCAGGCATTTAGCGTTGTCATCGCTTTACCGTGGAAAGTATTCCATCGCGTACAAAAAAGTTCGATGATTCCTTTCTTTGTCGAACCATAAAGAAGTGGAACTCTCTGCCGGCTCATGTATTTCCCCCTTCCTACGACATGAGTTCCTTTAAACGAAGCGTGAAGAAGCACCTTGTGAGCCAGTACTGCGATGCCAACGGATAGAACACCACGGTGTTGCGTCCGTTGTCGTGGTAATTTGGGTTCCCCTTTTGCTTACCATCAGGCTAAGTGGAGCCAATGTACTGAGCTACTATAAAAAAAAAAAAAAAGGCAAAAGTGGTCAAGTGTACATAAATTAAAATATACCTATAAGTAGTCCAGTTTGACTGATCTCTGCCTGTCTGGATGTTGTTCAGTATTTAGATTTATTCATTTATATATATTATAGTTATGAGTGTACATATGTAGTCAATAGTTGAGAAAAGACTGATCGATTTGATTGATATTTTAGGCTGGTTTGTCATTGTTTTTATTAAAACTATTACATATACTTAAAAAGTTAGACTTTTCTATGGTATTCGTTTGCATTATATCCGTGGCTGGCGTGAATACGTTGATAAGTCGACTTGCATGATTTTTTTTTTATTGACTCAATGGCTTCCTATGGTCATGACACATCCCTGAAAAAAAATTCAGCTGAAAATGTTGAAAAAAGGCGGTAAAATTGCCATCGTTCACAACTGAATAACTACATTTTTGCTGAACACCATCGGACATACTGACTTATCAAATAATATTTTTACTTAACACTATGAATAAAGATTCACAACTCGATTTATCAATGTATGGCCAATTCATATCACAATGCACAAAAATATACAACTAGACTTACTCATTTACGAATTTCATACACGAATAAACATAAATTGACATGTTCAGGTATTTAGTTAGGACCGGTTAAAATAGGTTGAATCAAAGGTTGTTATGTCGAGTTGTCAAGTTATTCCCGCGTAATGCCAGCAACTTCAAACGTGATATGTATAATTGTTAAAATACAAACCACAATTTATGTACATTCATGATTTAAATGTACATACTTGCCAAATTTTGATTATTTTTACGTGTAACAAAACGTTCAAAAATCAAAATCAAAAATTTTGATTTACGGCGAAAATATTGGATTATGTCCAAATTGGCCATTTGAGGCTCTAATGAAGATATTTTAGTTATAATTCGTGTTTTTAAAAAAAAGCCTTGATTTCAATAATTTTTTACTTTAATAATAATAATAATAATAAGTTTATTTTCCATCACAACCAGGTAAATAACAATATAAATAGAACAATCACTTTTTTCCTAATTATTTAACCTGATATGAGAGGGACTGGTGCCTAAAAAAGGTATACAATACCTGTACTATAGGTCACCAGGTTTCACTTTCAACTGAGAAAAGAGATAGAAAATTCCCCAATCGAATTTTTATGTGGGTTTTTCGTTTTATGGAAGCAACTGAATTAATTGCTGCATGGAACAAATTTGTTGAATCAAATAATAAAAATAAAATTATAGTATTGGTGAATGGTAGTACGTTACTTTTAATAACTCTGGTAAGTAATGGGACGTATGGAAAGATGATTTGTAGCCGTGGACGTATATAGACGAATGGAGTAAATGCCCAGTAAATGTTTTCAATTTACACCCAACACAGACCCAAAACAGCATTTATTTTACTTGCAAATATAACAAATAATATCCTCCCTGAAGGGGTTTCACCCCTTCAGGGAGTAAAAAAAGGTGAATTTGTATGAAACTTCGTCCCTTTTTTTTATTCTTAGCAGTCAGACACGCAGCCCACTTGGTGGTAAGCGGCCACTGTGGCCTATTTCATTGAGGGACACTTCACCAGGAAGCATCGTTTAATGTGCTGCCAGACTGTAGACTCATCTAATCTTCGAGCCTTTGATTTCAAGTCGTGTACATTAATATTTAAAAGCTTTAGTTTTATAGATTTTTACTATGGTGTTAGTTTAAAATAAAAAGGGGTTTTTGACAATCCAGCCCCAAGGCAGCTGAAGAGGGGTTTAAAATTATAATTTTGAAAATTTACCAAATTCTTTTGAATGTGTAAGATTTCACTAGAAAAGGGTATTTGAATATTTCACCCCCCGAGAAAATTAAAAAGCAATTGAAGACTTTGAACTTTAAATTTTGTACAGGGGTGCTTGATTATGTGTAAGTTCCACTAATGGGGCTTATGGAAGTTACCTCCCAGGGTCAGTTTCCTCTTTATTTGTATGGACTAAACTTCCACCCGCCCTATAAAACAGTATGAAATCCATAGACTGACTGACCAATTACACTACTTAGCACTTGAAATTTTGTACTGGGATTCTTTATAATGCGTAAGTTCCCCCTAAGGAGAGCATTTTTTGGAAATTCACCTCCCAAGTGGGTAAAAAAGGGTTAGGAAGTTTGTATAAAACTCTGTAATTTTAAAAGTAAGTCTTGTTTTATGTAGATTTTTGTTTCGGTGTCAGATTCAAATCCAAGGGGGTTTTAGGAAAATACGCCCCCCAAGGGAGGTAGCAGAGTAAAAATGAAATTAAAATTGGAAATTTCGTGCAGGGGTTACTTATAATGTGTAAGTTCCCACTAATAAAGGGTTTTTAAATATTTCAGTTTGTTGGCAACTGCCAAAAATCCCTCCTAAACCTTGTAAAATCTAGCATGATCCCTTCGACAGCTGTCATCGGTTTGACAGGCGTATAGTTTCCAAAGATCCTGATTTAATTGACGTATCTTTTTATGAATTTTACATAAATCTAAAAAATACTGATTGTGAGAGCATTTACACAGACATCGATGAAGTGAATCCTGATCTAGAAAAAGAAAACGAAATACTTTTTAACTTGCTTTTTAATATGGAAAAGGAAAAGAAGCTGAGGTAAAAAGAAGTAGAAGAAAATCATAAAATTAAGAAAAGAAGAAAAAAACTTAAACATACTTACTTTTTAAGAGAAAATAAATTTCCAAGCTCAATGCCTATCTTATATAATTATGTTATTTTGTCGAAAATTTGATAAAATGTTAATAAAATAGGTTCTGAAAAATAATCTAATGTCTTAAAATTGTAACTGAAAAAGTTAATTGTGATTAAATTTAATGTAACTTGATACTTTAATATTTTCATGAAGCAAAAATTATCCTTAGTATGGTGAATAACTTGATAAGTCGTTGGTGAATGAATTGACAAGTCTTTTTCAAAGAAAACTACACTGAATTATGCAATGAGACTTGCACCGTTCGAAAGATCAGAAAAAAATACCTATATTCAAAGGCACAGCCATTTTATAATATAATATCCTGATTTACCAGGCGACGCCAAACTTTAAAACTGCCGCCCTGTAAAATTGCAATTTTAGACTTGTCAACATATTCACGCCAGCCACGGATATATATTTTGTGGATCCTTTTAATTAGAGTTATATGATATGTACGTAGTCGTAATATAAGTACTTGTTGTAGGTATGCAAATAAATAAACGTTATCCTGAGAAAATTATTGTTGCATGATAAATAATGAATTCTATTACATCCACGTCACGGAAACGTACATCATGACATGACGCTTGAATCCGAAATCACAACTTCTACTTCATTTGTCACGCCCATTCGTTAGCCGTTTATGTTTATTGACAAATGTTTGCAGCGCTAAATGTTTTACAGTGCTTACGACGTAACTATCGCGATTTTATAAAAATAATGCATGGTTCCGTATATTTAAACCTACTCAGATCGAAAAGGATTCTAACAGATAGACGGCGCGCGTACGAATGTGACAGTCCTCATCTGGTCTTCGATAAAGTTTCCGTCTTAGGTCTGGTTGGTTATAGGTATTTTTCAGAGTCCAACTAACCAGACGTCAAAGATGTTTACTTTCTAGTGGGCTGTGTACTTGTAAGTATATTAACTGTTACTCTATACCATGGAAAATATTCCACCACAATAAGCATATCCTAACAATTCCATCTCTTGAATAAAAGGTTGGAAGAGAAAATGATGGAATGGAATGGCAACACAGAGAACAACGCTTTCTGGTAAAAGACAAAAATATAAAAATTATCATTTAAAAACAATGAGTGACCGAAAACTCGCTACTATTTTCAAAATAAACCGGTCACTACAACAGCTCAAAACTGGCATTAGTAAAAATCATAAACCTTCTCACTTCCGTATTGAGTACGCAGCCTCAAAATAATTAATGATTTATTATTATTGTAATTGAAAATTACCTGTATCTATTGCGAGCTAACTTATACTCAAAATCACTTGAATGATGCAGAATGTTATTTATGGTTATTGGTCGACAGAGATAACTTGTCTTGTACCCCATACATATTTGGTCTAAAAAAATAAATTGAAATGAGCAAGTTCTTCTCATTTATCAAAAAAGGATTTAAATATAAGAGGAACACCAAACGCATGATGTCATATGTTTTTTCTAATATTAAATTTTGCAGCTATGTAGATTTAAAATACCTAACTGAAGACTTTTTAAACCAGATATTATGGAGTCAAAAATTTCCAATATTTCGTAATAATATCTTGCCGATATGGGCGTCATGGACATAGCATTGTTCAATAAAAATAAAAAAATATCCCAGGACATTATTCATGTCGTCTAGATCCAACCACAGAAAAAAACAGCCCCTACCTTATTATAGCCTGTAATGTGGGTGCCAAACAACGGATAAACCTTAACTCATGGGAAGGGGAATTAGGCCGGAGCTCTATCCGTAGGTGACACGATACCTGCTATTAAATAGGTTTTGAGTGAGTACTCCCTGAGTTAGATTAGGTATTCTTTTATATAATTAAACATAAAATATGTTGTAAAACAGAATAGAAAGAAATGTAAAACATAACATAAAAATCAGATGATTAAAGAAATGGGATGAGACGACATAGGTTGAATCACAGAACAAGAATTTCTCTAATGATTTCTAATATTTACACGGTTACTACTCATTAAAATAAAACAACTTTAAACGGATGAAAACTCGTCGGGTTTAAATTTTAAAATGTAGAATATAACCTACGCGAGTTTTCATCCGTTTAAAGTAGTTTTATTTTAAAGAATTTCTCTTACAGATCAATCTAAGGAAATGCGTAAAAAAATGACATTCAAACAGATGAACACATTAGGTACACGGTTTTCATACTTTAAAGAAAAATGTTGTGTTTTTTAATGATATTTAAAATCCTTATTTCGCAATTGGCTTTATGAGAAAACACTAACAATAATAAAAGTGGCTTACTTTAAGGACCCATTAACGCAATATGAATTAGTTACACAGTTATACAAGCACATTGAAACCTTTGGATCTCTAAAAAGTGAATCGATTCGTACTACTAAAAAGTGAATCGATTCGTAACGACGTCAGCTGTTACTCATTTGATAGCAATATTTGGTTATTACAACTAAAACTGGAAATTCGTATCTCAATTTGTTTGATTTGGGCCATAACCATTCCGATGAATCTTGTGTCTCGGGGCGATCATTCGCACTGCCAAATAATTCAACACCAATATTTTGTAAGTTTATTAAGTGCCCGCTCTCAATGACTTTATTCCATAATTTGCAACATAAACTCATTAGTCATATAAGAATGAATAAAAATATTTTTAAATATGTTCGAGAGATACAGCATAGGCTCATGTGACGTTTGTAAATAAAAAATATTATTGACACTACACTCATACACACGTCTCCTAAATGATTCAGGAATGTATATGTATACCTACCTATGTATGTTTAAGGAGCCTCAGAACGAGGCCATGAGGTCTACTACTCGTAATTATTCCCTTATAAGGCCGAAAACATCTTCAATTTCTCAAAGTAATTTCTTAGCCATCAATGTAACGACTTTACTAAAACGCGTACATTTAGGCTGTAAAATAAACTTCCCGCCGACGTTCTCTCTAGAGACCACAACAGTCTGGGGTTCCTCAAGAACTGCGTGAAAAGATTTTTACACGCACGGCGACGCCCGTGTTATGCCTACTATATAGAGGAGCATCATTAAAAAATAATAATTTAAGGGTCCATAGTCGACGGTAACAGATTACCATCAGGTTGGCCGTAGGCGTAAAGTTTACTCTCGTGGTCTTGAAAATATGCTGTACAGTAAAACATAGCTACATGATTATCATTAAAAAGTGTATTTTTCATTCATCTCCCCACCCAATACGAGTATTACTTAATAAAATACTCTGCATATATTTACATAAGACAAACTAATCAAGTTAACGTTAAACGGTCCTTCCAATATTTTTTTATACCTCCAAGTTAGAGTATCACTAAACAACTTATATAACGCCAGTAAACGATCATCACAAAATATAAACACATTATTGACGCCTTTAAAACAATAAACAGCCGCTGAAATAGCGGAACAGAGCCTTAACAAGTGTAAATAAATGTGTATCAAAACACAATCGGTAATGGTTATGGACCCACGCTGCGAACGGATAGAGGAGTCCATACAACGATGATGATTCCATAAATTTATACAGTGCACAATAAAAACGCAGCTCGGAACAAAACAGCGTCACCCGAGTTTATGGACTCTGCGTATAAATTCCAATCATTGTTCTTACTCGAAGTCGTAGTGAAACAGCGGCTGAGTTAATTACCGTGAAATTGGTCATTGAACTGCGTTATTAGGGATTTGGCGACTGAGACATGATTGGTTCGACTAAAATAAGTACTGGAAGACCGGCTTTTAGAACTCCTGGTTGTAAACAACAATTAACTCTTCCATTGAGGAAAACTCTATTTATACTGCGCCATAATGAAAGCTCCTTCGATATTCACTTTTTCAATTAACTACGACATCCACAATACATTTTGCCGTTATTCAGAATGTCTTCTTTCTTTAAGACGTCATCGAACAATGTTATCTTATTAAGCAGGATTAAAATAATAATAAACATCCTTGGACATTTCTCAGCGCCATCTAGCTCCGAACTGGACTGGACTGAGTGCAAGACAACGGATGAAAAATACTTACCTATAGATTTTTTGTAAATACAATATAAAATAAGCCAAGAGAAGTAAAACGCCTCGATGCTCTAGTGATTAAAGCCGGGTCATATTCAGATCTTAGGTTCACTGCCCGTGTCAGAGTTTCCGAACAGCTTGAGTCAATGATCACCGATTCGCATTTGGCGAGCGTAGTGATAAAGTCAGTATCTATTATATTGACTGTGACTTTATTTCAAAGGGCACCTTTGCCCTGCAGTGACACACATTAAATAGGCTGACATTTTTTTTTTAACTGGTTGTTTATTGTGATTTGTAAATTGGAAAAAATTATAAATATTTTCTTTCGTAAATTGAATTGACCAAAATAATTGTTTCTTGAAGATGGATAAACATAGATTTGCCTTGACACAAATGACTGTTTACGGAGCTCGGCGTGTCGTCGGCGCCTGGCGAGCCCATGTTAATTAAAACGCAATAAAACTGGCCAGAAATAATAAATGTACCAACCTACATTAATTTACACTTGGCCTGCTCTTGTAATAAAACGTGGACTAATTAGGAACAGATATATATCGAGATTTATTAAGATACTAGCGGCCCGCCCGCGGCTTCGCCCGCGTGAACTATAGGACGTTATCCCGCGGGAATTGAACTATAGGACGTTATCCCATGGGAATATCTTGTAAATTGTAGCCTATGTGTTATCCTTATGTATAAGCTATATTATTGTAAAGTTTCATTAAAATCAATTCAGTACTTTTTACGTGAAAGAATAACAAAAGTTCATCCTTCCGCTCCCCGGCCGGTACCGCCGCAACCGCTATGTCCCTGCATTTTAAATCTGTAATATCTTCGAAACTATTCATTTAAATTACATGATGTATTGGGCCATATTGATCTATATTATATGCACAATTTATTTATGGTACTTTATTGGATAAGGATTAATACTGTATTGCTTAAAATCACTTTTTCGTAAATAAGCCATTATTTTATCGTAATAAGTAAAGGAAAATGGTTATTGTGGGTTATCCTTAAGAGATAGACATATACCATCGCGGACTTTTTTGTAAAACTTTTTAAGGTGTACAATAGTGTAGTACATTATTTTGATCTATCTCGTAGGGTTCAGCCAGCGTTTGCAATGTAAGCGCAAAAAAATGCGATTATTTACGACCTTAAATTAAAAACCTCTAAAGTTATCAGTGTTTCTCTACTATATTATGCATGTATTATACATATAAACCTTCCTCTTGAATCAGTCTATCTAATGAAAAAAACCGCATCAAAATCCGTTGCGTAGTTTCAAAGATTTAAGCATACAAAGGGACATAGGGACAGAAAAAGCGACTTTGTTTTATACTATGTAGTGATTAATCTTTTTATTAGTCTTACCTATACTAATTGAACAGTTATTCTGACGTAGTTTATAATGCCTTACGCAAACTTGATTTACAACCGTAGGAATAAAAATATTATTTCTTTATAGAATACGGCGAAATTTAATTACATATACCAAGCCTATCATTAAACTTATGTATATATTATATCATAAAACAACGTGGTAATTAAAATAATTAATATAATAACGAGTATGAAAAATCTTATTTAATTAATTTATATTAACTTTAGAAGCTTGACATGATAAAATCAAATCAGAATGAAACTACAATTAAGGCTTATTATGGAAATCAAATTCACCGAAGAAATTTAAAAATGTGTGATATAATATAATAGATACAAATATATATTTACACACAAAAAACTTCGGAGTCGGTTCAAATGCAATACCTAAATCAAAAAATATTCACACAAATTAGTAATATTATTATAAAGATTAACTAAAATCAAGAAAAATTTCGAGGTACCGTGCAACGCAGACACCGACTGTAAAACAACAAAAAGTATACATAATGATATCATAATAATATTGCACACAAGAATTCGCAATAGTTAATATTTTTTTTAACGAGTGCATTTTTTAATTTAAGTCGGTTATTCTTTTGGTTACATTGCGTAGCGCTTTGGGCTACGCGCACAGCTACGGCGTAGCACGCAGGTAGCGCGTAGGTGGAGCTTTCTTACTACTAGGGAGCTGGGTGGGTGCGGCTTTCACGTATTCTCTTGTCGCCATATTGGATTTTTTAAACTTAGAATATATCGACGATGTGACTCACTCACTCAACTAATAATATGTGACTGTGATGTGTGGATTGATTTTGATTCGTCGATAATGTGTACTCGACTGGCTTAATAATTAAGGGCTATGAAGATTTTTGTATGGAGGCTGGCTTACCTACTAGTCCCGCCATTTTGATATTTTTTCAAATCGCTTGTTTTTTTTTCAAAAAGAGAATTAATACTTTGCTTGCTTATATCTTGGAAATGTGACACTTTACGGGTTTTCGTCTAATGACATTTTATGTTTGTTTGATACTAAGTATTTGTTTTTGAAAGAATACCTAGTGAATGCTATTTTGAAAAAAAAAAATGGCGTACCAGCACAAAGGCCAATATCTTCAATGGCCTTTTGGTAGGTAACACTTTCTCTGTGGACTTCGGAAATTAAAGTAATAGGTACATAGTATGAAAATAATATTGTCTGATGTGTAAAATTATTTCATTGACTGTTTTTCCTTCCAACTGTATTTAAAAGATTCACGTAGTTACTTATATTAGTAAATGTATTTTCCACAACTTACCATTACGATCTAGGCTAAGAATGAAAATAAGATATGAAACTTTCAAAAAGATCTTTATTTAATTACCTTTAATTATCCCCATGTTACACTATTCAACATACTAGGACTATTACTATTTAAAAATCAAAGTCGGTCGAAAATTTTAGATGTATGTAAATTGGGCGGTATATCAAAGACCTTAGTAATTAAAGTAAAAAAATGGTAATGACTTACGAAAAAGTATAAAAAGGATTCTGCCAACAAACTCGACAATCTTCATTCAAAAAATTTATGCCGCATTTATACATTTTTGGACGGCTGTTGGAGCTGAATAAAACTAATTGGATTGACTCATTTCCATATTTACAATGTATGTTTAATTTATTTGGTTGGGAGCGTTCATGTGCGTATGCCTGGACAGACAAATATTTGTATGTATGGGGGCGTGGGAGGGAATTTGATGGTGTCTCGCTCTTGTCTCCCTAGGGACGGAGTGTGGTATAGAAATTACAAATTTCCGCATTTATCATTCCAACCAAATGTTTTCAATACCCTCCAAAGATCAAAATATGAGAAATTCTTAAAATTTAATTAATATTAATAGTTTTTTAACTTTGAATACAACTTTTGATATCAAAAAATAATTAATGTTATCTATTTAAAATACGCCAAAAGCTTTCAATATTGAAACAGGTCTCAAAAGGTGCAACTTGTGGCGTTCATATAAATCTTAAGATAAATAAAACCTAACATCTGAATAATGTGATGATTTAAAAACATGACACTGCAAACAGAATTCAAAGCTGTTTAGTATTTAATCATTATAAATCATGGTTTGAAAATGTTGCCGGGTTTAGTACTACACTTACGCCTAAGACTAAAAAAACGCTATTACAAAAGGAAATTTTACGTTAAATCAAGAACTATCAATGGTCTAAACCGAGGCCCCTAGTTTAACAAAGGTCTAACTTTCAAACGTCCAAATGATGACACTTTTAAAATTTCGCTGCATTAAACGTATAGAAAGATAATTTTTGAAAATAATAACTTAATTTGTGAACAGAAAACAATAAATATATGATACTTTTTCTCACGTAACTAAAACACATTAAAGAATCATTATTTTTACTATCTTATTCAACGACGATTTAAAGCATGTAACAAAACAAAGTCTTGTAAAATGAAACGCACTGAACGAGTTAATGATAATGAATTATTCTTATGTTGGTATTTGTTTTGTCCTATTTAAGGTTTTAAATTATAATTCGGCTTTAGTACCTGCACTAACATATTATACAGTATGACTGGAAATGCGAGGGACATATTTAAACCCCAAATAGTTCATGCTTCCATATAACAAAATAAGTATAACTCAATAAAAACTCTGGTAAATATCTGTCAATAACCTTAGTCGAAACCTGAAAATCCGCGTAACGTGCGGGCACTTTTCCCTTCACAGTACCTATTTCATGCACTCGTTTATGTTCAACTTAAATTGTACTCGATACAATTTGAGTTTGGGGCGTAACCGGCCGCACAGCACACGGGATTTTTAGGTAGTTCATGCATACATATATTATTAGGATAATTATGAAAAAAATTAAGGATATATTTTTTATAGCGAATTGGACTCTAAATCGGATTCTGAACACTCTCCTTAAATATGTCCCTCGGGTTACCTAACACGCTGTATACATATCCTTTTTACAGAAACACTTCTTTTTTATATCAATTCAGTTGCGGTTTCACTGCGGCCTATTCTATCAAGCAAGGGTAAGGTACTTAACCAATAAGCATGGATTAATATTAAATTATTATAGGCCGTCAATAAAGGCACCTCCCAGCAAGGACGCTACCTTATTTACTTTTAATTTATGAAAAATATTCTATCTGACAGTGGTGAAACTGCGCCTAATTGAACTAATGTAGCAGCCCTAAGATAGGATAGGGTGCGCGGGTAGTTTATGTTCTGTAGCGCGGGCGCGGTGCGAGCAGCGAGCGGTGGATTACGCTCGGACAAAGGCGATACATGAAACGCGCCGCCGAATCTGCTTATCGCGCCTTATTGTTTGTTGCCCGCCGTAATATTGCCCCTATATATCAACACTCACGTGGACATCATGTGTGAGCAACGATAACGCACACAGGCCCCATGGTGTAGATAACAGCCAATAAATAACCCCGTGCAACTTCACTTTCCAGGACTGTAGGTAATTCAAAAATCCTGTTAAGTCCAATGGCTTTTTGTCCGCTCATAATCTTCCCACAAGAATTCACAATACCTTAATCAGGGACCATAGCTTGTACAGCTATACCAAACGATGCTAGATGTCTTTGTCGATCGATAATGATGACCGGTCTCTATGAGAACTTGATTTCCCTATAAGTCCAAGTGAAAGCTATATATCCTACTTCCTACTAATCCTATCCTACTAATATTATAAATGCGAAAGGGTATCCCTTCATTTGGCCAAATTATTTTTCGTCAAATTTCACTTCGCAAAAAACTTATCGCCTATGTTTCATTTCGCAAATGGACCTTTGGCAACTGTATATTTCGCACATACTTCATTTGGTAAAATTATCATTTGGCAAACTTTTACTTAGTCAAGTTTTATTTGGTTAAATGTTAATATAGCAAATGATTTATTTTGGAAATTTTCATATTCCAAAAAGAATTTTGGTCAAATTATCTCTACGCATACTTAGTACCCACTGAAATCAAAGAGTATGCAAACGATTTTTCTTGCTAATACAGGAATTTCAAATAAAGGTAAGTAAAACGTGCGGTGCGTATTTTTTTGCACAACCCTGGGCTTGAATTTTCCTAAAAAAAGTATTATAAGTATATCAGTTAAATCTGGGTTAGGTTAGGTTAGAACAGTGACCATCAACGCGCTTGTTCGAATCTATTTATAACGAATCATTTGGAAATTTTGATAAAAAGTATTAGTTTAAATTGTAAATCATATGCCTTGCAATAGTTTGGGAAGAGTAAGTTTTGCCAAATAAAACATTTGATCAAACAATAATTTGCTAAAAAAAAATATGCCAAAGAAGAGATTAGCTAAATAAAAAATTGCAATACGTTGTTTTGACAAACGTTTTTTTGCCAAATGAAAATTTGCGTATTAAGTTTGCGATATGAAATTTTGGGAAACAATTTTTGGCCAAACAAGGGTAAACCATGCGAAAGTCTGGATGTTTGGATGTTTGTTTGTTCCTCAATCACGCCTAAACGGCTGAACGGATTTAGATGAAATTTGGCACACGTATAGTTTATAACCCGGATTAGGACATAGGCTGTAAAATTCCTACGGGAAACGTCTCATTCCCGCGGGAAAAACAATTTTGAAACTACTGAACCGATTTGAATAATTCTTTTACTGTTGGAAAGCTACACTATCCCCGGTGAACAAAAGGTACTTTTGATCCCGGAAATGTGGGGGGAAGGGGGGATATTTGAAAAAAAAGATTACGCGCGGGTGAAACCGCGGGCGGAAGGCTAGTTGAAAATACATATATTTATTTGTGTAAGAGTAAAGTGTTTAATGTATATGCTTCTAAGATGTTGTGTTAGCGTAACCTTAGTTTGACGTTAATGTTTTGTCTGAGGCAAAGTTCGTTAACAAATTAATAACAATTAATTGGTCCTTAAATCCTACCCATCATTACCCCGGAGTTGAATGAATTCTATAACTTCTCTATGATATGCACGGTTACATAAATTAAAAACTGCATTAAACTGCCAGACAGGGGACAACCAACATACTTTGAAATACATACAGTCAAATGGACGCCATTTTGACATCTAATTTTTTCTGTTTAATTCTAATAAGTTAACAGTAAAAAGAAACGTACAACAAAATAACTTATACAATAATACGAATGCCTTAAATTTTCACGTTTTATTATTGATTTATAAAGGTTTCCACACTTAATGGAGTAAATGTGTTTTGATCGGTGCGTTGATTTTTTTTTACTCGAAATGTTTTTACGATGTCGATGTCGGCGTCTGCCCCATAAATCGATGTTGCGGTGCCGCATCGAATCGATTGATACCTTTTTTTTTTTTTTTTTTTTTTTTTTTTTGTGGAGGGGAATGCTATTAGGCACCATAACTCGCCTGGGGAAGGCGAGCCGTGTGTGGGACTCGTGCAATTCCATGCCCCAGTCTTTATAAAGACTGGTGCACGAAGGATACCCACTAAACCCCCCCGCGCTCCTGCATCGCCGTCGGCGGCGTCTCTGGGCTAGGACAGACCCTGACAACCAGAGACACCGCAGGGCGACCTGCCCGCCTCTTACAGAGCGGGCCCCGCTTGCCTCCCCCCGGCGGAGGGAGGAGACTGGACAACAACGGCCGAGAGCGCCTGGTCGTTGCCACCCGTCGGGAGCCGTGGCCTGTGCAGTGCAGGAGGAGGTGTCCCCACACCTCCGTCCTGCAGGCCATTGCTAGGGAGAAGAGACGATTGGTCATAAACCCGTCTTCTCCTCCCCCTCCGACTTCTTCGGAGCAAGGGAGCGTGAGGGCTTTTCTCTCGCTCCCGCTCCGCCGCCTCTTTCTGTGCCATCACGTCCTCACAGAAAGAGACGACCGCCTTCCAATCGATTGATACCTAAATTAGCAAAAACAATGCTGCTTCTTGGGTAATAACAATAAAGTTTAAGTTTCTCCAACACGATTTTTTAGAAATCGATCTCACAATGACTATCTCTAATGAATATAAAGTCAAATTAAAATCGGTTGCGTGACGACTGAGATTGGCAACTAACGAGAGAAATATTATAAAGAAGTAATTTCACCACCCGCAATATAAATATTTGGTTAAGAATGAAAGTCAATAGAATATCATTATAATAGACGTTTCATTTGTTATTTACATTCTACATATTTTGTGTCTCACTTTATACTTACGCTAAAGCTTGTCTATATGTCGTGGCCATATCGTTGAATTGCTCACTTCATGAAATGCTCGACCATTTCGTGAAATGGTTGCATTTCATGATGTGGCCAACTCAATTTGGCCAGATCGTTAAATCGTCTACGTTTCACGATTTTGTCATCCACGTTTGTCCGGATCGTGAAAAAACAAAGTTGTCGCAATTTTTCAGAATGAAAAAAAAACCTATCGGAGGCGGAAATCGACTCGGATGGATATAGGTTAGAAGGCTAAGGCGGGAGCTCTGCTCCCGCCTTAGCCTTCGTGGTTATTTTTTTTTATAAACCCGAAAGAAATTTTTAATTTGACTCAAAACTCGATGATCTCCAAATTGACAGTGAAAACATTAAAAATAAAAAGTGTCAATTCTGTGTCCGAATATAACGTGATGAATCTTCATCAATTTTAAGTTTATACGTGTCTCTTTAAACACTCGACACTGGCGGAATCACTGCGCAGCAAACAAGCGCGGGATAGAGTCCATATTTAAAAAAAAAAAAAAATATCAAGTTACACTCATTCGTTTTTAATAATTAGGTCCGTCCGCGGCACAGAACATAATTATGATCCGCGGCCGCCATCTTTTACACATAAACAAAGCGCTTGCAGCGCCTCTACCGGCACTTAATGTAACTATTTTACGATATTATCAAAATAATCCTTGACCACATCATGAAGTAGTCGCCCGTATAGCTGCCCAAATCGAGAAACGATTTTCAATCATCGATCTGACCAAACCACATCATGATGTGGCCAATAGACAGTTGACTATTTCACGAAATGCAACCATTTCACGAAATGATCGAGCATTTCATGAAATTATCAATTCTACGATATGGCTACGACATATACCTACCTTTCACTGTCTCCCAACAATCAAAATGTACAATTGAAAACATTTCTTTAAAAGAGAAGTTATTTCTTTGTGACTTTGTATATTAATGTACTGTGATCTTTAAGCCAAATTAAACAAATGATGACAGCAAATTATAACTATATGTTTGTTATTTAGAGGAAAAGACCTGGAAAATGCTCGAGTCCACTAGTATTGATTCCGATGACCAAACCATCATTCCGTCACAGAAGTTTTATTCTTTACTTTACCGTAAATCTTTGATTTTGTTATACATTTCGCTGCTTCCACTATCCCTGGTGTTTTTATTCCCAACCGTCTGAGTAAACAACAGCTCTTTTAGCATAAACGCCAGGAAACGAAATAGCGGGCAGACGAGCGTGCGGCACACCTGATGGTACCTAAGTGCAATGAGCTATTCATCAAAGGAATAGAGGGCGCATATTTATTGCGAAATATTCGTATGTATTTACTTTCTAAAGCTACGTTTTCTGTAATTTATATACGTGCATGTGTCCCTCATAAAACAGTAGCGAGCGGCGCTGGTACGGAGCGTCGCTTACCGCGGCACGGTCCCGCAAATTGCCTGCCGCAGGGAAGCCAACTAACTACGTATTTACGGCATTTTATGGCACATAATCGCTGCTCTTATTAAAATTTAAGTGGTTTCCTTTCCTAACTTAGCTTCAATAAATGAATCTGTATTTCACTGTAAAATCTGTTTCATAAATACCTATATGGTGCGATGAGGTTGCATTGGCCGTTCATGTCTATATTTGCAACATGGAAGTGCATAGTGCATAATCAAAATATTTGTAACGCGTAGGATACCTACACATTTATTCGGTAATCGACAGGACAGTAGGAATTATGCGGTGTACCTAAACTCGAAGCGTCAACAAAAATGACCGGAACAGAAGCAGTTTTAGTTTTAATCTACTGTGGCAAATATTCAAAAAAAAGGCGTAAAATAAAATAATTATAAAGTATACTGTAATTCCAAATAAAAATCTATAAAATAAATACGTGCTTACAAAGAAATATTTCATAGGTAGGTTTTTTAAGAAACTTAAATTGGCAATAAATTGATTATTTTATATTGCAAAGAAGATAATATTTCAAATCTAGCGCGATTGTTAACTCAATGACTTTCATTAAACTTTTGGCCGTCACAGAAAATAATTTATTATTTTGCACTTAAATCAATGGCTTATAAATTCAAGTAAAAATATTTAACCACAAACAGACTGGAACAAATAGAGCAAAAATGTTAATCCTATCCCGCGTAAGAAGTCAGTGGCCAACAAACAAGCTTAAACTCCAACGTTCGCATTGTCTACCTGTCTTACTTAAAACATTATTTCCCTGAATACTTAAACAAATAAGACAATTATCTGTTCTGGTGTCGATAACACAGGCTTACCCAGGTGCATTGTCGGCGTCCTTTGAGAAGTTAATACAATGAGTATTTTTTGTTGTTTACGGGTTTTCCTGCAGTTTACAGCGCGGTAGACAATATGCAGGACTGACTTTGGACGTGGCGCGTCAAAATACCCGGTCAATTGACCGAAACGTGGCGCTGGCGCAGGTAGTCGAGCCCAGGATGTTGAAATAATGTAGATTGCAAACCAAGAGCTAAGTCAAGTTAGCTCGCATAGTTGACGCAGTTCGTTACAATAATGTTCACAATTATGTGAACCGAGAAATGCCTTACCCAATGCCGAACCGCCCTGAAATTGTTAGGGCTTACCCACTAAAACCCTGAATTCCATTGCACTGTCGGAGACGTCGTGGGGACTTTCACGACACATAGCGGCAAGCGATGACCTAAATCAACGCACCCAAAAGACATGACAGCCTGAATTTTGTCTATTTCTTCCGGGAAAACGCTGAAATAAAATTGATGCAATTTCCACTTGCGGACAACTGACTTTAAACGAATTCGCCTTAGCTACAGGAAAAACAAACCATTATTTGGTTATTCTAAATGTAAAGCGGATAAACTAGTATTACCTGGTGTAAGAAATGAATTATTTTAATTAAGTAAAACTAGTAATTAGGCAAAGAATTAGGCAAGGAATTAGTAGGGTGAATTTCTTTACGAATCATGTAAAATAATCCAACATAATATCCAGAATAATGTAGTTATGTTAATCGCTAAAAGGCGGGTACCAGCTCGCCCCTTTTTGGATGTAAATGATAAAACCGAATGAATAAGTTTAGTGGGTAGTAGGACAACCGACTTTAGCTAGTAACTATTTATTTAATAATCTGTGCTTTAGCCTCGAGCCCTCCACACAACGTCTGGAAAAGCATTCTCCAAAATAATGTATACATTGCTGTTGTAAGGACTTTTTAAAGAAAAATACTACCTTTATACCGACCATATTATAATTACATACAGAAACAGGCATTAAATATGCTATGTATTTTCATAGCTACGCTCTTCGTTTAAAGTTTTGTGTTTTTAATAATATGGATAGCTTTAAACTCTTTAAAGAGTCTTAAACAAGAGATATATAAATAAAATTTAATTTTGAAAGTAGAAAATTGTTATTGGTGGAAGGAAAAAAAGCTTTTCAAATTGATATTTTTGGAACATGTATCAATTCTTCATGATGAACGCGTAGGCAGACGCCTAATTAGCAGCTCATGTTATTATTATAATATTCCCAAAAGCGTTTCGGTGAATCAGTTTGGCAGGCGGCGGCGGCTCCGGTTGGCTACGAAACTACGTTTATTGACCGAGCCGCTCACAAAGAGGTTGCTTTTACGACCCCATAAAACTTACTATTGTGCCAAGCCCCGCACGAAATGCGGACCCGCTCATTGTTAATACTTAAATAAGATATCCATTTTTTTATTGTGTGCCCATTACGGCGACCAGTTGTACATATTTTGACTTAACTATTCACGGTGATGCTTTGAGCTCGCCGACGCGAAGGCGTTCCGTTTTCCTAAGATCACGTGCTAAAACCTAAGAGGATTCGTCCCATTGTTTTTCATTAAACATTGCAAAACAACCGTTAAAAGAGCCCCGTTTTATGTTCCTCATTACGCGAATTGTTGTGTTATAATAACACGAAAAGGTACTTAATTTAAGTTGATTTTATCTTTAAAATATTTCAGCATTCTCTAAATTAATTTGAATTAAAGAGTAACTCTGTAAACTTATACAATTAACCGGTCCAAAGTCCCACAAACAACCCACATAACGTACAATTGGTTTTTAATTGTTACATTTGATTGCACAGTAAAAGTGTTAATTGAATTTTGATTTGATAATTTTGTTTTGACCCACATGGAAAATATGTACCTAATAAGTAGGTACCTCAGTAGTTATTAAAACTTACAATATTTAATTAAGACGATAGAAGCTTGGCTAAATCCGTTATGTAAAAGACTAATACGTCTTTGAGTTATTTAAATGTGAAGAAAAAAAATTAGCTCTCGAAAACTTCTACTAAACTTAAACTAGATTTTCAATTTTGCTTATCCAGTCATCTTATAAATCTTAACCCTATCATGATAAGAGTCCCCGCGTGCACATTATTTTTGTGAAGTCGTAGTTTGACTGACTGACCAAACCAACTTTGTATTGTAGGAAAAACTACATGACATACCAAAATCTTTACAATGAGTTAACAAAATATCTTATTATACAGTAAGGAGCACATACATTTTGCTAACCTATGTAAAGGACATTGTTAATATTTAACTAAAACAAAGGAAGACGAAGCGTGGGCAGACCAGCAGCCAGGTGGTCGGACGATTTGAGGAAGACGGCAGGCCCGACCTGGACAAGATACGCCGTATCACGCATAATGTGGAAATCCATGCAAGAGGCATATGTCCAGCAGTGGACGCAGTTACGCTGAAAAGATAAAAGAAGAAGAATTAAAAACAAATGCAACTGGAGCAATTAACTCACAATCCGAGTTCCCTACTCGTATGTGTGAGATTGTGATATGGATCAATGTAACTAATTGTATATAGGCCCACACATAATCGTTATGTGCGTTCACGAGCAACACCGGTTCCGCAGGTAGGTACACTATCGAAGGCTTTCGACGTATTTTATAGCCTGCTATAAATTAGAAGAGCTATAAATATAAATCTTACAAACTCAGATCCCATCACATATTCATGCTTCGGGTTGATCGTGAACTAAGTGAAGTTCCACTTAGAAATGCGTCTGATTTATACAATTCTGTTTATACATTTGATCCATTTTCTGTTATTTTGATATTTATTTTTTATGAGAAATGACATATTCTGTATAGTTGATTGTTAACGAAACATGAAAAAAATATTAAAACTTTTAAAACACATTTTAAAAGTTTTGACATGCACGATCATGTTTAAAGTAAATCATAAACTAGAGAGATACTTATAAATGTAATAATATATTTTAGGCAACACCATCTCTCAAAGATCCTAGATTTTAACGTTTTTATTGCTCCAATACTTCCATAATAATTTCATGAAATACATTATGATCGGTCAACTATTTGGTTTTTCACTTATATAGCTTCATAAATTACTTGCGACACTTCAAGAAGAAAAGTCATGGTCAATAAATTGTGACATCGTGTGACGAGTCGTTTAACATTTCTCAAATCTAAAGTGTTAAAAATTCCTAACATAATAAATCCAAGCATTGATTTATAGGTAACGTGATATTTTAAATTGTAGAAATACTTACATGTTGTGCTTCAAACTTCCAAACGGATCTTAGGACTGAGTAAGCGACAGGTACGCATCATGGTTAGAACCATTACAGGACACTGTTGTCTTAATAAGCACATGACTGTAATGGGTCTACGCGAGTCGAGGAAATGCAGATTCTGTCACACTAGCGACGAAACACCTCTGCATATACTCACGGACTGCGAGCCATTGATGCACAAACGTAGCCTTATTCTGGGGAAGCACATTCTACAACCAGACGAGGCTAAAGATATCCTCCCCAAGAATATCCTCCTCTTCGTAGAAGAGGTTGGGCTTGGAGAGGAACTGTAATCTAAGTGGCGTTCACAATAGATCAGAATTGGTCGCAGTGACTGTGGAAACACGAAGCCGCTATTAATAATAAAAAAAAAAACATGTTGTGCAAAAAACATTTTGAGACAATATCAAAAAATAAGACTGTATTCTAAACCAAGTATGTGCAGTTATAATATAATAAAAGGGATCAAAGTGATGCCGATACCATTGCGAA
This sequence comes from Mecyna flavalis, assembly GCA_949319885.1. NCBI lineage: Eukaryota > Metazoa > Arthropoda > Insecta > Lepidoptera > Crambidae > Mecyna > Mecyna flavalis. The sequence continues at coordinate 10,719,156 of OX439431.1, read as the reverse complement.
AAATTCAAAATAAACTACAAGATCACATCACAGGCAAGTATTATAAGAAAAACAAAGTAATTGAAATCATGTCTATTAAATTTTCTTTGTAACATCAATGTATTTCAGTTTCAGCTTAAATTACTCTCAGCTGTCATTGTTATCAATTGTATTATTAACTTGCTTAAGACCAATGCTTTTGTATTTTTACCGGCCAAACCCGATTTTAGGACAGCTTAGCCTAGGCCTAGGCCAAACTGATTTAAGTCAACATAGAATATTTATTATATAGTGAAAACAAAAAAGATTTTCAGGCTTCAAAAAAAAATAACCACGAAGGCTAAGGCGCCTTAGCCTTCTAACCTATATCCATCCGAGTCGATTTCCCCCTTAATACAAACTAGTTTGTCCTAAAATCGGGTTTGGCCGGTAACATACTTATACAATAAAAAGGTATTATTTGTTATGTTAATCATCACATCAGTTTCCGTAAATAGAAATACCGTTGGTATTTTGTTATGTCAAAGAATTATTTATTATAATTGATTCCTGCCATCAAATGGAAAAAAACATATTATGTTGACTAATTTTTTATTCAGTGTGAAGTGGTATTTGTCACGTCCAATAACCGGAAAAGGATTGAACAAAACATAGACATAACAAAGTATGTAATATAAAATAAAGTCGTGACGTGACCTCCTCCATAAAAAAGTGGCTAAGATTTAAATACCTGAAGGTCGAAGGTTCGATTCCGTACTTGAATCTGGACTTTTACAAAACCTGATTTTCTACCACCCCTAAGGTAAGATTTGCGAAACTCAAGCTATGTTTCCGCATTAGAGCCAGTGTAATTAAAACCATTAGCTCGAAGATAAGAGGCGCCTAGCTAGTGTAGCAGCACATTGAGTTACGCTTTCTGATCGAGTGTACTTTAATGGAATAGGGCGTAGTGGCCTGCTGCCATCAGATGGCCTGTTTGCTTGTCGGGCAACCAACATAGCTTAGAGAGATTATTATATGACACTACCATTAATATAATAAAAATCAAATATAAAATAGGATTTTGCTTTTTGAAAAATAATGAAATACATAAATATTATATTTTTATCGAAATCACGTCTATTACTCTAAATTCTTAAGAGGAACTTAATTAAAGCTTTTAATATCTATTCCCGCATTTTATGTATTGTTAGGTTTATTGATATGCCATTCTATGTTAATATCATTAGTCTTGAAAGTGGTGAAACACAATGGCTAAACGGACTTTTTAAAGGACTTTTCTTAATTTCATAAACGCAGATCAAAAATTAAAATGTTTTTACGCACACTTTGCTTTACCCCAAATTGACAGCCAAATTGCTAGGGCGTTTACTTCTTATTTTTTTCATTTTATGATCAACGGACGACGATATCATGATATTATGAGGAGTCATATCAGCCTTGTGTGCCTAGCCTACGTAGCCAAGATACGGAGTGACGGAGGGAAAGGTGGATTAAAAATTAATTACCTCGCTTTCATGTTTCGCCGATAATCCGGACTTTATCTAGATATCAAATCGAGGGGATTAAACCAGCCTAGTTAAATAGAATGCACGCGATAACAACTGATTACATGTTATATACAATTTAAGTACATTTTGAGAGTTCATATTTTTTCAAGAATATTGAGTTGTTGTGATTAATAAAATTGGCTTTGTTTATTAGTTCGTTGTTTTTGTTCCGTCGAATGATATACCACAATCGTGCATCAACTTTTTTGCAACATTATATCTTTCTACGAACTTCTATTTCCTGGTTTGTTTTGTTATGGTGATCTAGAGCTTTGAGAAAATTTCTCAATCAGCACAGCTTTGCATTGCAAGAATAAGCTCCTACCTATAAAAAGGAATGTTAAATGTATAATACATTTACGTAGCGGCGAACATTATAGAGACTTTAAATCCTTTTTTCTCGGTTAAAAATAAAACGAATTAGGTATGTGCTAACTGAATACGGCGCTCTATACTCTGCGCTACTAAAGTTTAATATAAAGGGACCACGGAAAGAATTCGTAGGCCTGGACAGTAGATCAGCAAAGTACCTGACTTCCTTTGCTGATCCTCATTTCCTTCATTCCTAATTCGATATTAGAAAAAAGTATCGCTAGCTAATAAATAAACAAACAGGCCATAGACTAGATCATTATGAGTTATGTGACTCATAAGACTCATTACTGTTCCTTAAGGCTGACCATTTGTACTGTCCGTGACTAAATTAAATAATTAACAGGTTTCGTGTCCATCAGCTACTTATCTAGCCAATGTGAATTCCGGGCAAATATTTAAAAGACCCCTTGATTCATTCATAAGATTGATGATATAATTTGTCATTGTAGGCATGTCAGTATTGACAGTGTCCTGCGTTTAAGTACGTGTTATGTTAACGACCTGTGAGACTGCTGTCAAAGGGCAAACAGACTAGGCGGTGGGCAAACAAACTTTGTTTGATCTGGCGAGGCCTCTGTGTGATCTACGTGGTGGTCGCAGGAACCAAACAGGGTTGAAACAATAACTTACTCTTTTTAAAGACTGACTCCACGATAGCACATTTGATTTTAATAGTGACCCTGTCCTATGCGCCAGGGGTCGTAGGTTTAAATCCCACCCAGGACTAGTATTCATGTGATGAACATTTTGTATTGGTCCGGTGTCCGGATGTTTATAAAATTATATTTAAGTACATATTTGTGGTATTTTCTAAGATTCTGGTAACCACAACACAATTGTTTATGCTAATAACTGGGGCCAGGACCAATATACATGTGTTTTAGTCTAATCTATACTAATATTATAAAGAGGAAAGATTTTATTGTTTGTTTGTTTGTATTGAATAGGCTCCGAAAATACTGAACCGATTTGAATAATTCTTTCACCGTTCGAAAGCTACACTATCCTCGGTGAACATAGGGTACTTTTTATCCCGGAAATGAGTGTGGGGAAGAGGGGATATTTGAAAAAAGAAATTACTTGATAACTATATAGACTGTGTAAATAGATAGTCAAGATGAATGAAGAAACGTTATATCAACGACCTTTTTAAAGAATACCTAGCCGGCAGTGTCACAGAAAACGCTAGGAAAAGACCTTTAGAAAAATTCGAACGCTATGTAAAAGAAAAACCTCAGTACTTAGAATAAAGCCTCAGTACTTGCTCTGAGAGAAAAACAAAACATTTAATTTACTTTTTATTACTTAAACTGTCAAACTTTTGGGGCACTATTGCCAGTAGTAATGCCAGTGCTACTTTAAAATAACAAAATAACCACGAAGGTTACATCAAATTAATAACCAAGCAGGTTAACATAAGTTTTTAAAAATTTAATGCTGGCTAAATTATTCAGAAAAAATCTACATATGCCATTACAGAAAAATAAAATTAATTTACTTTTTATTGCTGTCAAATTTCAGAAGCATTGTTGCCAGTGCCTTTTTATTATAAAGAAGGTCAACGTCTTTTCAAAACTTTTTGATATTTCTTTAAAAAAAAAGATTTGCTTTTTATTGCTGTCAAATTAATCGTTACTCTGACGCCAGTTACATTGAAAAAACCATACATTAAGTATATTTTTTAGAAAAAACCAAGCAGGTTATTATGCAAATTTTTTGATGCTGGCTAGAATTCTTCAGTAAAAAAAATCTAAACGCCTTTAAAGGAAAAAGAAACAATAATTTTCTTTTTATTACTGTCAAAATGGAAATTATGCTGCTAGCGTTTTTAATGATCCAAAAAAGGTTGCATGTTATTTGAAAAGAATGATATTGAGATACAAAAAAATTTTAATCTAAAATATTTTAATACATATGTAGTCGAAACAGAATAAATATTTGTAATCGAAACTACTGAACCGATTTGAAAAATTATTTCATTGTTAGAAAGCTAAACTATTCTCGGGCGACATATGGTACTTTTTATCCCGGAAATGTGGGGGGAAGGGAAGGGACATTTGAAAAAAGAAATTACGCGCGGGTAAACCCGCGGAGGCGGCCGCTAGTAATACAATATGTATATGCTACAGTCACAACTCACTCATAGCCGGTCGAAACCACTTTTTAACCGACTTCAAAAAAGGAGGAGGTTCTATGTTCGACTGTATGTATTTTTTTTTTTTTTTTTTTTTTATGTATGTCCGTCGATTGCTCCGTCAATTGTGGACCGATTTAAATAATTCTTTTTTTATTTGAAAGTGCATAGTTCCGAGGTGGTCCCATTGTCACCATGTCAGGATCTGATGATGGGATCCCGGGAAAATCAAGGGCAAACCTCAAATTTTATAGGCGCACACTACGCGTTACTTGTTTTTTCTGAAGCCATTTAAGTTTTTGCGTCCTATAGACATCACTTTATGTTGATGAGCTGATGATGGAAGGTACAACTCCTTAACGGTTAGGAGTTAGGGGATAATTATTTCAGTGTTGTAGGAATATGTGGACCGTTAGTTGTATTTCATGTACTTTTGGAGCTAAGCTGATGATGGAAGGTACAACTATGATGATGGAAGCTAAAGGGTACGACTTCTTAATTCTTATGTCCCTCTTGCGGGCTGCATCTTTAGTTGGTCTACTGAATGGTGCTGAACACTTAATGAATACCTAATATTGTCAAATAATACAATTCTACTATTTTACTCGTATTATCAATATTATGAGAGAATTTTACTCACTCCTACGTATTATTCACACTAAAAATAGAAAAATAAACAAACTTTTTTAAAAAAAAATTAAACCGACTTCAAAAAAAAAACAAAAAAAAAACTACCTAAAAACACTGAAAAGCAAAAAATAATTTTAATAAGACATTCATCAAATGCGCTTATTGTCTAAGCCTATTAATAATATTAAATTGTATTTACGTGCTAGGTAGGTACCTACTAATCTGTTTGAAGTCGGTGCCAAGCCAAAGGTAATAAAAAATTATACATACCTAATAATTTATGTATTATACAGGGTTACAAATAATCCGCGGACGTAGGTACGTAGTCTGGGTACCTACTATTTGGCTTGGCACCGACTTCAAACAGATTAGTAGGTACCTACCTAGCACGTAAATACAATTTAATGTTATTAATAGGCTTAGACAATAAGCGCATTTGATGAATGTCTTATTAAAATTATTTTTTGCTTTTCAGTGTTTTTAGGTAGTTTTTTTTTTGTTTTTTTTTTTGAAGTCGGTTTATAACTACAAAAATCAGGCAAAAGTGGTTTTGACCGATGCCCTCAGTCAAAAATAGTTTTGACTGATTTTCGCAGTCAAAAGTTGTTTTAACTAAGGGCGTTAATCAAAACCATTTTTAACTTCAAAAATGGGTTTGAATCCCACGGGGGGCATCCCTTTGTGACAGGTTAGGTGAGGTTAGAATTGCGACCACAAAACGGCAGAACCGATGCCCTTGGTCAAAACCACTTTTGACCGATTTTCCCAGTCAAAAGGGGTTATGACTAAGGGCATCGGTCAAAACCACTTTTGCCTGATTTTTTCAGTCAAAAGTGGTTTTGACCGGCTATGAGTTTTGACTGTAACATATATATATTTTTACTGTACATCTATGCACCGAACCAAAATTACAGAGACTCAAAAGCTAAAGTTTAAAGTGTTTTTTGAAATAACTATTGCCTAGTTTTTTCATTACTAAAACATAACCGTGAACCCAATTACAATACTACAATCATGGTTCTTAGATTATGAAATCTACACCTAATATCGACTTTCTTAAAATTAACAGTTAATTTCTATGACTGGTTAGCATATATCTGGTGCAGTATCAATTCTGACAAACAGAAATAAATAGTTGAAATTATTTTAATCTACCGTTGGACAGCTATGACGAGTCTTTACAAAATCAAAAATATCAACCCTAATTCTGTAAAAAAGGGGATAATCATTTGCAAGCAAGTGCGCTGTGTTACCTACATAAGTGAAAATTAGTAATGCAACTACTAGCTCTCCTAAATGGTTCTATCTACTATACCTACCTAAAACCTAAATAGGTGAGTACCCAATATTAAAAATGCCACAAGGATATCCTACCGTTTGGAAAAAAGTAAGATTTTCCCAAAAAAGATCCAACAAAAAAATATACAGAAATTCCTTAGTCCGTTGTAACCAGCTGATTTTTGTAGTTAAGAAAAATCTGTAAACTCAAGTGGAAATATGAAGAGAATATAGACATGAAGGCAGTGCATGTAGAATTGATGCCTGCTAGAAGTAAGTGGAAAGAAAAATAATATTACGTGTTGTAAGCAGATGACGATGATGACATAAAATTCTGCATTATAAATGGGAGCACGCTTACTTAAACTTAAGGCCTGTATTCACTTTGATTAGTGCGAGTGCGAGTGATTAGTGCAAGTGATTAGTGATTAGTAGAAAATAAGTGTGGACAGCGACTGATTAGTGCGAGTGATTAGTTGGCTGCGTAGTGAAGTGTTTAGAAGCGTGTTCTATTTTTCTGCGAGTGGACTGCGAGTAGCCACGTCCCGCGCGCCCGCCCATCCCCCTCTCTCGCGGCGTGCCTGCCACTAAACACGTCACCCTCAACTACTAATCACTCGCACTCGCCAACAATTGGACACTACTTGCACTACGCACCTGCACTAATCACCCTCAGCTACTAATCACTCGCACTCGCACTAATCAAAGTGAATACAGGCCTTTAAGGTTAAAGATTTGAGAAGCCTGCACAACAGTAGGTACCTATCAATTCCCGAAATGTATATGCGCGTTTTACTTAAGAACAACTGCACCAAATTAGGTACCTATTTTTTTATTTAATGTTAGGGACAGTCAGCAATAAAGAAATCTCTCGAATCTTTATTTAATTTTTCAACATGCGAAGTGGGTTGATTTTTAGAGGCACTAGCTTGTCGAACTGAAGAATCAATAGTCATAGTGGATTAAATTCCGCATTATCCATTCAACAATAATATTTATTCAGACATATCGCATATTATGTCATACGAAGTAAATTAGACTGATTCGTATTGACTTTTAACTATCATTTACTTGATATTTGATAACACAGAATAACTAGAACATCGTTTAACAGTCACGTACAACACGATATTGACTGTTTAGAATCCTTATCAATGTGCCAAGAGTCATTGTGTGTGCTTTGTTTTACATAATCATCAAATATTACCTAGGGAACTCGAAAGCAGGAAAAGGATAGTTTTGTTAAAATATACTCATTCAAACAATCCCTGAAACATACTTCCTGGAAATTGGGGACAATGTAATCGACAAACACTTGATTATTCCAGAAAATTAAAAATGAAGACTTAGAACTTTAAATCTATTCAATAAAAACTCGATGTCTGGAGCCCATAATATGTATAAAGAAAATATTGTGTTTGCTTCGTTTCAAAGGTTATAACAAAGATTAATTAACGTTACAGTTATAATAACTGAACACAAAAGTACCTAAATGGTTAAAATCATGAAACTTTCCGGTGCCGGTTCTTACGGCACGCGGCGTTGATCTTCCCATGAAAAGCTCTTTTATGTACCCAGAGATTAATACATTTCATCAATCTCCAATCCCAGTCCCAAATTCGATTTACTAAATCCATTTTCGTAGTACCAATAAATTGTATGTGGGTGTATGAGGCAGATAAAACTAATGACAAATTCCAACCAACAGATCAGAGAGGCGTAAGTAACGGAATATTAAAACGTGTTTTCATGAAACCAGTGCAACCACGGAAATCAGTCTGATGATGTCCGGCGCAGGCGAGATCGGCGGCGGCTTTGATCTGGGCTCGAAGTGCCCTCAATGAGCGTCGGTTTACTCACCATTTAGCGGCATTCCGCCTCGCGCCTTTCATGCCGCGCATTTCCTAGGGCTGCCGCAACGGAACAACTTTCATATCTGTTTCTTTTTGTCACGTTACACGCTTTTCACTATTAAAAGGAACTTATAACATGCGTATTATATTCCAAAAAACTCACTCACTTTTTGACGATCACTAGTGTCATTTTGAATTTCATATTAGAAGTTTGTTAAATGAAATGTATTTTTAGCTTAAGCAGAAAACACTGGCCAATGTTAATTTTTTTATTGTTTCTTAGTAATGCTGGTAGCATTCACTCTTTGTCAGAGTATAAATCTATAAATAGGTACCTACCCTTAAAAAAGAATTATTTTTTCCGTCGACAACTAACTTTTCTCCATTTAAAATCAATTTTGTTTATCACACTTTTAGTGGCTGTGGCATGTTATAAAAAAGGAAAGAAATTAAAAAATAGTTTTAGCAATAGATTAACATGATTTTATTTAGTTTATCAAATGTGTTTCGTGACAGTGCTGCATACATACTAACAACTCTCGTGTCCACAAACAGTTCAAACATCAACACAACATCTTCATTACAACAAGCTCAAACAATGCACGAAGAAAAGTCTCTTTAAGTCGTTCAAACTTACAATTACTTTCAACCAAGTCCAGGAAACAGAATTAACAAAAGTTAAACAAAACTACAATTAATGAATGATGAGAAGAAAACGCTACTAGCACCACATTTTTTTCGGATATCACAAAACAATATAAGATAAACTATTCGGGTACATTTTTATAACATAAGTTCAGCATTATCAATAAATAAAAAAAATCAAATACAATACGTGTCTAGTACAAACTGCATAACGAATCATTTATTATGCTGTACTGCAAAATGTTTAAGATATTATTCTTTTTGTGTTTTTAAGTGATTTTGCCGTGTTTAATCTAGAAACTGGCATAAGTTAATCTAAATATTAAGCTATTATTTACAGAACAAACTACAACTAGGAATAATCTCATTCAACGTATAAAGAAATCTTCTTCCCAAGGCTACAAATGCGTCATTATCATAATTCAATAATACGTCATAATTAAATTTTACTTTAATTTTAATACCAAATATAAAAATTTATGAGATTCTTGATGACTTTATAATAAATTCGATACACCGGTAATTTTGAAGAACTGCTTACATTACATGTAATGTAATGAAAAGAAACTTGAAAATCAACGCTTACTAGCATTAAACAATCTTAATTAAAAGATAGAAGCTAATAATAATCTCATTAGGAACATTAAATTAGCATTTGGAGCATTGAGAAGCATTCATCGAACACTTAAAGAATAATCAATTCAATATTCTTAATCATTACAATAATATAAAAATATAGATATCTATATTTACAACGACATAATTCATTAATTAAATAAGAATACCTCTTCGAGTAAGATAGTATAGCATAAGTATAACACTTGGTGGGTATCTACATTAATTTTTATGTTATGTAAATCATTAAAATAGTATCAATTTTAGTCACATAGGACTTTTTTCTGTAACGGAGGAATATAATATTTATGAATTCGGGTGGTCAGTATAAAGCAAGTGCTCTTTCATTACAGATAAAAGCCCCGAAACCAAAAGGCCATAATAACAGGTGTTACTTATGGATGTTATAATCGGGTAGATAACACCGGAATCGTCCTGCGAGAATAAACGCACTTAAATATTCTCGAAAGAACATTGCACTAAACTATCACAAATTCGAAGTCATATCAAAGAGTATGCACTATGCACAATAGTTCAATACCCTCCCGGGTAAGCTTCACTGGTAGTAGGTAAGTCTGTGGATCACTGCACGTAATCGGCGTGGGAGCAATAGTCCTGTTGGTGCGGTCACAGGAGCGGCACGGGCGGCACCCCGGGCACCAGGGGCTCGGGCACGCCCTGCAAGACCCCTTGGTGGTAGTGGTGGTGGTGCATCATCCCGTTCATCATCTGCTGGTGGTGCAGCATGGTGGCGTGGTGCAGCTGCGCGTGCTGCAGCGACGCGTGGTCGCCCTTCTCCTTCATCACGACCTCTTCGCGTTTCTTCACCTGCTTGCGCTCCTTGGCGCGTCGGTTTTGGAACCATATTTTAACCTGCAACAATGATTTTATTATTAACGTATTTTTTTTATATATAACTAGCGGTCGCCCGTCGCCCTCGCGGTTTCACCCACGCGTAATTTCCTTTTTCAACTATCCCTTTTATAACCTTCCCCCCACTTTTCCGCGATAAAAAGTAACCTATGTTCTAATCCCGGTTATAAACTATACGTGTGCCAAATTTCATCTAAATCCGTTCATCCGTTCTCGAGTTATAAATAGTGTAACTAACACCAACTTTCTTTTATATACAATAGATAGAGGGGCAAACGAGCAAGTGGGTCACCTGATGATAACTGATCACCGCCGCCCATAAGCACCCGAGACCCCCTTGGGGTCGCAAGCGCATTGCCCGCCTTAATATGTATATATAAAGTGTTTATGAGTGTTAAGTATGTATATTTCATGCCATTCTGCCTGTTTCATTCTTACTTATTTGAGGCAGTTGCAGCTAATATTACATGGAATTTTGTGGTGCAAGTACCTAAGCATAATTTTACATAACACGTAATGGGTCTTTGAAAATGTCAATAAAGACCAATCAGAATTAAATTCGTTTAAACAAACTCTGTCAAGACAATTTTTTTATTAATTGACAATCGAACTGTAATAGAATTAATCTTGAGTAATTTTGATGTAATCTTGAGAGGTGGCAGTTAGTGTCGCTTTTAATACAATGTTCAAGGTGCTATTTTAGGCCAAATTCAAAAAGGTTCACGGTCCAAAAAAAGTCAAAATGTTTTCTGCATGAATGATTAATAGTACCTAAAACGTTCTGTGTGAATATAGTAGTATATTCTTCAAACCTCACTTGTGTGAGCACTGGTCCTTTATCCCCTTTTACTTAGTGTTTAATTATTTTATTTAATCTTTCAAGCCCCGGATCACCAGACACAATAGAAAATCTATTGTTACGCGGCACCCGAGTGCCGGTTCGGGATTGAGTGGTTAAGCTTATAGAATCAACAAGTTTTCGGCCTATTGTCTCAGTGTAAAATTTAATACAACTTGAAGGAATTTAAACCATGCTTTATTGAATGAAAGTTTTTGACTAAATATTTTTATGTCCGATCGTTCCCGGCATAATTAATATCGGAACATACCTGTCTTTCAGAGAGCCCCAAGCTGGCCGCAAGCTCAGCCTTCCGCCGAATCGTGATGTACCGACTGTAGTGAAACTCCTTCTCCAATTCTAGTCGCTGGTGATCACTGTACACCACTCTGTATTTGTCCTTCGTACGCGTTTTGCCTGCGACAACAGAGAAATAATTTAATTTTCACATAAAAGGAAAATTATAAGCAATATTTTCTATCTGTTTTTAAATTAACTAAGGCCTAAGAATTGCAGAGAATTTTATCCAACTCATTAAAATTAAGCAGTAAGTAATAAATAGAAATATTGCATGTAGTTTTCAGCGTAGAACAATAATTGCAATAATATATTAGTGTCAACCTATTTTTTTTTAATCTGAAATAATTGAACATTGTAAATGACAAGAAACCTAGGTGTTTGATGTGGAGTAGGTAAGTCAAACTGCTAGAATTATGCATGCTGCCCATAGCAACATGAAAGTTAATAATTAACTACTCATAAAAAAGCTAGGTATAATAATGCAATTCCTTAGCCAATTAAAGGCAAAACTAAACATGAGATTTTGGTCTTATAGTCTCGAGATTAATTCTCAAATTAGACACCAGTTTAACAAGTAATTCAGTTAATGTTTTATGTAGGTATCTGCAGTTCGCATGTCATTCAATACTCGAATGTGACTTTTTACCAATTAGCATTTCATATTTAACTGTTAATAGGCGTGTTTGCTTTGCATGTGGAATTCTAACACCGTTACAGCTACTTGCGACATATTCAATTAATTAATTATGTATGTGTTTTGTTCGTCGTATTTACAGGCACAATTTAGAAGTCATTTGACATATAATAACATAACTCTAAAATAAATATTATATTTTATATTTCCATTGTAACAGCCGATAGTTCCCGTGTGAGGTTATAAATGAATCAAAACAATTTTTGATTTATCATAAAATAAAGATTTTTTTTTAATTCATAATTGTAATATTCACCCGTAATTACAAGTCAATAAGAAGAAAGAAAAAAAAGAAACAGTATTCAGTTCATTATCCTAATACTTATGTCAAACTACTATTCATAAAAATACTCCACACTATATTTGTAATTTATCTAGCAAACGTGATAAAAACCTAAAATAATTATTATAGATCTAACTTCTTGAAGAAAATTTTACTTTATTTGACGAGTTTTAGTCTAAAAATGTTATTGCAAAAGTGGCTCATTGGTGTCTTTTCGAGTTGCAAAAGTAGGCGCATTGATGACATGTATCTAAGATAATAATCACGGTTTATAAAACTAGTTGAATCATCTACTCAAAGCAAATCACAATTTCAAAAGACAAGAGAAGACACTGCAAAAATTAATCCGAAAAAGGCAACCGCGCTCTTGTTTCGTCCAACTTTAGATACGATAATTCGACGCTTTATCGTTTGTAAAGTGTCTTATAGTGCCATGAGGAGAGCCAGGGAGAGTTCCCCAGGGGTCGATAAGGTAAATCCGAGCGGCGAGAAAAGAGGCGGCGCGCCAAGAGGGCTTAGCGAGGGATCACGCCCGGGACCACACCTCGAGACGGCAAACCAACTCAACACACTTTTATATATTCTAACAAAGTAAATATTGACGTGATTAAATTGACAGTTTTATGAAATTAAAAGTCTAGAACAACATCAACAAGTCACTAATGATTCGAGATAAATCTAGAAATATGAGTTAGTATTTTTAATACACATACTAGATATAAAGTATCTTAATATCTAAATAGCACAATGTACAATGTTGCTGGCTAATGACGTTTAATCGCCGGTAGGATATATTATTATGATGTGCAGAATTTTCAGATAAATTAAAATGCGAATGATGTTGCCTGATATTAATTTTATCACAAATCTAATGTCATTGCGTGTACGTAGTATTACTCATAATTGATAGTAGCTAGTCATTAAACAGATTATGTTCGCAGTCGTATTTTTCATAAAACAACGTTAATTGCAAGTGTACACCAATGTATTCAGTTTTGTATGGTTCTGTTATCTTACAACAAACAGAATTTGTCCATTCTTGATGAGTAGGTACACACTCATCGTTATCATTTCAATGACAAGGATCGGTAACTAGTCGTTCGTCAGATTAAGAGCTAAACTGAGAATAACGCCAAATAACAAAACGACGTGATTCCCCATACCGAAATAGACCAAAACTTTATTGCTAAGATTGTTTACTATTTTTATCTATCTCGTAGATTTCTCAACAAGTAAAATTACCAAGACACGTAGATCTGTGTACATAACACTAAGACATAGCTCAGGTGTCTGCTTGTGTACTCAGAGTGTGTAAATATTTCTTATCTCGGTATTAAGAACATCATAAATTATGTTTGTCACTTACTAGAGAATTCAGAGTGGAATAAAACATTTGCGTAATGTTTAGATTTCAGGTACGTATGAACTGAATTTCCTGTGAGATACTATTTCAATATCATAAATGTTTAAAGTTTAATAAAAATATGAGTTCAAAAGTTTTAAATTTGGAACACGACTCGAACAGTCCTAAATCAATAAGCCAGGGTTCAATTTAAAAGTCTATGCTTATAATACTTATGCCATTTTACCTACATATAAGTCCCAGTACAATTAACGGCACAAAAAATTGCTAATACCACCAAAAAGTAAGCCAGTAGGTATTTGCGGTCTGGTATGATTTAACTTGGTAATGTCGCCAAATCTGAACTAAGATAAGTTGGATAAAATCGAACTGAACACAATATTAGCAATGCAAACAAGACAGGTTAACCGTAAAATTATCTCTTACAGAACCTTTAGCATAAACGATAATGTTTTATTTTTCTATACCGTTCGTGACGACAAACAGTATAGAGAAGATTTACACACAACGCTTTTTATTCAGAGGTCAAAAGTCAACACTGTTGACATGTTTCCCTACACGTCGTCGAAGTGTAGATAAACTCTTTGGAGTCCCTTTCAAATGACAGAAAATTATAACTTAAATAAATTTCCTGTTAGGAGTGCAAACAAATGTAGATGACGGAGAACTGGTAAGGCAAACAGATGTACATTATCTATAGGCGATGCAGCGTTTGATAGCAGGCGTTAATTTTAGAGGCAAACTGCGGCCGCGGCCAGAGCGCCGCCGCTTTGTTGTTTTACGTATCGTACCTGCGTTTCTATCTGTCGGCTCTACGTAATCTGTTACATTATTTAGCGACGTTAGAACCATAGTGATCCAAGTCACATTTTCAACTTTTTGAGAAAACGAGGGAAACGCGTTTGGATTTGTTCCTGAAATTGTCCTATTCCAAAGTGACCGATATGAGTTTCCTTATGAAAATTGCTATAAGAAGCACTTGGATCAGTGTGGCATGAAAAATATGTCTTTTTTGGGATTTTAATAACAAAATATCCATTTTGACAAAAATGTCACTTGGATCACTATGGTTCTAACGTCGTATTTTTTACTTCAAAATAAACAACGATTTCATGCACTCATTTTATCAGGCTGACAAGTTTTTTTCTTTTTCTTTTGTTTAAATTTTTATAAGCATTTCAACAAATGAAAAGCGTCGTAATAAACGCAAAGTTCGCACTCGTAAAGAAAATGTAAAAAAAAATGTGGTTTAAGATCTTGGACTAAGCTATTTTCTGAAATGTCGAATAACAATACAATACCATTATCGTACGTCGGTCATATCAAATAGTTGTAAGATAAAGATGCCAATTATTATCCTACATTACTGCTTTCTATTTTATAAAAACAACTTAATTTAGGTAGGTTCTTCTGGTAGTAGTAGGCAGATACGGGTGCCGACAACAATTTTAAAAATATAAAAAAAAACTGGGTATTATTCAAAATCCTCAGATTTTTGATCAAGACTTTGCTTTGCAAGTAGAGCAAAGGCAATGAATGTAAAAAATTTAAATACCTAATCAACTTTATTTATTATTCAAAAATACGCATGCACTGAGGAAAGAAAAGCTTTCGATTAATCAGCGAAATAACTAGAAAAAAGTAAAACTATTTTGTAATATTATCAAGTAACCTTTCAAGATTAATTATACTTTTTGACCAATCTAGTCCTAAACTAAGCGCAATGGGTGCCAGACAACTGATGAACATTACATAATTAAATATAAGTTATTTTTTGATATTATAATAATAATTTTTGGAGAGAGCTAGGTATTTTTAAAGCATTAAATTTATAAATATGCTTTAGAAAAACCAGTTAGAACTATCTCTAACTACCTATCTATTTCGATTTTAAACTATTATCTATTCTATCCTATTTATTTAATATTTTAGATATTTTTAAATCAAAAGTGTTATTAGAGATCGGATATTCGGATGCATATTTACCTTAAGTTGAGGTGTTGTCATAACATGGAAAGCACTCTCGTATCGGAAAAATCCCGGGATCGACAAATTTAGTTTTTTATTATAGAATCAAATCGGGTGTAGCTATATTTACTTATTTTAAGGTGCCAATATGGAGTGCAATTTTGTATCAAAATTTTTTGGGGGTTTTGGATTCGACAAATTCAATGTTTTTATAACAGAAATAACGATTTCCTCATATTTTTTCTTCAATTTTCAAAATATTTTTATCAAAGGAATCCACAAATGACGGAGAAATCGCCGGACATACATAAAAAAAAATACATCCAATCGGATATAATTATTACCTCCTCCTTTTTGAAGTCGGTAAAAAATGGCCCATGCTAAAGACGTCAATTCCAACCATAATATCGACTACATTCGCATTCACTAATTTCTCGGAATACCGGGATTCATATTTAAAAAAATATTTTATAAGAAGCCGCTTCCATAATATTGTAGCCAAAAATTACCTTTAGGTAAAATATGCATCCGAATATCCGATCTCTAATAATTATTCCCTCTCCTTTCTCCGAGCGTTTTTGGTTTTGTCCAGAACTGTAAGGATACGCTTGCACCACACCCAGGATTTGGTAAAGTCCAGTTATTACATTGGAGCGACTGCTAAGTGCCAACTGACTTCCCTAACAGGGGAACCAGACCCATTGGATCATGGCTACACAGCCATTAAATTAATAGGTACATACATAGGTGCGCGTGAGGTAGATGCTAACCATCGACCTTACGCATGTGAAGTGACGTTTTATACCACTCGGCTAACACAGCTAAAACGTGGTAGGGACTGACATGAAGACTCATCACATCATTTTATTTGCATGTGTTGTGGCCAGAGCATTGTATGGGCACAGCGCGGGCGGGCCAACGAGGGCGGCTTGTTTATATAGCGGTTATCGCAAGCAAATACATAGATACTGCACCGAGATAAAGCTGCATGGAGACGCAAACGCAGCCAAATTGTCACTTTACTATTGGACCTTATGGCATGGACACAAAGTTGAACTTTGCACACAATTCGATGCTTCGCGAAGAGCAGGTAGAATGAGTCAAAATATTTTGTCAGAAAAAAGGAATAGCCGTGCGTTTGGGTTATGCGATTATCGGACTCAAAGTGATTCAGTATTTGGAGGTATACAATATATCAATATGGTTATGTTTACCAATAGGTTGAACATAAAAGTTTTTCTATGACATACAGCAGGGATAAGGCCTCAATTGAATTCAAAGTTGAAACTACTTTTGATATTTTCTAAAGGCATAGCCTATGTAAATTTTATTTTACTATCTTGAATTATATACCAAATACTGAAAATTGTAATAAATAATTTAGGTAGTAATATTAAAATTATCTTAAGTAGGTACAGTCAACAGCACATCACGGTATACACTTGCAGTTCGATAATAGCGCTTATGCCCCCGACATAAGAGCGGTACAAAGTCCAAAGTGTTACGTCTGACGTGCTGTTGACTGTACAAAACACTTTTCTCACCTCCAAGGCTCCAAACTCCAAGCTTAAGATCCGGTTCTAAAAACCATAGTAGTTATGAAATATTACATTTAATACAACTAAACTTAGACTGTAGCAACACAGTAAAGTAAGTAATTTATGTGTTTGTTTACTGTAGCAATCTGTACAGTGTATAAAATGTATAATTGCCCTCTATAATGCAATCTGAAATAAACATTAAACCTCCGTTCCCACGATAAATCACTCAGGACTAGAAATATCTTTATAGTGGCTAAGTATTTATTATGTTAAACATCACAATAAAGATACTTGTAAAAGTTGGGCCAATACATCTGCAAATACTATGACAATTTATAGTAATTGCGATAACGGCACCCGTCCACTTTGCCGTGACGATAAGTAAATACGTTTTACTCATACTCGTGCACTTAGTGATACATTCACGTTGTTTTGATGATCGATCATACGTTAATGAGCAACTAAATACCTTTACGTAAAATAGAAGACGTACAGTTGCGTTCCGCAGACGTCACAGCCTCTTTTTCGCCAGATATAACATGTAACCATACCATCTTGCTCGGTGATACGTATTTGAGACATTCTTTTTTGCAGTCAATCATTCGACAGTGATGGATTAAATACAGTTAGGAAATAAGAGAGTGACGACAAAATTCACAGGCGTCATTTCAGTACCAATTAGGCGTTTAAGAGGCACTGTTGTTGGGTTGAGTAAGTACGTACTCTATCTCCATCTAGTGGGTTGAAGCGTCCGACACCTTCGGGATCCCCCCACCGAAAAAACTAAACTCAATAATTAAACCTTTTTATTTAATATTTACATTACTAGATGTATTTAATTGCCCAGACAGGAAGAGAGTGTTAAACTTTAATTTACATTGTCCACTTTTATCAAAAGGTCTATCCCTTACATCAGAGAAGGGTAAGGTTTCTCTGATCTGAGGTCTATCCAATATCTTCTTTAGTAAAAAAAGTCTTATCTAGAACCTACCACAAAATTATATTACTTATTCTTTATTTCTTCTAATGTAATAAACTGTGGAAAAATGTAGAACAAAAATAAAATAGTTACGAGTAGATTAAACAAAGTTCTTTCTACTTTGACGCACAGGCCGCGTCGTAACGCTGAATTAAAATCATGGATGTTTTTCTTTTATCGTATGAACAACCACATGATTAATCTGGTGACGGATTGTTCAAGCTGCAGAGCTCTGACACAGCCTAGACACATTTGTAAACACGCAAACAAACGTCATGACGGAGATTCCATGGCGCGAACCTTTGGCCGGAGGATGTCGAGCATTATGAAGACTTGCGAGAAACCCAACTAAACCAAACCACCCATAGCCCTTATACACATTATTGATATAAACTAAGTCTCAGAAGCTGACTTCTATGACAATGTACCTACACGGTCAACCAGTCTAAAGACACTAGAGGGCAACAGTTGAACACCGTGCACCGTCAGCAAAACATCAAAGCGCCTCTTCATTTACTATCAAAATATTGTCCGCGATATCTAAGTACACGTTTATTGCGTATCGAACTAGCTTATTGCTTGTCGGACACGTTAGGGCGTGAATAGTGGACAGAAAACAATTAATCGACACGTTATCAGTCTCTTTGTCGGTCTGCCGAAATCCCGAGCTCTGTTAATGCTCGATAATCGCGAGTCGGCCCCGATAGCGGCGCCTTTGATACTGTTGACTCAATCGCGTCATATCGCGTTGTACCTTCTTGTAATGCCGTTTTGATGGAAGAGGGAGCGGCCCGCGCCGATATAACTACGATAAAATGCACAGATACACCGGTGAGAGCCTGTACTTGAGAATAAGATACTTTGATTCCGCTATTGGATACTACAGATGAGATTGAATTGATCTTAGTAGCACCATTCATTACTCGTTGCAGATAGTTTCATCTTCATCATCATCATTTTCAGCTGTTTTGTGTCCATTCCTGAACGTAGGCCTCTTCCATATCCCTCCATGCCAGGCGGACTTGTGCTCTCATCATCCAGTCTATGCCTGCGTGCCGCCTGATGTCATCCACCCATCGCTTCGGTGGGTGGCCACGCGATCGGTTATTCGCACGAGGTCTCCATTCGAGAAGCCGTTTTGTCCACCTACTATTCTCCATGCGCGCAACATGTCCCGCCCATCTCCACCTAATTTGGCAATTATAGAGATTACGTCCTTCAGTCCTGTCTTCTTCCTGATCCATTCATTTTTCATTCGGTCGCGTAGAGTATTACCGAGCATTGCTCTCTCCATTGCTCTCTGAACGACTCTGAACGAAGTGCGACTCTGTCAGATGGCTTTTTCGTGAAGGCCATGGTCTCGGTACCGTAGGTAAAGACAGGTAGTAAGTACACACTGTTCGAACACTTTCGACAATCTTCCACGCAAAATCTTGCCGTTTGCTCCGAAGGCTGCCCAGGCTTGGGCTATACGGCGGTCTATCTCTGCCGTTTGATTTGTACTACTCAAAGTAATCGAATGGCCCAAATAAACGTAGGAGTCGACAGTATCCACAGACAGCGCATAATTCTTGGCCGCTGGTATGTTGGTCATGATCTTGGTTTTAGATGTGTTCATCTTAAGCCCACTCTCTGTGATGCAATTTTCAGCTCCTCAATCATGACCATCATTTTGTCTACATTTTCCGAGAACAATGCCAAGTCTTCCGCAAACCTCAAGTTCGTGAGATGTTCTTCATCTATTAAAACACCTTTCTCGTCCCAATTCAAACTTTTGAATACGTTTTCTAGGGCCGCGGTGAATAACTTTGGAGATATGGTGTCGCCTTGTCGTACTCCTCCTCCTCTGTTAAGGTGAAATTTATCAGTCTTCTTGTGTAGACAACGCATGCCGTGGCATGCTTTTGTAGATGTTTAAGCATGCTTATGTAGCGTTAATCGACTCTGCAGTCCGCTAAAGCCCATTCAACGGCCCATGTCTCTACTGAGTCAAATGCTTTTTTGTAGTCCACAAAAGTTACTATTATGGGCTTATTGTACTCATTGCACTTTTCAATTACCGTTTTGATGGTGTGCAGTTTGGCACTTGTGCTATACCCCGACCTAAAGCCAGCCTGTTCTCGTGGCTGGAACGAATCTAATTTATTTTGTAGTCTGTTCACTATTACTCTTGTAAAGAGCTTGTACACATGTGACAGAAAACTAATAGGCCTATAGTTGTCTAGTTTTCTTATGTCCCCTTTTTTGAAGAGGAGTGTGATGATGCAGATAGTTTATTCACGATTAATTATCACTTATTGTTGATAAAACATTAATTATTATTACTTATCTAATTAGAACTTGATAGTGGCAGATCCTACCGTACAGATAGTTACTGGATTAGTTTTCAAAATGGGCCAAATACTCGATTTATCTATCAATAACAATGTTTATTAATAATTAAAGTAATTTGTTGAATGAACAGACAGGCGCTTCTAACGAACTCTGCTGTTAAAAAATAGGACTTGTGCAATTTATAGACCAAATAATTTTTCAACGATCGCAGCGGCGCAAACATTTTCTATCTTCTGGGAATCTAGTCGATAATTATCATAAGTTTGCAGGTAACTCGTCTACCTAAAGTCGATCGAGTATGACTTGATACTTTTTCATTCGTACAACAATATTTATTTTAATGTAAAGGGACATCAACCGTGTCTCGTCCGTTTAAAAGCAGCGGTCCGGGGCGGGTCCTGGTAGGTAGTTGGGATAAGGGTTCGAGGGCGGGTCGTAAAGCGGGAAACTTTATGCGTTGTTTTGCTTCTAATAGGAGTTCGGCGCAACACTAGATATAAGTTTAACGCCCACACAATGACGATTGGATTTTAGTTATCTTCCTTTTTATTTTATACGGGCAGCGGCGATAATATAGTCCGACGTAGAAAAAAAAGGCACTGAAATCAAGTCATCGTTACAATTATTTTATGGTGATCGATCACAATGAATTACAACCCAGGAATCCGCAATTACGTCCTTTTTACTCTTGACCTGATTGAAGTAACACCAGAATAAATGTAAAATAAGGTGATCACTTTTTAATAATGCATAGATACCTACGTCTCAAACAGGAATAGCCGACTTTTTAAAGTTACAAAGGAGAATATTACGAGTACTTCGGAATTTTTAAATGATAGACAATAAGTTTGAAAGATACAAGAAAAGCAAACATAACCAAAACAGTCTATACGTTGACATTTCTCTATACCGAGACCGTAGAAAATTAATTCATCGTTTTTGTTTCACTAAAAACAGATCAATTAACACTACTCTTATGCAAATCGACTACGTGTTCACAAACATTCGGTCGACGTCAGGTTGCAAGTTGCTACGTCTTCACAATACTCCCGGTAGTTAATCTTCTTTGACACTATTTCTAAAATAATCTCTCTCCGCGTGACGCCGAAGTCTAAACAAGACGTCAAAACCAATTAGTTACGAGCACGCCTAACAATGCTGTCCTACTGTATGCTCCCGTGATTTTTTGCGACTCCCCATCGTTTTGCCACCACGAAAGTAAGTAATAGCTTGCACTATCACTGATGCGATAATATGCCATAAAGAAAATAGACAAAAGGCGTTGAAAGCATCCATCTTTGAACATGAAACATTTACTTATCTCCCGCGGTGACGTTTGGGATTGGTGAATGGAGACAAATAGAGATTTATTTCCCAGAAAGTGGCCGGGTTTGAGCAAACAACACGAGGATGATGAAACAGAAAGAATACAAGTTGATACGTATTTGA
This sequence comes from Mecyna flavalis, assembly GCA_949319885.1. Classification (NCBI taxonomy): domain Eukaryota; kingdom Metazoa; phylum Arthropoda; class Insecta; order Lepidoptera; family Crambidae; genus Mecyna; species Mecyna flavalis. Next base: position 10,697,475 of record OX439431.1, on the reverse strand, counting down.
GCAATGTAAAAAACAGAGTAAAGTTGACCATTACATGCATTGTTGAAAGCCACATACCAAAATTATTTAAAAAAATACAACATTGTAAAGCGTGACTTGACTTGTGACCGAAAATGAATTAGAGCAATAATAATAACAAATGAATAATAAAATTCTCAGTTAAATACAAATTATGTGTTGATTCACAGATTCTAACTTAAGCACTCATCTTATGCAAAATATTGTGCTATAAAATTAACTCTTCGATTTATAAACCTACCACAAATACTTCAATAGAATAATCATCAAAAAATATTTATGTCCGCTAGGAACATAAATATTTACCCCGTTAGAAGTAGCGAATTTTAGCCCATCAGGCAATACAACCACGTCTTCAAGCCAATCGAATATAACGGCCCTGAGCATACAAACCGCAAGACCCACGCCAAAATGAAACTCGTATTCCAACATCGAACAACAGCTATAAAAAAAGGCGTGTGCCCTGCCAACTAGCACGGACCGCATCGCGCTGCACTAACTCGAAATAAAGTATAATATCAGAGTACGGAGCAAAGTTGGCAAAGATTTAACTCGGTGGGTCTCCTGGGCGCCGTTCCCGTGATTGTCGCCGCGAGCCTCCCCTACTCGGGACCGCGGGATTAATTGCGCACTCGATCCCAAGACACGCGTTAACACAGAACGGTTTCAGTAAACGCAAAATAACATCTAATGTTACGCTCAATGATTATTGTTATAGCGACGGTGAAATTACTCGGCTGCCAAATGCATTGTAATTTTTGTAACATGATATTTTGTGGTTGGGCGACAATTAAAAATGAAAAGAATGTAACAATGAACTTTATGGGTGTCTATTAAGTCGCTGTACAGTTTTATAAACATTAGATACCAAGTTTAGACAGTGAAATTACCAATTTTATTACTGATGTTGGCGACTTCGTTAGCGTCGGAAACAATAATCCGTTTGCCAAAGTGCGGGAGACAATTATTATGGTCATTATATTTTAATTGTGTTATTGGTGCATTATTGGACTTTCTTTTTCATAATTTTGTACAAGACTACACAACAGACTACTTGTATTATTCCTATAGAAATTCACCTAAGATCAGCATCATTACAGCAGCAACATGATCTTAATTAATTAATTTAAATCATGCAGAGAAAAGTTCCTAGCAGGCATCCATAGTCCAGTTTTAACTCCTTTCTGTACTGAGGATAAATTCAATTGTAAATTGGTGTATTTTTAATAAATTCATCCATGCAAGCAAGCCTCTGTAAAGGACGTAAAAAAATTGGAAAAAGACAAAATATCGATTACGCTAAGGCCCCCATCCACAGGGCTGTTATTTTTAAACCTAAACAACTGGACGTTCTGAAAACTTAACATTTTGCGAATTTGACGTTTTGCGAATTTAATGAACAATTTGCGAATTTGACAATTTACGAACTTGGCAATTTGAGAATTTGACCGATTGCGACCGCTTGACAATTTACGAATTCGACAATTTGCGCCTAAACGTTAATAAACTCCGAATGTCCTCGATTTTGAGTAAGTTGTTAGTTAGGTAATAGAAAAAAATTGGAAGGCATGATCCAAAAACATGAAGGAAGCTTATTATCTAAATATATAAAACTCAAAGGTGACTGACTGACTGACATAGATAGATATCAACGCACAGCCCAAACCACTGGACGGATGGGGCTGAAATTTGGCATGCAGGTAGATGTTATGACGTAGGCATCCGCTAAGAAAGGATATCTCGATATTCCCACGGGAACGGAAACCACGCGGGTGAAACCGCGGGCGCCTGCTAGTATCGTACCTATAGGACTAAATTATAGGCGTTGTTTGTTTAATGTTCCTACTTAATTATGTTATACTTATATGTTCGTACAATGCTATGTCTAGATTGATCAGCGTGACGAGCATTTGGAGAGGCCTATGTCCAGCAGTGGACTGTTACAGGCTGATGATGATGATAATAGCCTCCACAACTTATCCGTCAACGACGAATATTATAATATACTGGTATTGATGGATCAGATGGCACATTTAGTAGCATTCTTGCCCTATTCACCAGAGCTCAGAGGTCGCAAGTTCGAAACATAGGAAAAAGCTTCAGATAAACAAGTTGTAAAACACACACAACTTGCGTCTGGATCGATGTTTATTTGTACCTACTTTAAGTACTTTGGCATATATATTTTAAACCACTCTTAGTTTAAGGTTCTGCTAGAAAACCAGCGCTGTTGTGCCGTTATTCAATGTCGTAGCAGCTTATGCTGATATGAAATAAATACCAACTTCAGGCATTGGAGTCGATCGACAAGAGGGCCAGAAAATTGAACGCCAAGCTGCTTAGAGCTTTCGGTTTTTTACCGGATACACTTCGGTGAGTGTGCAGTGGGATTCTTTTTTTGTGCAAACTTCAAAGCTGTGAAACTCATTGCCCGAGTCTGTGTTTCCTAGTGATTGCAATTTTAGGGTCTTCAAGTCGAGAGTTAATAGCCAGGCATGTAACAACGTAGGCTGGTTCATAACTTATCATTTGGTGAGATGGCGGTTAAATGCAAGCATATTGTGTCCATTCATCCATCCATCCATTATGTTTTTTATTTTTTGTATAATATAATTTTTTTCTCACATGTATTTCCTTCTATTATCTAATTGTTGTATTCTTCCTCCTGTATTTTATATTTGTGTATGGACAATAAATATTGTTTTTTTTTCTTCTTTATTTGTGCTTTGATTATTTATTTATAATTTATTGAGCTTAATAAAGATATACTTAGGTACTTATTGGTTCAACGTGTTGCCCGATTTTGAGTTGGTAGGTATTCATTTACCTAGTTATTGTTTTAAATTATGAAGTGATAAGGTACCTGAAAGGTCTGTTAAAAAATAGTCAATAATAGCCACTAATAATAACTCGGGTCGATTCTCAGACCAGAATAGAATATATTTAATGTTACAGACTGAGTTTCTTGAGTTTGGATCAAAATAATTTTCGGTATTTAGTAAAGTTTTGGATTGTTGCCAATGATTTATTAAAAAAATAATTGTTCCAGTTTAGTGTCATCAACAAACGACAATTATTATTAATCTATGCAACTTTTTTATGACTTTCGAATGGGATGCCGGTGGGTGGTGTATAGGAAACCCACCGCCCTAGATCCTACGGCGGGATCTTTACCCTCTAAATCCTGTGACGCTCCTCCTTGCCTAGCCTAGTTATTGTGTAGTGGTGGGCTGGTGGGAGACCGGATTTATATTCCTCCTACTGATATTTACATTTAAGTTTATTATAAAAAGAAAACTACAAAAAATACTTACAATCTATCTGTATAGGTATTATAAACGAAAGTAGTGTTAGTACACTATTTATAACTCAAGAACGGATTAACCGATTTGGCGCTGAAATTTGGTAGGGAGGTAGCTTAGAACCAGGAGACGAACATAGAATATTTTGATGGGGGAAGGAGAGGATAGGTTGGGGGGAAGGGGGGAGGGATAGTTGAAAAAGAAAATTACGTGCGGGTGAAACCGCGAGGGCGACCGCTGGTCTCATATAAATAATAAAATAAAATTAATTGTATAATTAGTTATTTCATTTTCTTTAACACATTTATTGTATTAAATATTTTCCAAACAGTGCATCGGAACCCTATGTGACATTTTAACTTACATAAAAATAAACTTTCTCAAAAGTATCAAATGAAGACACCGCACAAAATGTTGGTAAATAAATAAAATATATGCGATTATTTTATATGCATATCATAGGTTTGATCCTAAACGCATAGTTATATTATAATTTTAACAACACAGCATTGTTATATCAAATTGGGAAGCAAACTATTGTCAAAGCTTACTTTAAATAAGTACTGCTGAGTATATGATTTTAACTTAGTAAATAAATAAGTAGTTAATGAAGGTAGCTTATAAATTCTTTTTGACGCCACACAAACAACGCCCATTGTAGGTGTATAAATGTAGCATGTTTAGCCGCAATAAGGCGCATAGGGATATTTTAAATACTAAGTACAATTTAAGTATATTTTTTGACTAACTTGAAGTTCATAAAATGCAATAATTATACTTACAATGTGATAATTACGGTAAATATAAAGAACGAATTTACATCTATGTTTTTGTGAATTCACCATTTGTTTTTGATAGATTAAATTATTAATTTGATTAATATTAAGGAATAAGATGTAAAACAAACCTGGATTTGGTTGTGTCTGGTAATTAGGTTTTTTCATCCATTCATAGGGCGACCGCGGCGGTGCCGGCGGCTGCGCGGGCCTCGAACCAGGTGATCCCTCCCCAGGACTGGCGAGATCTCCTCGCGCCGGAGACGGGATATCCGTGATCTCTCTGTCTCCTGGTTCTCTCTTAGGAAAATGATGGGGGTCCGGAGCCCACTCGCCGCCGGCAGGCGCGCCGTTCCACGCGCACCACTGCTGCTCCTCGAAGTTCTGGTGCTGCCAGCCGTACCAGCCGCCGCCGTACTGCCCGCTCTTGCCTTGGTACATGGCGAGCGGATTGACGTAATTCACCATGCTGCGATCACCGTCCGTTCATCGCACACACACTCGCCGGCACAACACTGCTGTCACGGATGCACGAGACACACTCCACGGGCCGTAGCGTTTGCGACTGACAACGAGAGCGGCCACTGAAGCGAGCGCGCGCGGCGCCCGAGCAGGAGGGGCAGCGCCACATGGGGGCGGACTCCGCCCGGGCCAATAGCGAAGCGCGGGGCTCCGCCCGCCGCCGCGCCCGACTCGAGCTGGCATTTAATTTGCCTAATTACAACAAAAATAATGAACATCGCCATAATGAAGCCGACTCGCGCGATTATTTTCTGCAGGTACGAACTTTTGATACAACAAGTTTAATATGTATTTTTTTTGCTTTTGCATCTGTTTTCTGTTTGCAATATTTCGATAGAGAACTAATTAAAATGTCGTTTAGCCGCAAAAAATTCTGGCAAAGATAAAATTTCGTAACACTCTAAGGACATGAAAATCGTAAGGTGTTATATTTTATAAAAACAAATCATCGCTGCTGACTTAATTGGTTTTTCATTCAAGTAACTGCGGTTTTTATTTTGGTCTCCATTTGGTAAGAACGGTGACGACGCACCTTGACGGCTTGACCATAATCTTAAGACAACTTGATTTCAATGATTAATTTATACAACTATACAATTACTTACAAAAAGACACGAACTGACTTTTAATTATAAAGTTAAACATTAGATACCTATTAAGCAAAACATGTTTGAAGGTTTTCTTAAATCTAAATTAATAATACATATTTTATACACTTGCTTTAAAACAAATTCTATAAAACTTTAAATTATAAAATACTTTATGCCAATTTCAATACTAAAATTAATTATAAGTAGACATTCGGCATTACATTGCCTACAATATGTTTTTTTCTTAATATATCCTACTTAGATCTACATCTACATCCACTGAAAGACAATTCGCATCTTTTCTCCTCGTGACCACGTGACAAAAGTCCACTAAAAAAAAAACTTTATTCACGGCCTATTAGGCGCAACTACTTATTTATACTCGTAGATTTAATATACATACAATAACTTTATAGGCATTCAACATTCATGCAGTCAACACTTTTTAATGTCAAATGTGGATAAATGTTCATTGGAAACGACATTGGATGAAAACAAAACAGACAAAAGTCCTACATCTTTATCTTATTTATAAATAAAAAGCGGCCAAGTGCGAGTCGGACTCGCCCATTAAGGGTTCCGTTGCAGCAAGTATCATCATAATATAAAAGTTCTTGTAGTTCTTTGTAAGTTTGATCGATGTTTTAATAATAGCGTATTTTATTAAAACAATTTATGACGTGTTAAAAAAAAACTAATTACTTGATCTCGTTCAAACCAATTTTTAATCATAGTTTGCATGGTAATGTATATCATTTTTTTTTTTAGTTTTATCATTCTCTTATTTTAGAAGTTACAGGGGGGGACACTCATTTTACCACTTTGGAAGTGTCTCACGCGCAAACTATTCAGTTTAGATAAAAATTATATAAGAATCTTTATTATCATTTTTAAAGAGCTATCCATAGATACCCCACACGTAAGGGTTTGATGAAAAAAGTATTTTTGAGTTTCAGTTTTAAGTACGGGGAGCCCCCAAAATTTATTGTTTTTTTTTTATTATTTTTGTATGAAAATCCACAGAATACATCTAGGTAGGTACTTACCAAGTTTCAACAGTAGGTATAGTTCTTATAATTTCGGTAAAAAGTGGCTGTGTCATACGGACGGACAGACAGACAGACAGACATGACGAATCCATAAGGGCCCCGTTTTTGCCATTTGGCTACGGAACCCTAAAAATGAATTGCTGTTCGTTAGTCTCGCTTAAACTCGAGAAACGGCTGAACCGATCGGACTAATTTAGTCTTGAAATATTCGTGGAAGTCCAGGGAAGGTTTAAACGATGAGAAAATATGGAAAAATTGCGAGGGTACTTAAAATGACAATTTTATTTTTCCATACAAACTGTTCTTACCTGTCAAGCTAAGTGATACGAAGTTCACCGGGTCAGCTAGTACTTATATTATATGCTTATTCTCTTTGGCCTGATGCCGATTTTGTAATATATTAGATTCTGAACTTACGTATTATAACCACAGATATCTAAGTATAATGCTTGTTTTGGTGTCACTACTCTGGCCGGCTCATACTGATGTCACAAAACCGTTAGATTATATCCTATAATACTATAACTCGGGGAACTGTAATATCGATAAATGTGCTGCCTTATCGTTAGCTTCTCCGTACTACAAGACCGATTCAAGAGTAGAGAGTACCAGTAAAACAAAATATTGTCATAGTCTCTCTTAATCATGAGGTTATAATTCAACAAATTATTTATTTTATCGTCAAAACAAATTATATACCATTCCGGATAAAAATAATATTGTAGAGGTACCTCTACCTACTTACCTATTTTCACTACACTCACATTGGGTAAACATTAAAACTCTTAAACAGTCGGCGAAATATGAAAGAATCAAGTAGGTATAATTTTTAGAAAACTATAAACAAAAGGTCATAAAACATAAAATTATTAAAATAAAGGCTGCGCTTTTGTTGCACCTAGCTCGCTTATCTTTAATCTTATTGTTAGTGTTCTTGAATGAATTATGTCTAGCACTCTCCTTTTCAATTCTTCAAGAAAAAAAACTTTAACACAGGCACAGATGTATTTTCAAAGGCGCCGACAGAAATTCCTATAATCCCTATCTGTAGTTTTTACCTGAATTTAAGATAAGGGTGCCTAAAGCCATGTTGAAGATACTCGCCCTTTGTTATGTAAATAGTTGCAGCTGTAAAACAAGTAAAACGAGGCCAGTAACATAATATCTATCTACCTTTGGCCACCAGCGGCCTATTAGAAAAGTAAAAGTTAAGTATCAGCCTATTAATTTATCACTGCAGGGCAAGGATCCATCCTTAAAATCAATTTATCGTTTCACGCTTGCCAAATGCGGATTAATGATCACAAACGCGAGCTGTGCACTGTGTCAGAAAAGAAGCGATCTAGACACGCGGCAGCGTGTTAAGCTAAGTTCAAGCAAAGGAACGGGCTAGCCAGCGCCAAGTGTATCTACATCAGCGTTGCCAGACGTCCCGATTTTGGCACGACGTCCCGATTTTTAAATCAAAATTAAATGTCCCGCGCGGGACAGACTCAGTCCCGCTTTTAGGGGAGAACTCGACCGTAGTACCTACGTGCAGTGCTGAGAAAGAAAGGCGTGTAATGAAGATACATAATCATCCTTGGACGTTACTACTGCTAGTTTTGCTATCTATTGTCAAGTTAACGTAATTTTAAGTCAAATGAAAAGATAAATATTTAAAAAACCTTTGATTGTATACGTTTTTTACTATGTCCCGCTTTTCACGGAAGAATCCCGCTATTTTCCATTGAGCTATTATTCAGTACATTAATAATAACGCTGATCATTTACACGAACCATTTGGTGTCATACAAACTTAGCTCGACCCGGGAATTGAACCTAGGACCCCGAGATATCGGCTAGAACATCGAGGCGTTCTAAAAATAATTTAATAATTTTCACCGAAATAGTGTAATAGCTCATCTTTTACGTACAATTATAGAACATTTATTTATGTCGTTATTTAATTATTTATGATCATTTTTGTTCATCGCACCATGCTCTCGTATAAGTGATATCATTGGACAGTACCTACTATATAGTTCAGATGCTATTAGGATAATACCTTTTGGAATGGGGCGAAAAATGACGTCAACTGCGGCCTGCTCTTGTCCGGAGCGCTCATGGAATTAATATTATATTACGTTTATGGGAGCGCTAGCAAAGCCAAATAATATCTGTGTGTGTGTGTGTGTAAGTCATCACTCAGTTGACGTTGTATTTCGCTCAATTCCAAAAGGTATTATCCTAATAGCAGTTGAATCTGATAGTAGGTCTTTTATTGAGAAGTCGCCTTCCGCCCGCGGTTTCACCCGCGCGTAATTTCTTTTTTCAAATATCCCCCCTTTTAACCCACATTTCCGGGATCAAAAGTACCCTATGTCACCCTAGGATAGTGTAGCTTTCCAACAGTGAAAGAATTATTCAAATCGGATATGTAGTTTCGGAGCCTATTCAATACAAACAAACAATTAAATCTTTCCTCTTTATAATATTAGTACTAGTTACAGCCAAAACTCATAACCCGTCAAAACCACTCAACTACAAAAATCAGGCAAAAGTGGTTTTGGCTGATGCCCTTAGTCAAACACATTTTTGACTGATTTTTGCAGTCAAAAGTGGTTTTGTCCGAGGTCAAAAACTCCTTCGTGGTTATTTTTTTTAAAACCCTGAAAACCTTTTTTGTTTTCACTATAATAATATATTCAATGTTGACTTAAATCAGTTTGGCCTAGGCTAAACTAAAGGGTTTTTCAATAAGGACGGGTAGATTTTGGCGGCCCGTGGCGGCCATCCTGTCCCAGTGATATTTGTCAAATCTTCCGTCCATCATTCAGCCACCCATGCCAAATCACCATGGCAAGTTACACGACTGAACAGCGCGTGCAAGTGGTAAAACTTTGTTAACAAAAAAGTGCAAACATTGCGTAATTTTTCGAAAACGACGTTGGCAAAGCGGTCACCGTCAACGGTGAGCGCTACAGAACGATGATAATCAATTTCTTATGGCCCAAATTGAACCATATGGACCTAGACGACATGTGGTTCCAGCAGCATGGCGCCACGTGCCATAGTGCCACACAGCTGATGCCACATGGGCGCAATGCACGCAATGTTTGCACCAACGAACACTCATTTTGATAACAAAGTTTTACCACTTGTACGCGCTGTTCAGTCGTGTAACTTGCCATGGTGATTTGGCATGGGTGGCTGAATGATGGATGGAAGATTTGACAAATGTTACCGGGATAGGATGGCTGCCACGGGCCACAAAATCTACCCGTCCTTATTGAAAAACCCTTTAGTTTGTCCTGAAATGATTTTGACCGATCATCTGTAATCATGATCAAATTAAAATCAGGTAAAACCACTTTTGACTGCATATGATATGAGTTTTGACTGTAACGTAGATAGGTATAGATAAAGTTCTTGAAACCAATAGAGTAACTTTTGCATCGGGTATTTAAACCTAAACTTAAACTTTTTATAAGTTATGTTTTGATGTATACTCTGTGCTGTTCCGGCCGGACATCTCGTTGAACTTATTGTTTTGGCGTAGGAGAAAGCTTTTAACTTATAATACCTATATATATACAGTACGACAGGAAATGCGAGGGACATATTTAAACCCTATATAGTTCATGCTTCCATATAACAAAATAAGTATAAATCAATAAAAACTCTGGTAAATATCTGTCAACTGTCAATAACTGTCGAAATTTTCCTGAAATCCGCGTAACGGACACTCTTCTCTTCACAGTATTTCGTGCACTCGTTCAAGCAAGCACGACTTTTAGGGCGTAACCGGCCGCTCAGCACACGGGATTTTTAGGTAGTTCATGCATACATAAAATATTAGGATAATTATAAAAAAATTAAGAATATATTTTTTATAGCGAATTGGACTCTAAATCAAATTCTGAACACTCACCTTAAATGTCCCTCGGCTTACCTTACACGCTGTATATCTAGCATGTGTGTACGGGCACAGATTAATAAATTGTTACTGTACGGGGCTTGGGACTAAACTAAAGGCGTTCGTCCAACAACCCTCTAAACTCCCCTTATAATACAGCAAAAGTGTAATAAATCGTTTGATTGATTCGATTTAGCGTGACACCTATTCACGGAACAGTTTTTCTGTTCCGTCCGCCTATTAATGTCCCATGCAGGGCACCACCTCTAACGTGGAAACTCATTTATTGTTTTGTCTATTGTCAGTCAAATGTCGATTAGTTATCAAACCAGAACTTTGTTAGAAAAATTCGACATAAAGTCCGCCCCGCGATTTAAATACATACCTACTTTGAATATAATTCATTTAGTTTATACCTACTTACCGTTTGCGTGCTAGCTACGAGATGACTCGTAGTGCGGATCTTTAGCATGGTGCCGACTACGAATGTTTTCGTAGATTTTATTGGACTTCCTATACAAAAAAATTGATTTATTGGCACTACAGTTAAGGTTAGATTTAAAGTGTTAGGCATATGCAAAGAAAACACATGTTAAAATCAAAGATCAGACTTTTAATGGAAAAAGAGATAATATGACATAAGAAAGATAGTACCTAGTACAAAAACAACAATTCCCTTTTCTAAGCAGTAGGAATAGGTACTTTAGCTGTGATACCTACGCTTTAAAACAATCTACGACACATAACGCCGGAGTTTTAGGACAAAATAGGCATAAATATTTTGTTTCTTTGCGAGTCTTATTTTTGGTACACACAATACAAGGTTTAGTTGGCTTGCTTTTTTTTTCTGTATGTGGTATATATGTAATATGTTACCGGCAATCTGCATAATCCGGTATTTTATACAATACCTAGGCAATGTTTATAATACTTAAACCGTGCAGTTAATGTATGAAAATTATTTATTTTATACCTTTGTCTAGGTATTTAATACAAATCCCTATGCACAGCCAGATAATGTTTGATGACGAGGGGGAGGAAACAGGAAAGGCGACAAGGATGGTTCGGAAAATAAATAATAATTGTTTTCACTAGTTTCATTAATTGCTTTTCTTCTTTTTACATATGAATAATATAAAAAAAAAAACGACTTCCGTCTCCGATAGTCGAACCCGTAAAAGCAAAATTTTCACATTTTTTAAGTAGCACTATTTTTGTTTATTTATATAAAGTTGATTTTAGTAATAGAACATTGTTTCATTTGACCGGCATTCTGTAGGTAATCAGTGTGTATTTAAAAAAATTACACAATATTTTCAGTCTTTTTATTTTTTGAATAACGATGGTCTAGTGGTTTAAATACCGGGCCGAGATCTCGGGGTCCTGGGTTCAATTCCCGGGTCGAGCTAACTTTGTGTCGGTTTTTTCGGACACAGCTCGGGTTTGTGATCACCAATCCGCTTTTGGCAAGCGTAGTGATTAAGCCAATACCCATCATTGTAGCGATAACTTGATTTCAAGGATGGAGGCCTTTGCCCTGCAGTGGGACATTAATAGGCTAATACTTTAGGTAATCCGAGGGAGGGACATATTTAAGGAGAGATTTAGAGTCCAATTCGCTATAAAAATAGATCCTTAATTTTTTTCATAATTATCCTAATTAATAATTTATGTATGCATGAACTACCTAAAAATCCCGTGTGCTGAGCGGCCGGTTACGCCCCAAATTGTACTCGCGTACAATTTCAAACATGTCGTACTTGAACGAGTGCACGAAATACTGTGAAGGGAAGAGTGCCCCCCGCACGTTACGCGGATTTTCAGGAAAATTTCGACTAAGGTTATTGACAGATATTTACCAAAGTTTTTATTGATTTAGGTATACGAATTTATACTTATTTGTTATATGGAAGCATGAACTATTTGGGGTTTCAATATGCCCCTCGCATTTCCTGTCATACTGTAGAAATAGATTTGTACCCGATATTCATACATTCCATGTTGATTCCATGTTATTATAGGTACTTAATATAATAATGTCGTAGTAATATTAGTTAAAAATATCTTAAAATGTCTTCGAGCAATTCTTCGGCTGAAATGGCAGGACCGCGTGCCTAACCCGGAGGTTCTACGTCGAACCAAGATGCCTGAAATAGAGTGTCTCCTGATGAAAAACCAACTTCGCTGGTGCGGACATGTTATGCGCATGGAGTCCACCAGGTTGCCAAAGCAGGTATTCTACTCTGAGCTTGGCTCAGGTAGATCTACCTGAGCCAAGCTCAGAGTAGAATACCTGCTTTGGCAACCTGGTGGACTCCATGCGCATAACATGTCCGCACCGTAGACGCAAACCGGGAGGACAGTACCTGCGTTATAGGGCATATGTCTTAAAGCGCCACCTGGTTGCTACTGGCATATCCAGTGATTCGTGGGAGAGGCTAGCTGCTCAGAGGAGAGAATGGCGAAATGCTGTCAAAACGGCCTTAGAAAACTTTGAGCTTACCCGTCTTGAAGAACTTGACGGCAAACGCCAGTTCCGAAAATCCCGACCTAAGCCCTCCTACGACTATACTTATAACTCAAGTGGGTCTCTTTACTGTGCTTCTTGCAACAGGACTTTTAAAACCAAATTTGGTTTTGCTAGTCACGCACGCGCCCATGCAAGGGCCCCAGGCTAGCACAAGCTAAGGGTGTCGCCGTCGACGGAAACGTCTGGGAGGACATCATCATTCATCAATATTAGTATTGCCATTTTATATCGTTTTTGCACTTTTGGAAATAAAAATAATTTTGTTGTCCTAGTGTGCAACAAGTGGTCATAATGTTAATTTGATATTTTAATAATTGTTGTTGTTGACAAAAAAATAGAATAATAAATAAGTACCTTTTTTATTGTTTAATTCCATTTCTCAATAAGTATAATAATTAATTTTGGATTAACCGAATAAAATTAATGGCTTATTTGTAACAGCAACAACTGGCAACACTATCCTGTAGCAGTTTTTGAAATTGACATTATGACATGACAGCTGTCATCGATTTATGGACAGGAGTAACTTTTCCAAATTTTTCACAAATTTAGACTGTAAAATGTATGCAGGGAAACAACGTTCGTGATGGCTGGCCAAAGAGTATAGTAATAATAAGGGAAAGAGTGGAAACTCTATGGCAAAAACGTTTACTTTCTATGGAAGGTGCTGCCACCTGAAGATCGGTGGAAGAACTAAAATTGACGTATCGCACACATGCACAAAACTACTTACGTATGTACGTACATATGGGTGTGTGTGTTGCCTATGCTTAAAGGTATCGATATCTTTATTTAATACAGTAGTGCAGGATAAATTAATAACACAATGATTAGGTGACATCTTTTATTAAAATGAGAATGAATTCACAAATATGTAGCACATAATAACACACTTCGTTGCATCATAATGCGAATGAGTTAACATAGATTTTCTGTAATCGGCAAAACAAAACCAAACGAACAACTTAAAAGCGAAACAAAACTTAACAATAACTATAACAACTAAAAACAGTAACAAATAACAACGATTATAACAGCAATTAACAACAAAAACAGAGAAATTAATCCTAAAACGTATCAACAACTATGAATGAAATTGACAATGACGTAAACTTCTATTTGAATTTGACAATCTAAACAAGATGGCTCGTGATTCACTGGAGGGTAGGCGATGGGTCCACGCGTCTTTTAGTTTTAAATCTTTTTATTTGTGATCTAGTGCAGTTTGGTGTTGAAAAGTGGTGTGATTTTCATTCAGTAAAGTGTAACGAAGTGTCATAAATAAGAAAATTGAAACAAATTGACTGAATGGACGGGTATTGCGTGTAGTGTTTCTCATCGGTAGATGAGACGCTCTTACCGCAATGGCGTCCATTCCCCCGTGACCTTGAGAGTATCCTCCAGTGTTTCCATGAAGCGTTAAAACATCTTAACACCAATGTTTTAACGCAATTAGAAACTCCCAACTCACTTGACATTGGCAGAATCACCGCGCCGCAAACAGGCGCGGGATAGAGGCCATTATTAAAAAAAAAAAAAAAAAGATGGCTCGTAATTTAGTTCTTCCACCAAACTCCAGAGGCGCTGTCGGCTTCGAAAATAACCAATGTTCTAAGAGTGCCCGCCCTGTGGCTGGCCCCGCCCACCTAGGGATGTCATTTGCTAAAATCCTTCGTTTTCACGTAATAATCAAATGTGAATGTGTAACTGATCGATAAATTATAAGTAAAATTCTGTAATCAAAAATTTATCAGTTTGATTAAAAGTAAGTTGTCGTGGATTGCAAAATCTGAATATGAATGCAGTTCGAAAATAAGAATAATTTCTTAAAATAGAAGAATTGATTACTTGGCGAATATTTTACATTTGTTTATATTATAATACGACGACGTCACTAGAAATGTCTCTGTGACACCTGTCGCAGAGCTCATGCTGGAATTTACAAACTATAATATTACAAAATATAATGTTGACAAGCTATGCATAATCGATCGATCGATATAAAACACAATCGACTCAAAACTGCCCTACTATAGTCTATGGTATGTCAGACAATTATTTATTACCTGTGGTTATTATTAGTGATGTGCCGAGTCGCTATTTTGGTGGATCGAGTCGACTCGAGTCAGTTTATACGGTATTCGAATCATGACTCGATTCCCTGATTCGAGCCCAGTACTCGAATTCTATGTAAGGTATTCGAATATTGACTCGAGTCCGGACGGACTCGATGATCGTAATATTGTCAATCTGAGTAAAGTAAATAATAGGATGTTTAGGTGCTTAAACTTTGTTGTCTTTTTGAAATCTTTTAATGCAAAAACTGTGATTCCGTATCACAGTTTTTGCACTTTATTCAGTCAGTTGGACTCGCATAAATAGAATCGAGCTAGCGAGTACGAATCGATTTATACTGACTCGAGTACCGGAATCGAGTACAGCGTACTCGAATCAAAATAAAGCGAGTCCAAAGCAGGAATCGAGTCTGTCTGACTCGAGTCAAACCGTACTCGGCACATCACTAGTTATTATTACTCATTCATTTAACACTCATCTCATTCGTTCATTTCATTCATGTTCTTTGTTTCCATAGAGTTTATTGAATATACCCTTAGAGTAGAACATATGGAGATGCCCTATTGATCTATACAAAAAATTGCTTATATGAATATACATCGTATCGACACTTGCCTTACAAATATATACTTATCTCTTTTCATCTAATTGATTGTTGCGTATGAAAAAAGAGACAGATATCTTTGCATTGTACCCATTTTGGCAACACTTTTTAGTGACGTCACACAGTTTTTGACGCGTGCCGGTTTCGCCATATTGTGTTCCAGCTAGTGATGTGGCACAATATTTTTATGTATCGATACGTTTTAGATAGTTATATTCTGCAATGGTATATTTCTGCAGATTTCCTGTGTGAAACATTAAAGAAGAAATAGATAGAGTTAATAGGTGGGGAAAATATAAATCCGCGACATAAAATAAGGCACGTTTGCTCGCTACACTTCAACGAATACTGGTTTTACAGAACTCTCGACATAACAAGATTACGTGATGGTAGTATGAAACAGTACAGTATCTTCACTTTATCTTCTGTTTAGGATTTTTGGAAAAAAAAATGTAATAGGTTTATTAACCATGTGAAGTTGAAATTTCCATTATAATATATATAACTAACCTATTGTTATATCAAGGCACTGCATCATCATTATTTTGTGATAGGAAAATAAGAAACTATTTATAGATTTCTAACAAAATAATTATGTGCATTTATGATCGACACGTAAACTTGTATCGATAAATATATCGATATACAATATTGGTTGCACTACGGTCGGGCGCTATCATTGGTGGCGCCATTTTGTGTTCCAACTTTAGGTATACACGTTTTGTACCTACTTAGGGCATCTCCATGTGTTCTACTCTAAGAATATACCAGACACGGTTGCCAGATTGGGTATTTTTCTCGCAATTCTGGGTAAAAATTTGGCTCCTGGAGAAGTTTCGGAGAAAAAAAAACTTTGGAGAAATGTTTGGAGAAAAAATTTACGAACGCGTCTATTAAAATTTTTGACTATTCCCCATCCAGAATCTCGCGAATCTAGGGTGAGGCGAGGGGAATGTGTCATATTTAAAATGCCGTAACCAACTGATTTTGCGTTTTCGACCTTATTGTTATTAGTTTGGTTATTATTATCAGTAGAAATACGACATAGAACCACGGGCTTAAAAAAACAAATCGGTGGTTTTTTTTGTTTTTGGCTTTTGGGTAAAACTAAAGAAAATAGTACATACATATCGTTTTGGAGAAAAATTCTTTTAAATTTGGGGAGAAATAGAAAATCACATCTGGCAACCCTGATACCAGATTTGTTTCATTCACTCGTAATTTGCCGCGGAGGAGGGAGTGTCGTCTGGTGTCGTCCGTCGTGGGATTTTTATTTATTACCATATTGTTTGGAGTGGTCCTATCGTGAAAATTTAACTTTCATTTAAAACTTGGTGTGTGCTCGGTTGCTAAAGTGTTTTAAAATAATCAGTGCAGTTATTTACACATAATGACGAGTGATAATATTGAAAAACTTTATCAAAACTACGGCATTCTAGCCGACGCTAAAGATGACATTTCAAAGGTAACCTCAAAATTAATAAAAAAAATATCTATAATAATTATTGTCTAACGAGTACTAATTGTCGTGTTATTTTTTTAGCATGAAAAGGAATATTTGGAAATTCTAGCAGCTGTAAAGGGAACCGATAAAGAGAAACGTCTAGCATCTCAGTTCATTGCGAAATTCTTTCATAGCTTTCCTAACCTTGCCGAACAAGCGATAGAAGCCCAGTTTGATCTATGTGAAGACGATGATGTTGCCGTAAGTATTATTATTGATCCAATCACGTGTTATTTCATTGTAAATTGCATTCCCAGAAGTATATTATTATATAAATTCAACATTGGATTAGGATACAAATATATTAGAAAAAATTCAATATGTCCAGGTATCAGGCGGGGCTCGAAGTCACGTCCCTCGCTATTAGTTGGATTAGGATGTTGTATTGAGAAACCAAACATTTCGTTGATATACAAATATATTAGAAAAAATTCAATATGTCCAGGTATCAGGCGGGACTCGAAGTCACGTCCCTCGCTATTAGTTGGATTAGGATGTTGTATTGAGAAACCAAACATTTCGTTGATTCAATCACATTTCATATTTATTTTGTGTCATTTATTTTATTACTGTAGAAAACTAAGAAATGGTATTTTTTTGTTGTAGATTCGTAAACAAGCCATTAAAGACTTGCCTGTGCTGTGCAAGGAAAATAAAGAACACACTCAAAGGATTGCTGATATTCTAGCTCAACTCCTTCAGTCAGAGGATACTACAGAAATAAATGTAGTTACAAACTCTTTGCTAGCAATCCTTAAAAGTGACCCAAAAGGTGCTTTAACCGGGATATTCTCTCAAATACATCAGAGCACAGACAGTGAGGTCACTAATGAAATTGTTAGGGAACGATGCATAAAGTTTTTGGCTACTAAAGTAAGGCAACTTGGCAGAGAAGTAATTAACAAAGAAGCAGAGGAACTCATAATCACAGAATGCAAGAAAATATTAGAGGTAAGTTATGGGACATTAGCTTCTATTTTAAATAGATGACCTACAGTCTTGTCTTCGTTTTCTGAGTATTTATAACAACGAAGATTGAATAAAATATTTCTGTAATAACTTCATTTGTTGTAACACAAAACCTCAAGTAACTGGATAATTTGTAAGAAACATAGTATGGTTTGAGTATTATTTGCAATTTATTAATATAATTTTTGTTTCTTGCCTACAGGATGTTGTTGCAGATGAATTTGAACATATCATGGAACTGCTAACATGGTCAAAGCTTGGTAAGACACCGGCTGGAAAGAAAGAGCTGGTTCAGTTGGTAGCTGCTCTAGCATTTTCCCCTGACGACTGGCATCCTGAAGATCCAGAATACGTTGACAGAGTCATCCAATGCTCACAGCATGCTTTGCCACTATTTTCTGTAAGTATTACATAATTATGCAATTAATACTGAATTAATTTTTAGATTTTGTTACTAATGTAGTTTCTTTGGTTTACATTGAAAGATGTTTTTTCATATTAATAGTTAACTAACGCCTCGATGGTCTAGTGGTTTAAGTACCGGGTTGAGCTAACTTTGTCTGGGTTTTTAGGACACTGCTCGGGTTTGTGTTCACCAATCCGCATTTGGCAACCACAGTGATTAAGCCAGTACCCAACATTGTAACAATAACTTGATGTCAAGGATAGAGGCCTTTACCCTGCAGTGGGACATTAATAGGCTGATACTTTACTTTTTAATAGTTAACTGTCTTCACATTCTGTTCAAATGAATAAATATAATATCATTAAGTTTATTTAATTATGCTTGAATTAATTATTTTATAACATTAAAAATACCTGTAGGTATACTAATGTTGAGCTATTTTTAATGTTCCCAATTATTAAGTTTTGTTCTTTAGTCATTGTATTTTAATAATAACAATAGTTAAGAATTCATAAATGAAAGTATTAATCATTCATAACAAATGGTAATGATACAAATCTCATTAGCAAATAATAGTGAATGTGTCTTTTTTTTTTCAATTATAACAGATTTTTTTCATTCTGTCTAGCCTCTAGTGGATTCTAACCAGTTCATCAACTTCTTCTGTGATCATATACTACCTCGTTGGAATGACATAACTACAACTGAGGGTGGGGCTGATACAAAACTTGAACTATTAAAGATTTTTGCTGAAATCACCAGTCACTGCGGAGAGATCGAAAATGCACAGGATAAAATAAACACAGTATATGATATTGTGATGGTAAGCTTTGTTTGAATATTCTGAAAATTCATTGATTTATCTTTTTTTAAATATGCATCTTATGATTCATTTTCTTAATAGAAATACTTGCCTGAAGCACCCTTGGAAAATGAAGCAAGTTCTACAGAAAAACCTGAACAAGAATCAAAACCGGAAGAAAACGCGTCAGTTCCATCACTACAGTTCTCACATGTAGAATGTGCCTTATTTGCTCTTCATTCTTTGTGTCGGAAAGCTCCAGATGCATTAGGAGCTGATGCTGCGAGGCTGAAAGCTCTTCGTTTACGGTTACAATACACAGCAAGGCTTACTCAAGGATATATTAAAAAGCTTAAGGAAGTAACACAGGTATTTAATTAGGCTAACATAATTTGTTATTTTAATAAAAATAATGGTATTTTACATGTTGCCTTTATAGATCACGAAATCACGAATAACCTTCTTTATTGCAGGGTAAAAAAGGAGAAGAAGCCAATACAGAAGAAAACAAACTGAAGATTGCAGCGTTAAAGACAACATCAAATATCAACACTCTTATAAGGGACATATTCAGAACTCCACCAAGCTTCAAGAGTAAAATACAACTCTCATTCCAGACCACCAAAAAAGCTGAAAAAGAGGTAAATATTAATGAAACCGTCAAACTTTTCCCTTCTTGTAAAAAATACTTATACAAACCCAAGATAAAACAAACAACTGCCACCATAGCCAACCAACCACCACCAAACCAAATAAATTTCGGACCAAATTCTTAAAATTATAAATTCCCTTAAATCCAAAGCCATTGGTTGTGATGAGATCAGTCGCGCCATGGTGATGGTTCTACTTGATTACATACTCCCAGTCATTACTCATATTATTAATTTCTCCCTTACTTGTGGGGTTTTCCCAGCAATTTGGCGCAAAGCGCATGTTATTCCTCTTCCTAAAATATCGAATCCCGTTAATCTCAACAACTTTAGGCCCATCTCTATATTACCATTCCTCTCCAAGATTCTGGAAGCAGTTGTGCACTCCCAACTCTCCAACCATGTTTTTAATAACAATCTTCTCTGCCAATTCCAGTCTGGGTTTCGCCCCGGTCATAGCACCAGCACAGCTCTACTTAAGGTTACCGAGGATATTAGAGACGGCATGGAGGAAGGCATGTTAACTGTGCTTGTCCTCATAGATTTCTCCAACGCCTTTAATAATGTCGATCATGATGTCCTTCTAGCCTTATTGTCCCACATGCGTCTGTCCTCATTAACAATTCAATGGTTTGCCTCTTATCTCCGTAACCGCCAGCAAGCGGTGAAGGTAGATCAGACAGTATCGTGCTGGTGTGATCTTAGCACAGGTGTCCCTCAAGGTGGTATTCTGTCCCCACTTCTCTTTTCCATCTTTATTAACTCCTTGACTGCCTCTCTTGATTGCTCTTATCATTTGTATGCTGATGATCTCCAGCTTTACTACCAGTGCCACAGCAGCGATATTGACTCTGCCATAGCTGCTGTTAACAAGGATTTGTGCTCCATCGCTGCTTGGTCTGATCGGTTTGGCGTTGCAGTAAACCCGAACAAATGTCAGGCCGTTATTGTTGGTAGTCCATACCACATGCGTCGGCTCGCTATTGACACTTTGCCCCCTGTCCTCTTTGATGGTGTCCCTATTCCCTTCTGCAGTAGTGTCAAAGACTTAGGCCTGCATATTGATAATACACTAAGTTGGTCTATACATGTAGGTGAACTTAGTCGTAAAGTCATTTCCACTTTTCGAGCTCTTTACAGGTTTAAAAATTTTCTTCCAATTCCCACTAAAATCACTCTTGTTCAAGCCCTTATCCTTCCCTTAATTGATTACGCGGATGTGTGTACTACTGATTTAAATAAAGATCTTCTCAACAAATTGGATCGTTTAGTTAACAATGGTATACGTTTCATTTTTAACCTTCGTAAATTTGATCACGTTTCTTCCTTTCGCACTCAGCTTAATTGGTTACCTATCCCACTTCGACGTAATGTCCGAATTCTCACTACTCTCTTTTCTATCCTAAACGATCCACACGCTCCTTCTTACCTTAAGTCAAAGTTCAAGCTTCTTAGCTCGACACATTCTCGTCAGCTACGCTCCTCAAATAAAACAGTTCTAGCTACTCCCTCTCACCGGTCCGGTTTTGTCTCCAACTCTTTTTGTGTAACGTCTATTAGGCTTTGGAATGCTCTCCCCGAGAACATCAGACGGGCACCGAGTCGGATGTCTTTTAAGTTCCTTCTCCGAAAACATTATCTCCAGACTTCCCTAGCATCGTCATCCACCTGTCCCAATCATTAACCAGCGTCATTTCTCTCTCTTTTGTTTTACTCTTTATTATTATTATTATATATACATATATATTATTTATATATATATATTATTATATTTTATTTATGTTATTTTAATTTGTTTAAGACTTAATTCATTTTTTTTTCTCTCTCTTTAGCCCGTTAGCACTACCCACCATTTTTTTTTTTCTGCTTGGCCCAAAGGTTGACTGGCAGAGAATGCCATTAGGCATTAGGTCCGCCTTATGTACTCTTGATTGTGCATTAAAGTTTGAATAAATAAATAAATAATAGCCATACCCATTAGGGTATGGTGGCAGTTGTTTGTTTTATTTTATAAGTTCCTATATACCTATCTTTATTCTTTGAATATGGCAAATGTTCAATAAGACCTTCATTTTGCAGGAAAAACAGCCGAGCAGCTCAGAAGACAATGATAAACCAAGTGCCGGACAGAAACGTCATCAACCCATTACATTCGACAATGGCGAAGAAAAAGAATCGCCTGAGAAACGAGCACGCAGTGGCGATAGAAACATGAAAATGTATACCCCACCTTCAGGCAAATACAGCTCACGGCTAAACAATAGTGGAAGGTTTACTGGACCTAATCCGGGTAGGGGGAGGGGCGGATATGGTAGACGCGACTTCAGAAATAATGGCGCACCATTCCGAAGGCGTAACAATTACTAACGTTACGTGAAAAGTATTTGACATGGACCTGATTTTAAGTTTTATGAGTATACATACATAGTTTGATTTTGACGTATTTTTGAAAATGTTGCCTATTTTGCAGTCTTCAAAATAATAGGAAGACAAGACAATGTTATTGTCTCAAGGCAAAGCAAATTGAATTCTTGGATAATTCAATTATTTCCGAGATATTAATTTTCGACAATGATTATAATTATTAATCTCTTCTCCGGCGTCTTTATTCGGCGATGGACGCGAGTGTCGATGGCAAAAGTCGATTTCTTTTTAGGTTCAAGAAGGTGATGTGGTGTAACAGCGTGAACATTTTCCATTGTTTCTTTTTTTTACATTTTTAGCAGGTACATCATCCAGCATTTTGAGACGCTGCTGCATGAATGTGAAAATGGTCGTAAGAATATTTTTTTCAGTGCAGTAGTAATTCGAGATTGTAGAATAGTAATCTCATTTTTACCTGTTATTTTTTCTGCATTTGGATTACATACAATATTGCATGTAGGTAAGTATTATTTGATTAATAGTTAAAAACGTTGGTGTTTAAAAACAGTAAGTATGTAACAACTACAAAAAAAACTCCACAACATCACAGCACTGGTCTTCACCTACTGTAAGTAAGTAGTACTAGTAGAATATAACGACAAACTTCAGTGTGCGGACTGCCGAGTATATTGGTCAATGGTAAGTAGCATTATTTTAGAATTTGTTCTAGATCCAGATATTTTCATAATTTCGTCGGCTGAGGTAAAGCCTCCACCAAATCTTTTGTCATAGCAAATGTGAGGTTTAACATCATACGCAATAAATTAATACATAGTGGAAAGAACTTGTTTCATTTTTTGGTACCTATCCTAAACCCAGAACCCGAGATCACGGCATGGTACTAAAACCATTGAGGCGTTCCACGGAATGGAGTATGAATTCTGCCAGTTAAATCATCAGTGTAGAATTATATGCATGAGACCAAGGTCGGGTCAAATGTATCTATCTACATAGGTACCACAGGTAACAAGCGGGCTCTACTCCACTTTAGGCTTACGACAACGCCACGTATCGTGAGTGTTCGATGCGTCTATGAGCTTCAATGGCATACCTCCTCTCTCAGGGTTTTCTATGTGCATCCACCACATTTATGGAATATATTATAATAAGCCGCTTCTTGGGTATAAAACCCGGAGGTCGTGGGTTCAATTCTCGCCTTGGGTCTGGTTGGTGGTAGGACTTATTCAGCCCAGCTTGTGAAATCTGCCGCCATAACAACTCTGCCTGTATTCCGGCAGTATTAATCTTCTTCTTCTTCTTCAACCTGTAGCCGGCCACCCAATGCTGAGTGTAGGTCTCTTCCATGGAGCGCCAATTCCGACGGTCTTGTGCCTTCCTCATCCAATCCCTACCCCCGATTTTCACCAGATCGTCCGGCAGTATTAATGTGGGAGATCAAATGAGTATACCTACAGTCTGCCCTATCAATGCAGTCTGCCAGAACATTGAGCGACGCGCTTTCTGGCGAAGTGACTCTTAATGGAATAGGCCGCCGTGGCCGCTTACTATCAGCTGGGTTTCTTGCCTGTATGTCAAGCGGTGTAGAATAAAAAGTATTCCGGCAATATCATGTGGGGGCGACTTGTGAAATCAAAGGCCGAATTGAATTAAAGCATTGCTCGAAGATCAGATTCGAGCAATGCTTCAATCAAGCAAAGCTTCCTGTTAAAAAGTTTCTCAGAGGTCACGTACTTACGTACTAGTACACAAATTAACTTAACCCATATCTTCCCAAGATAAGAAGGACATAAAAAATCTAATATTTTTTTACTGATAACTAAAATTGGGTCTCTAAAATAGAGTAAAAACAAATTTTCATTTTTTTTTTCAGTCATGATTACTGAATTACAGGACCGCACCTTAAATGGGGCGCTGGGAGTATATGCCCATGGGTTTTGTATGGAGAAATATAATGACCAGAATGTTTTTTTAAAAGTTTTAATATTATTTTAGCTTTATGAATTCATAATATGTGATAAAACTTTACATATCATATTAATGTAACGATAAAAATTAGGGGAGAGCAGGTAGGATTCGTACAGTGGGAGCATTCGTACAGTTGTCTTAACTACACTACGCGACACGGTGAGACAGTTGTGTTTTTGTGTGAGAGAGGCCGGTTCACGTCTCTACGCTCACAGCAAAACGCGGCGGCAATCGTGCAGCGAGTTTTGCCTGGAAGAGTGGATACGTGTTCTTACTCCACGTAAGTAATTTTTCGATTCGTCTTTAAAGTCATTCATTCTTAAAAAGTTTTGCTCAAATCTTTTTAGTTATTTATAAAAGATGTTGGATTAGTGCCTTCGATTTATTATACTTCATTGATTTTGGTATAATTTCAACCATAATTTTTAATTTGAATTTATTTTTTAAATGTTTTGGTTGGGGTGCTTTCGTGCAGTTCTGACTGGGGTAGATTCGTACTGTACGAATGTACCCCGTCTGTATTAGAAATTAATTATTCTTCATTAAAAATACTATTTTTCAGGACCATGCCGCGAATATATGTGAAAAAAGGAACTTATAGAAAGGAACATCATCTGTGGGATTAATTACGCCAGAAATTGTCCGACATTTACCTAAAATGGACAGAAATATAACCAAATAGAAGAAGAAAGGAAAACTGCCTGGAAAATCACAGATATATACAGATAATCCTGAAAATAATAGACTGATAGAAATAGAAGAAGCTAAAGAGATGAAGAAAAAATAACAAGAGAGAAAACAAAGGGCTAGAGAGATGAAACGCGCTTTAAATTAGCTATCAGATACAAATAAAGAAGCCAAACCAAATAATAAGAAGAAAACGCTAGGGGTTGAGTATGATAGTGACGATGAGACTGACATTGAGCGCCATGGGGGTCACCCCCAAATAATAAATTTTAGAACTTTGGCAGTAAATGATTCAAGAGAAAGTTCTTGTTCTTCCTTTGATGAGAGGTCAGAAGGATCTGATGTTGAAAACGAAATTCCAGTTATGACCGAAAACATTAAAGAAGAAAGCTTTCTGTTGGTAAAGTTCGAAAAAAAGTAGACTGTTTTACATTATATTAGACAGGTAATAACAAAATATAGTCCTACTGAACATAAAGTTTCATTTATGATAAAGAAGCCGGGTACCTGGAACTTAGATTTTCCTAATATCAAAGATGAAGGAACTGTTTATTTATCAGACGTGGTCTGTGTATTGCCGCCGCCTAAATCTGCTTCTACAGCAAGAACAGCTGATATAATTAGATTTGATAAAGATATCACTATGTATAACGTGCAGTGCAATAGCACACTTATTATGTTTTTTAAATACATAACTCTAATGGTAGAGTGACATGTTGATTTTATGCCTTAGATTTGAAAAAGTTGGTTGTAAAAGACTATTTTGTTAATTATTATTACATTTAGAGTACATTTTATGTTAATTTTGATCTCAATAAATAGGAAATTTCATATAAAAAGATTACTTATTTACTGTGTACGAAAGCTCCCCACTACGTACGAATGCACCCTTCTCTATGTACGAAGCTACCCCGCGTATGGGGTAGGTTCGTACGTTTTCCATTTTTTAGAAATGTTGCTGTTGCTTCATAACAGTATTTGGTATCAGCTTAAGAGGAAATACTAAGGGTGAGAAAATTGAAAATTGGGTTTTTGTAAAATCTATTGCTGTCGCGCAGTGCCCGAACAACCGAGCTATCAATGTGTGAGTGAGACTGTCAATGTTTGCGTGCCACGCCGCCTCCACGCCCCGCGCCCGCCTGCACACAGCTAAGAAGGAATAGAACAAAAGAAAATAGACTTCTGCATAATATTTTAAACCGGTAAATGTTCACGGACAATGCAAAGGAAAAAACAGGTCACTAATTTCGACAGACAGTATTAAGTCTTGCTGGTACAGTGGCTACGTACTGCTCATCGACACCGATAGGTTCGTGGATCGGATCCGATGAGTACCCCTATTGCTTTTTGTGAATTTATTCGCATTTATTAATAGAAACTTTTTTTTTTCATGTTTTTTTTTTTTTTTTCACGAGTAAAGTTATATGCCTTTCTCTTGTGGCAAATGTAACACTCAAGCAAAGTTAAAATAAAACAACTTTAAACGGATGAAAACTCGCGTATATTCTACATTTTGAAATTTAAACCCGACGTTTCGACTACTTTTTAGTGGCCGTGATCACGGTATGACTCAGGTGTTATGCGTCAAAAATTTTTATTTCTACCTTCACTTTTATAATTATTTTAGAATAATCAGCAACTGTCGTCTTCACTATCATTCAATACGTTCCTATCCACGCAGTAGGAGCTGATGGTGTCTTGAAGCTGCACAGTATTGTGATGTCCATTGGAAACCATTAGATGTAATACTGGGTCCCAAGTAGGTGGTACATTCCAACCATCTTCCATAATGAAATTAGGATGTTTTTTAATTTCAATGGCCTCGCGTAGCATCCTGGGTATATAGCGATTCTCTCTGGCAAGGACCTGGGATTTATCAAAGCGAATGTAATGGTTGGGCTTATCCAGTACATGTTCACACACTGCTGACTTCGTTGACCTCCGGTGTTTCATATCCGCGATATATTCTTTTATTCGCGTACTGATACTCTTTTTGGTTTGTCAAATGTAAGAGAGCCCACAGTCACAATCAAGCTTGTATACTTCTGCTGTTTGTAGGGGAACATTATACTAACCGTGTAAATATTAGAAATCATTAGGTACTCAAGCAAAGGTAAAGGACATGGTTCAATGCTCGGTCTGTGACAAAAGATATCAGACATCTTCGTGGGGCTAGTGGTTTTGCCAGTTTTTTGCAAAATAAGTAAGTAAAACCTGATATTTTCTATTTTCGAGAAATATTGGTCACCTTCGAAGTGCCATAGCTTGTCTTCTATGAAGTCAAATAGAGCTGCCTCCAGTTGTAGGTAGGTACTTTAATACAGTTTATTAGTGTAGTGTGTCGTTCACAAAAAAATTATAGTTTTGGCCCTGGAGAGCAAATAGTAAAAAAAGTCCCAAAATTTCGAAGATTTTCTCGATTTTCTCAGTTTCCACAGGTTTTTCGAAGTTGCAAATTTGAAATAACATTACTCTCACAGACCTATACAATATACTTAAAATGCAGAACTACATCACGCTTTGCGAATTTAGCTTCTTTTTTTGTCTAAATCCGACGGCCTAGTCGAGGCGTTTTAGTATATAATTCATAAAAAACTGTCAAGAAAAAGTTTATCAGTTACATAATACCTTCCAACAATAAAACATCACAACAATCTGCTAAATGCACTTCACGCAAAATATTCTAACTGGAAATATCGATATCGATGAACAACACTAGGATATCGATATAACTATCGACTACGTCACGTCATAGAGAGTATACGTATTAGTCCGCGTCTCCCCAACCTCAAGCCTCCCCCGCAGAGCGCGATAGAGACAACTGCAGCTTGGACCGAAAATACCTATTAAAAGTACGTAAAATCAACGTTTCGTAGTCCCCTGATTTCTCTTCCAAAACTTGACCGATTTAACTATTTTTTTCATCAAAAATTAAAGAAAGGCTTTGACCGTGTTCCTATGTTTTCCTTTTTTAAATTAAATCTAGTTAAATTTGTTTTCTGGATGTTTAAACACAGCGGAAAATCTGGCTATTTTTTTAGGTTTTTGAAGGTTCATATCTCTCTTAATTATTAATTTATGAAAAAAAGGAAAACATAGGGACATGCAAATAGTGGTCATAGATTTTTGGAAAAAAAAAATATTTCACTAATGGCATTATCCAGGGAGAAAACAGGGGACAGCGTTTGTATGGAAAAATGGCTCCGTTCTTTCCTCTTAAAACTTTACTATAACTATAGCCAAATATATAGGGTATACAATAGCATTAAAGTTATTTTGCAATAACTAAAAGCTTTTCTGTTATACAGCTAACAGTAAAAAGTGTACGAATCCTACCTGCTCTCCCCTACCTATTTTAGCAATAAAAATTAAGTTAAGAAGCTTTTTTGGTGTTTTGGAAAGTTTGAAAACTGGATTGATGCAAACCAATTTTACATATTTTGCTGCATTTTTGTAGCACTCGTGGCATTGAACCTGAGATTTATTACAAACAATGTAAATATCATTTTATTTTGATTCTTATCTAATCAGGAAGGTTTTGTTTGGGAACCATGAGCAAATTCCATTCAGGATTTTTTAAAAGATAAAAAACGCCTTAGCAAGGATCAAAATGTCTGAAATACTCATGTATTTGGTAAAAGACTGAAGTTCGTAAGTCTTCAGGCTAGGCTGCTGCAGGTGAAAAGTATAACTGATTTGCGTTATCATCAAAAACCTATAAAGGGGACATAAGAGTTGTGGTAGCCGAGTTGCATGAAACTCTAACATTCTGGTCTCTTCCACAAGTATATCTACTGAAATTATAGAGTTGTTTTTCTATAATTATGATAGAATTTCATGTATATTCGATCTAAAAAGAAAAACGACGTTTAAAATTCAAAATAATAAATTTTGGTGAAATTCCACGAACAAAATCTTAACGGGGTCTTCTGTTCCCAGCGCACCTCAAATGGGGCGTTGAATAAAACTTAAAAAATATTAGACTAAAATACAAAATAATGTTAGCTGATAAATATTTTCTAAAAGACTAGGAACCTAAGCATGTAAAAACCATATCAATTATATTTTATAAAAACATTTACATATTAAATTACACACCCTTTTCTGAAACTTAGTACTAACGAAAATCACTTGTTTTCGCCGAATTTTAAAAAACTACCTACGTCTGTTAAAAAATATTAATTACTGACATAACATTTGTAATGTCATTAAGTTAAAGATACTTTTTGAATTTTACCCGCAAATATCATTTTTGTAAAGATTTGACGCAAAACGTTAGTGCACCTTAAATGGGGCGTTCGGTTGATATGGGTTAATAAATGTATCAGATCAAGTTATACCTATGCATGTGAGGATACTTCACAGCAGAGCGACGTACGTACCTACGCGACCTAAGTACGTCAAGGGAGAAGGAAATTAGGCTTAACTGCTGCGTGTCCCCATTACACTCACAGTGAGCGGCTAACTCTTTGCTGACTATACTACTAATACTATAGATACTATACTAAGATATATGTAGAGTTCCCAACCGCGAACATCCATCAGTCGCTGCAACTCAGCCACTGACTAATCGAGCCGGCAAGCGACACGCTGCAAACTGCGTAGAGTATAACGCAGTACGGACACTCCACTTCAGGAAGGCAAACTAGACGCAAACAGTCAGCCGCTCACTGTTAGCCCAATGGGGACACAGCACAGCCAAAGGCTTAATCAGAGTCAACCATTATGGAATAATTACAATACATTATTTTGTAAAAAAGTTTATTCTTAAATCTGTATGATACCTATTTATAAGAAAGTGGTGTAAGTTACACTATTTATAAGTAACTCAAGAACAGATGAACTGATTTGACTGAAAATTGGTGGAAAGATAGCTTAGAACCAGGAGACGGACATAGGATACTTTGATGGGGGGGATAGTTGTAAAAGGAAATTACGCACGGGTGAAACCGCGAGGGCGACCGCTAGTTTTTTAGAGACACATTTGTATTTATCTCATATTATCTACAACATTACACATAATTCTATCAAGTTCATAGCATGGATCTGCATTGGCGCTATCACTTGGGCTGCAATCCATATGTTCAAGAATCTCTACAGGCACCTTGAAATTTGAGTCCAATTCATTTTGATCTGGTAAACTTTGAAGAGCATTTTGCAGGATGTCCTGGACTTTGTCTAAATGTTTCTTAAACCTGAAATAAAGGAAAATGGTGATATAATTATGGCATAAAAGGTCAATCAAAGATGATCAAAGATACAATTTTACAAACTAGAAAATGAGGAATTGCAATTTAGAGATCAACCTACAACTGCATTTAATTGTAGTAAAAAAATATTTTCACATAGATTTCATAGATAATTATAAAAGGTTGTTGCAGGTACTTGAAGCATGTCTGTGATTAACCATCAGAATAACACAATTGATACATAGGTACAGGGACTGTTTACCGGTATGAATAACGGTATAGTTTTTTTCTGTATGACGTCATTTAAATATATTTTGATACTGTTAAATTCCAGTACAGAAATTTTTTTTGGTACTGTAAAATTGTTGTAGTATAAACATTTTTGTACAACAATTTTTTAACTGTTATTTATATTAAAATACTGAAATTTTGTAATGGCTTAAATGGAGGGACACGGGGGTACTTCTAGCTTAGTTAGCTAGTTAGTTGATTTCAGTCCTCTCACGCGTCCGCTCGCACCGGTCTGTATATTGAACAATGGATCACAAGAACAGAGGCTGAAGCAAAGCATTTGTCGCGCTTTTCAACGTAAGTTTTAATTTATCTATTTGACATTAAACTTAGGTACCTATCTAAAATAAGTATATCTTTCAATGGCAGTTACACTCGATAGATATTGAACTACCTACTTAGCTGCTAAGTGCTTACTTAACGACGATAAGTGCTAGATAGGGAATAAGATCATAAAGCAAGCATTGGTGTAAGTACTGGTAAGTAAAGTCAGATATTCAGTTCGTGCTATGCTGTAGGGTGGAAGCTCCTTATATCGGCCCCCTCCTAATATCGGCCGTCTAGAGAAAATGCGCCATAACTTAAAAGAATGTCCTAAAATCATAATTGTTTTTATGCAAATAGCAGCTGTATACCCTTACGCTTAACCTCCCTTAATTTTTTATGAATATCTCAAAATTTGAACGAATGATAGGCAAAAAAGTGCAGGAGGCGTGCGTGCGTCGTTTTGCGGCATTTTCAGGTCAAATTCGTGAATCGAATCATTGCGTTGAGAAGTATTTAAATTGTAATAAACATACCAAAGTTATTTAATTTTATTTCTTCTTAAAGATAAAGAGTCAAGGTACCGTTTAGGTAGTATATTTTAAAATTTGTTTATTTTTTTTATTTAAACCACTCAACGCCGAACCGGCACTCGGGTGCCGCATAACAATAGATTTTCTATTGTGTCTAGTAATCCGGGGCTAGAAGGATTAATAATTGCGTGGCCGAGATTAGGGATCAGTATGATCGACAAATCTCAATATCGGCAGAGTGGTCGATATTGAGATTTGTCTATCGCAATTAGAAATCCTAATGTCGGCTGCCTGATATTCTTTGTGCGCCAGCTATGCGAAAGAGTTGATGAGTGATGTCGAAGAAGAAGATAAAAATATTGGATGTGACGTATGCCCCAAATGGTTTCATGTATACACTTAAAAATATATTGCCATCACTGTCTGAAGATAACTTTACCTATTATGTAATGTTTTTGGTAAATTTCCCTCCTATGGGATCCCCTCTGCAGTTTGTGCCTGAATCATGGATTTCCTGACTGAACGTCGCATCAGAGTAATTCATGATGGGTACACCTCCGACTCACTTGCAATAAATGCTGGCTTCCCTCAGTGATCTGTGTTTTTAGCTACACTCTTTCTACTGCACATCGATTATATTGTTAGCTACGTCCGAGATTCTGGGGTATGCCGATGATAGTACGATAGTCGAGGGATACTTGTCGTACACGTGCAAGTAGAGGTGAAACTGAGGCTTTAGGATCTAACATGGTGGACAAATTGAATCAGACCCTTCAAATTGTCTCAGACTCAACCCCACCAAAACGCTGGCTTGTATATTTTCCCCAAATAGAGTGGTTTTGGGCTGGCTACCACTTTTCGTGGCGTATCCGTTCTTCTATCTGACCGACTACAGCTCTTAGGTATGGAATTATCTTCCAACCTTATAGACTACGGTCCCACCCACAAAATGGATGGGTCATATGAACCACCAGGTGACGTATATAGGACGATATAAGAGCATAAAATAATAAGATTCAACACTATGCCGTCACTTGTAAGCTGTCCAACTGAGTGCTGGTGAGGATTCAAAAGTGCAGGTAGAGTGAGTACATTTTGGTCATATGTTTTTGTACGGCATTTTTACCATCGATAGATCCTAGAAAAATAATAAGAAAGCGCGCAGTGCCGTATAAAAATGGTGCGCCATAAAGTCGGTAATTTCTTTGATTTTCTGAAAATTTCGAGGGTAAATTTGGTCATTTCATTCTGTACGGCATCAGTTTCATACTGTTTCAATACAGCTTCTAAACCATTATCCCGCAACGCCGTACAAAAATCATGCGACAAGGGGAGAAAATCGAGGGTTGCAAACCCCTCTTTTTCGGTGGTCCGGGGGGTGATTTGAAACAACATAAAATTAATTTATTTTGAAAGTATTTTATGCATAGATAATATTTTTTAACATGCCGTACATTTTCGTTGGTGATTGGTTTGTAGGGGAAAAATAACTCAAGAAAAAATCCTTAGAACGAAATGTATGAAAAATATGGTCTGCATTATAATGTACGGCATCATATTTTCCTAATTTATTTATCTAAATACTATTTAAAACAAGAGAAAAATGTAGAAAATTGTTATATTTTATAAATCTATGAATATTTAAACTTTTGCAATAATTAGAAAAAATTCAGTTTTTGTATTTCTCTATAATTTTTTTTAGAACAGTTTGTTTTGAACGGCAATGCTTTATAACAATTGTTTTATACAATATCATGTTAAAAAAAAAGTTGCCGTACAGAGTCAAATGATTTTACAGCTTTATAAATCAATTATACCATGAAATTAGGATATTTATTAATAATACATTCAAATGAACAATAATTTTTTGACGGCATTATTTTTAATAGTACTTTTGAGTGCTAGATAATGTTTTGGAACCGAAGCCGTACTTTTTCAAATCACCCCCCGGACCACGGAAAAAGAGGGGGTTGCAACCCTCGATTTTCTCCCCTTGTCGCATGATTTTTGTACGGCGTTGCGGGATAATGGTTTAGAAGCTGTATTGAAACAGTATGAAACTGATGCCGTACAGAGTGAAATGACCAAATTTACCCTCGAAATTTTCAGAAAATCAAAGAAATTACCGACTTTATGGCGCACCATTTTTATACGGCACTGCGCGCTTTCTTATTATTTTTCTAGGATCTATCGATGGTAAAAACGCCGTACAAAAACATATGACCAAAATGTACTCACTCTACCTGCACTTTTGAATCCTCACCAGCACTCAGTTGGACAGCTTACAAGTGACGGCTCACGGCATAGTGTTGAATCTTATTATTTTATGCTCTTATATCGTCCTATATACGTCACCTGGTGGTTCATATGACCCATCCATTTTGTGGGTGGGACCGTAGTCTATTAACTTCGGGAGCTATATAGAGTCCGTAGCAGTAACTGCTTATAAAAAGATTGGCATCCTTTCAAGAACCATACGCTACTTGATTGCGAAATAGCTCCTTACCCTTTATAGAGCTCAAGTCCGTTCCTGCATGGAATATGCTACCATATTTGGGATAGTTCTGTTTAATGCCAGCTGGCTGCCTTGGACTCTATTGAGCGGCATGCGAAGAGGCTTTTCGGCGATGATGCTTTGGTCGAGAACTAGCAAAGCCTCGATCATCGTAGGAAGATTGATTGCCTACCCGTCTGTTACAGGCTCTACTTTGGTGAATGTGCTGCTCGGCTGTACGATTTGGTTCTACCAGCTCCGTTCCATCACCGAACGACTTGACTCGGTCAGAGACTCCAATCCTTATACTGCGAAAATGCCGCGCTTACGAACTAAATGATTTGCTTCATCTTTTTTGATACGGACTGCGCAAGTTTCTCTCTTTACCTGGGTCTGCCTTTCCTGACCATTATAATCTTGGTGCTCTTCAAGGCAAGAATTTACAGGCCTTTCCTAAGCAAGCGCGCTCCAACGTAGACCGCATAGATGTTTAACATCAGGCTACTTTGTGATCAAGTCTTAGTGATGGCATAGTAAATATATTTAAAGAAAAAAATTGTAAATTATTTTTAAAAGACTTATTTATAATAGAGTTAAATAAAATATGGTTTGAAAATAAATAAATGTTATAATACTTTGATTTTATACTTTTT
This sequence comes from Mecyna flavalis, assembly GCA_949319885.1. Lineage (NCBI taxonomy): Eukaryota > Metazoa > Arthropoda > Insecta > Lepidoptera > Crambidae > Mecyna > Mecyna flavalis. The sequence goes on along the minus strand of OX439431.1, from coordinate 10,663,318 downwards.
GAACAAATTTTTTCCCTTTGAAAAGGTATTCCGATATTATGGTTATAGGCGGCGGATATTTGGGTGCTAAAGGCCGATATTAGGAAAAATCGGCAAGTTCGGAAACAAACATCTATATATTCAAATCTAACATAGAATTCGTTATTTCGCGAATGTAATAATGGAGTTTCATTATCCCTTTACTTAAAAAAGTTGTTGAAAGAAAGCAAAAGTTATTAATGTAAAAATTATAAGCACTGAAAGGTCAAAAAATGTTGGGCCGATATTTGGTGCCTCCACCCTATGTTGATACGTATATGTAAAAGTATGTATGTATGTATGTAGGTAGGTAATGTAAGTATGTTTAAAGAAATAATAATTATAAACTTTTAAAGAAAAGTAAAACGTTATAATTTGGGTATTACTCGTCCGCCGGATGAAAGAAAAACAATCGCGATCGCCAACCTGTCGGCGCGTGTTCCTTAAATCCTAATCCTTTCCCGCCCGCCGCGGCCCCTTGCGCGAGAGGCACCGCGGGGCGCGGGCGCGCGCACTCATCATTTCAGTATCAGCAATAAAATTATTTTTAAATAACTGTATAAACGAATGAAATCTGTACCGAAATTCAATGGGTATAGAATTTTAGTACTGATATTTTTACTGGTACTATAACGATATTTTATACCGGTAAGCAGTCCCTGCATAGGTAGGCCCCTGGCAAAAGGTAGTTGGATTTTTAACTCTTTGATTAGAACTATCTAATCAATGTTATTATATATTTTTTATCTAGACTTAATGTTCTTTTTAATAAATTAATAAATTTAAATAACATATTGTACCTTGTAGCAGTTTCTACACGTTGTCTCTTCTGAAGCTCCATCATGACTCGTAATGTTTCTCTTGCTTGATGTGGTCTGAATTCATTCAACAAATGGTGGATGTGTATAAACAGTAAGCTCAAGTCTTCCACCTTTTCTGCTCTCTTTGGTGAATCAGGACAGTGAACCAATAGATCTAAGAGATCTAAGAAATTAACTAACAGTGAATGATTCAATTTCTTTAGCTCTCTTCGCCTTTCGAAATGTACTGGATAGAGACGTCTGAATCCCTGTGAAAATTAAGAGAATGTGTATGTTAGCTGGTTACACACTCAAAACACAACTCATGTCAAAGAGAAATTATAGTTACCTGACTTTCTAATGAGCGAATTATGGTATCATCAGCATTAAATGGATGACCGAACATAGTATATGAATCATGGATAGGTCGTGGTGGCAAAGGTGCCCTATTTCTTCGAACATTTTCATCCGTGTAGAAATTTATGTACTGCATAGGAGGCAGGGGCAAAGAACTGACTTGAGCAGTTTCTGAAGACATTTTATTATTTCTGATTTTTTTGTTAAATTGTAATGTAGAACGCAAGTAGAACGCGTATGATTTGGTTTGTTCTCAGTTCTGCAATTACAAATTGCTTGCAAGTGTCAGGTCAGTAGATTGTCACATGTACCGTCTCAACTCAATCTCAATCTTTAAAATAAAGCACATTTTATATGAGATGAAGTTTAGTAGAAAAAGAAACTTTTGCTTTACGTTATTATATCAATAGCATTACATATTTATGTAGCGAATTTTATTTAATATTATGTGAAATTGTGAAATTTGTGAACTGAACGTGAACCACGGCTGTGACAGCTCTAGTTCCATGTTCCCAGTTTTGGCGCTGCGGTCGCGGGAGGCTGCTTGGGTTTCACCGCCATTTTGAATTTTAATCTGTGGATTGTTTGACATACGTCACATATGGCACCTCCACGTTTTTTCTTTTTTGCCATGGCCACCAAAAGACAGACGTCAAATCGTCAGCTGATATTAATTTATTGTATTTTAATAGGAAATATGTGCTAAAATGTATTGTGCTACGTATATTTAGTGAAATAAGTGGACAAATACCCAGGATAAGTGTTATCAGCTCAGTACCTATTGAATAAACAAGTATTTTATATCGACTTGTTTTCACCGGCCGGCTGTCAGTGTACAACATTAACAACTTCAAATCGACAACGGATTTACCGGGGGAGTATTGCTTTTATATTTTACGCCTCTTTTACTAATTACTAGAAAGGAGAACTGTTTATTATTGGTATAATATTATCATTTAACCGTTACATACATTTTCATAATCATAGGTTATAAAAAAAACATACTTTTTAACACTAACCCAAAAAAATACTTGGTCGGTATTTATTTTGTTGGTTCTACCCTCTTTTGATAAATAAGTAACTGTTTTCAAAAAGTCTTTTTTAATTTATTTAAAAATACCAAAATATATAATATTCATAATAAAAAAGCTGTAAATAAAAATATATTAAGCTGCCTAAACCGGTACTATCTTAGTACAATACAGTTGTTGTACACTATAATTTATTTTTCCAGAATCCAGTACATCCTTAAAGATGATGACCAGGAAGGCCCAAAAAATGATCCCCAAAAAAGTGCATGGAAAAAATACCAAACATTCAGATTAAGAAAGAGATGTATAAATAAATAAGAAAATAAAATGTTTGTATCATAAAATGGGTTTTATTTTATTACAATAATATCTTAGTGAATTAAAAATAGTAGAACACCTATGATTGTCGATAAAAAATCGGACATCACTAATTATCGATATCTATAAACGTACTATCGAGTTTAGTCTCATCACTATCAAGCCAATATGGCAGTCAATTGTCAAAATTGTCAATGCCAAAACCATACGTCATACAATTGTAGCGATTACAGCGCCAAAACTGGGTACAAGGAACTAAGGTGCAAAGAAGCTGTCGCATCTATAGCTTGCTATAAATTACTGATCTGTGACGTGAACTGAACTGAACGAACAGTAGTGATGATGGTCAACTCGAGTCACTAACTCGAGTTAACTCGAGTTGGGCTTAACTCGAGCCAACTCGAGTTGAATTCTCTCTGACTCGAGTTTGAAAACCGACATGGAGCGAAGTTTGCCGATCATTTGAGACTGTTCATTCTTGTGAAATTAAATCAGAAGGCTTGCGTTCTTATAATATTCAAGTCGTTTAATTTCGTGCAATATTTTACAGTTTTTATATAGTTGACAGACATTTTTCTTCCTTCAATAAGAATAGCCAAGACACAACCAACGAGGTTGTATATCCTCACATCCACGCTACTTTTTAGAACTTGGACACATCTTGAATAAGTCCAATTCTTCTGCTTAGGAATTCGAGTCTTGGGCCAAATAATGGCTTTGTAAACATATCTGCCAGTTGCAGTTCCGTGGAGACTTGCTTGATATCAAATTCTCCATTCTGAATACATTCTCGAATGAAAAAATGCTTTAGCTTTATATGTTTGGTTCTCCTGTGGAACTCATAAGGCGGATTCTTGGATAGCTTAATAGCAGACTCATTATCAACATAGATTGTTGGTTTTCCGTTGAGATCTGTTATATCTGCCAATTCTTCTAGGAGTTCTTTCAGCCATATGGCTTCCCTCGCGGTCTCTGTTAAGGCTACAAGTTCTGCCTCCGTGGAAGAAATTGCCACTGTTGGCTGTTTCTGGCTTTTCCACATAATCGGACCAGAGAATAGGAAGACCATCCCAGTCGTCGAATGACCCGTCGTGGTATCGCCACCGTAATCAGCATCACTGAAGCATATCAGCCTTTTGTCCCGACTTTTTTAACCGACTTCAAAAAAGGAGGAGGTTATATGTTCGACTGTTTGTATTTTTTTTTTTTTTTTTTTTTTTTTTTTTATGTATGTCCGTCGATTTCTCCGTCAATTGTGGACCGATTTAAATAATTCTTTTTTTATTTGAAAGTGCATAGTTCAGAGGTGGTCCCATTGTCACCATGTCAGGATCTGATGATGGGATCCCGGAAAAATCAAGGGAAAACCTCAAATTTTATAGGCTGCGCCTACGCGTTACTTGTTTTTTCTGAAGCCATTCAAGTTTTTGCGTCCGATAGACATCATTTTATGTTGATGAGCTGATGATGGAAGGTACAACTCCTTAACGGTTAGGAGTTAGGGGATAATTCTTTCAGTATTGTAGGAATATGTGGACCGTTAGTTGTATTTTATGTACTTTTGCAGCTAAGGTGATGATGGAAAGTACAACTCCTTAACGGTTAGGAGTTAGGGGATAATTCTTTCAGTGTTGTAGGAATATGTGGAACGTTAGTTGTATTTCATGTACTTTTGCAGCTAAGCTGATGATTACCCGGGGATGGGCTGGTCACTAGCCAATAAGGTTAGCACCGGCTCGTCCTAATCGGGTGTGAAGGAGAAACCGGGGGAGTGTAGTGGGTAGCGGACGCTTCGGTCTCGAGTCCCACACACGGCCGCGGGTCTAGCTAGCCTGCGGTTATGGTGCATAAACGCATTCTCCTCCTACCCATGGTGCTGAACACTTAATGAATACCTAATATTATTATCAAATAATACAATTCTACTCGTATTTTCGCTATCATTATTATGAAAGAGTTTTACTCACTACCTACGTGTTATTCACACTAAAAATAGAAAAATAAACAAACTTTTTAAAAAAAAAATTAAACCGACTTCAAAAAAAAAGAAACAAAAAAACTACCTAAAAAACTGAAAAGCAAAAAATAATTTTAATAAGACATTCATCAAATGCGCTTATTGTCAAAGCCTATTAATTAAATTGTATTTTACGTGCTAGGTAGGTACCTACTAATCTGTTTGAAGTCGGTGCCAAGCCAAAGGTAATCAAAAATGATATATAATAATAATGTATTATAAAGGGTTACTTATTAATCCGCGGACGTAGGTACGTAATCTGGGTACCTACTATTTGGCTTGGCACCGACTTCAAACAGATTAGTAGGTACCTACCTAGCACGTAAAATACAATTTAATTAATAGGCTTTGACAATAAGCGCATTTGATGAATGTCTTATTAAAATTATTTTTTGCTTTTCAGTTTTTTAGGTAGTTTTTTTTCTAAAGACAAGTCCTTTGTCTAAAGTACCCTTCAGGTATCTGAAAATCCTCTTTACCTTCAGTATATCAAGTTTGGTAGGTTTTTCAAGATTTCTTGATGCCACGCTTACTCCGTAGCTTATATCTGGTCGCGTAGCAACCATTAGGTATGCCAATGCACCTATAGCTTGACGATAAGGGGAGAGTGACTCTGAACTCTCATCTTCTTCTTCATTTTTGTCAATTTTTATTACCGGCGTTGGAGCGGATTTACAGTTAGCCATTCCAAATCTTTCTAATATTTTTCTTGTATAAGACCTTTGATTTAAGGTTATACTACCATCTTTGGTTTTGTTTATTTCAAGTCCAAGAAAATATGAAGCTGGTTTTGTAGTTATTTTAAATCTACTCTTTAGTTCTTCCAAAAACTTTCTTCCAGCATTTTCATTAGTAGAAGCTACCAACCCGTCATCTACATAAAGTGCAATCAAAACTTGCTCACGAAAGTAAAGACAAGGATCTTTTTTACTTTGCTTGAATCCAGAATTTATAAGGTGCTCTGATATACATGTGTTCCAACAAAGAGGTGCTTGCTTGAGTCCATAGAGACTTCTCTTCAGCTTGCAAACTTTATTAGTACCATCATTGAAGCCCTCTGGTTGCTTCATATAAATTTCCTCTTTTACTTTTCCATTTAGAAACGCAGTAGATACTGTAGATACATCGAACTGTTGAAGTACCAAATCTTCCTGAGCCGCTATTCCTAGAACAGCTCTGATTGTACTTCGGCGAGCAACTGGACTAAAAGTTTTCTCATAGTCGACGCCTGGTTTTTGTGAGAAGCCTTTTACTACAAGTCTGGCCTTATATCGTTCGATTGTGCCATCCGGATTCTTCTTTATTTTGTAGACCCACTTACATGGAAGTGGTTTACGGTTTTTTGGTAGGTCAACTATTTCCCAAGTTTCCATTTCATGCAGTGAATTCATTTCACTTTGCATTGCCTCTACCCATTTGGACTTATGTTCGCTTTTCATAGCATCTTTAAATGTTTGAGGTTCTGCCTCGCTGTCCATATCCATGACCGCCAGGACATAGTCTTCAAAATTTTTGGGCGGTTCAATCCGAGATCTATCGCGAAGATTGTATGTCCTTCGTTCTTCTGGAACGTTCACACGTTCATTAATATTTATGTCTGCTTCATGGACTTCATGTCTAGTTGGCTCATTTAGCCTTGCTCTGTTGTCATCTATTTCGTTATCATTATTTCCATTTTCTATTTGAAAAGGTTCCTCAGTAGAGCTTACAATCACGTTATCTTGTTCTGCTTGCTGACTACTGATATTTTTGTTTTTGTCTTCGAAATAAATGTCTATTTCATCCTCTTTGGTTTCAGTTTCATTTGACTGTTGATTACTGTTAAATTCTTCGAAAGGTATGGAAGAGGAGGAATTTTTGTCGTCATTATAGAACATCCTTTTTAGAATACGGACATCTTTTGAAATAAGAACTTTTTTCTTTGACGGAACATATATTCTAAAAGCTTTCGAAAGTTCCGAGTAGCCGACGAACACACCCGGAATTGCCTTTGAAGCGAATTTGTGTTCATGCTCACCTTTTCCTTTCTTGAGGATGAATGCTTTGGCCCCAAATACATAAAAATGATTGACATGTGGTTTTCTACCAACCCAGCGTTCAAATGGTGTTTGATTTCCAATACTTTGGTTAATGCTTCGATTAGACAGGTAATTTGCAGTATAGACAGCATCTGCCCATAAGCACATGGGTACTTTTGATTCCAGCATCATGCATCTCGCTTTTTCAATTAGGGTTCTATTCTTCCTTTCAGCGATTCCATTTTGATGTGGAGTGTATGGTGCAGTTAGTCTTCTTGCTATGCCATTTTGCTTCAGAAATGTGTCAAACTTCAAGTTTCGATATTCTGTGCCATTATCGGTCTGGAGAGATTTAATTTTGTTCTCTGTGAAGTTTTCTACTTCTGCTTTGTAGTCAATGAACTTTTGTAGTACTTCATTTTTGTTTTTAATGAAATATACTCTGCAGTATCTGCTGTAGTCGTCGATGAATGTTACAAAATATTTATTTCCATTAAGTGTAGGATGCTTAAATGGACCACAGACGTCACTGTGTATGATCTCAAGACTTTGAGTCGTACGTTCAGTATTTTTGTCACTTGGCTTGCTATAAACTTTACTCAGTTTGCCTTGTATGCATATCTCGCATTCTCCTAAGGCACTATCTTTGTTAAAGTCTAGCCCGATTAGGCTTTTGTTCTTTAGTGCAAGTTTCATGTCTCTTTCGCACATGTGTCCCAATTTGCTGTGCCATTGCTTAATGTCATCGTCTGACTTACTCTTTTCTGCTTCATTACTACTATATTCTGCGTTGTTGGCCTTATGTCTATTAGCATCATTATTAATCGTATGGAGGTAATATAAACCATCGTCTTCTCTCACTGCTTCGATTAGTACTTTGCGCTTGTGATGTTTAATTGTTGCTTTCTTTTTAGTGAAAAGCACAGTATGACCGGTGTCAGTCATTTTGCCAACAGATAAAAGATTAGCACACAGGCTTGGTACATAAAGAGCATTAGTGATACCAATTTGTCGTCCACTCTCAATTTCTATTTCAGCATGCCCTGTCCCTATTATCTCTGCACTTTTTTCTTTTGAGGCAAGTTGTAGGGTTTTTGATATTGGTTCTAACTTAGTGAAGGGCTTCTCTGAAAAAGTCATGTGTGACGTGCAGCCACTGTCTATTATCCATGACTTTTGGGCATTTTTACTCACGAGGTAGGAACTATGAAGGTTTGTTTCGCTTTTCTTGTCAACTTTATTTGAGCTTTCTTTAAACTTTTTAAATTTCTTGCCTTGTTTCTTATTCTTTGACCAGCATTTAGATGTATCATGACCTTTCTTTCTACAAATTTTGCAAAAAGTGTATAGACATTCTTCAGAATTTTTCATGTCGCTAGTACTGGGATTGTCACGACGTCGAGCGTCACTCTCTTCAATAATTTTAATCTTTAGCTTTTCGGGATCTGGGAGCGAGTCTTGGGATTCTATTGCAGTTCTAAAATTTTCATAATCTGAAGACAGACTGTACAGAATCATGATCGATAGTAGGTCACTATTTATGGAAATATCCATCTCTTGTAACTTGTCTACTGTATCCATCATATCTTTAAGATGCTCACGCACATCAGTTCCTTCTTTAAGTTTAGCCAAGATCAACTTTTTCAGCAGGGTCGCCTTTCTGGCGGGTCCCTTACTTGCAAATATTGATTCTAGAGTTACCCATACATCTCTAGCATATTTACAGTTTTTCACCTGTTTTAGTTCTGAAGGTGCTATCAGCAGCAACAGCTCCGATTTCGCCATTTCGTCATTGTCAAGATCATCTTGTGTGGCACTGTCCTTTGGGCTTTCTTTTACGTATTTCCACAGTTTATTTTTAATTAGATATGCTTTTGCATGAATACACCATGTATCGTAATTTTCTTTCCCCAAGGTTTGCACTTTTACAACCGACATATTATTTTCGCAATTTTTCCTTTTCTTTCGATTTCAAACATATTTCAAATAACCATTTTACGCTCTGCTACCATGTGAAATTAAATCAGAAGGCTTGCGTTCTTATAATATTCAAGTCGTTTAATTTCGTGCAATATTTTACAGTTTTTATATATGTAGTTGACAGACATTTTTAGGGTTCCGTAGCCAAATGGCAAAAAACGGAACCCTTATGGATTCGTCATGTCTGTCTGTCTGTCTGTCTGTCTGTCTGTCCGTCCGTATGTCACAGCCACTTTTTAACGAAACTATAAGAGCTATACTGTTGAAAATTAGTAAGTAGATGTATTCTGTGAACCGCATTAAGATTTTTATACAAAAATAGAAAAATAATAATAAATTTTGGGGGCTCTCCATACTTAGAACTGAAACTCAAAAAATTTTTTTTCATCCAATCCTTACGTGTGGGGTATCTATGGATAGGTCTTTTAAAATGATAATAAGGTTTCTTATATCATTTTTTTCTAAACTGAATAGTTTGCGCGAGAGACACTTCCAAAGTGGTAAAATGTTGGTCCCCCCCCCTGTAACTTCTAAAATAAGAGAACGATAAATCTAAAAAAAATATATGATGTACATTATTATGCAAACTTCCATTGAAAATTGGTTTGAACGAAATCAAGTAATTAGTTTATAAATTTTTGGGGCTTCCCAAACTTAGAACTGAAACTCAAAAATTTTTTTTTCTTCAAACCCTTACGTGTGGGGTATCTATAGATAGGTCTTTAAAAATGATAATAAGGTTTCTTATATCATTTTTTTCTAAACGGAATAGTTTGCGCGAGAGACACTTCCAAAGTTGTAAAATGTTGGTCACCCCCCCTCTAACTTCTAAAATAAGAGAACGATAAAACTAAAAAATATATATGATGTATATTACCATGCAAACTTCCATTGAAAATTGGTTTGAACGAGATCAAGTAATTAGTTTTTTTTTAAAACGTCATATATCGTAAACCGCAATTTTCCTCTCATTCAATCAACTCAAATATAAAAACGTCGATCAAACTTACAAAGAACTACAAGAACTTTTATATTATGATGATACTTGCTGCTACGGAACCCTTCATGGGCGAGTCCGACTCGCACTTGGCCGGTTTTTCTTCCTTCAATAAGAATAGCCAAGACACAACCAACGAGGTTGTATATCCTCACAATTCTTAACAAACAAGTCTCACATTTATGTAGCTTTGAGGTTAACTTTAAAGTGCCGGATATTGTTGTAGTTTTTCGTGTTTTAAATTCCTTTTTTTTACTATTAATGCGAAGGTGAGGGAATAAATTGGTAAAATCCTGCTATCCTACTAATATTAAACATAGAGTACTTTAAATTCAGGAAATTTGGTGGGAAGGGGTGGGGGATATTTGAAAAAAGGGATTACGCGCGGGTGAAACCGCGGGCGGAAGGCTAGTTTTAAATAAACAATAATTTAACTCTTCCATCTAGTTAACTCGAGTTACACAACTCGAGTTCAACTCGAGTTACGTGAATTTTAACTCGAGTTCTGTTTATTCCGAGTTGGCCCATCACTACTGAACAGGCAAAGTTAAATGACCATAAATAAATAAATTAGAGTTGCCCATCGATAGTCCACTATCGCTAAACTACCGATAGTCTATCGATAGTTGACGTCATATCAATAGTATCGATAGTCTATCGATAATATCGATACTACCGATATTACAAATTAACCAATACTATTGATCGGAAGCAATACTATCGATAGTATCGATACTATTACATTATAATACTATCGATAGTATCGATTGTTTTTTATCAATACTATCGATACACATTACACTATCGAAAGTTGAATAAACGCCAATAGTATCGTTTCTCAATTATAGCGTAGTTACACTTTTTATAACTCAAGAACGGATGAACCGATTTGGCTGCAAATTTGTGGAGGGGTAGCTTAGACCCAGGAGACTTCCCCCTCCTATCCCCTTCCCCGTCCTATCCCCCATTGTCAATCCTATCGCTATCGACTGTTTTTAAGATCAACCCTCGATAGCGAAACTATCGCTATCGCAACAACACTAGTATAGAACAAGCCCATAGATTAAAGAGTACTTTAAGCGCGCTCTACACTTAGCCCGCGGATCGCGCGTGCGTGATAGCTGCGAAAGGGCGCGAACGCTAAGTGTGGAGCCGTTTCGCATATTCTTCGTGGTTTCGCGCTTTGTTCCCCAATTTTTGTCGGTTTTTTGTTCCGCGTCAAAGGGAGCGCGAAGCGCGAACGCGACGCGAACGTGCACGCACGACTCTACACTCGCAGTCCGCGACGGTCAGTATTGTTCATAAATTAACTTAATATGGGGGAATAGAGTCATCAGCTTTATCGCCGATCAGCGCCATCACGTGAAACCGGAAGAAATAATTACATTTTTCTACAATACATTATATCTCATAATTAAAATACGCTAACGCGCATATTGTTAGGGACGCAGCTACAGCTACTTCGACGTCCATTTCATTCAACGTTGCGAACTTAACTCAGTAACTGTGAAAATACCGCGAACCATTGCGAGTGTAGAGTCATTGTTGAATTCGCGGCAAGTTTGCGGCGCGAAATCGCGCCGTGTGATCCGCGAGCTAAGTGTAGAGCGCGCTTAAGTAGTTTAAAAGCCAGCGTGTGGCTTCCAGTTTTACTTTATGTTCCTTGGGTTGGATCAGTTGGATATTGCAAACAAAAAAAAATATGTCTATGGTGTAATAAGCCAGAAAAAAATTTAATGAACGAATGAGTGAGTGAGTGATTGCTTTGTGATTGCTTTGTGATTCACAAAATATACTAAATCTATGGATTCACACAACAAAATTGAACAAACAAAATACAGACCGACAAACTTATCTGTTCTGGTGGCCAAAATTGGAACTACGTGAAATGCGATGCAAAAATGAATTTAATGACAGTTCTAAATAGACAGTAGCGACACCGCCACCGAAACAGATAAGTTTGTCGGTCTATAGAAGACAAAAGTCAACTTCAAGCAATGACGTTTAATACAAAATGAATGTCATTGACTTCAAGTCTTCAACTAATCAAATGCACATCAAAGGTTCTGTGAATGTGATTGTCCAAATGTCCAGTCCAACGAGGAAGAATACTATATAGATCGAGGATGACTAATATCATAAGTAATTTTTGAGTACATTCTACATGAACCCTAACGTTATAGTTTTAACAAGAGTTGTATGCAAAACTCGTAATGGATTTGGTTTTGTTAGGGTTTAAAGTTTGAACTCAATTTTGTTCACTGGCTGCGAGACAGGTATCTACTTGCCGGTTTATGTTTTGATTTTTCTATGTGTTCTACTATACTGATAGATCTAAACATTTTCAGTGATTAACTATGGCTGGGAAAGAGGAGGACGACGTTATATTGCAAACTTTTATGGTGAAAAGGTCTCAAAACAAGAAGTTATTTACTCCCGTCAATTTTAAAGAGCGTTGGGTGGTTCTAAAACGTCGCTCGTTGATCTACTATGATTCTGATAGTGAAGTAAGTGATTATTTTTTCTTTAAAATGCTTGATGATAAACAATCTGCTTTTGAGTTGTTGTATTTTATTACTGAATGATCACGATGTAGGTAAGTCGCATTGTATTGTAAAAATTGTCTTCTGGTTCTACCAGCTTTGAGATTTGCAATCCTAGTGGTAGTCAGTATACACTGATACATGTAAAATCAATACTATTCAATACAAACAAACAAATCTTTCCTCTTTATAATATTAGTATAGATTTATATTATAAAGAATAAAGATTTAATTGTTTGTTAAGCATATATTAATGAAAACTTAACACATTAATTATAATTAATGTGTTAAGTCCTATAATTATAATAAATAAAGGACAACTACAAGCCATTTGGTGTCATGGTTAAGAAGTCGGCTATTACACAAAGAGGTTGCAGGGTTTGATCACTGCATAGTACTCGTACAAACATTTGTGTGCCTGAACATGTCTCTTTGTAACAGTCTGGAAGATTCTATTTATTTATAATATCTATATAAATAAAAATCGATTGCTGTTCAATGTTCATTAGTCTTGCTAAAACTTGAGAACCCCTGAACCGATTTGACTCATTTTAGTCAATTTGGTGGAAGTCCAGGAAAGGTATAAACGATGAGAAAATATGAAAATACATATATGAATATACTAAAATAAGTGATACGAAGTTCACTGGGTCAGCTATTATGTATGTATTTACGAAAAACTTATTTATGAAGTGTAAAATTTATCCACTGTCTGGCATCCATAGAACAAGCATTGCTTAGTTTGGCTGGACGGTGCTGTGTGAATTGTGTCCAAAGGTATTTATTATTGAAACTGGATAATATATTATTTCGGATATACTGCGTGACATTTTAGTTGTTGTTTTCCTGCAGCAAAATGATTATATTCAAGTAGTATAATTGATTATTGAAGTTTTTTATAGTCAAATCAAAAGTTTTACGATTGTGATAGACTAAACTAGAATTAATAGTACTAGCTTCGTCGCGGTCAATTGCCGGGATCATTGTTCTTCGTGTTTATGAAAAAGATGAAAATTCACTACCCTTTGAAAAAAATATTAAAATCAAATTAAAAAAAAAATTAAAAAAAACAAAAATATTTACTTGCTTAAATCGATAGTACTACTAAAGGTGAAGCCTTCTGCTGCGGGAAAACAACGACTAAAAAACACGCGGTATTGTATGTACAGGTATTTTCTAATTGAAGGAACAGTTCACTTTTCTTTCCTTTATGTACTTTACTTATAAAATGCTTGGGAAGCATGCTTAACTACAAAAAGCGTAATTATTTAATCACCTCCACCCTTTTTGTTCTTGTAAGGGGTTTTCATGAAAAAGGTTTTAATAAGGTCTTCTTTTCTTTATTCATGCTACTCAGGATTCCCAATAAAATATAAGGTAAGTTTATTGCACAAGTATCACATCAGCTAGCCAAACTAATTTCTGAATATCTCCTTTAATTTCGGTAGGTTCTATAATTCAGTTTTAATTTCTGGTAGGGTGTGTTGTAAAAACTAATATACAGATAAACATTTAAGCATACAATTTATTTTCAATATAATACTAATTTTAACACTATCTAATATAAAAATAATTTTAAGTTTTGGGTTGTGTGTGTGCTATGCACATTATTGCACATACCAGTAGCGTAGCGATGGAGGGGGCAGGGGGGGGGGGGGGCGGTCCGCCCCGGGCGGCACTTTTTAGGGGGCGGCAAAATTTCCTGGAGGAGCAAAATAAAAGAAAAAAAGGGGCGGCAGAATCGTCTTCCGCCCCATGGACTGCTTTGCCAACTGGAGAAGCAAAACAAAAAAAAAAAGGGCGGCTGAATTGTCTTCCGCCCCAGGCGGCTGACACCCACGCTACGGCCTACGCCACTGGCACATACATTACATTACTGTCATAACATAATAAACTAAGTATTTATAATTATGTGTTAATTATAATCCTTTATTACTTAGTTGCCTAGTTGTATGTACATACATAGTAATCCAATTTAAATGTATGTTAATCAATCTCATAAGAACTTTGTGTTGGGTTTTCGGGCTTGTTATCAATCACTAATCCGAATTTGGCAAGCATGCTGATTATGTTAGTACCCATCATTGTAACAATAACTTGATTTTAAGAATGGAGGCCTTTGCCCCGCAGTGGAATATTAATAGGCTGATACCTAATAAGTTCCATTTCGTTCTATCAACTCGAACAACTAGAGTTGTAGATTTCAAACTCAACATTCTTTGATATATGAGTAAGAGGGCGGAATGTTCGGCGATTTGTCGGGTCCCACGGTGTCCTGATTAGGAAACAATAGAATTATGGCGTGGCACGGAAATTGCCGGGATGTGCCCAGGCAACCGGAAACGATACATGATGCTTAAAAAAATAGTTCTTTCTTTTTGGTTTTATTTATTCTTGTGTTTATTCCTTTCGATTGAAAAGTTTGTTCATACGACACTGGTATCGCAATAAAAATCCTAATTTCGCTCAGTTTTTACGTTGAAAGAATGAAATTCGGTAAATGTTCTAACTCCTCTTATTTTTTTATTGCCAATATTCATGGCATGTCATTTTTATTATAACATTAAAGTATCGAAGACCGAGTTAATTTATTCGTTTATTACACAAGATACAAGATATTTTTTGTATAATTAAGAAAATCTTTAAAAGGAGAACTTCGTCAACTACTGGACGAACTAGTCGAATCAATTTGGTTCTAATGGGTGTCATTATTGACTTACCGTAAAATTAAACTTAGTTCAAAGAAATAATGTATTTATAATTGACTGCAAACCTTATTGGAATACAAAATATTATTATGTTTTAAATGGGTAAAATATAACATTTAAATGATACATTCTTCCTGTAGAAATATGCGAGTACCTACTACTGTCACTATCATTCTTCCAGAAAAATACGGAAGGAAATTAGCGAGCGCAATTTTCCTTACAGAAGGACTGCTGTATCATCTTTATCTGTATTCCCGATTCTACTGGTAGCGTGGTTGCGCTCTGGTGTCAGTGATGATGATTTTATTCATAACAGTGTGGGAAGTTTGAAATACACGTAAAGTACATTTACTAGTAGTTATTCCAATACGTATTTGTAACTTCTAGTCAATAGTAGTTATTCACATACATACTTATTTCCTGTTGGTTTTTTAAAACTTTTCGGTGAAAACCTATGTTTAGGACGTAGGTCATCTACATTGATCTAGTCCCAAAGTTAAAGCTCAAGGACTTGTGTTGTGGGTGGGTATAACAAAAAAATCGAAGGGGTTCTGTCATTTACGATGAGAGACCATCTCTTAATTGAGGAGGAGATAGTATTGGCAGCGGAAAGAACTTTTATTTGCTGCCTTCGTTGTGTTTTTCCTTCCCTTCAAATTACCGGGTGAGGCGAAGGTGATGCCTGTGGTAAAACCTACAAGTGTCCATTGGCAACGGTTACTTCTGACACTGTAGACTTGAGCGCCATTATCGTGGTATAAAAAAAGAAACCACATATTGATGCCTACTTAAATAGAAGTAAACAGACACAGAGCAAAAACAAATGCTCATTACATAACCGTGTGTATTGGGTGGGATTCAAACTCACGACCCCTGGCGTGTGTAAAAATAGTAAAGTTTGGGAAATTGCATATATGATTTAATATATTTTATGTTACACTAATCTGATAGTGGGTTTAGTGCGCCTGTCCCACATGTCCCCTTTGTGCGATAGCATCTAGATAGCATCCGACGGCTCGCGGCGGTGCCTGGGTTAACAAGTAACGTTAGACTTCCTCCGTGCTTTGATTAATACAGTGTAGGGGTGGTTGCGAAGGGTAGCCGGCGCGCGCATGCGCGAGCTGGGTGTGTCTGCCGCCCAACGCGCCCGGCGACACCACAGTTCCGCACCGCCGCCGGCCGCTGTCCCTTCGCACCTCGCCTCATCATCGGTAATTACCAATCAATCATAACTTCATCACTTAAATAACGCTTATTACCCGTTTCTTTGTAACGTCCCATTAGATATCTCAATCATCATAACTGTCCTCTCTGTGCCGAAGTATTACCGAAATCGCTCGACTTTACGTGCTCCTTCCATTTTCAGAACCACCTACGCAAAACGATTTTGATCAGATCCAAAATGGTTTCGACTTTTGAGGTCCAATTGATAGTTTATGTAGAAGGTTCCTGCATGTTATTCGGTCATTATTTAGCACAAGCTAGTTCTCTTACTTTCAGTTTATAAATCTAAACCTTGTTTCTGTGACTTTTAGCTTCATATTTTGTAATAAGTAAGTCATTACTGACAATACTGACACCATTAGAGCTTAATCAATTCAACCAGTTTGTCAAGTTATCTGCAATGATTGCCTTTTTAAGAATTTAATTTTTTTTAAATCATCTTAATTTACCAATCTAAAATATTGTAAAAGTAATTTGCGAACTTTATGATTAAAAGATAAAATCATTGTGGGAATTTAGTTTCGTGATAAATATAAGTATTTTTAGTGTTTTCTTTAAATAATCTAATTGGTTTAGCATTGATCGTTCGCGTATTATAGTTATTTTTCTTTATGAAAAAAATAAATAAAATAAAATACCTACCAACTGGAATGCACTTTTGTAGATCTTGACTATATTTACAAAATGTTCATTGAATTTTTTAACAATCTCGTAATAATTTAAAAAGCTTGAAAGCGAAGAGTGGTGAATTATACAGAAGTAGAAACGCTCGTACATTTCGTTCCCTCCGCAATCACTCCGAACAATGGAGGGCGAGCAACCCCTCGCTCTAATGTATGTGTAGTCATGCCGTTGCGGTCCCTCGTTATGCGAGCGATTTTAATGGAGAGCCCTCCGCATCACGTCATGTGCTAATTGTTTGAAAAAGGCTCACTCGCGCGTCGCTTGGTTATCCGCTGTTGTTTCAGCCGCCCAGTATAAAGCCATCTGTGGATGTTCCATTTACAGATATATTTTTGTTTAACAACGAGCCACTGCTCGTGCTTAGATTTTTTAGTGGCGCACGTCCATTGTCTCTTCTTAAACTGACGAAATGGAAATGTGTGGAAATATTTATACACGTTCCCATTGTCTAAAAGCTTTCATAAAACCTCAAATTTTACCGTAGGAAAAATGTTCTTTGATGGATTGAAGCAGGATATTTATTATGACGTGTTTCGTTCAATATTTTCTATCCATAGATTGACGTGATGTACTGAAATGGAAAGGTATTTCGTATTTTCGTCGTTTTTGCTTGTCGGTTTTAATCAGGAGTTGATTCCAATTGATTGTAAAAAGTATCCGTATACCTAACCTTATTAAAAAGCATAGAAATCTTAAGAAAATAAATTGACATTACTTATGTAATGATATCCCACACACACCCCTCAATTTGTCGTTTGCTGATATTATGTCCATTACTTTCTTCGAGAAATCTGTTTACATAATAATGTTACTTATGTCAGAGCTATGTTGCGGGCACTTTATCGGTAATTGGTACCGTTTGCTCGCACATATTTGTGTTGGCACTTAGCCAGAATATCCGTTGCTCTTATCGCAACATCCACCCGTCATATGTAGCTGCCCACTGTCCTTCCTATCTATAAACCAACATAACAGGACCACGAATTTTTCATTTTCACTTAAATGTTTCTGTTGAGACAGTTTGTATAAATTATTGCAATAAAGAGAATTATGGTAATGGAGTCGTTCAATTGTTTTATTGTTACGTTTTCATTTCAATTAGGAGACTTTCAAAGTGGATACTCGGACAAATTAAGATTTTACAGTGTTTTCTTACACTACTATTTATTGTTTGAAAATCTGGATAGGTCGGGACTTCGGGAGATTTTCTGTCCTTGGAAAGAAACCTATTTTTCAACATTTTTATGTTTGTCCAGACAGAGAGGTCTAAGAGCATTAGCCACTTGAGTAACGTTATTTGGTTGATGGAAGAGCTTTATCTCTTGTTCTTTTTTTTACCATTACTTTCAGTAGACTACAGGCTCAATGTATTTCTCAGAATATAAATAAAAGTAGGACAAACCATATTGATCTAATCTCAATGTATACTAATTATGTATACTTAAACTCAAATAGATGAATAACACAGATACACCACAAATGTTCATCAACCATTCATTTGCAAAATAATGTAGGGTAATCATCATGGTAATGTGGATTATAAGGTTATTTTATGATAATGAGTGTACGATTGTTTTTGAAAATGTGGTAAGATGATAAGAACAATTAGGGATTTCAAGAATTTACAATACGAGTACTATGAAACTAAGCGGTTACGTTAGTTTATAATAAATTGCAAAGTCAGTCAGTTTTTGTCGGGTCCACAATACTTACTCAATATATTCAATTATTTTATATAAATTAAATTATTAAAATGATCTTATTGAAATTGGAATGTAAATTTTCGTCGGGCTTTAATGGAATAAAGTGGTTTTCACACACCAGTGCTCTCGTATCACGGTGAGTCGTCTGCATCCGCAAAATGTTCGCGAGCTGACTCCAGCTTTACGGGATTCAATTAGTGGGAATTGCAGCGTGAACGAAGCCTTTTTATTTCCACAACGGCTGATGATTAATTGTGTGCTGGGCCGTAGTCTGTGGGAATGATATTCCCGATTAAATGAATAAAAGCGGCTGAATAGGCAAAGCCATCTTTTATGGATATTTTTATATGACTAGCATGGCAGATAGACAGCTATAGGGATTTTGGATTACTCTTAGAACAAGACTAGATAAAACAAGTACACTTGTTCTACAAATATCTGCGTGGATGATGTTTTGGGTTTAACCCAGTCATGTATTTATATTATACTATAACGTAGGTACCTACTTTATACCTATGTATACTTTCGAGAAAATGAATGAAGAACAAGGATTCTTGCCGAAAGAATCCTTGTTCTTTCCTCTCCTTTTTTGTTTATGATAGAGAATCAGTTGTCTTTTAGATAATCCAATACGAAATGTACGTTTTTATTATGTATAGTTTCTTTGGGTAATGTTACTTGTCTGTCTTCATTTAATCAAATTGATTTTCGTAACTATGTAAGATTTTTAATTTAATACTCGTAGGTAAATAAATTGAGGAATTTACCAGATTATATTAAGCTTAACGACACTGTATCCCGGGGATGTCTTCACAAGGGCCAATAAATACATACATGCCTTTTGGCAACTAAGGCATTTATTTACCGGCTCGTCCCGTTCGGGTGTGAAGGGAATAACGGGGGAGTTTTGTGGGATGAGGGGTAGTTTAGCCCCGAGTCCCACACAGTACACACGACCGCAGATCTACATAGTCTGTATGCAGTTCCACATAACGGCAGACTAGATCTGCGGTCTGAGGGGGGTAAAAGGGGATATCTCCACAAATGTTTTCACAGTAAGAGCCTGATCGTTAGTCACAATAATTTCTCTCAAAAATTATACTTTATCTTTCCCAAGCCACAAACAATTCGTGACCTGTGTTCTGAAGCGGAACAGGATTGTCCCTAATAAGCCCAAGGGAACGTCAGAGCTAAATTGCAGTGGCAACGGGTTGTAATTGCGTGTGTTTTGTAGAGGCGCAGAGAGCGCGGGCGCATCGCCACAGACTCGATCCACACGGTCGAGCAGGCGCAGCTTGGCGAACTCAGCAAGCAGCTGCCAGACGGCATCGGGGACAATTCCGCCTATAGATATCCCTTTCAGGTAAATAAATATTAACATAATTATACCTATAATTTGCATAGGATTTCCTTTTAATTGGACTGTTATACCACCTGCTTTACCACCAACTTACTTTTATAAGTCCTAGTGGTCTCATATGGATTTTTCTCACTAGATCCGGTGGAACAAGTCCCAGTGGAACTAGTGAAACTTTTTCTTTTTTAGTTCCACTGGGGCCGTCGGTATCGTCTTGACTGATACGTGCCAAAATAAATAAAAAGAAAAAATACTTTAGTGATGGCTCCCTCCTACCTTCGGTGGGCCATGCCCATTAGAAGGCTGATTCTTTTATTTTTCAATGGAATCTCCCAGAAGATAATATCAATTATGTATGTCAAGAAAAGGTGACGTTCTGAAAGGTGATGAAAATCCTCTGAAGCTCCAAAGAAAATTAACTGTCCCATCCAATCTGTTGTGAAAGATTATAAAATAACGTCTTCAATATTTTAAACCTTATGTCGATATAACGACAACTAATGTTTATATTTGTTATTGTGTAGTCAATCACTCGTGTTATTCAATTAAAGTGTGAATGTGCGTGTTCATATGGCAGATTGTGCGCAGGTGGGCTACTCTGAGCAGAACACAGACTACACGCTCTACCTTATAGTCGGGGACCACTCTGTTCGCCTTCATTGGATACACGCGATAAGAAGCGGTACGTATATTTGCGGTTTGTTTTATTTTGGTTGTGCCATTTTTTGCCTGAAATGTTAACTTTCGTCGAGTAAATGTCAGAAGTGAAAGCGATTGTTATTCAACAATTACGCAGGTGCTTTACTTATTGGAGTCAATTTAAAATGAATGTCATTTGCAAGTTAATAGCAATAATGTGTTTATTTCATAATCTCTATTTGAATTATGTATTTATTATCAAGGATCGCACAAATGTTGACAGTAATTTTGAGGAAGTAGGATCACTTACACAAATAAATAAATATCTCACGCAAATAAATAACTGAGAAATTTAGTAAACGTGCAAAATGTGTTTTTTTTTAATTAATCTACTTATTCCTGGCATATTTACTGTGTTAGCTAACTCGACAGAAATTATTGTAGACACCAGTGATCAGATCAGATTGTTAAATGTAAAGATGATTCTTTGAGGTACCGATGTTTGGATGAAAGCTAAGCGACTAGAAGATTCAGTAAGCAGAATAAAATAGCGTATTTCAGCAAACCGTGTGTGTTTTTACGCAATTTTCTGCCGCACACGAATTGGTGAATATATTCTCGCCTGCGTAATCCGTAATTTCGCTGGTGACAATTTATTACCGTAGTCCCGGACTTGTACGACTTCATTAAAATATATCCATATGTATATCAAATAAATTATAAGAAGATTCTATCTTGCAGAATGTCTAGAAAAGAGCACATTCCCTTTCAAAAGTTTTAATAAGACCGTCTTGAGGTAACTTTTTGGACACATGTCCCGCCTGTTGGTCAGGAAGAGGGTCTGTGGGACTATCGTGAAAGATGATCTTCCGTTCACCAGTCATGAGTGGGGCAAAATTAGATTTCGATCTCAACTTACTAATTGAGGTCCATGCGAAGCGGAGAAGGAAGCGAAAGCGACGGGTGTCGCGGCCGCGGCTGTGACATCACTCGTCTTCCCGTGCGTAAAAGACCGATCCTGGACATTATAGAGAACTATCATAGAAGTACTGAGAACAAGGAACTTGTACGGCAGTGTGCGTGTGCAACGTGCGACGAGCGCGCTACCACCCGGGCGCGTGGTGCGCGCGTCGCTGGGCGTGCTGTGACGGGGAGCGGCGGTCGGCGCCCGGCTGCCAGCTCGCCGCGGACTGGCCTTTGCCTGAGCCGCAGCTTGAGCTGCTCGTCCAGCACGAGAAGAAGCCTTCTAGCGACGCCTCATGTAAGCATTACTAAAGCTGTTTTCATTTCAGAGCCTTCACAGCTTGACCGCCTACGCCTCCGTTGATTGAATAGTGAGTTTCGAAGGTAGTGGGTCCAATTCGTGCAAAGAGTTTTACTTTTCCATATTGCGACTTTCTAGGTAAAATCTGTCCCTATACTAGCTTTGGCTGCTTTTCGGCGATTTTAATTTATTAGATTTTAGCCAGTTTGCTTTAGAAGCAAAGGCTCGAAGATCAGAGGGAACTACAGTGTGGGCTCTTTGAGAGCTGGTTCCTAGTTAAGTATCCCTCAATGGCTTGCCATGAGGTAAGCTGTAGGTTAGGTATGCCGGTCTGCCAACTGAAATAACATAAAAAACAATGCTTATTGTCCTTTTAATGGCGAGTCGTCTTAATATGAATAAAAAAAGCAGTGGCCTGTCTCATAGTGCAGAATGTAGATCACTTATTTGTTTTCTAGATAAGTGCTTTGGTAGATATTATCTCTCATAGCCTCTTTCATCTGGGTGCAAAATTCAGTGACCTGAAATTAGCTTCCCGCGTCGGAGAAGAATCGATTTATTATTGTACGAATTCGCCTTCCAGACGGTAAGCTATTTAGGTCATACGTTCAATAGGGTCAAGTTGAACTGAATTTTCTATCACGATTTTTAACCGAATGTGTTATTTATATTAATAATTAGTATTTGATTTAATGGCTAAAGCAGAGAGACCATCGACTATGAAGGATTAGATTGTTATCCCAGTATCATCTTTTGGTATTGCTTTTCTAATACTTATATTTAACTGATGAAAATTGGCTTCTTGTTATAAATGAAAATATTTTTGGTTTTTTTGTTACTTGTAACCTCGTAAGGTAGGTATGTCATATTGCCCTGTCAGATTCATCGTAGTTTTAAAACAAACAGCCGTAAAAAAAATGATGCTCTCTTCATCATCCCACGACCTTTATTAGGTCGTCGGCCCACTGGTTTATTGAATAGGAACCATTAGGCAAAAAGCTTTGCGTGGCGCCCACGTCATTTTACTAGTATCATGATAATAATTCTGTTCCATACAAAGTTCCTGCAAAATATATTCATTACTTATCATCTCTTTTGCTATTATTAACTTGAAACTTATAAATGTGCAAGTTTATCAGCCATAGT
Organism: Mecyna flavalis; assembly: GCA_949319885.1. Taxonomy (NCBI): domain Eukaryota; kingdom Metazoa; phylum Arthropoda; class Insecta; order Lepidoptera; family Crambidae; genus Mecyna; species Mecyna flavalis. The sequence goes on along the minus strand of OX439431.1, from coordinate 10,640,514 downwards.
ACGCTTGGTTTAGTTTTTCGTTGGCACTTACCAACTTCGTTAAGAGCTTACGACTTTAAGTTGTCGGGTAAGGACTTTGGTAAGTTTACCTTGCCTTTAACTTCGTAGCTTTATAAGTGAGTCTTCACCTACAAATAAGACTTACTGTTTGCGTTCGTATTTGACTTTCTAGACTAGTTAGATTACTTTGAAACATTGTAAGGTTCAAGATTTTTACTTTTAAAGAAGACGTTCGAAATTTGAACGTAATTTCGTATCAGTTACCGACACTAAAATGTAAACATTTCAATGCAGCCACAGATACTTATATCTAAATGTAGGGCGTTTGCTCATCGCTCCTGAATATAAAATAGACATATTATGGTATGGATGTAGATAAATGTAATATCGTGTCACTGTGTTAAAATGTTTCTTATGGGAATTACATTAGGGTGAATTTTGCCGAATCTCAAATTTAGAAAACTGCAGACAGTGTCTGCTTGATTTTCCTATACTACAATAAATAATATGTTCTGACTTCCAATTGAGAAATCAATTGATTTGTAGAGTCCGTAAAATATGATCTCTATAAAAAATTAAACATGTTATACATACAGTAACTAGATATGGATCTTGTTGTAATTATATAAACAAGAGTAGTGTCTATACAGCTTGCATTAAAAGTTAAAATCATTTTTAGGATTAAAAATATTACCAGACTTTATAAACATTATTTTAGATAAAAGATCAGAATAGGAATATAATTATTTATAGTGGAGTCATTTTAATAGGTCACATTTGACAGTTCATTTATGCAAAGCAAAGTGCTACTTATGTACATCAGGAGTAGAGTCTAATATTCTAAATAAATAATTGTATTAAAAAAACTGATGTTTTCTTGAGTTTTAATCCTTTAGCGCAAGGTATCTTTGAATTATAAATGAACTGTCAAATGTGACCTAATAAAATGACTCCACTATAGGTTTAAAATATCCTTGACAGGTACAGTTCACCTGATATGTTTGGTTATTTTTAATGAAAAATTATTTATATTTAATATAAGGGTAGTTCCATAAAAGTTGGGTAACTTTGTGTTCCAGTGTTATTTTATACAATTTTTATTAAATAACCAGTAATAAAAATGTCTGCCATATGAAATAATCAATTCTTTACTATGTCACTCACTTTTGCTACAATCATGTATTTCTTTTTATAAAAAAAATATCATTTTCTATCCTCAATATCAGTCCCTAGCCATGTCACATTTCCAAAATAATGTTTTCGTTTGACTGATTTTACTAAGCCTTGATGATATTTGAACTTTATTTAACTTAATTACAATAAAAAATACATTACCTTGTTCATTGAATCTATTAAGTAAACAAAATTAAATACTTTATATATATATTTTGTTAGAAAAGTAGTGTCATCAATAATTTTAGTCAGGCCCTAGCCACTCAGTAAATTTTAAAATACGCGGCAATCGAAATAAGCTGCCGTTTGAAAATGATCGCGTTCAAAAGTAACAACGTGAAGTAAGCCATAAGCGGGGGCCGTTTCGCGTCGACCATCTTGACATATGTGCAATCAGCGTAGATGCTGAGGAAACACGCGTTGTTCCAGTCAATCTCTCAGGCCCTAGGTGAGTTATTTTATGTAAAGTTAATTAGTTATTATTGTCTCTTGTTTGTGTGTACATGTGATTTGTTTGTTCTGATGTTGTTGTAATCTACAAGTCTCGGTATTTCTTTTTAAACGTAAATTACGAGTGATTTTGCTCTGATTCGTCAGTCCCTAGACCATCAGGCCCTGGCTCTTTCACATAGATTCGTGATTCAGAAACTTTTGTTTGTTGTAGAATATGCCGCCCCGAAGAAAAATACCGTTGTCTTAAGAAGAAAAAGCAAATAAAAGACAGAAAAGGCAAAAAAACGTTTAGAAAAATAAAAAAAAATCCAGTTTTGCTAGCAGAGTACAAGGAGAAAGGAAGATTAAAATTAGTGTCCGACCGAAGGTTCGGTTTCGGTTTCGGTTTCGGCCGAGGTTCGGCCAAAAATCAAGTTTCGGCGGCAGTTTCGGTTTCGGCCAAAATTGGCCGAAACTTTTGCCGAAACCGAAACTGATTTCGGAAGTTTTCGTGCACGCTCGCCTAACTTCGTTTCTCGTGGCAACGCTTTGGCGGCGTACCTGTTTAGGAATTATTGTCTTGCGCCGTTCGGATAGCTCTGTAGCAACACAGCATAGTCAGTGCGTTAAACAGTAACAATTAGTGAACTGATAAACATTTTGCTATGAGAACTTGATTTGAAAAAATAATAAAAGTATTATTAATAGGTATGTTTTTTGTATTATCTATAGGTACTTGTAAATATTAAAAAGAGGAAAGATTTGATTGTTTGTTTGTTTGTATTGAATAGGCTCCGAAACTACTGACCTGATTTGAATTATCTTTCACTATTGGAAAGCTACACTAGCCCCGGGTGAAATAGAATACTTTTCCCGGAAATGTGGGGGGAAGGGAGGGTATTTAAAAAAGGAATTAGGCACGGGTGAAACTGCGGGCGAAAGGCTAGTCTTTTATATAAATGGGAGGAAATGGACTGACTGAATGAATGCCTGACTGACAACCTACGCCCAGCCCAAAGTACAAGACCCAGGAACTTGAAATTTTGTACAAGGATTCTTTATAACGCGTAAGTTCTCACTAAGAAGGGGTTTTTCGAAATTAACCCCAAGGAGGTAAAAAGAGAGCTAGAAGTTTGTATAAAACTTCGCCATTTTGAAAGTTACAATCTTAAAATTCGGAAAGTATATTTTTAGTTTGGTTTCAGTTTCAAATAAAAAGGTGTTATAGAAAACTTACCCCCATGGGGGTTAAAAAGGGGTATAAAAATAAAAAATGAAAGGATCATGCAAAAAAACGTCCCCACCCACCAACAGATTCCAAACGTATCTCTATTCTCTGTCAATACCTCTTGCCGTACTGATTTGTATTACATCGCCGTAGGAACGGGGATTTCACGCAAATCGAATTTGAATGTTGTATTTTTTTCATATTTTCAAGTATTTTTTTGACACAGTTAATTGTAAAAATAATGTGCAGGCGCTCAAGAGTAACCCCCCTGGGGGCCTAGACAAAGTAACATTTTGACAGCGATAGCGAAATTAGCTAACTTTAAATTGTATGGATTTGACAGATGCCATAGAAAAGTCACGTGGTGAAAGTATGGGATTTGACATTCGTTGGGGGGCTTGTCTAAATAAAAGTGTACAATCAAAATGTAATCTTAAAAAATATTGTACAATCGAGTCTACTTCAAGCTAGACACTTACAGCGCAATTCTGCATCTTAATCGTGCGGCATAAGTACCGTTTTTTTTTCATACCCTGTCATTTTTTGGATTAAAAATGGTTATTTGTCTTTTCATGGAATCTTTATATATATAAACTTAAAGGTGACTGACTGACATAGATATCAACGCACAGCCCAAACCACTGGACGGATCGGGCTGAAATTTGGCATGCAGATAGATGTTATGACGTAGGCATCCGCTAAGAAAGGATATCTCGATATTCCCACGGGAACGGGAACCATGCGGGTGAAACCGCGGGCGGCCGCTAGTGTCATAATAATATTGAAACTAGTGCCAAGTCTGTTGGTGGGTGGGGATAGAGCCCATACAATTCTTTGCATGATCCTTTTGTACAGGAGTTCTTTATAATGTTTAAGTTCCCACTAAAAAGGGTTTTGGATATTTTAACTTAAATTTTCTAAAAGCGTGCTTTATAATGTGTAAGTTTCCACTAAGAAGGGGGTTTTGGAAGTTACCTGGGGGGTTTCATGGTAGTTTAAAGAGTGTACGCCAGCGAAGCCAGGGGCGGAAGTCTAGTATAAATTAATAAATAATTACAACAAAATTTATATACTGTAATTCCATTTCATGTCTCAATTAATGCAGAATAATGGGTAAAATGCACCAAATTTCAGTATTTTAAGGAATTTTATACTTGACCACGTGAGTTTCGGTTTCGGTTTCGGTTTCGGCCGAAACTGAAGCCACGGCCGAACATTCGGTTTCGGTTTCGGTTTCGGCCGGAAAACCAGTTTCGGTCGGACTCTAATTAAAATACATCAAAAAAAGGAAAAAGAGCAAAGAAAATGTGTTTGATTTGTTTGAATTTTGGAATAAATATATGTATAATTAAGATAAGAGTGAGATTTACCAAATAAATACTAATTACATAAGACAAACATGTGGTTTTATTGCATAATAAATGTATGTCATCAGTCCCTAGTACAACCCGTCAGTCCCTAGAACAGAGATTTTAGAAAAACACAAATTTCTCTTTAAATACCTAGTAAAGTGACTGGCCCCTTTAGATACTAAAAGTATATTATCATATGCACTGTATTTACTAAAAAGTTTTTGATTTAGTATCTAAAAACACGTATGGCAATATTTGGACGAATTTTACCCAACTTTTGTGGAATCACCCATAATTATCATATTATTATTTAGGCATTTTTTCCTGCTACTATAGTAGCTTTTGTTTCTTAAAGGAAAATTTAACGTTGATAATCTAAGAAATAAATATCATATTTTAGAATAATTTATATTTCTTTGTGTGAATAGTTCTAGGAATATTATTATTAACATTTAATAATATTATGAAATTATGAACTGCAATTCTATTGCTTCCTCGTATAGATTACCTCGTCCAATCTGCCATTAGATATCCTGTGATTGCTTTGTATTTCCTGGTTATGCTATCTGCATAAAAATAAAAACATCGAGACAACCAAAAAAAAAACACTATGTGGTGTCTGGTTCGACGACGATAGGTTTCCGCGGAAGGCAACACACGTTCTATCTATACAATCAACTCGATTTGTCTTTAATGACGTGCATAACTTGTCTCTCTCACACTTAGTGCTTTATTATAAGGTATAAGAGGGACGTCCAACCGCTAGCGCGCGCGCATCGAATGGTGAATGTAGGCCGCGACCATCTTTGAAACCCTCGCTACCTCGTCTCGACAAGCGTAAAGCCTTGTTCCCCATGCAAACAAAATTGTGATTCATTTAAACCATTACCTTATTTGTAACAACAAATAAAATTTTATTTTAGTTTTTAAACGAAATAGAACGAAGAATTCCCTTTAGATAGGTATCGGTTTCAATTTAGTCTATTGTAAAAAAATGGTTCTGAAAATCTGAAAACAAGGACAGTACCTTTTAGTAAAATTGGTTTAATTAAGACAAATATTTTAATTTTATGTAAATTATATAAGTATATACATGTACTCAATTACAAATAACATAGAATTATTTTTAGACGTCATTAATTTATTTAAATAATTTCTGTTGATCTATATTTGAGTTTCATAAAGAATCTGAATATTCAAATTAAACGAGTTATCAATGCGTTCGAATTAAGAGCAGTAAAAAGTTGTCTGGTTGAGTTGGTCCCGCGACTAGGTGCGGAGGCCGGATCGGCTCTATTGTGAATGGCTCTTTATCGGAGAGCGGTACATTGACACGTTACTCGGCAGTCGCAGCCAGGTGTCGCGCGCGGACGTCCGGCGGTATACTGTTTCCATGTTGCAGACCAAGACTGAAGACGAACCAATGGTTACCAAGAAGAAGTCCAAGATACCATGCCTCTCCCTGTCATCGTTTCTCCCGGCGTTAGAGGGTACGGTACATTTGTGGTGACCTCTATCTGTGGCCTCGCCGCTACCGGTTGCGTTCACTCGTCTCACCGCAACTTTCCTTGGTCAGGTGTCTGTAATGCGTTTGTGTTGTCAGTCAGTGATTTTCTGCAGTGTTCCGTCTAATACCAACAAGTGATGTTCAATTCAGTGTGTTGCTCGTCTGCTTAACTTGTGCTCGGATCGCCATGGCTGGTTTTTGTGTTCATAGACAATAACAAGTTTTTGTTTTGTGTCTGACATTTCATGGTTACCTTTAGTTATGGAAATACCTATTTATTCTAAATAACGTCATATTGAACTATTAACGTCATGAGTACTTACAAGAGTTCCGTAACGATGGGACGTTTATTACCATATCAGCAGTGGGTAATCATTTCGACATTAACTGTAAATCATAGCTGAGGTACTCGTTAACTAAACGTCACGTCGCTTTGTGTTTATGTGTTTACGTGCTTGGCTACAATCATTTACTGATTAAATCGACGTTTTCATTATGCTAAGTAACTTTCCATAGTTTACAGTGTTCACGTAAGAATATCAAATTTGTGTGAAAATAAACCAAAATTAATTGTTTTCTAGTGCAAATTTGACCAAAAATCAATCTTATTTTTTAAAATCAAAGTTTTTTGGTGAAACATACTTGCTTGTGTTTCGTATGGTTCCTTTAACAATGATTTCCCACCGAGTATTGTAGGAAATCACAGACCAAGGTCGATTTATAATGTCAACAACATTTTAAAGAACTATAAAATGAATTCTCCATTGCAAGAACTATGCGGATTAGTAGTATGTAAGTGCCTGATTTTAAGTATTTGTTATTACTACATAAAAGGGTAATACTATGTAACCATCACAATTATAATTTTTTAGCTAATTTGGTATTTCCATCCTTGTTTAAATAATTCGGTTCAAATTAAAACTCCGATTCTTAGACTGTGACTAATTTTGGAGTTAGCTTCCAGTTAAATATATTTATAAGTTGCAGAGGGTCTAAAAAGTTGTATCCGTGATCATTTACATGTTAGTTTTTGTCGTATAGTTAACGCGTTTTTCGTGAAGGTCTGAGAAAAAGATTTAAGAATACAATTTTATAGTTTTTGTATGTTCATTGTATTTGCGTGTTAAAACTATATTCTTTGATGATCAGATATAAAATTAGTGTTATTTTTTGCAGCGGTTACAGCGGCGGTCACAATGCCCGGAGGAGGGGGTGCCCCTCCCGGCACGCCGTCGGCTAAGCCAAAGGTAAATTCTAAGGTAGAGTAGCAATTTTTCTTTTTTATGTCGTACATTACTTTTATCCTCATGTAACACGGATAAACGCTTTTTTACATAGAAAATTATTAAATCTTAGGTTTAAATAATTTATTTCTCATAAAAACATAATGTTCACTTAAAATGAGATACATAGTAAAAGCAATTTAATAAATCTTAACAAAATCAACAACTGTTTGGGTCTATTTTTCTTATTTACCTTTTTAGAATTCATAAAACAAATGTGAACTTTAAATACTTAATTTCAAATGCAATATAGACATGTTGCATACACAGTAATTGCATAGCATAATTTGTTTGTACAGCTATAGATAATGAAGGGCGGTTTTGTACCCAGATAAGATTCACTGTTTGTGTCTGAAGTACTTGCAACAGTAAGGTTTAATATCCTTATAAATAAACATCTATTAAACTTTTCAGGAGAAGCAAAGAACCAAAGTTGTGGTAGCGCTCTACCCATTCAAAGCTATAGAAAGTGGCGATCTTTCACTAGAAAAGGTAAGTTAAATAAGAATCAACAGCTACGATCTTTTTTTAAATACACTTTTTTATATTTAATTGTAACTGTGGATTCTCCCGTTGAAATGACAATGCAAAAGACTGGGCCCAAAAAATAAAAATGTTGTGCAGATTTGGGACATAGCCTACGAAATAGATCCAAAAACACATTCAACTTTTATAATGGCGTCGACAAAAATGGTCCTAGTGAAAAAAAATGTTTATTATGTTAATTATTTAAGTTCAAATAAAAATGATAAATTATTATGGACGATAACTTTTTTCCCCTGGGACCGATTATGGTGTCATCATAATAAAAGTTGATGGGGTGTGTGTGGTCTTTCACATAGAATACATCTCATCTCTGCACATTAACTTAATTTTTTTGGGTCCATTGTTCTTAGCAAGTTTTGCATTGACTTTAATGCGCCTTTTTCTTTTATAGGGCGCTGAATACGAAGTTATCGATGACTCACAAGAGCACTGGTGGAAAGTCAAAGATGAAAATGGGTAAGTAGGTTAAGATCGTACTTTTGTTTTCGTATAACAGCCACAACAGTTAGTTTTTAACGACTTAATGTTTTGATATTCTTACGTTTTCCTTGCTTATGGTAACAAATTATGGCAGCAAATTATAAGAATATATTTTAATTATTTATAATCATTCAAAAGATATAGACTTCGTTACCATTTACTTCGTGAGGTAGAATATTATTTTGTAGGCTTCTCGATAGCTCTTGATAAAATCAACAATGTTTAACTTCTTCTTTATAATTAACATAATAATTTATATTATGTATCTTTCACCAAGGTTGTAAACCCAATTCGGGTACAAAATATTAACATAACGACGTATGTGAAACAAATTGTATGAAATTAGTCGCGCATGTCTTCAAATTAGCCGCTCGACAGCCGCACGACATCCGAATTTGCTCACGTTTGTAGCTCGCAATGCATAGGCATTGTGATGAACGTAGGACTTTTACTCTAATGCATATTTTTAATTAAAGCGTGCACAACATTTTCTACATTGACAGTCAGTCAAAAATGTTTTTTTTTTACTTTATTGCTTTTTTTTGTTATACCTACCTACATAAAATACATAGCTGAGTGGTCCGCCTTTCAGGTTGAATGATATTCACTTAATGAAAATGGATTTCTTTTCTCTTGCCAAATAATCGGTGCTTACTGTGCATTAAAATAAATGAGAACAAAAAAATTAGTAGATACTCGCGAACTCGAACATTAGCAATGGCTAATTTGGCATGCGGGACTAATTTGAGGCGTCTGTATTCACCAAATGTGGTAGGTATCCTACGGAATTGAAAATTATTTAATTTAGTTTAAAGATTTTATTTGCAGCAATAATAAAAGACGATATAGGTATTTGTAACTGCATTTTTATGGTTTGTGTTTATGAGTGATTGGAGAAATAACTGTAAAATCTTTTTGTGAACTTTACAATAATAAAGGTGTGAGTTATGAAGATTCCAATATTCCAGTAATTGACAATGATTCTGAATTTTAAATCTTTTGAATTCTTTCATCTACTAGTTTTAAAAAGCTTTTATCAAATTTCTAAACCTTGTTATGTCAAAATATGGTAATAAACGATGATTTTGGTCTCACAATGGCACAATGGGAATTATTATGCTTAGTACAAAAGAGGGGCGTGTTCTGTTACATTAAGACCCCAAGTCAATTTAATTTCCTATACATACGTCAATGTAAATTCAGTTTGCATACTGCCAAAAGATGAACTGCTCTGGTCTATCAAACTTGAAATATATATCATAGAAGTGTCATTCACAATCGACAATTTTTTTGGTGTAACACCTACTGTATTAAGCATAGGTTTTTATGCATGTGCATATCCTATTATCTGAAAAATTATATCCTAAACAATATTATGACCACAATTTTTTTTTGACTTAGGTATTTACTTTTTTGTACATAATATAATTCAGAGAATGTATCCATATGTATCTGCGGTGTACTTCCGAAAAATATTGGTTAATAAACTTATTTTCTTTTTAGATTAATCGGATACATTCCAAGTAATTACGTGAAGGAGAAAGAAACAATTGGACTACAAAAATATGAGTAAGTACTTTTTTTACACAAAATATCCATAGTATATTTCATTTAACACTGAACTGGAATAATAAAGCTATTGAAAAATAAGACGCAAGTAAAGTAGAAGACTATATAGAAACTTTTGAGTCAATTTAAATTCATCTGATATTAAAATTAGTTACAAAATCTGTTTTAGTACGTGCAAAAATCTTTAGTTAAAAGTCAATTGATCTCCGACTTTTTGTACACTTCGATTCGTTACACTTTAAAATGTTTCACTTCTAAATTTAAAATATATTTGTTCGTTTTTCAATAGCTGGTCGGATAATGAATAGTGTACTGTTTATACACGTGATGCACATGTTTGAAATTATATAATATACTACAGCCCGTTCCACATAAGTTGTCCTTTTGCCGCTATATTGGCAGCATTGCCTACGCTTTGTAAATCTGTCAAAAAACAGATTGAATGTATTGAAAAACAATACTAAGTAACAATATAGCGGCTAAAGGACTTCTTATGTGGAACAGACTGTAGCTTTCCGCCCGTGGTTTCACCCGCGCGTAATTTCTTTTTTCAAATATCCCCCACTTGCGCCCACATTTCCGTGATCAAAAGTACCCTTTGTTCACCGGAAATAGTGTAGCTTTCCAACAGTGAAAGAATTATTCAAATCGGTTCATTCGTTTCGGAGCCTATTCAATACTAACAAACAAACAAACAATTATCAAATCTTTTCTCTTTATAATATTAAGTATATAGATTTTTTCAATTTGAAGATTTGCATTAGGCACCTACTTGTTGGCTTGTTTGTTAAAATAAATTATAAACAATAATATGTATTTCCAGATGGTATGTGGGTGAGATGTCGCGGCAGCGCGCCGAGTCACTTCTTAAGCAAGAGGATAAGGAGGGATGTTTTGTAGTTCGAAACTCTTCTACTAAGGGCATGTACACATTGTCGCTCTATACCAAAGTGTAAGTATCCTTCTATTTGTTATTTACCTACTTCTGAAATTAATTTTATCAACACTGCTGGCTTTTCCAATACGCATCTGGCCTAAGTGCAAGTCTTATTCTGTAATAAAATTTTAAGTGATAAGTATTATGTGGTAACTTTCCCTTTTCGGCTAAGAACTCACGGCGCGGTTTTTAATCGCCTGCGACTTGCGAGCCCGCATCCGCTTCGGGAGAATTAGGAGCGATTAAAAACTGCGCCGTGAATTCTTAGCCTTCGTATTATAAGTAAACATTTTTACATAAGTTTGATGTTTTCCTAGTTTTATTGAAGGGGTACTTTCGTAATTTTTTTCGCCCCATGTCTCAATACTAAAGTATGACCGGCGCAACAAGTTTTTACTTCATATCATGCTTTACGCAATGCATCTCTTTTTCTGTCTTACCCCGCTTTTGTCTCTACCTACATACAGGTTTATCAGTCTTGGTCTCACGTAGCCTTTCATTTTCTTTTCTCGTCGAAAGGGATGAGTAAAAAAGTTTTGGTTGTTATTATATTGCAGTAACCACCCACAAACCAAGCACTACCACATAAAACAAAACAGTCGTGGCGAGTTCTACCTATCGGACAAGCACTGCTGCCCCAGCATACCGGAGCTGATCAACTACCACAAGCACAACAGCGGCGGGCTGTGCTCGCGACTCAAGACCACGCCCTGCGACCGGCCGGCGCCGCCCACTGCTGGACTCTCGCATGGTAAGCTGACTTAAAATAATGTTTTATTAATAGGAACGTGTGAAAAGCTTGGAGAAAGATGCGTCGTTGTAGAACGTTATTTGTTTTGAGTGGCATACAATTTAAGTAATATTTTGCTTGTTAGGAGTATCCTAATGGTTGGCTGGTCAATCGCCACAAGGCGAGCACCGGCTCGTACTCTTCTTCGATTGTGAAGGGAAACCAAGAGTTTAGTGGGTAGTGGTAGGTGTTTTAGTCCCGAGTCCCACTCACGGCCGCAGGTCTTGCTAGCCTTCGGTTATGTTATGACTTATGATGCATAAACAATTTCTCCACCGGAAAACAGTAAATGAACTTTTGATGTGGGAACTTACTCCTGGGTGGAGACCATTAAAATAAAACATATCATGAGACCATGTTTAGCAGTGGCAGTCTTTCGGCTGAAATTATGATGATGGTTGGTATTCTTCTGTGGAAAAATCTTTACACCGAAAAAATTCTTTGTTTTCAGACAAATGGGAGATTGACCCTTCCGAGCTGGTTCTATTGGAGGAGCTGGGCGCGGGGCAGTTCGGCGTGGTCCGGCGAGGCCGGTGGCGCGGCCGCACAGACACCGCCGTCAAGATGATGAAGGAAGGCACCATGTCCGAAGACGACTTCATCGATGAGGCCAAGGTTATGACGTAAGTACGAATGGAATTGCTATTTTTAAAAAGTAATTTGAAACGCAGTTATTTAAAACAATTTTTGTTAATTGAAAAAAGATATGACTGTAATATAAAAAAATCTCTTTATTTTGCGTTATGTCTCTTATCTTTCACTCTTATTCATTACTGCCAGTTTTTTATCTGGTATTTCTAGTATCGTGTGATACTTGTTTGTAACACTATAAAATTTGTTGTAACTATACACAAATAAATAAATGGACTGTAGATCAGATAATTTCTGGATGTTAAACTTGATTATCCATTAATTTCAAAAACTGGAAGGAAAATGGATTCTTTTTATTCGGTATATTTTCTTCTTCCAGTAAACTACAACACCAAAACCTAGTCCAGCTATACGGCGTGTGCTCAAAGCACCGGCCGATCTACATAGTGACGGAGTACATGCGACACGGCTCGCTGTTCAACTACCTGCGGCGGACGTCGCCCGACCAGCTGGGGCCCGCGGTCTTGCTCGATATGTGCATACAGGTACTCAGCCATTAGACTACATATCTGATTTGCCTTTGACCCTTATTTAATGAACGGATATAGTGACTTTAAATTAGTTATTGTACAAATGTGTGACCACTTTTTTGCCCGTATCATGCCAAAATAGAGTCACAAATTTTTCGTGTCATATCAATAAAGTTTTTCAGTTAATAAGGATACCTCAAAATGTACAGTTACTTGCAGGCCTTGCGTCTAAACGATTTATTTTGACGAGCCATTTGGTGTAATGGTCGAGAAGTCGGCTATTACACCAGAGGTCGCGGGTTCGATCCCCGCACGGTACAAACATTTGTGTGCATGAACATGTCTGTTTGTATCGGTCTGGGTGTTTCTATGTATAATATGTATGTATTTACAAAAAAAAAGTATATAAGTAATGTTTATCCGTTGTCTGGCACCCATAGCACAAGCTAATGCTTAGTTTGGGGCTAGATGGCGCTGTGTGCATAATGTCCAGAGATATATTATTTGTCCAGAGATATATTATCAATAAGATTATAACTTCGTAACCCAAATATCATCAAAACCCATTAACTAAATTCTCAGAAATAATATTCAAAATATATTTCACGAGTAGTTGAGAATTTTCATTAAAAGTAAATGGTTTCATCTTTCAGGTCAGTGTTGGGCATTAATCAATTAATTTGTCAATCATCTTGTCAATTGACTAAAAAAGTAATTGCAATTAAATTAATTGCAATTAAAATTAATCGCAATTAAACTTTAATTGCACCTTGCAATTAAATTAATTTGATTAACGTGTGTCAATTGCAACTCACAATTAAATTAATTGCAATTAACTTTTTTAGTTGTTTTACAAAACAATTAAAACTAACAATTAACCTTATGTATCAAAATGAAATTAGTTACAAGGGAAACCAGACCCACTTGGAATGTCCTAACCAAACTGGAAACAATCACACAAAGTGATGCTCCCCGCGGAATTCGAACCCACGACCTCCGGGTATTAGAGCCCGACGCTCTAACCACTGTACTACAGAGGCAGTATATTATATATTTATATATGCCGATTACCGGCTTTATATTATACAGCAGAGTTTTTTAATTGTAATTTTTAATTGCAATTAAAAAAACAATTAAAAAATAATTAATTGTTAATTGCTACTAATACAGTTAACAATTGATTAATTGTTAATTGTCATTTTTCACAATTACAATTTTATTGATCAATTGTTAATTGTGGTTTTTCACAATTACAATTGATTAATTGTTAGTTGTTGTGGTCACAATTAACAATTAATTAATTGTTAATCATTAATTGTTCTTGCAATTAAAATTTGCCCAACACTGTTTCAGGTTTGCAAAGGAATGGCGTATTTGGAAAGGCATAACTACATCCATAGAGATTTAGCGGCAAGAAATTGCTTGGTTGGAGATGAAAATGTTGTCAAAGTAAGTAAACATGGTTTTGTTTGGTTGTATATTTTACTGTATCAACTTTGTATTTTATGTATAGCAATAAAATATAAAAACAGCTTAGGGCAGGGTCTCAAATTGTTGTAGATTTTGAATTGAGGAAGTAATATTATGTTATATTCAGCCATGCCCTTGTCTGTACAGTCGGTTATCACTACATAATCTAAACTGCTTGAATAGTACGTCATTGTCATTTCATCCGGTTCACACTGTTGTTATTATACTTAGTTGCATTTGTTATTTTTTAATATGTTTATAATAAATTCTAAAGTTTTACATAGTTGCGTACTTTTATTGAAAACGTCTGTTATTTCGATTGATTATCTCTATAAATAATTTGCCATACATCACTATGATTAGTGATGTATGTTTACATTATAATCAAATAATATGATCATATTATATCCGTAAAAAATATACGCAACTTGTAAATAGTCGAAGTAGAACTTTAATTAGTACTTTGTTAATATTTAACTCTGTAATTTTTATGCAGGTGGCAGACTTCGGTCTGGCGCGGTATGTACTCGACGACCAATACACGAGTTCTGGCGGCACCAAGTTCCCTATCAAATGGGCGCCGCCAGAGGTCCTTAACTACACGCGATTTTCTTCCAAGTCTGATGTTTGGGCATTTGGTAAGTACTGTTATTTCAGCCATACATATTTGATTTAAAGCAGTATCAATTATTTTATATTGACGACTGATTTTGTGTAATGGTTAAGAAATCAGCTATTACACCAGTCGCGGTCTCCATGATGGAGCCTCCATTTCCGCACGGTACAAACATTTGTGTGCATGAACATGTATATTTGTTACCGTCTGGATCTCTGGATAAGTAATGTTCATCTGTTGTTTGGCACCCATACTACAAGCTAAATGCTTCAATTGCGGTCTAGACGGCTCTGTGTGAATTATTGCCAGAGATATTGTTCAATAACATTGTCATTGACTTATTTGGCATCAGGGACCGGAACCGCTTACCCTTAAATGGGTTTTCGTTTGGGTTTCTGATAGACTTGTTTTGAAAATCCCTTTCAAATAGGTAAGCCTATTCATTGGCTTATCTCATCCATATGCTTACCAATTTATTACGGTAAGCACTACCTTCAGCGAAAACCCTATGATAGGATTACCCTATGAAAAAGGGTTTTAAAATTCGATTAAGCTATTTTATTCCCTGCGCGCAAGTCATGCGACTTATTTTGCGCACCTCACTAACGGTGGCAGCTGATTGGTTGGAGCATGAGAGAAAACGTTTGCCAAAGCGTGGAAAAGAGATAGGCAATCAAAAGGGTAACACTTATTTAATGGTAAGCGGTTATAACCCTTTTTAAGAGATTACCAAAACAATGAGGTAACCCAATCAATAGGGTTACCCTATGGAATGGGTAAACATTTGATATGGTTACCCTATCAATAGGATTAAGCCTAAAAAGGGGTTTTCCGGTCACAGTTTGGCATTAATTTAAAGTGTAGAATTTATCTTCAAACCTAAGTTAGTAGAAAATAATTAAAAAAAAAATTGTTACAGGCGTCCTAATGTGGGAGGTGTTCACATGTGGCAAGGTTCCGTATGGACGAATGAAAAATTCTGAAGTGGTCGAGATGGTGCAGAGGGGACAAGTGCTCGAGAAGCCTAAAGGATGTTTGAATGAAATATACAATGTAAGTAATGCATTAACTAAGTATATTTGTAAATAATATATCCGTTTTCGATTCTGGCAATGACTAGTTTTATGCTACATTTTGTTTCTTGCATTAAATTTTTTAAGTCTGTTACGTCTATGTCTGTCTTATGCAATTTTTGACTGACTTTTTCAAACAACACGAGATAATACCACAGACTAATTGTTATTTCTCTATGGATTATACAGACTACTTGGGTGATATTCCAATAGAAGTTCACCTCATTCATAATTATTACGCCAACACCATGACCATCATGAACTATAGCGAATGGAGCGCCGGGACGGCACCTCGTGCACGGCGCGACGTGGAGCGTTAATTTTGGCTTGTCTGAAGTTATTTGCGTGCGGCGTTTGCGCAGGTGCTCTGACACCTACAGTTGTGTTGTGCGCAGATTCGCGCAAGATGTTCACACAAGCCAATTAGGTTGACGCGTATTATACCGGTGACGGCGCCGTGCCGTCGCACGGCGGCCAGGAGCGTCGCATGATAGCCGATGCCGTACTGGAGACATGGGGCCACGGCCGTAAGAAACGCGGCACGCCACCGTAATTTTGACGGAATGATTTTTTGTATTTAGACATTTAGCAGATATTACCTATTATAGATATATTTAGAGGATGACCACCTCCGTAGAACAGTGGCTAAGCCGCTCGGGTATAAAAACACGGAGGTCGTCGATTCCCTCCTTGGGTCTGGTTGGTGGTAGGGATTTTACTGAGTCCGACTGGCTAGCTACCAACCCCACAGATGAAATCTGCCTCCATAACAGCTCTGGCTGTGTTCCGGCAATATTAATGTGGAAGCCAGTACACTTGAAATCAGAGGCTCGAAGATCAGATGAGTCTACAGTCTGGCAGCACATTGAGCGACGCTTTCAGGGGAAGTGTCCCTCAATGGATTGGGCCGCAGTGACCGCTTACCATCAGGTGGGCTACGTGCCTGTCTGCCAACTGACCTAGTATAAAAAAAAATTGTCTATGGTTATAGGTGATGCTGGCGTGCTGGCGGCACGCGCCGGACGAGCGGCCGTCGTTCCGCGTGCTGAAAGACGAGCTCGCGACCGTCGCGCAGAACGTGCTGGCCGATTGACTGCGCCTGCTGCTGCACCTGCTGCGCCCGCCCGCGCCCGCGCCCGCCACGCTGCCGCGCGCGCGCAAACTGCACGCCGCGCCCGTCTGACGCCGCCCCGACCGCCCGTAACACCCGCCGCCCGCCTGCCGACTGAATAACAAGAGGTGACCGCTCCCAAGCGCTCATTTGTTTACTGGCGTCAGTCACCAGTTGCACCCGAGTGGCTGCTACACTGCTATAGGCCGAGGGCCCATGTCTAGAGTGCACGGCGCACCGTTTGCTATAGTTCGTAAAATCTAGGATTTTTTTTCTTCATTCGTCGTCTCAACCGCAACAAGAGCAGAATGCGTCTTTCGCGGTTTATATCAATACAAAAATGTGCGATGATGTGTTACACGGCACACCGCTGACGGCGCGCTGCGCCGCACCGTAGACATAGGGCTACGGCCATACCGCAACACGTTCGCGGCCCGCCATCGGTGGCTGCTAGCTACACGAGGTGACTACCACTCCTTTTATTGCTGACCCATGACAGTTGAGTCCGGGCCGTTTGACCGACCACCGGCGGCTGCTAGCCACATAGGCACCACACGTGATGTTTATTGTTGACTTATGCCATTGGGGTCCGGGCCGTCTGACCGACCATCGGCGGCTGCCAGCCAGCCATACAGGGTGACGACTACCACGCACTCATTTGTTTAGTGAATATGCCAGTTGGAATGTTGCCCGCCTGACCGCCATCTGCCGGCGGGTGCTAAGCAACACGAGGTGACACACCCGCATTCAATTGATTATTATGGCTTGTTGCTAACACACGGGTGCCGCCCGAATTTTCGTCCTGGTTGTCAGGCATACTAGGTCCCGTGTCTATATAACCCGTCTAGCTGCCCGCTTCCGGCGGCTGCTATGCACGCAAGCATCACACGAAGTGGCGACTCGCACGCACTCCTTTGCTTACTCTACACCGGTCACATGACCGAAGTGAAAATTAGACGGAGACAGATGTGACATGATGCGGTGATAGCGATAGCGATTTTGCAGTTGGTTCTTACGAGTCGCGGTTAATGAACTTACGCTAGTCGGGTTCCTGGTAACCGATAAGAAGCTCAGACGGAGAGAGATGACAGCTCGCTCGTTATTGCGGTCGGTTCTGGTCGAGTTGCGGTAAATGCGGTAGTTGTAAAAGAAAATGTAATTATTCGAGTAGAGTTGATACCCGGTGCGTCGACGGCCGTGATGGGTCACTTGACCGGACGTTCGGACGATAAGATGTAATGAAGCGGCGGCTAGTTAACTGAGCCTGTTACATACAATGATAATATTTTGAAAAAGTAAATGCTTTGCGGTCACTTGACTAGAGCGTGGCTTCGATGACAAGACTACCTAAATTATACATAGATACCTGAGGAGATTAAGTTCAAAGTTTTAGATCAAACCTGACAAGAAAAGACACTCGCTTGTTCGCTTGCACTTCGCAATTAGCGAATGATGTTTATATTCCTGTGGCTGATTCTCGTTTATTTATTGTTATGTTTATATGTCACAATGGTCTGCCGATCACGTGATTCCGAAGTTCTAAACAAATTACGGCAAGTATTCCTAAGTCGCGAGGTTCGGGCGTGGCTAGATGAAAGACGTAACCATACTAACGCGGGCGCATTTTCATTGATAAGTATCCTTCAGGATGATCGTTTATGCTCTGGTTCCCATGCTTTTATTTATGTTTTATTGATCATAGGCTGTTTTAGGAAAGTATGATTGATTGTTTGAGCCACATCCCTATAAGTTTAGACGCTACAAAATCCCTAACTTACTTTTGTATAATAATTGATTATTGATATCTTTCAACCACTTTAATCAAGTCAATCTTCACGTTAAGTCACTGTGGGTAGTTTCTTACAAGTGTTCTAAGCTGCCTGTAATATAGTTTATCGCACTAACGTCATTTCGCATAATATGAACCTAACAAAAATTCATAATTATAGAATTCAAAAACTGTAATACTTCTCTAACCAGGTTAATATTTAATTTAAAAATAATGAGAACATTCCAATATTAACCGCGATGTAGGAAGTTTGTAAATAGTGTGTTTTGTACATTATATTTCTTCAAAGTATGTGTTTATAGTTTATTGGTGATATAATTTTATTCTTTAGAAATTATAAATCATTCACGTATTCGAGAAAAGTATTAATAGAAATACCGTCCATACCCTGAAAATCATCAATTGCGCTTTAAAAGTAGTTTTTTTACTAAACTGATTTTATTAAGTGGTACATAAAAAGTTGTATATAATGAGAAAGAAATTAACTATCAAAATTATTATTACATATAAATATTATATCGAATTGCACTATATATTTATGTTTTGTTTTATGTAATCTCCATTAATATGATTTCAGTATTACTTGTGTCTTTGAACATCTTTCCGATGTTATCTATTTATTCCACAAAAGGACTGCCGGAGGTTCCTAACCCTATTGTTTATATCTTAATTTTATATTCGCCTCGTGATATTAGGGATTTTCCCTGGAGTTCTCTAAAATGTAGTTTTACATTAGTAATTATGAGGGTTCTGATCTTTTCATTTAGGATTGTTCTTATTAAGTACATTATACATGCTTTTAAGAAACCAATTTATGTTTAAAGATATGAGTGACTTTAAAGTAAATAGTGAAAATAGAAGAAGAGATTTAGCTCCAAATTAAATTTTCCCCGTAAAACTACCAGGACTATAAAACTAAGATAAGATGAATAAGGATTACAATAAAAACTGTATGGTTTGTTGTCAATCAAACATTTATAAAATAGTACCATCGAAACTGGACAATAAAATATTTGGAATACTCATGGAATTGATTGATTAACAAAATTATGGAATTGAATGTAACATCATGAAATAGTTGATGTCTTCATTAATACTCGTATTATTAATGTTTGATGACATTTCAACCAGTGTTTAATGTTATGGTCGATTCTAACTATGTGATTGATTGGTATTGTGATATTATGAAAAATCATGATCTGTAAAGGTTGTTAGATTAGTCGACGTGAATAATCTAAACTAATATGCCATTATTTAAAGTTCATTGCAATTATAAATAGCGCGTGATTAAATTGACCATAACTTGTAATTTACGTAGGACTCGTAGAACCAGTTAGATCGGCGCCATAGCAAGTACTTGCAGTATAGATTGCAGGCGGCATCTTTATTTGGATTCCACTCTCATCAACAATATGACAGTATATATTAGAATGAATAGCTATAAAATTTATATTTACCGCGTCCATGTATCACGTAGTTTTTCATTATTCATATTAAAATACGTACATACATATTCCTTTTTAATGCACACTTATAGCTAACGTGCGATCTATTAGTCATGCTGAAATATGACTACACAATGCTCATCATCATATCATTACTTATGTAATTATTATTGTACATAAAATACTGTAGCTATTTAATATGTAAAGGAATTTGATAACTGCGCACAGTAGAGGATAAAATATTCATTTTATGTAAGTACACATTGTCACTGCATTTATAGCACATTAAAATTGTCACAAACAAACCGAATTTTTATGCTAAATTTTTACTCGAAGGCTGTATTTACTTTTGTACATTCCTTTCTTTTGTAACTAGTCATGTATTTTAGTGTGTAATGATGACGTTAAAATTCGGTGAGATGTATGTACTGAACTGGTTGTTCTAATTGCCATATGTATTAGAAGATAAAACAATATCTTATTTATTTTTAAATATTCATTATTTTCTAACGATAACGAACTTCTCATCAAATATAATAATTATGTATTTGTTAAGTGTATTTTTGTTAAAACTTTTCCTAAAAACTTGATTTGTATATATCTCAACATAACAATAAGTGGTAAAAACATAAGTTGTTTGGACTGTACATTCACGTATACACGTAGTTCTTATTGTTGATCCTAGCGGCCTGGTGAAATGGCTGTTTTTCGATATTCCATAGTGTTAACTTTCGTTACGTTAGTTCTTCTTACAACGTTAGCCATTTTATAAGCAATAGAAACAAGATAATTCGTTCTGTGACTAGCACATTTTATAAGAAATAGTAACAGAGAATAACCAGTCAATGTTAATACATCTAACATCATAAATAGGTAAAAAAAACGCTCGACTCAGTGAGCAAAATTGTTATTGTCGTAATGCATCCTCTACATTTAAATGTATGAATTGATTAGGATGTGAAAAAATCATGGGTACTCGAACTCATTGACTGAGGATGTGTATACGGGCGGAAATTGAATCTTATGTAGAAAATCTATGCGATCTAATTTAGGACAAACTTCTATTCTGTGGCTATTGTTTTGAAAAGTTTCTTGAGATTCAGTTCCCGTGACCGTATTTAATATAAATGTGTCATGGGTGACACTTGAGCTTATTTCACTAAGGTCGAGTAAATCCGGTCCAATAGGATGTAAGTGAAATAATGTATTAATTAGTCGAGAGATTTATAGCAAATTGTATGTTGGATGGGTCGCGATTTACTCAACAGTGAAAGGGACCTTATCGGCAGTGACATTTAAACATGTGCCAATTATTTCTACTTAAAATACTTATTGTAGAAAATTATATAAAAACGTTGCCTAAAGTGACTGAATTGAAATAGAAAACGGTGACAAAATTAAACTTGACGTTGCTTCTCATGCAAGTCAATTAAAGCCTCAGCGCGATTTGTCGTAAATATTTAATTGTGATATCTCTTGAAGTGCTTATAAATAGCACTAAGTATTTAGTTGTATTTATTAGGGGAACTATAGTTTTATTGAAGTATGTTTTTATGTAATAAAGTAACAATTCAGAAACATTAAGCAGTACAATGTAAACAAACATCATCTAGCATGTTAAATCAAAATGGACATGTTGAAATAGAGTAATTTGCTTTGAATTTGTACAGCAATTATTAATTTGTATAACTGTTTTATAAAACTATTAAGTCAAGTAAAATAATTATTAATAAAATGTGGTTTTATTTACATACCAGTTTCTCTGTAGAACCAATTAGGTACTCGGATTATTGGCGTCCTGTGTCGAATTATAGGTTTGGCACAGAGTCCGGCAAACATCTTCACACTCGTTCGACGGAGTGGGGAAAAGTTCGCGCATGTGCAGTTGCGCAGGAATCATGACCAATAGCGCGAGCGCATCTCCCGTCGTCCGCATACCTCTGACCAATAGCGAGCGCGCATCTCAAATTTCGCGTTCTGCGCAATCCCCACCCGATTTCAAGATGTTTGCCGGGCACTAGGTAAATATCCTCCAGCCTAGGGCCCTTTCCCTCATTTTAATTTTAAATGCGGAACTATCTACTAGTCAAAAATAAAACAGAGAGTGCTCATAAACATAGTATTTATATTTGTATCATATCAATACATTCATCATCCTTATTATGCTATAACATTAAACAAGCTAGTATTCTGTTGGTTTATCATTTATCATAAAGAAACTAATTTGAAATGGAATGCCGACAATTTTAACACTTCGTATTAATCAAATAAAATTCACAGTTTAGTTTATGTGTAATGTATATTACTGTACAATCAAGCCAAAATTGGGCAGTAACACATTCATTGTAAGATAAAATTTCTTGATACGTAACAATATTAAATAGATCTTGAGGGTCCCGAAAACCATCCTTTCACTTGTAAATATAATAATAAGTTAATATGTATCGAAGGTCTATTACTTGTGTACAATATTACGGAGCACATAAATCTGCCATAATCTGTCAAATTCAGTCAACCAAGTTATAGCCAAACTTCCATCGCTTAAGCAGGTTACAATTTCAATCGTTACATTTAGTCAAATTAAGATAGGTTGATGTGCTGTTTACTGTAAAAGTAGAACTACTGGGTGGTCTTGAATATTATCATAAAAATATTATTGAAATAAGATTGATTTTAATATCTTTTAACTGTTACTATTGTATTAGTAAATACAAATTATTTAAAGTATGGACAACAGAATAATAAATTAATAGGTTAATAAAATATTCATTACAAAAAAAAAAAAAACTAAGGAGTATATTGTGATTCGCGACATTTTCGTTGGTTTCAATCATGGATGACTGCCTACAAAATAGACCAATTCTGTATCTAATAGCCCCAGAAAACCATCAGACAAGGTTATGATAATATTAGCTTAGTTCTAACACATCACAATCTACTCATAATTGATTATAGAGAGAATACCCTGTAGTTCGTTCAGGATGAAGACTCATAGGTGCTGATAATGACATTCAAATAGCATTGTATTATCCATAAGAATAATAATAAATAATTTAATTAATATACAATTTCTAACAAAATTAAGTTTTAGTTTCTACCTATGCATTATTATGTAGGGAACTTTTACACATCCTTTTATAAGGGTACGTACGTAAATATTGATGTCAAAAAACATTTATAATAATAAATAATCTTTACTTTTATTGATAGCTTTTAGATTAACATTACCTTATAATTGTATTCGAGTACTAATTGAAACCGATTCATTATTTTCCACTAGCAGCAACAAAATCTGTTTAAAATGTGTGAAATAAATAAACACAAGTAAGCCGAATAGGTAACATCATAACATCACAGACTACTAAGAGAAACCTAACATAAACTGAAGAGTGTTCTTTAGGTTTTGTTTCATAATTACAGGAAACAATTTCGAACCTACCAGCCGCGGCTGCGCGCGGCTGGTGAAAATCGCGTCGTGAATACTGCTCTTACTTTTTCATATAATTCAACATTCTACGGAGGCCGCGAGCCCGAAACCGCGCCGTGAGTTCTTAGCCTAAGACCTGTTATGGTCTGGCAGGAAGCACTGACACTGTCTTATTTCTTATTAACAGAAGTAACGCTAGTAAATGTTAATTTAACGATGGATAGTTGGATACCTATAATATGCATTGGTGGGTTAGGCAAGTCGACATAGCAACTATTTCAATGACTAGAGTTATCTAATGAGTGACACTTAACTTTATCTATAATTAAGGCAGGGTATTAGTCCAAATTCAACCAAAAGAGGTATTTTTAAACGCTTACGTGTGGGCGTATAAAACATATTTATGAACTATAAAAAATATGGTAGGTAGAGAACAGTCTGTTGCAGTGGAGTATCGGAGCATAATTTGAAAAAACCATCTGGTTTCTTTCAAAAAAAATATTACAAAATGACGAATAAAAAAACTGCGTAAATTCAATTACTCTGAATTTTCAGCGACGACCCCAATTTTTTTTTTACAAAATAAATAGCCAAGCTAATCCTCTAAAGAAGTATCGGATTAGATTTTTTATTTCATAATTATATTATAAGTAATTAAATGAAAACCCGCAAAAAATATAATCTTCGAACTCAAAGCCGCCATTTTCATTATGTGTGATATGCGATTTTCAACTCAAAACCCAAAGCGGTAGAATAAAAATAGACCGCGGTAACCCGTTTAGTTGTCGAGCAGCGCTCGACGTGAAAGGTCGGCTACGGACGCTCTGTGTCGCATGACAGCTGCTTTTTTGACAAGTTCACTAGAGATGCGGTGCTGTCGATTCCCGAACGAACACCGATTTTAGATCTAAAAATATTGTTTTTTACCTATGTCAATCTAATATGATTCAATAGTTTGTAACATCAAGGATTAATAACTGCGGCGACATGTGTCACAGTGAAACAATATTTATCTAGAGACGTCAATTTATCTTAAACTAATAGTTAAAAATCGATTCGTAATATCTAATCGATTTTTTAACGACAAATACTGCAAGATTGAGTAACTACAAGGAAGTATTCTTATTTTCGAATCTGATTCACATTTAGATTTTTTATCCAAGGCGTTATACTTTTAATCAATTTGATTATTATTTTTATTATACGATTTTACGTATGAAGTTATTAACAAAACAATTTTTTTCGAAATTTAACTCGGTTACAATCGATAATAATTGTAAGCGAAAGATGACCACAATGGACATCTCTAAGTTGGCGGCGCCGGCAATCATGAACGCTTTTTCTCTGCATACATTTTGACAGTAAAAAATTGTGAAACGTTAATCATGTCAATCCGATGGCATTTTGACACAGAATGTAGTAATAGTACTAACGTAATTTTCAGATGATTATAGGGTAGGTAGGTACTATTAAGAGTTTACTATTCTAAAATACATAGATTTTTTTTTGGGAACAAATTAAAATTAAAAAACACAATCGTTACCCAAACAGCCTCATCCAAAAGAAATATAATATGTACAAATATACGAAACCTGTACCAAAATATTTCGGGCTATTTAAGTCATGCCTGCACTACAAAAACTTTTCGTAACCCAAAAAGGCCACGCGTGCACCAAGTTTTAACTAGCAAAGTTTTGTGTCATTCTTACCCAAATATATCATTACGTTTGCCATAAAATGTATTCATATAACCAAGTATATTAAATTGATTGATAAGATTTGTGTTAGGTTAGGTTAGAACTGCGACCACTAAACGCACGAGCGGAGCGAGCGTAGCGAGCGTGCCGCGGCAGCGGCCGGCGAGTGCCAGAACTGAATTCTACCCATTTTACTTGGTCGGGACAGAGAGAAAAAGATTTTGTCTATTTACTATCAATCGTCAAATGGTATATAGTGTCGGTAAATCTTTAGAACTTCATTTATATTTTTTGGATATACAATGATTTTTGTACGCATTACCTTAATTTATTAGGATAAAAATATGTAACATATTTGGATGAAATTTTTAAATACAATGCGAGTACAAATTTGGTGCACGCGTGGCCTTTTTGGGTAGCTCAGCGATTATTCTGACGATACTTACGTTTTTTAGGTTAGCAGACTTAACGTTTATTGGTGATCATTTCATAATAAAATGGGGATTAAATTCTGGTAAGTACTTAGGATTTTTTGGGCGTTATATTTCATTATATCTGGTGGTTGCTTAAACCTAAGCCCTTTTTTTTTAAGGGAGTTGTAAAGTATGTGTACATAGAAAGAGAAAATAAGTTTTGGAAATCAAAAATGAAAAAAAAAACCGTTGACTTTTATATGCACAGCATTTTCCCGGAAATAGTAGACCCGAGGAATACACGCGGGATGACACTCGAGATATTATCATCAATTGATTGACAGCAGGAAAGACAATTAAAAAAAAATTATACCTAAATCAAACCTTTCCTTTATTTACATGTTAAAGATTAAAAAAACTAATTATAAATAACAGTAAATATAGTTTATGAGTTGCAATTTATGATGTACCTACCCAATATAAGTAATTTAGAGATTAAAAAAACTTATTATAAATAAAAATATTTCCTGGCATACTATTACTATGTAATCTCCTTTGCCACAAGTCTAAATTACATTTCGGCTTAGATTATTGTAGGCATTTCGGTATCATCAACCCTAGCGTAACACGCTCTGGCTCAAGGTCGCTGGCGCTCGAACTCTCACGTACAGAGAGTGTCACGGCTGTGATGGTGCGGAACCCTTCACGTTCGAGTTCAACTCACACTTGGCTGGGTTTTTTTCTATTACTCCGGCCAGTTATTTATGCAATATTATGTATGTGTGAGGTTATGTTTATTGTACGTTGATGTATTTGGTGTTGATGTATAATAAATGTATAGGTATGTATAATATTCACGGACGCGAGGGATCGAATCCAGCCTAAAAGCTGCATATAGGGCTCGTGGTTTTTTACTATCACATGTTTCATGTATTATCCTTTTTTCAATTATTTTAGCTATTTTGCCAACGAAATTTAAGTTTCTCTAGAATTTATTAGTTAGCCTGCAAAATAACCTAATTAACCTGCTTAAATCATAAATAAAAATAAAAATAAAATAAAAACTGCCTTAAAACAAATATTGATATTTAAAATTTAGTATGATGTCCAGACCTCGTAAACAGTAGTAAAAAGTTTTGATATTAGTGAGTAGGTAGAGGTACCTACTCAAAATATTAAAACTACCAGTTTTTGTTTGGAGGTGAATTGTCTGCTTGTTTTGCGTATACTGTGTTCACGCTGCGCTCTCTGATTGGCGGTTGCGCTCCGCCTACAACGAGACGCGCGGGTGAAAAACGAATTTGGAATCGTGCTAAGACATCGTCTTAACTGTAAGAATAATTATGATGCAATGCATACCACATGGGTTGAACGATTGACTCCAACTTATAAAATCAAAAATATTGAAGTCATAACAACAAAGGCAACATGTGTAATGTCAGACTATATTTAAGTTGTACAGGCCCCGGCAAACTTCTTGACTTTTGGGTGGGGATTACGCAGAACACGAATTTTGACATGCCTGCGCGCTATTGGTCGGAAGCATCCCTCTGACCAATAGAGCGCGCGGGCGTTCGGGAGATTCGCGCGCGCTATTGGTCACGCGCAAGTGCACATGCGCGAACTTTCCCTCTCTCCATCGACCAATGGTCAACAAGTTTACCGGCACATATATCTACTACAAAATATAATCTTTAAAATTATGCATTTTGGTAATTTAAAATTAAATTTTTTTTGTTGACTGCACTTTCTTTTAAGAGAATGCCCTAATTTATACAATCAACAGCACATTAGACGTCCCCAATCTGTCAAAGGAGATGTTTCACGAATGTATGGAGCCCCAGCCTGGAAAAAAAATGTGGTGTGTGGTGTCAAAATTTTATTATTTTTAAAATACAACACTAAAGATGTATATTGCGACTATTTTTTTATTTTAATATGGTGATGTTTTAAAATCCTAAACTTAATACATACTAGATGTCGCTTTTATAAGCCAATTAACTATCAATAAAAAAATGGATGAAAGCAATGACCTACAATTAACCAACGTTCAATTATTAAATTGTTTAATTGAACGTCATTGGATGTGAGTTATCTTTTCATGGTCTTCTTTTAAAATACGGCCATTTTAGTGTGGTTAGTGTAAATTAAAATATGGATAGAATGAATTGTAATATTTTGGGCCCGTGTCACTTGCTTAACAAATGTCTACTAGATTAATAACAAATAAAAAATATATTTTAAGTATATTTTGATTACTATATTAATAGTTGTAATTGCTATAGGTGCCGGCAAACTTCTTGAGCATTGGTCGATGGAGTGGGCGAAAGTTCGCGCATGTGCACTTGCGCATGACCAACGTACAGGCATCTCAAAATTCGTGTTCTGCGCAATGAAAGATGCGATTTAAAGAAGTTTGCCGGGACCTGTACCAACCATAAAATTAAAATGACTTAGCAAAATCCTATAATTAAATGTAGTAGTAGTGCTCATTGTAATTGACTTTTTGGTGTTTCCGTAGCTGTCAGTTAGTTTACAAAACAATAAAATTAATGACAATTATTATAAAGCACTAATAAGGTACATAATAATTTCAGCAGACAATAGAGATATACTATTTTAATATTATGTTAGATAGATGCATCTTTCAATGATCAAAATATTTATAAATGTTATTTACAGAACATAATTCATAATGTGTTTATGCTACTTCATATTTGCATTGAAAATAAATTTCATTCAACATAACTTGCTTTAAATTTTATCATTTCCTGAAATGCATTTCACAAACCTTTTTTGTA
Organism: Mecyna flavalis; assembly: GCA_949319885.1. Lineage (NCBI taxonomy): Eukaryota > Metazoa > Arthropoda > Insecta > Lepidoptera > Crambidae > Mecyna > Mecyna flavalis. The sequence continues at coordinate 10,612,254 of OX439431.1, read as the reverse complement.
ATCATACATACATGTGTCATCATCAATAGAATGGTTCCTTGTTCAATTTACATATCAGTTGGCAATATATCTGGTATTAGGTAACGGCAGAGGTCCATTTCTGAATTTACAAATGTAACTTTTCCCGCAGTGTTTTCATCCAGCCTGTAAATAAACATCAATTATAATAGCTGCCATACAATGGTCTTTATTGATCAGTTAATATAATTATATTTTTTATATACTCTAAAACAATGTGTATAATATTATGTTATGGGCCACATGTCGATAATTTATAACGTGCCGTTGGGGTAATAAAGATACAATGTTTTGTTAAACACCACCGAAAGTATCTTGTTGTTATGGATTTAATTGATCCCTAACAATAAAATTATTACATAATATTGTTTAATTATACAGGTCCTCTAAAGGCAAATCAACAGGGATTACATACCAGCCTTTAATGATAGCCCAGCATCCTGAAAAGAAGGTAGGTGCATTGATGATCAGGCAGACTCCCAGTCGCTCAGGGTAATGTCTACTAAGCAGCCATATTAGGTTCTTCAGCACTTGATAGTCCATGCAGGAGAGAGTAAAGTTGTTCAGGTCGAACACAATGCAAAGGTTGTCCACAACCTCTTCAAAACATCTCTTACTGGCATCCTCCTATGGAATGCAAAATAATGGATCATTTTAGCTCAATATAATATGATTAAAAAAAATTATGTGTTAACAATAATGATCACACACTTTTATTTCGAAATGCTAATATGATTTTATGAAAATAATATGTATTTTATTAGTTTTATTAAAATCATTTCTATTAAGGGGTTTGACCCCATTAGCTCTATTATGTTTGTAACCTACTCTAAGCATGACTGTTAAGTTTTACCTTATCTGGCAATAGTATACTTAATATAATGTAATGTTTTTACTGTGATAGATGAAAGGAGATAAGTCTAACTATAACTAAAAAAAAAATTGGTGTAATTGTACTATTATTACACATAGGGAATGCAATCTCGATCTCGCGAGATCTCGTTTTTGCGAGATCTCGGCCTTTTTTTGCGAGATTGAATCTCGGTCGAAAACAGGACGAGATCTCGCGAGATTAACGAGATTGTACTCGAGCACAAAAACCTCTTCGAAGCCCCAACTGACACGGTCGGACTTGCGATCTGTCGGTTTCGTTCGGTGCGGATGAGATAGCGGTCGTGGGAGGAGGTGTCTCTCAGTTTCGTTCGTGTCGTGCGTGCAACAATGAGGCTCAAATAATGTTTGAGCCTTGATCATCGAAGGAGGATTACTTGCCTCTCTGTCTTTTACAGACTCCACTTTGGCGAGTATTCTTCTCAACTGCACGATTTAATTTCGCCAGCTCTGTTCCATCACTGAACGACTAGACTGAGAGACTCCATCCGTATGCAGTCAAGAGGAAGTCGAGACCGTGTATACGGGCTAGGCGATTTGCTTCGTCTTTTTTGATACGGACTGCGCGGGAGTAGAACTCTCTGCCTGGGTCAGTCTTTCCTACCTATCCATTATAACATGGAGCTCTTCAAGGCCAGAATTAACGGGTTTCTCCTAAGCAAGTGCGCTCTATTGTAGACCGCATAGTTGTTTAACATCAGGCAACTGTGTGGTCAAGTGCTGGCTTAGTTCAAACATTAAAAAAACATAAAAATCTATTGAAAAAAAATCGTAAAAATAAATAGTGGTTTCTGATATTTATGCGGTTACTACTCATAAAATAAAACAACTTAAAACGGATAAAAACTCGCGATATATTCTACATTTTAAATTTAAAACCCAACGTTACGACCACTTTTTAAAATGTAGAATGTATCGCTAGTTTTTATCCGTTTTAAGTTGTTTTATTTCGTGAAAATAAATGTTTATCTTATAATACTTATGATTTTTATCATAATTTTTTCCTAATGTATTCAAATATTGTGATTATTTGCAAAAAAAAACACACAAAACTGCCAATCTCGCGAGATCTCGATTTTAGCGAGATCTCGCAGTGTTGATTTTCATAATCTCGCGAGATCTCGCTTGAGCCCTAATCTCGCGAGATTTGCATTCCCTAATTACACATAAGTAGTCAATAGTTCCCAAAAATAAAAGAAATAGTTTAAAAACAAATTTTACAAACGATAAACCATGTAAAAATGTACAATAATGTTTTCTTTAACTACTGTTGTATGTAACTGTACAATACATACAGTGTAAGTGAATGTCATAATTACCAAACAGTACACAATGAACTTCGTGAGGTCATCAATGTTCCTATCACTGGAACTGTGGTTCTTTGCCGGAATGTATATAATTGGTCTGCCCACTATGTCCCGGTGTCGTAGAACTCTGGCTTTGTCAGAATACTTCTCAATAAGTTCTTTATCATTTTGCAAATCAGCCACTCCATACTCAGAACGCCATTTGTTTGTTTTGATTATTGCCTGAAATATCATATATGGTAATATTGTATAGGTAAGTCAATATTATGTATATTTTTAAGTTCATATTTACTTCAAAACAAAAATATCATTACATTTCCTGCTAATCATATTTCAGCAAACGGCAATGGATCATCTTTGAGAGATCTTGTGATATTCCTTATCTATCTACTACTATCACAAAAATCAGGTCAAATAAGTAAACATCAAAATCAATAGAAATAGATAAGTGTTCTCCTAAAAATGCACCTTAAATAAAGAGGTTTATTACCTGGAATGACTGGTCAACTGTTCTAAATGCCCTTAGGTACCTTTTTAAAGAGAAATCATTGTGATATTGTGCTGGATCGGCGCTTACAATTAAATTCATGCGCTCCTTTAATTCTTTTAGATCACTTTCATTGACTGGTCGCGGTTCTTCTGCCATTTTATGGAGCTGGGGTTTATCTAATACCACAAATGTTGCGTAAGTAGTTTTCAAAACGGTTTTATTTACAATTCTTAACAATCTCATAAATTTTTGTTTTATATTTAATAATTAAACAAATAAAACTAAACACAAATACTTCATCACCAAACGTTCAACGCGTTTGACATTGACATGACAGATAGATAAGATGACGTCTGAGCGTGAGGTTTCATTATTCCGAATCGGGCTGAGAGCATTTTACCATAAAAAAATCTTGTATCGTTAAATCGCCGGTAAGCGAAGAATATTAACTAGTTTATGAGTTTATTTTACTGGTATTTGTCATAGATATTTATATAACCGTGATGTAACGTATTAAAACTTTTTCTTAAGACTAACTGTCGTTTCGGACACATTTTATTCGGACACAGTGTCCGAATTGACACTTTTTAATTCTAACATTTTTTCACTGTCGATTCGGACACCGCGATATAAATAGCTGTTTTGTACAGTCAGATAAAAAATCTTCCTAAGATTTCTTTACGTTATAAAAATAAAGTCTCAACGAAGCCTTCTACACGAAGATATCGGTAGTGTTTCTAAAGATGACTGGGTCAAATGTGTGATGCATGCAGAGGAATTACAGGATCAGGATTTAGCCAAGGCAATTTTAAAAGATCAGAGAATACAGCCTCTGGTAATAAATTTACTCGAAGATGACAGCGCTCCTCACCCGTGGTACAACTGCGATGTCCAACTAGTTGTACCACGGGGAAGTAAAGTTACCCATGGTTCAACTGGTTGTTCTATGGGGAAAAATCTTTACCAATAGTTCAACTCGAGTGAGTTTTTCTTTCCTTGGTCCAACTAGTTGTACTTACTACTGGGAATCGCTCCCGACCCGATGTGCGTTACTCTAGCGGAAAGTTCAAAATATTAGCACGTCTAGAGATGAAACAATATAGAATAATTTGTGCATTATATGCTGTAAATGTGCACCAAATATAAAATTTGTGCCTAGTGGGGTTTCTGAGATATTAATGAAAATACGATTCCGCCAGCGTAACGCTTGAAAACGTTATCCTGGCGGAACGATTTTTACCTATTGGTCCTAGGACAATTTTAAGTAGCATAAAAGATAGCTTAAATTTGTGCCCTAAAGTAGCCAAGCAGCGGCATTTGTGCCCCCCGTAGTTTTTGAGTAATTGCAAATGCCGCTGCAGTAACGTTTGGCTTATTTTCCATATCTTCAGAACAGCTGAACGTACAGAAATGATTTTTTGTGAGAAGATGCCTTGTAATTTGTGCAAATTTGTGCCTTCATAGTTATTCCAAAGAAATACATGGTTAATGATTTCAAACAGATTTTCTAAAAAACGAAAACAGCCTCTGCCTTTTAAACTACTTACGATAGGCGCTGAATGTCTCAAGTAGCTGATGCCTATACGATACAAGGTTCTTCTGACAAAATTTTATAACCCTACGTCTGATATTGACGAAATAAATCAACTTTTTGAACTGAAAACTGTTTACTAATTTCAAGCCGCAAATAAGGGAGTTTGAATAACGTAACGATTCCCATTTTTTGTCAAAAATCTGTGCCTTTATTCAAATAGACACACACTAAATTTCAACTCTCTACGTTCTGTAATTAACCGTAAATTAAATAAAATAACCAAGTAAGAACATTTAGATTATTACCCGACCAAGTATGAAAGGTCATAAAAAAGCGGCCTTTAAGAACATTTACCGTACCTTCTTAATTTATATACCTAACTTTTCTCTTGTTTGTACAGTGATGTAGAAAAGCGGTTAATTAAGTTAATTATTGTCGTTTCGAAAAAGTGAAAACAAATTACGAATAAGAGCCTACGTTGCTTTTTATTTAATCTTCTTAGTATTAATCTTTTCGTATGAATACTAAAAAAAATTATTACTATGTAAGACTAAGACGAACAAAGAACAAAATAAATATTTTTTATTAAACTATAAGGCGGAACTCGGAAGAGTAGTTTTTTATTTCATATTATCACCCCTCGACAACCACCTCTCTGATAGATAATCAAATTAAGATCACCCAATTTTTTCACCCTTGGAGTAATTTTAGTGAGTTAATTGATAATTGGGACAGAACGGAAAGTGGACCCTCCCAAACAAAAAAGAATTTTCAAAATAGGTTAATAAATGATCGAGTTATTAGAAATGAAGCATTGAAAAAAAATCACCTCGATTTCACACTAAAACTTGTTTACACGAGTGTACCGACAGTTATCCTACAAATTTAAAGATGTTGGCTTGAAGTACTGCACGGTCGGTTTTTTATGACCTTTCATACTTGGTCAGGTAATAATCTAAATGTTCTTACTTGTTAATTTTATTTAATTTACGGTTACGGTACGGTTAGTTAGTTCAAAAGGCAGAGGCTGTTTTCGTTTTTTAGAAAATCTGTTTGAAATCATTAACCATGTATTTCTTTGGAATAACTATGAAGGCACAAATTTGCACAAATTACAAGGCATCTTCTCACAAAAAATCATTTCTGTACGTTCAGCTGTTCTGAAGATATGGAAAATAAGCCAAACGTTACTGCAGCGGCATTTGCAATTACTCAAAAACTACGGGGGGCACAAATGCCGCTGCTTGGCTACTTTAGGGCACAAATTTAAGCTATCTTTTATGCTACTTAAAATTGTCCTAGGACCAATAGGTAAAAATCGTTCCGCCAGGATAACGTTTTCAAGCGTTACGCTGGCGGAATCGTATTTTCATTAATATCTCAGAAACCCCACTAGGCACAAATTTTATATTTGGTGCACATTTACAGCATATAATGCACAAATTATTCTATATTGTTTCATCTCTAGACGTGCTAATATTTTGAACTTTCCGCTAGAGTAACGCACATCCCGACCCGTGGTCCAACTGCTGAAATAAAGTGACCCATGGTTCAACTGGTTGTTCTATGATTGTTGTGGTTGTCCCCATTTAATCCTTGATTCAGAATACTCAGCAAAGGGTACCAGGACAACATGACCTTAGTGGAGTTATAAAATGCGCTCCCGACCCGTGGTCCAACTGCGATGTTCAACTGGTTGTACTACGGGGAAGTAAAGTTACCCATGGTTAAACTGTTTGTTCTATGATTGTTGTGGTTGTCCCCCTTTAATCCTTGATCTAGAATTCTCCGCAAAGGGTACCAGGGCAACATGACCTTAGTGGAGTTATTTAAAAAGTTTACGTTATCCAGAAAAGTTATGTTTGATGAAAGAAGATTGCATTTGTCCGCCATTCCTTAATAGATTTTCAGACACGCATTAGTTCAAAAAAATCCACTTTGCTGAGAATTCTGAATCAAGGGTGAGTTGTTTTTTCCTTGGTCCAACTCCCTGTAATACATATCATGTATATCAGGGAGATGGATCATGGGGACGCACAACAATTATAGAACAACCAGTTGTACCATGGGTAACTTTACTTCCCCGTGGTATACAACCAATTGAACATCGCAGTTGTATCACGGGTCGGGAGCGGGTCCCCGTGGTCCAACCAGTTGGACATAATTCATCCGTTTTACCACGGGTCATAATCATAAATATCAATAAAAAGGGGTGAACCATGGGTAGGTAACTTTACTTCCCCGTGGTACAACCAGTTGGACATCGCAGTTGTACCACGGGTCAGGAGCGCTGTCATCTTCGTGTAAATTTATTACCAGAGACTGTATTCTCTTTTCTTTTAAAATTGCCTTTGCTAGATCCTGATCCTGTAATTCCTCTGCATGCCTCACACATTTGACCCAGTCATCTTTAGAAACATTACCGATAGCTTCGTGTAGAAGGCTTCGTTGAGACTTTATTTTTATAATGAAAAGAAATCGTAGGAAGATTTTTTATCTGACTGTACAAAACAGCTATTTATATCGCGGTGTCCGAATCGACAGTAAAAAAATATTAAAATTAAAAAGTGTCAATTCGGACACTGTGTCCGAATAAAATGTGTCCGAAACGACAGTTAGTCTTTCTTAACAATCCTACCGTTTATACCTACTTGCAAGTGTGAATAGCGTCTAGGGATAATATAGTAGTTACATTTTTTTTGAGAAAAGCCTTTTGTTTCTCTGGTAACCAAACTATCTCCACACCAAAAATCAAGGTGATCCATTACTATGTTAAGACGTGAAAGAATGACAAACAAAAACACTTCTGGGTATATGGGAATTGAGAATTATTCAGGAAAAATGTCCTTTCCCTGGGTAATAGTAGTCTATTTCTAAACAAATAATATTTAAGTTTAACAATTGACATGGTAGCTAAGTTACAGAAAGATTATGGAAGGTTGAATTGTAGCTCTTATACTCATAAATAAACAATAAAACAAACAAGACAAACACAAATGTTCATCACATAAGTATTTGTATGGCTGGGATTCGAACTCACGATCCCTGGCGCAGGGCAGGGTCACTGCCAAATGTACCATCGTCGGGCGAATCAATGTTTTCCCAAAGTTGCATAATGTAGAGGTGAACGGACAATACACACGTAGTGGACTGGAATCAATTAACGATTTGTCGGCTGCCGCATGCGGCGGTCATTATTAAAATGAGCCATCCGTTCTGCACTCATCAAACCACTCTGTTAATTGGGGCTAAATATTAAAGCGCAATATATTTAATGTGTCAACAAAGTACTTCTAGGATAGAGGTACCTAGATATTTTTATACCTCGTACTTAGGTGGCGCTAAACCTATGGTCAGCCTGATGGTTTGCCATTACCCTTGCTTGTAACACCAGAGGCATGACTTACGCGTTGCCTACCCTGTAAAAACCTTTACATGTCCTTAAAGAATGCTGTAGCCTTTTGAGAAAACCTCGGCGGGAAGTTCATTCTAGTAAGCGGGAGAAATTAGGAGGTAGGAAATCTCCAAGCGTATCTATTTAAATTAGGTAAAAATACCCTTGTAGCTAGCGGCAACTTAGTATCGGTTGTACCTACTGCCAATAATAATGTCCTCCTAGCCGAGAATTCGGCCACGGCGGCCAATCTTTTACGATCAGCCAACTATGCAGGATATATAGTGCACAAGTGAGTGCGCAAGCACAGGTGCACTCCCTATTCCCTTATTCACGTAACACGGTGGGACAGCAGTCTGACACGCCCGAAGAGAGATCAGGCGCAGGAACAACGGCTTAACGTGCCTTCCGAAGCACAGAATCATCATTATTTTCAGACATTCAGGTGATTCAAGCCTGCAATGTCCTAACCAAACTGAAAACACACACAAAGTGATGTTCCCCGCGGGAGAGACAACGCTCTAACCACTGGACCACGGAGGCAGTTGCACCACCAAGACGTATTTATCATTATTTTATTGCTGCTCACGAATGTAAAGTTTCCTGGTCGCCTGGCATAGGACGCTTTACATCTACACTCCACAAAGAGTCGATATAGGTACCTATGTGCTTATTTTTAATTTGTCCAACTCCGTGAACAGTAACTGTGGCTTGGTGAATCGGGTCCTGGACATCTTTGGTTCGGTTTCACCTGTGACCTTAGAATTATAATATTTACTCTTCTAAGCCTGTGACAGAAAATATTGATGTGACAAAATGTACAATACCTACATTTAGCCAGTGTATTTAAAATAGTTGTTATTATTAAAGTATGTACAAAATATTAGCATTTAATTATATACCTACTCGTAGAAATAAAAAAAGACCTTTTGTGCCAAATATATTTTGTAGCTGGCATGCATATAATAGGTATTAAATGCTGTCTAGTGGATTATTCACGTTGTGAAACCTTATACGGCTCAGTGGATCAGTAAGTTGGAAAGGTCAGGACCGAAGTGTGTCAAAGAGCTGTTGGTTACGTGATCGAACACTAATCTAAATCATATTGCAATGCTTAATCGTCTATTGCAACGGATTTACGGATCTGTATCCATGAAGTTTAGAAAAAATCTTAGCCTGCTACATCTATTAATTTTTTTTTTAAACAAAAGCTTCAAACTACGATAAACGGTAACCGGTAGCGGCGAGCGGTAAATAACTCACAGACCAAGAATGACGATATAATGAACGGATTATCTTATTATCGATGTTATCTACTAATCTAAGTCTAGTAAATAAATAGCGTAATTCTTTTTGAAGTGAAGTTTTTATTACCTCTAACTGAGATAACGTGATCGTTTATGACTGTGACATGATGTGTAGTAAAACTTTTTACCATGTTGTGGATGTCAATCAAAGATTATATGATAATGCAAACAAACTTTTAATCCCATTGGTATTACCAACTTTGAAATTAATTTTGCAATAAGCATTTTTAGGTTGATAATTTCAATAACGTAATGGATATGGTACATTCAAAGCGCGAAAGGGTTCGATTTTCGGTTAGTTCAATGGAGGAAAATATTTTTTCCGAGTTGAATTGGGTTTTGGAGTTCTAAGACTACCTATGCAATATTCGTCTAGCTAAATTATTTGTTAATTTAAGTACGATTCTATGTATCCCACCTACGTCCTACATAGTATGTTTCTGCGCTAGCTTATTGACTTGTTCTCTAATTAGAGAGTAATTAGTGGAACAAGTGTGTCATGTATTCTGGCATTTCAACCACTGAGTAAGCGAAGATGCATGTTTACTTCTTACTGCTTATGAAGCTATAGCTATGTATAGTTATACTTATATTAGCAAGCCTGTATTTTGCAAATAGGTAGTGAGAACCTATCCTATATCACTCCGCACGAACCGAGGCCGAGTGAATGGGGGAGGGAGGCGGAGGCCTGCAATACCCATTAAAACCTCAGTGCATTCAAACGCCTTATCTGCGGCGCGTCACGGGATGGATCCAGCATTCATCGCAACTCTTTTCAAAATATCCCACATTTCATGAATGGTCTACTTTGAAACCGAACTGTTTCAGTAAATAATATTTCTATGCTGTTTTTATGGTTTGTATTGTGACGTATATATTTGGATTGAAAACAAACGCACTTTTAATTCAATTCCTTACTACTCTTATTTGGTATTAAAATATAATAAAAGAAAAGTAAGTTGGTATTATTTTTTATAAAATAAACCTCAAAGTTCGAGAAACAATTAAAAAGCACATTTGTAAATTAAAAATAATCAAGCTCAGGGTGTGCAAAAAATTTTGCGACGAAGGTTTTTTATACTTCTATTGTAGTTTTCGAAAGTAGGTACCAATAACGTAAAATAATTTATTCTCTTTGGAACCAACACAACATTAACAGCGTATGAATTAACGATTATAAAATCGTTAATTCATACGCTCTTTATCTAGTAGGTAACTATAAAAAAATTAAATGTTAAAATATTCATGTGAATGATACTTGTAATTAAAACAATCTTTCGCTGCTGTAGCCCTGGTTGTAAGTTGGCAATCCATAAAGGCTGGATTAGCGATTAATCTTTGAGCTGTATTTTTTATGGAGAGAAACCGTGGGCGTGCCTGGTGCGTGTAAAAGTAAAGGTGTACCTATCGTGAATACGAGCTAGTGTTGTGCGTGGTTATCGAAAGTAAGCGATTAATATAGCTACTGATATGCAATAACAGTCCAAGCAACACAAACTAGCTGATTAACCTTTGTATAATAGCAATTCTGGTGACTAAACGCTGTGAAAGATGTAGAGATAAGGTTTGTATAAGCGCTTACACAGGCGATATTCAAGCAATTTGGGCACAAAATAAATCGCTTTCATCTGAATAACATTTTGTTAATAGCTGCATACCTGCTGGATATATGTACAGAAAGGTTGGTTAAATTCTGCATAAAAGCTGATCGACCCTTTGTTCAGAATTTAAAACTCTATTATGCAGACGAAACTATCAAACTCTGATATTCATACGCTATTCATAATTCAGATCTTTTTCGTTGTTTTATAAAGAAGTTATGTAATTAAATGTACAAAATTGGCATTTTTCCAAGTATGATGGCATCGCTCTGCAAAAAATCATAAATATTGCATAAGCAATTTTAGTTAAAGCAGTTTATGTTTTGTTGACAATACAATTATTAAAACGCATGCTACTTTACTGTGAGAATAATTATATATAAGTTTAACGTAAAATTTTCGAGCGCCACAAGATAAAATCAGTTTTAAAAAATAAACAATTGAGTTATATTAACCCTTTTCGACTAATAAAATATTTTATTCAATTGTTACCAATCAAATTGGTAGAAAACAATCAGATAGGTATTTGAATATTACCCATTGCAGATGTTTTTTTTAATAAAAACATCTATTTATTATCTATATATATAAAACTCAAAGGTGACTGACTGACTGACTGACATAGATAGATATCAACGCACAGCCCAAACCACTGGACGGATCGGGCTGAAATTTGGCATGCAGGTAGATGTTATGACGTAGGCATCCGCTAAGAAAGGATTTTGATCAATTCCCACGGGAACGGGAACCACGCGGGTGAAACCGCGGGCGGCCGCTACTTCGTAATAAAATCATTTAGTTTTAGAAAAGAGAGGTTATGTTAGGATAAATAATAGCGACGATGTTGATTTCGAATATAAGCTGGTTAAGCAGACGCATCGGCCTACGGATGAACTTGGACAAAACCAAGGTCATGTTCAATGAACATGTTCTACCGGAACCGATTGCGATTCACGGCGCCGTCCTCGAAGTTGTTCAAAAATATGTGTACCTTGGGCAGTCATTGCAGTTGGGTCGAAACAACTTTGAGGACGAGGTAAATAGAAGAATTCAGTTGGGTTGGGCAGCGTTTGGAAAACTACGTCGAGTCTTCTCATCGCCGATTCCACAATGCCTAAAGACGAAAGTCTTCAATCAGTGCGTCCTACCCGTCATGACATACGGAGCCGAAACGTGGACACTTACGGCACGGCTAGTCCACAAGTTTAAAGTCGCTCAGCGTGCTATGGAAAGAGCTATGCTCGGCGTCTCTCTGCGGGATCGCATCCGAAATAATGTGATTCGGCAGAGAACCAAAGTCACCGACATAGCTCGCCGGATTAGCCAGCTGAAGTGGCAGTGGGCTGGCCATATCAGCCGTAGAACCGATAACCGTTGGGGTAAACGGGTTCTAGAGTGGAGACCGCGTCTCGGTAAACGTAGTGTAGGACGCCCTCAGGCCAGGTGGAGCGATGATCTGCGCAAGATGGCTGGCAGGAGCTGGATGCGAGTGGCCGAGGATCGATCAGCGTGGCGAGCATATGTAGAGGCCTATGTCCAGCAGTGGACTGTCACAGGCTGATGATGATGAAGCAGACGATTTGTTTTACATTTCTGCATAACAGGTCACTTGTAACTGTCTTATCCAAATATTTTTTGGTTAACAGTAGGCCTTTTATATCGCAGTTCTGATAAACGGTTCTAAGCTCGACATTCTTGCATAAAACATTGAGTTTCTTTAATTACCAGTTATTAGATACATATACATCTATTATTCATAATATGCACCACTTTGAGCTGCACATAAAAGTATTAGTGCGCTTCTCTCGCAAAAAGATTTTCATAAGATCTTAGTCGTCCACATTTATGCAGTAGTTAGCTGCTTAAACACTAAAAGAGCAGTCAATATCCATATTATGAATAAATGAGTACGATTTAACGGGTTATGCAGCTTAAAGAAACCAAACAATAAACTATTCAGAATCAAGCTGTATAATTGAAATATTTATCAAAGTTGTATAGCACAAAGCTAAATTTTCAGCTGTTATGTAGATACTGGCTGTCTGTCACTTTTATTTGAATATCGTTAACATAACAGTAGCAAATATTATTAGTATTAAGATTTAAAAAAGTAATACCAATTTTATGCAGAACTTATCAAGATTTCAGTGTAATTAAAGTTTAAATACTCTATTATTCAAGATAAAGCTATCACATCAGCTTTTTTAAAGATGTAATTCAACTATAAACTGCCAATTGGTGCCTAATTTTGCTATTATCTGGCTAACGTGTTGCTTGGGAAGCACTTCATATAATTATAGTTTATATTTTGTCGTAGTTGTTGCTATGGACATAATTTAATACGTTTATATCGATTAGTTGCAAAAAATCCAAGTATTTACATACTTATTTATTTATGTATTATTATTTATTATTTATTAGTTTAGTAGACTCATTTTAATGTTTATATCTGGATTTTAAAATAGATTTTTGTACTTTTGAACTGCACGCGTTTTTTACTTGTTGTTAGGATTAGGATATGTACCTAATATAATTTAACTTAATTAAAGCTAGTAATTTTGTAACACAAGTTAGTTGGTAATAATAATTAGTCGGCGTAAAAATCGATAATTAAATCGAATTAATTACAACACTAATGTAGACGGTTGCATAACTTGCATGACATGACGATTACATCGTAAATGATGATTTATGATGATGGATGGGTAAGAAAGAATCAATAAATTAAAAAAAGAAACATGTCGCATTTTCAAGACAAGCGTTTACTCCCCACTTTTTGCGCATTGTTAAAAAAATATTTTAAAAAAACCCGTAGACTTAATAAGACATGAGGTTCGTACTATTAACATGAGAGATTCATGTTTCGATCACATAACTAACTAACATAACTATATTTCATATAGGAATCATACTGATTGGGATGGTGGTTTATTCATAATATATTTATGACATGACATGTACGATCAACAGCACATCACGGTAAACACTTGCAGTTCGATAATAGCACTTATGCCCCTGACATAACAGCGGTACAAAGTCCAAAGTGTTACGTCTGACGTGCTTTTGACTGTACAATGTCATGTTATACATTGTATAACTGTGTTCGGCCAACGGTTGACGAGCATGGATCTTTTTACACATTTTACACAATACTAAGGTTATCTACGTAGGTAGTTTTTATTTAAAAAGACATCAGTTTCCTAATGCAATGGATCATGTAAGATCACAACATAATTATGGATCGTAAGCTTACGATATTAAGAAGGGTAAGTTTTGTGAACAAAAGATACAGTAAATC